>ML682067.1:5161417-5286189 GCA_007922195.1 Podocnemis expansa
CACACACACACACACACACACACACACACACACACACACACACACGATCAAATTCCTCCACTACATACTATGAGGGTCTTCTGCATTTTCCTTCTCTAAGCAGGAGAAATTCCAGGAATGGGGAACTCCTTGTTCTTCCTCTCCACCACTTAGGAGGGATGGAAGGAGGGTCTGAATACAGGTGCTTGCTCTTCCTCTTAATTGTTTACAGCTTCCTTCAGAAGCTAACTGAAAACAATGGGGAAGATTGAAATGGGAGAAGAGCACCAGAAGAAGGTGGAAAGACTACTTTTATCACCATCAAACTCTCCCTCATCACCACCTTTTTTGTCTCATTCCTGAGACATTCGATGAAGAGACAAGCATAGTACCCTGTAGACTAGAGCAGTGGTTCCCAACCAGTGTGCCATCAGGTCTGAGCAAGTGTGCCACAAAAGTTTTTGAAAAACTACTCAAAGAGCTCTGGATTGGCTCATGAATATTCATGAGTTCATTTAGAAGCTATACGGTGGTGCGCCTCAAATTAATTAAAGGTAGCAAGGTTTGCCATGGCAGAGAAAATGTTGGGAACCACTGAACTAGAGAACTGCATGCTCACATGTGTTTGTCACATTGATTTGTCCTCTTCCTCCCTAGGAACACTTCATGAGCTGTAAGTATCGCAGAGAAATATTCACAACAGGCAAAAAGAGCTTCCATTAAAACTGTTTAAAAGATTCATAATTCCAAAGCATTTCCAAAACAAATTTTTTCAACATAAATCTAGTTAACAGTGTTCCTTTAAACTGAGTTTTGTTTGTAAGAATTATAATTAAGATTGTAAAAAAAAAAAAAAAAAAAAAAAGCATCCATATGCAATATAACATCTAGTAATGAGTATCTGAGATGAAAAAGGAGGCATGTGACCTTATTTTTTGAAAAAATCTGTCATGTGACCTCACCCTGACCTACTGCAGCTCCCAATTTATCAAGATCAATCTCTAGTTTTCACTGAAATTGAAAGCCAAAACACAAATATCCTTGGTTACTATAAAACCTCAAAACTGTATCTCACACTTTTTATTTCTTCCCTAAAATACTTATTAAAACTGGTCTGTGTAGAGTGATAGGATTGCTCCAGATTATTTTTCCCTCTGTACAAACAATTCCATGCTCCAATACAAGACACAACAACTGACTGACTGGAACACGTGGACATTTATCTGATAAAGCTAACATCTACAGGACAATTGAACAGCTGTAGATGACCTGTGCTAGTGGATTTGGGTTTGCAGAGCTCAGACTGGAGCCTTGCTAGTGGGAGAATTCAGGCTGCAGGATTCATTTTTGAACATCTACACTTCAATTAAACAGTCCCTTAGCCTGAGTCAGCTGGCACAGGCCAGTCACAGTTGTCTAAATGCAGTTTAGACCTACCCAAAATAACTGCCTTTTTATCAATCAGTGATGTAGCTTAATCTGGATTACTGTCAAGCACTGGTTATCCTATCAGAGAAAGGCTACTGCAGAATTAGAAAGGATTCCAAGAAGAATGATGAGAATGTTCAAAGGTGGTGCCGCCGGTGGGGATGACCTGATATGAAGAGACTGAAAAGATTGAGACTACTTAATTTGGAAGGGAGATTAATAAGAAGCAATGTGATAATAAAATAATACTGTGGAGAATGTAGGTTGAGACCATCTGTTTTTGTCTCATAACATTAGAAGACGGGATCACTCACTGCAGTTAAAGGTGAAAAATTCCAAACCCATAAGAAATGATTTTTCATGCAACATGTGATTGAGGACTGGAACTTACTGCCACAGGAAATCGTTGAGGCCAAGAATTTAACAAGTTTCTAAAAAAGATTAGAAAATTTATATGAACATCTGGATTTGTCATAATTACATCCTTTTCTTGAATGAATATTAGACTTCAGGGTTTAAACCGATCTCTCTCCAGTACAGATTACGAAAATACCTAAAAAGGGGAGCACATTACCCCACATCTGCCTGTTCAGAGGTCCCTCCTCTGAAGTATCCAGTGTTGGTCACATTTGGAAACTGGATACTGAACTAAACAGCAACTGAGTCAAACTTAGGGTTACCAGATATCAAAGCCTGGAAAGGAGGACAGTGAAGTATGAAAAGGAGGACATTGGAGGACACATGGAGAAAATGTAGTATTAATGTAATATTATTCTGTTTTTAGGGGGCCCTGGAATGCTTCTCCCTAAAAATGGGGTCTTCTGGGGCGTTCCAGTATACTTTTACACCTGTAAGTAAAAAGCCAGACACAAAATCATGTCTTTGTAAAATGCCTGCTGGATGGAGGATGGGAAAGTAAAAAGGAGGACATGTCATTTTAGGTTTGACTAGGGTTACCAGATGTCAGGCAAAAGGAGGACAATTCCTACAAGGTGGCAACTGAAATTGTGGAACATTCAATTAATTCCATTATTAATATTGCATGTCTTAGACTTTAAGTCTTCAGAAGTATGAGCACCCAGGCCTTGACAAATGTGCCACAGCTAGGGGCCAGCACAAAAGCTAAGGTAATTAGCTGTGCCTCAGCACTTTAGAATGCCCTCTGCCAACCAACCAAACAAAGCCACTGCTAGTTTCAGCAGCACAGTAGTGCGCAAAATGCCCCCCACCACCAAAAAAGCCACTGCCCCGGGTGCTTTTGGTGGCAGGCGGGGGGGGGGGGGTGGAGGAGGAGGAGAGGAAGCAGTAGTGCTGAAAGTGTCGGTGAGGGTAGTTCGCACCCCCCCTTTTAAATGTCAGACTTGCATTCCCTGCTACTTAAGTACCACTGACACATTTCTAAGCCCAATGACAACCATGGCATTTGTTGAGCCCTGGAAGTACCAGTAAAAATGTTTGTTTTATGTTGACTAAAAACCTTGACGAACCTAAAGCAACCTACAATAGTAGTAGGTGGCTCTACAAGAGTCACCAGTGGAGCTGGTCAGGAATTTTTCCATGAAAAAGTTTTGTCAGATCAGCATTTTCTGATAAACTCTCCAGATGGGTTAATTCAATTCTCAGTTCAGCTCTCTTCTGGGAGTACTGGAGGATGCGAGGGAACAGTTCAAACACAGTCTCTTCCTTGGACCTGTCTAAATTCCTCTCTCTCAGGGCATAACCACTTTCTCAGTGGCTGCTGGGCATGATCCGGGCACTAAACTAGGGACTAAGTAACAGATAAGTCATGTCCCTTTTCACATCATGTTCCTTTAACCAACTGCTTCTTCCTGTTCCCACTTCCCTGCAGCCCTTATCTTACTTGAGTCTCAGCAGCCAGCCAGTAGCCCCTTCTTCATCCCTGGTCCTGTCAGTAACTGCTTTGTTCAGCATTTCAGCTTCTGCAGCCAGCCAGATGCATCTCTTGCTTCCCCCAGGCCCTACCAGCAGGCTGAACTTGCGGGCCCAGAAGTTCCTTTCATATGAGCCTTGGCAGCTTAGAGGACCTTTCTACTACTCATGGGGTGTAGTAGGGCTGCGAGACCCCCAGTAGGGAGCCTCAGAGTTTGGTCTACATTATATCTCCCAGCCTGCTTACCACAGAACCCAAATAATTCCCTCCCACAGACTCCTCCCAACAACCCACATCTCCAGCCCCTGCTTAAACCCACCTTCAAGCCCCTGGTACCTAATCCCCAAACACACCCAACCTCTTTGCATTCCCTCTATTAAACCGTCAGCCTTTACATGAATCCGAACCCTACAAAAACTCCTGCTGCATAGTCCTCTACCAATCTCACCACCACACCAACTCCCATCTCTCCAAAAAAAGCCACTCCATCACACAGCTCCTCAAATACCCTCATAAAACATCACACTAGCAATGCCCTGCCACTGCTCATCTTGCCCCCAAGTCCCATCTTCCAATAAATCCACCTCTTAAAACCTCCCCTAAACCCTTCAACCCCAAATCCCAAACCACTTCCCTCCCTCAACCTCCCTCTTCATCCCTGATGCTTCACACTCACTTACACCCCCCTACCCCCCAGTGTCCTCCTGCATCTCCCCTGCCCATCCATCTATTTTACAAATGAGCACTAATACCCCCAAGTCCTGGCTGCAACTACCCCTTATCCCTTCTTTGACTGCTCCAGTTCCTATGACTCACCTAGGTACCCTCTCTCTGTCCTGAAAGACCCCATATCCTTTAAGCATTGGTATCAACTTCTTTCTTTGCTCTAGAGCTTTATATGGAATTGCTGACCTTTTCCCCTCCTCCATCTCAGCTTGTTTGGGAGGTCAGATAGCTAGCCTCCATTCCTTTGAAGGAGTCCATCATAGCGAACATGCAAGCAGAAGTGGCAACAAAACAGAGTAGAGAGTGCGGGGTGACCTTGCCCTCCAACCACTCTCACTCTGTCTTCACACTGGGATGGGACAAACTAGACTGGCTGCTTTACTCAGTTTCCCCAAACAATATTTTCACCAGCTGTGTATGCTTATACTATTTGATTTAGGACACGAAACTGGCATATATACACACATACACTTATGAAACAAACACTGTTAAGGCTGGGAGGTTTAAGCTGAAACTTTTTTGCAATCTGTTTATAAGTCAATACTCAAAGAAGGGAAAGGAAGAGTACAGTTAGGATACATTCCAAACAAATTAATCATTTTTTCCTCCTTAAAAGTAAACCACTGTAAAAACCAGAAATTGTATTATTTCAGAAGTTTGATAAAGAAACACCTCTGTTTCAAATTTCCAAGGGACAAAAAACAAGCTACAAAGTAACTTCCTCTTTTTTTCAGTGAACAGAGCCTACTGATCAGATTGCAAAGATTCCACTGCATTGTAAGATCTTAAAAGTATCCGTGATTTACCTTCTTTGCTGCTAAACCATCTTATTTACCCAAGGAGATTTTTCCGTCAACAAATGTTAACCTTACATGAGATCTTCTGTATGGCCACCATTATGTTGCCATACTATAAATGCAATACACTGATGGATACTAAAACAAATGTTATGAAACTAGGATACCGGTATATGCAAAAATCTGATTGCTGCTCAAGTGTCACACACTTCATCTTGGTACGAAAAAGTAGTTCTATACATCAACTTTCAGAGAAGGTTCTATTGCAATTTGTGTGATGTCATGTAGTCATTATAAAGAAATTTCTTTGTAAAGTGTATAATAAAATATATGCAGCAAAAGGATGCACCTGAATTTTTTGTTGTTGTTGTTAAAATTAAGATCTTGGCAAAGTTACCAGAGGTCATGAATAACTCATAACTGAACCCTCCATTTGTCAGCCAGTATAATCTTATTGTACAAATCAATTTATCAACATTCAGTGTTACCTAACGAATTGCCTTCAGTTCTTTGGGATATAGGCAGTCACTCCACTAATTCATTCAATTAAACTGATATCTCCACAGTATTTGGAAAACAGTCAAAGCAATCCTCATTCAAAAAACAAAGTTTTCTTTTGTAACGAGGAACATGAACTACTCCCTTTCAGTGCAGTTGCTTCACAGTGCTCATTTCTCAAATGATCAAGTTTGTGCAACACTTTATTAAATTAGTAACTAGGACAGGTCGGAAGATAAGCTTTATTTTTAATTACTTAGTGAGAATAGTTTAAGGCCTCTGCTAACCTGAACATAATGCATAGTTTTCTAAAACCTCCATCCAGAAAGTGTTATGTGTTCTAATTCATAAGTTTTATGTGCAGGCAAGTCCAAATCAAAATACATTAGCTGAAGAAGGGTTAACACAAACTAAAAGTCAAAATCATCCTGTTTCCATCAGTCTATGAAGCAGTGCAATTTTGTGGCGAACCGCTCTATCTAGGACCAAAAAGCATTTCTCATTGGACTCAAAACTGAAATATGGATTTATTTATTTATTTATTTTTAAAGGTTCAGGTAAGTTTGCAATTGTTCATCCATCTTTTATACACTAGAAAAATAATGCAATCCAGCAGTCAAGCTGTTCTCAAGTATTGTGTTTTTTATGCCAGTTCTGCACTCAAGGCTGCAGACGACCAGAGGAAAACAAAAAAAACAACATCCTACAAAATCTTCAAAATGCAATTTTTGCAATTCAGGTTCACTCATCTTTCTTGCCTTTTTCTCTTGTGAAGTCAGGTGGACAAAGCAGCCAAAGATTGTTACTTGTGCCTGTTCAGCTTTTCTTCTTGTGTCCTAGTCAAATATTTCTAGAAAATAAAGGTAAAGAAGCAGACTTTTGGGATGTCTCTCCTTTTGTACAGTCAGACATACAGTAATGGATTGTCACAAAAATGAACTTACAGATCAGAAATATTTCTGATACCAGGCAAATCTCAATTGTTTTAAAAATTCAGTTCAGAAGCTTATTTGAATATTTTGGTTGAATCAAATTTTAATGGTAGAAACCAATGCTCATTTATTCTGCATTAAGGAATCAAGAAATTAAGTAGTGTGCCTGGTTGAGATAAGACATTCTTCCCCAGCAAGAACAAGTGAATGGGTGAGATAACTTGCCTTAATGCTTTTTCAACATAAGACTGCTTTTTTCAACAAAAGACTGCTTCGGTAGCAAAGACTGGAGTTCTAGGTTAGAGCATAACCAAACACACACACTATACTCATCTCTTCATTTTCTGCATTCTGATCAGTAATGCATTTGGTCATATATAGCAGTGGTTCTCAACCACTATGTTGGGACACATTACTGTGTCGCCACACAGTGGAAGTGTTTTGTGGAGATGGCTGGATTTGACTTTGGGGGAGTACTGGTGTGTCTGTAGGGTCATGATATGCAACCAAGTCTGTCATGATCTGCAAAAGGTTGAGAACCACTGATGTCTGGAATTCTACCTGGTTGACTGATGACTGGAATTCTACCTGGTTGTAGTGGAAGGTTACCGCCACGCTACTTCTTGCTGGCTTTTAACATGACACAAAAATTTTCAGAAAGCACACAAAATAAAATCCAAGTATCCTCATCTGTGTCTGTATCTTCAGTTAGGAGAGGTTTATCCTGAAAGCAAGGGTCTAGAACAATATGTAACAAGTATTTTTGAAATTTGGAGACTTCAATGTATTGTGCACAGCAGAATGTGGTGCTGAAGATCATTGGAAATACAGAGCACACATCTGAAGTCTATGGCAGTCAACCCCCTGTGGTGCTGCAACCAGTGATACTGTAATAACAAGCAGATATTGAGGACTCTTGACCTCCATCATCTTTCATCTAGCCAAAAACAGTGTGATAAGTTTGGAATGTGAAAGGGTTTGATTGTGCAGACAGAGTTGAGCATCAACAACAAAACATAAAGGACAAAAAAAATTAAGCTCCAATCTTTATTATTTGGACTTGTACCCATGTTTATTAATACTAAGTGGGGTTTTATCATTTAAATGTACCTATGTACATACAAATGTACACTTAAAATATTTATTTCTTCTGGAAAGCTTAGATGCAAGTCACTACGTTTTACTGAGAAGTATCAAATATTTATTGATCAAAATGCTTTTATTTTACTGTAAAATCCAATTAGCACTTTTAGAATTCCTTTTTCACACAGAAATTTGGGAAGCTCATGTCTGTTGGAGATTTTACTTGTTTTAATTATGCCTACCATTTTTTTAGGAAGCCATTTGTTTGATGGGTGGACTAAGACTACATTCAAAATGCAAGGGGCATGAGGGATCTCTCCACAATCAATCCAAGTAAGTACAAGATGATAAGAAAGAATTTTCTCAGAAGCTCTACTTAATTAGTCTTGTTTTAGTATTCCAGGACTAATAACTGACAACATGGAGTCTTGTGAATATGGAGGAACTAACTTCATAGTTTGTAAACAGTAGTGAATATAGAAATGTTATCTATCCCTTCATACAACACACGAACCAGATGTCAACCAATGAAATTAACATAAGAAGCACTTCACAAAATGCACAGTCAACATGTGGAGGTCATTGCCTTAGGTTGTGACGGTTAAAAAAAAGAATTGTTAGTTCCTGGAGGATAGGTTCATCATCGGTGATTAGCCAAGACGGTCGGGATTGCAACCCCATACTCTGGATGTCTCTAAACCTTTGACTGTCAGACTTTAGGACTGGATGACAAGAAGACGGTCACTTGATAACTTTGTTCTGTTAATTTCATTTGAAGCATCTGGGTATGGGCCGCTCTCAGAACAAATACTGGGGCAAGATGGATCACTGATCTAGTATGGCTCATATTCTTAGTTCTGGTTTAATTGCAGAATTATTAAACATATTTATACATACTCTCTACTAAAACTTTTTCTTCCACTTGATATGCATAGGACTGGAAGGGATCTCCTGCATTAAACAGTCCAATACTCTGCTACCGGAAGTAACCCTGTTACATAATTCCATTAACAAATTTATCAAATTCCAGCTTAAAATTTTGGTTATTTCATGCAACTACTCCTCTTAAGTGGCAGTTCTAGAACTGCACTGATCTGATGGTTAGAAACCTATTTCTTATTAGATGACCTTTATAACAACTTTGTTCCATCTTGTCTCTGTGGTCTGTATTCTCTGTACTTTCTCACCTTTGTCAGCAGATGGCATAATGGATATAGGCTAGGTTTTAGGCAAGTGAAAAAAAACCACACAAGGAATCGTGTGGCACTTAAATACTAACAGATTTATCATCTTTTATTTTTTATTATTTTTATTTATTTTCAGGCAGGTGGTGTTCATGGGTTTTGATTTAATCTACTTTTAGTCTTGATTGAAAAATAATACAAAAAGTTGTGGTTTGTTTATTTTATTTATTTTTAGAACAGACAACCTTAAAAGCAATGCACTAAAATGGAGAAAACAACACAGAAGTAATTTAGGGTGGCTGGATTTCTTGTACAAGTCATTTTAAGCACCATGAATGTATTTGTCTGCAAAAGGCCAGCTGGCTACTGCACTTATTTTCTCCTATTTTAGTGCACTGGTTTTAAGGTTGGTTGTTCTAAAAAAATTTGTATTATTTTTTTCTAGACTAAATGTATTCATGTCCAGTTTCTAACTCTATTTGTTCTTGTCCCTGCATTAGCAAACAGCTTTTTTCCCCTCTCTGGTGTTTATCTCCCTGATATATTTATACAGAGGAATCATCAGGGCTCCTGGTTTTCACTGACCAAAAAACACACCACACCCAAAAATGCTCTAATGAACATAAAAATCCACATTTTTCCATGATTAAAAGGAAATGGCTAGTTTCCCTAGCCACAGTATATATATTAAATGTATCAGTTGAACACAATGCTTTATTGATATATTTATAGTTAAGCTTTCTAGCACCATCCATCACTCATTATAAAATAAAGTTAACAGAATTGTAATTTGTACTTCTAACATATACCAAATTCTTCTATCCATATCCTATGTTTTCAGGAAATTAGATTTTCTAAATGCACAAAAGTAAAGTGAAAATTGCTTTTACATTAACATTACTCACTTTCTGAATTAGTCCTTATTGTTACAATGGAGTTGCAGCATTCCAGTCATATTTTCATCCTTCACACATTAGCACTGAGCACAGAAAAAAACCCAGTTTGCTGAAATTTCTTTTCACATCAGCTGAATACAGTCAATTGGAGGAGACCACTGAATGTTTCGCCCAGCTGTTTTATACTATATACAAGCAGCAACTACTTGTTTAAGATTGAGTACATAAACAACATGGAGAAAATCAATTGTTTTTTGTGTTGCTGTTGTTGTACTGACTCAGTCTATCAGCTGCGCGTTAAAGCAGCTGTGGATCCATTTGAATTATCAGTTGATGCAAAAATTCTTCAGCTATGAAATTACATGCACGACAATGTCATACACTGTGTATTTGGCATTTCAGGGACTGTAACACATCTAGTACTGTCACCAGCCATCTGCAGTTCTCTGCCATGTATTTCAGGTCAGCCCGCTCAGCTTCTACTGCTAACAGGCTGGCTAGTTCCCACAAAACAGATGGGAACTTATGCTCCCTTTGTTCATGCTCCATGAACCCATGGGTGAACTGACAGCAGCGTACATGATACTTTACACAACTGAACCATGTATTCTACCTGGCCACAACTGGTTCAGGTGGAAGAGTTGGTGAATCAACACTGTTCATTCAGGTATCTCAAGAACTGTGCATGACAAGCTAGAGCTTTCACTAAAAGTGACTTCATCAGAGCAACAAAACAATCCACTTGCTTAAAGGTATTTCACAAAGTATTTCCTGCCAGAATGTCTATATGCACATAGCAATGAATATATACACCATTTGACCACAGGCTGCAAAGCACATTGTTCCAAGCCTTTGGCACATAATTAGCAGTGTCATTTAAACTCTTCCAAGGTATACTGTCTTTCCATGTTGTGGTGCAGTAATGTCAGCATGCTTACAAGGGTCTATGCTGAGCACCTGAAATTAAATGCTGAAAACTGGTCTATTTTGGAAGTTGGTTGGTTCATCAGTGATCGCAACAATGGAGTTTCCTTTCAGGTCACTGAGAAGGTGTTGTGTTTCCTCTTCAAAAATAATGAGAAAATAATTGATCTGCTTTGAGAATGGCACTGCCTCAATGTGCTTGCTCAAAAGAAAAAAAAAATCTGACAATGGATAAATCAATTTTATGTTGAGGAATGTCTGCTTTTACATACATTCAAACAAAATCTGAAGGAGCAGTTTTTTACATTGCTCTATGGCAGATGTGAAACACTGGAATGATCCAGTCATAATGCATTCTTTCTTTAGTTACCAACTACCCTGCTGTTTTCAGCCTTGTTTTTTCATTTTTTCTCATTTTGTTTAGTGCTTTCCATGTATTTTATAATTGTCTGCCTTCAAATGCAATCTACAGAGCTGCTGCATATAGTACAGAACAGCACACTATCATCACCATGAACTTCGTCCTAGTCAAGCTCAGTGACACTGTCTTTAGAGGTGATTTCAAAACAAATTAGTCACATCTGGAAACTGAAGTGAAAGTTGAGATGCATTAAGACATGAATTCCTATATGCTGTTGAGTTGGAGTATGTTTAGTTATGTAAACTTAAAGTGCATTAAAAAATAAATCACAAGAGGTCAAGGTTGCATATACTGACCATGTGATACTAATATTTTCAGTAAAATTTAGTTGTGTTTTTATTGCATCACAAAATGAAAAGACTAAAGATACTTGTAAAAAAGCACATTGCACGGTTATCCATGACAAATGGATTTCTAGGACCTACCTTCCTCTTAGCTTAAACCAGACTCTTTCAGGCTTCTCTTATATGGGCTTATCATAGAATCATAGGGTTGGAAGGGACCTTATAGGTCATCTAGTCCAACCCCCTGCCAGAGGCAGGACCACTCCCACTTAAACCATCCCAGTCAGGGTTTTGTCCAGCCGGGCCTTAAACACCTCCAAAGATGGAGACTCCACCACCTCCCTCGGCAGCTCATTCCAAGACTTCACCACTCTCCTGGTAAAAAAGTTTTTTCTAATATCCAGCCTCGACCTCCCTAACCGCAACTTGAGACCATTGCTCCTCGTTCTGTCCTCTGTTACTACTGAGAACAGTCGAGCTCCATCTTCCTTAGAGCATCCCTTCAAGTAGTTGAAGGTTGCTATCAAATCCCCCCTCAATCTTCTCTTCTGCAGACTAAATAAGCCTTATGCTTGCTGGCTTTTCTATTATCCTACTAGCCCTCCTCTATATTTGTTCTAGTTTGAATTTGTTTTTTCTCTAACACAGGTGACCATAACTGTACACAGTATGCCAAATGAGATCTTACCGATTGCCTTGTACAACAGCATTAACACTTCCCCACCTCTACTGGAAATACCTTGACACATCCCAGGACTGCATTTACTTTTTCCATGGCTGTTCACATTAGTGACTCAGTCTTCCTGTGATCCATCTCTTTCTCCAGGTAACCCTTAGTATGTGGCCTTTCACTTAGTACTGTTAATACCAATTTATTTTACTCTGTGCATCAAGATGATCAATTTTTTTCTTGTATATTCTGAGCCTCCTCTGTACTTAAGCTTTTTAACTTTGCAACACCTGCACACTTTACTGGCACTCCTACTTTTTATCTCAAGGTTATTAATGAAAACATTAAGCAAGATCTGTCCCAAGACCAATCCTTGAGGAATGCCCTAATAACCTCCAACTAGCCACAGAATTCTTTCAGGAAAGCCTGTCTCCCTGATAGCCATTTCACTAAATACCTTACAAATTCTATACTAAACCCTATTGCTTCAAGTTTAATTAATAATTTCCCATGTTTTACCATATCAAATATATTAAAAATTCTCACTACTGAACTTGTAATTCCATGTGCCAGTTCTTCCAATACTGTAGGATGAAGCTTCAGTTTGAGTGCATTAAGCTCCAAGTTTTGCTTCCACCTTGAATATGGTAATTTTCATTTCTGTACACTCATTCCCTCACTAGGTATCCTGCTTTTCCCCAGTGTTCTACATTGTCATCCTCACTGAAAATTGAGGCAAAGTATTCATTTAGTTTTGGGGACATACTTAGATTAACTTTAGGGTTCTGATGGATTTTGTTTATTCTGGGTTATTAATCGGCTCTGGTCAACGATGATGAACACTCAAACCAAAGCACATTAGCACCAAAAAATGTTTTACTTGCTTCTTTGCTGACAATTAAGTGGGAGTATTTCCACTTTGTCTCCCTAACAGAAAATTCCATCCACAATACACACTGCTATGCAGAGCATCCACAAATTACAACTCCTTAAAGCAAAACTGCTCACAGATATGCTATGAATTAGACAAATCACTCAGAACAGATCCCTCTCAGTTTGCCTGGTAAGAGAATGTCTAACTAAAAGAGTCTATGTATTCTGAGGGAATATTCATAATGAAATTAAATCACAAGAATTCTAATAAAAATGTATAAAACTAAGGGCTCTATGTACCCTATAGTTTTAATTTTGCTCTAAAAGAAGGGTTGTATGAATGTTGAAGCAGCACGCACTTACCAACTGCTTTGACTAAATATAAGAAAAAACTTAGGAAAAAGTTTTACGCAGAGTCTCTCATATTGATCCAGCTGACCCAATGAGTTAACTGAACTGGTAGTCAAATAAATAAATAAAATTTCCCTTTTCTCTCCATCTTTTTGCCATTGTAGGGCTGTCCAGGAGTTTTTAAAAACACCCTACTAACATGTGAAACCTCAAATCTGCTACCTGTTCTCTTTTCTTTAATAGTTTCACCACAACTTACTAGGGAGCATTCAGAACTCTAACAAAAGGAAAAAGGTTTTCAACCTGGCCTTAAAGAGTTTTTGCTCTGAACGGAGATTTGTAAATGTGGCCCTAAAGCAAAAATCTGGAGCAATTCTGAAACTGTGTGGTCGGTCATCCAGGAATACCGTCCTAGAGAAATCAGCACATAGTACCCCATGAATGCTGTACTATTTATATTAATTTATTTTCATATTTAACTAACATTAATGTGTGATTTTCCTGAATTTTTGACAGTTTTTAATTTAATAATCGCCAGAACACTTCCACATTTTTAGAAGCTTCTGAAAAAGAGCAGCATCAGCCAGCTATGGCCCTATATAGTACTTATCCACTTCTGGCGACAGAGTATGTAGTGCTTCACAGGATGGTAGCTTATGTAAAGTCATCAAACAGACTGAAGCATTGATGATGTTCAGTAACACCAACTCTTCAGACTGTGAAGAAACTTGCTGGGTATGAAAGAAATGCTAAGAAAAATATCTGCACTCACCAAAGGACCTTCTTTCTGGCCCCAGCTCTAATGTACCCATGGCTGTCCTTGTGTCAAGCTTATTAAACCAGATCAGGAGGACTCTTAGATGCTCCTTTTCGAAACCAGCGCTGTTGAGAGTTACCTTCAAATAGTCCACACACCCAAAGTCCAGGTTATAAGGAGATACCATCTAACTAACCAAATACTGCATCCAGCCTCTGGAGCATTCTCCTATTTCACGAGATGGTATAAGACGACAACTCAGGCAGCACTGAAATGCACTAAACTGCACACTAATTCTAAGTACGAAGAAAGTCATCAGCATGTTTCTTGGTCTTGCAACCCAGAGATGAGAATTACGGAAAATTTCAACACTGACAGAAGTCTGAGAACTTGCTTTGACAGACAAGGGGCAATAGTATGATAGTATGCCAGTGAAATAGTGGAGCAGCACCACAAGTAACAAGGGACAAAGCCTCAGAGGCACTGAAAACTTGATCAATGCAGAGTCAAGTGCAACGACTAAAGGAAAATATCCAGAAAAACAGCAAACACTGCAAAGAGAGAGCTATTTTCTGAAGGAAATGAATAGTATCATGAGCTAGCTAGGACAAACTATAAAGTGACCATCCAGAGAGCCCCTCCATTAACTGGCCAAGAAAAGGCTCAGAATACATGGCTCAACCTTGGGGTTTCTGAGTGAGGGGTATCCAGGTGCCTCCACATACCACAGAACAAGTACACACTACAAGACCCATGGCACCAGTTCTCAGAGCCCTGCTCATTTACCTTGGGCTGTGGGCATAAAAATAGCACTGTAAATGTATGGGTCTGGGCTAATATACTGGCTCCAAGACCCTTGTCCTAGTCTACACTGACAGTGTTTGACACAATGCTACTTACCTTGACCTTCTGCAGCCTGTCTCCCCACTGTCAGAGCAGTAAATTAAATAAAATAAAACAAAATAAAACTGTAATTCAACCCGATAACACCACCCCTGCAGGTGGTGTAACACTGAAGTTGAAATCTACAATTTGAATTTGGGTGCATCTAGCCAGTGAATAGCTCTAATCTTGTTTTTCCAGTTTCTCTAATCTATTTCACCACAGCAACATAGCTCCTCCCCTGCCTGAAGCCCTGGAAAAGTTTTCAATTAATTCTTCTCTCTTCATGCAGCACTGGGCCTTACTGTTGTGTCTGTGGCAAATAAACATCCAGGAAAGTTTTTCCTGCCTTTTTTTTCCTTTAGAGAAGAGGGTGGGGAAGTGAGTGGAGGAAAGCTGCCTCACCACAAGCTCCTGTGCCTTCCATCAACAGTGCGATGTATTTCAATAGGTAATGTGAGCAGCAGGGATGAAAGATCCTGAGCAAGCAATTTGCTGTGATCACCTGCCTTCACTTCTGTAATCCAACAGCCTAAAATCAAATCACAATCCCATCCCCAGTGTAGACGAGACCCTGATAAGAGAGGCAGGGCTTCAGTCTGAGCCAATGCATCTACATTGCTACTTTTAGCTGTGTGGCCCAAGTTTTACAAGCCCAAATCAACTAACCCAGGCTCTGGACTCAGTGCTGCAGGTCTTCCTTTTCTGTGCAAACATATGCTCAGTGATTCAGAACTCAAAATTTAGGCATCATCTCATGCTGGGTTTAAAGCTTCTGAACCACAGAATGCCCTGTATCATGCTCTTCTTATCTTGTGCTGAGAAAATGGATCCCAAGAAAGAAGATCCAGTGAGAGAAGTATGTTTGGAAAATTGAACATTACAATGCGACTCCAGTGCAGAACTACACTGATCTTTATAACTTCCTCTGCTTTGAACAATTCCATTGGAGAAATAAACTAGGTAATCCCTGACAATCTTCTAGATTAGTAGAGGTACTACAGTAGAAAAAAACTAGCATGTGAAAAATGGCTTTTTAAAAAACAGGGGTTTGTACTGCATGGCACTGCCCTACCACCAACAACCTAAAAGTAGATAGCTAGAGCCCTGCAGATATCTGCTTCAAGATCCCTGTCATCCACAAACCCACTGCTGCAAACTCGAAATCAGATGTAGATTCTTTTTTTATCTGCCCTGGGTGCAGACAGCTCAGTTTACTGGCTACTTCTGCCCCCTGCTGTTCCTCCTCTGAGAGGCAAAAGACTGAAGCAGCAGTGTTTCAAAAGCAACTTCACTTATCTGCATTTTATTTACTTCACATGCTGCAGGATCCTCATGAACTCAAGAAAAAAAATTTTATAAAGTTTAATTTCTGCCCATTGAGTTTCAAGCCAGAAGCAATACCCTCCATCCAGAGCTGTAACATGCTATTTCAGAGCCCAGGGCATGTTCTGATTGGAATGCGTCCCTTGCAATTAGCAGTGCTTGGGGCCAGCACCGCAAAACATGCCTTTCAATAAAACGGCTCTATTGAACTGCTCCAGCATGCCTGGGGCAAAGCCCCATTGGCCCCACCATATTTACGGCCTACCTCCATCCTATACTTTCACTGACAGATCAACTCCTACTGTCGTTAAGACTTGTATTTTGTGAACTCAGTACCCCATGTTTGCTTATTCACCTATTTCTTACTGAAATTAGGGTACTGTACAGTTACTGTATAGGAATGCTTTTATAAATATAAAGGATAAAACCAAAAGTTTATAAAGGAAACCATTTTAACAACTACTTTTCTTTTAATCTATTATTTTCATAAAAACATTCCTATCCAACAACTTTAGGTATATATATAATAGCAAGATAGATCAAACTTTTGCTATTGGTTTCCTACTAATCAACAATCTCATTCTTTATTCCCTGAGATAGCGCTAAATAGCTTTGTAAATTCATGGAAAGTCAATCTCCATCTACTGTTTGCAGGGTTGTTGTAGCTATGCTGGCCCAGGAAACAAGACACAGAAGGTGGGAGAGGTACATCTTTTACTGAACCAACTTCTGCTGGTGGATGAGAAGAGCTTTCAAGCTACACGGAGCTCTTCATCAGACCTAGCTTCATTAGATCATGTTTCTTTCACAAGAGGCTTTTTTCTTAAGGATGGGAGGAAGAGGATGGAAAGAAAATAATATATCTAAAAAGTTTTAAGAGAAAAATAAAAAGGTAAGAGCAAAATACATCCATGTATTTAAATTTTTTATTATATAATAGATGACTTCCTTAAATGTTGCCTGTTGTCTGAGAATGGATTTCTCCCATTCCACTGTCCCTCCTAATTAGAAGCAATCATCAAAATAAATATCCAGTGTATCCTAGAATAATTTTACTGAGATACTAGCCCTGTAATTCCCTAGTTAAATATGTAAGACTATATCTTAGTAGGATTACAGTATTACTAATATGGACTTCTATCTAACACAAATTACAAACTATACTAGTCTTGGTAAGTTTGACTACTGGTACTTCTCACATATACAAGTAGATAGCTAGAGCCCTGAAGATATTTGCTTCAGATCCATGGCATCTGCAAAATGGAGGTTACTCACCTTCGTGCAGTAGCCGAAGTTCTTTGAGATGCATGCTCCCGACATGCTCCACTTAAGGTGTTTGCATGCTGCGATACCCTGGATTGGAAAACTTTTCTGAGTAGCAGTGGCTCGGGCAGCTGGGAAATGACAGCGGCGTTGAGAGTTTCCCGCCGTTGGTGACACCAGCCGCTCACTCTCCCCGCTGCCGTTGACTCCTCGGTTCCTTTCTACCTCAGAGATGCCTTGTTAGGAGATAAGAGAGCTCCGAAGTAGAGGGGAGGAGGGCGGGTAGTGGAGCATGTCGGGAGCACGCATCTCGAAGAACTTCAGCTACTGTATGAAGGTGCGTAACCTCCATTTCTTCTTCGAGCAGTGCTCCCGACTGCTCCACTTAAGGTGATTTTCGTAGCAGTCGTTAATGTGTGGTGGTGGGTACTTCAGATTGTGCATTATCCACTGTATTAAGTACTGCTCTTCGTAAGGCTGTATCCATGGCTGAGATTCGTTCTAAGGCATAGTGTCTGGCAAAGGTATCGTTCGAACCCCAGGTGGCTGCTTGGCAAATTACGTGTAGCGGGAACTTTGTAAGGAAAGCCACCAACGACGCCATGGATCTGGTGGAGTGAGAACGGATTGTATCCAGTGGGGCTGATTGGCATATGGAGTATGCCGTGCATATACAGGATGAGATCCAGTGGGACACCCTCTGTTTAGAAATCGTCTGTCCCTGGGAACATTCAATGGTAGATATGAATAGCTGTGCTGTCTTTCTAAAAGGCTTGGTTCGTTCCAGGTAGTAAGCAAGTGCCCTTCTCACATCCAGGGTGTGAAGCATCCTCTGTTCAGCTGTGGTATGTGGTTTCGGGTAGAAGACTGGTAAGTGGATCGCTTGATTGAGATGAAAGGAGGACGCTGTCTTAGGAATGAATTTGGGATGCAGTTGTAACAAAACCTTGTCCTTGTAGAAGATGGAGTATAGCGGGGAAGCCATGAGCGCCGTCATCTCCCCAACTCGTCTAGCTGATGTGATTGCTAAGAGAAATGCTACTTTCATTGACAAATGTAGCAATGAGGTTGTGGCTAATGGTTCAAAGGGTGGCCTCATTAGCTCTTTGAGTACTAGTGTGAGATCCCACGGTGCTGCCGGTGGCTGAACTTGTGGATATAAATTTTGAAGTCTGAGCATGAATCATTTGAGGATTCTGTGATCAAATACTGAGGTCCCATCCACTTGATCGTAAAAGGTTGAAATGGCCGCCAGATGCACTCTAATCATGGTTACTGCAATATTTGTTTCTTTCAGGTGGAGGAGGTATTCCAGGATCGCCGGGACAGGAGCTGTCGAAGGAGGTATGGACCGCTGGAAGCACCACCGTGAGAAGCGACCCCATTTCTGAAGTAGCTCTTGTGGATGGTTTCCTACTATTTAACAGAATATTCTGCACTTTACCGGAACACTGGAGTTCTATGTCCTCAAACCATCGAGGTTCCATGCAGTTAGGTGGAGTCTGTCCAGGTAAGTCTGTGTGCGTGTGCCATGATTCTGTGAACAACAGGTCCTTTACAAGAGGTAAGGTAATTGAAGGTGTTCTGGACATCGTCGTGAGTAGTGTGTACCATGTCTGGCGGGGCCATGATGGGGCTATCATGATTACAGTCACCCTGTCTTGCCGAATTTTGTGAAGAGTTCGTGGAATCATCAGGATGGGGGGAAATGCATACAGAAGTCTGCCGCCCCAATGGAGTAGGAACGCATCCCCCTCGAGCCTAGGCCTCTTCCTGCTCGAGAGCAATATTGTGCGCATTTCCTGTTGTCTCCTGTAGCAAATAAATCCACCGTGGGGAGCCCCTATTTGTTGAAGATGGGCTGAATGATGTCGTTTCGGACTTCCGATTCGGGATGGTTGGGGAACAACCGACTTAAAGGATCCGCTATGGTGTTGTCCTTGCCCAGAAGGTATTCTGTGAGGAGATGAATTCTGTGGTGGAGACACCAGTCCCACAGGTTCATTGTTTCCAGGCAGAGGGGTTGTGATCTTGCTCCCCACTGTCAATTTATATAGAACACGCAGGTCCTGTTGTCGGTGCAGACCGTTACAACCCTCCCTGTGATTATAGGGAGGAAGTGTTGACACATCTTGAAGACCACTCTTAACTCGAGCAAGTTTATGTGTAAAGACCTCTCTCCCAAGGACCATCTGCCCTGCGTGGTTTGGTCCTAACAGTGTGCTCCCCATCCGATCAGTGAGGCATCTGTGATTACTGTGACCTGTGGTTGTGGTAACAGAAAGGGGACCCCTTGTAGGAGACTGGTTTGGTCCGTCCACCAGGATAGGGAGTCCCTGATTGTTCTTGGGATAACTAGGAGCGTTTTGGTAGGGCAGGTTCGATGCTTGAAACGTGAGAGGAACCATAGTTGAAAAGGACGCACCTGGAGTCTTGCATTGTTCATGAGATAGGTTGTTGCTGACATGTGGCCCAGTATTTGCATCGCTGAGTGAGCCAAGATGATGGCTGATCTTTGTATGTTGCCTGCTAATTGTTGGAGGTTGTGAAACCTGCTGAGAGGAAGGAAGGCTCTTGCTGTAGGTGAGTGGATTCATGCTCCAATAAAGTGAATCTCCTGCATTGGGGACAGTGATGACTTGTCATAATTTATGTTCAGGCCCAGTGCCAGGAAAAGGTTTACTGTTGTTTGAACAGCTTGGACCATGGATTGTTGTGTGGGAGCTTTGATTAGAAACTCATACAGATAAGGGAACATGTCTATGTGCTGTCTGCATAGAAAAGCTACAACAGGGGCCATCAGTTTGGAAAAAACTCTCGGCGCTGTACGGAGGCCGAATGGAAGGACCGTGTACTGGTAGTGGTGCTGAAGGAACTGGAGTCGTAGAAATCTTCTGTGAGGCAGGCAGATAGAAACATGGAAGTAAGCATCTCTTAAGTCGAGGGAGGCCAGCCAATCATTCTGTTGAAAGGAGGGAAGTCTGTTGCTTAATGTCATCATCTTGAAGTTTTTTACTTGGATGTATCTGTTGAGTTGCCTGAGGTTGAGGACGGGTCTCCAACCACCGGTCTTTTTCTGGGTTAGGAAATATGGGGAATAGAATCCCCTTCCCTTTTGACTGTTTGGGACCTCTTCGATTGCCCCTATGTGGAGCAGATGTTTGATCTCTGTTTGGAGACATTGTATGTGGTTGGGGTCCCTGAAAAGGGATGGGAAGGGGGGTTGGGTTTGAAATGAATGGGATGGAATAGCCATCCTGAATGATTTCGATGACCTATCTGTCCAATGTTATTTGCTTCCAATCTTGGAGGAATGGCTGTAACCTGTTCCTGAACATCAGGTCACATGGTGGTGACTGTACATGTTGGAAAGCTGAATGGCTGGTTGCTCCCTCAACATGACCATCAAAATTGTTGTTTCATGTTGCCTGGCTGTGGATTTTGGTGTGAATGATTTGGTTGTCCAGACCTTTGAGATTGTTGAGGTTTGTTCCTGTAAGTAACCACTCTATGATTCGTTTGGCTTTGTGTATCTAAAGTTAGAGGGTTGGTTTTTGTAGAATCTCCTTCTAGCGAGTGGGATCAAGATCCCCAATGTTTTCAAGGTAGCTCTTGAGTCTTTTAGACCGTGCATTACATCATTTGTCATCTTCCCAAACAGGTTCTCTTTATCGAACGGAAGGTCCTCGATGGTTCATTGCATCTGCTTGGGGAGATCTGCTGCTTGCAGCCATGAGGAGAGTCTCATCACCACAGCCGTGCCCAGAGTCCTGGCAGCGACATCGGCAGCATCCAAAGAGGCTTGAAGAGCTGTTCTGGCTGCCAGCAAGCCTTCTGTAATGAGTAGAGTGAATTGTTCTTGTTTGTCCTGTACAATAAAGTTAAGACACTCATTGAGTTTGGAGTAGATGTGATTGTAATTAGTGAGTAATGCTGTGTAATTTGCAGTTCTCAGCTGGAGAGCCACCGATGTGTACACCTTCTTCCCAAGGGTGTCTAGTTTCTTGTCTTCTCTGTTATTAAGGTTGGATTTTGAATACGACTGTCTATTCCTTTGATTTGCTGCCTCCACTACCAGAGTTGGGCTGAGGATGGGTGAATAGGAACTCATTCCCTGGTGTCTGCCAAATCTCGTCTGCGGGCTCCAGTATGCCCTCATCCATGGGGAGGGCTAACTTATTGGAGCCTGACACTTGCAGAATTCTATATAGCTTATGCTGTGTGGTCTGAGTCTTGGGCAGTGAAATCTCCATACACTCAGCTGCCCTTTTGAGCAAATTACAGAACTGCTTGGTGTCATCGTTTTTCCCCTGTTGAAGCAATTCTTTCGTGGAATCATCTGGGTTTGTCGTAGCAGTAGCTGGCATTGTGACTGCTACCAGTGTCAGAGCCTGTACTGCTGGCAGCCCTGTCGACACACTATTGGTTGGAGGTGGCATATTGTAGGGTTGCCATGCAATGTAATCCACCCCCTGTTGAGGGTAAACCATCCGGGGGGGGGGGGGGGGAGGATAAGGCCAGGGTGAAGTGAAGTTGGGATTGTAGGCTGGCATCTGAGCCACTTGCTGTGGCAGTGCCTCACTCGGTGTGGGGCTTGATGTGACAGACAGAGCAGTGCCACTCAATGGAGATGTGGATGGGGTACCAGTGTCGGAGGAATCCGTTTGGAAGAGGGGTGACATGGGAGAAGAATGAATGGTAAGGTCCTCTGTCAGCCCCATACGCTTAGACTTCTTCTCGTGCTTTGTAAATGCTGGCCATGGTGAGGGATCCCGCATTGTGCTTGGCTGCGGTGCCGTGGTTGCTGCCAGCACTGCTGTGCCCTGTGGAGTTACGGGCTCTGCTGATGTGATACGGCTAGAGGGTGCCGACGAGAGAAAGACCAGCGCTGGGTTTGGTACTTGTGTCAGTACGTTCGCTGGTGCCGTGAGCGGTGACGGCAAGACTGCTGGCACTGGCGGTGTGGATATAAAGGGTACCGCAAGTGCCTGTGCTGCGTTCAGTGCTGCCACAAATGGCAGTGCCATTTGAATCTGTGGTGCTGCCGGCGCGCAAATGGTTTTCATGGCCTTTTTGCGCACGGTGCTAGCAGGGTTGTCACTCACTTCAGTGGGAGCCTGCTGTAGGTGCTGTGATTGTGGCTCGGTGTCCTTGGATCTTTTCTTAGGGACCGGCGATGAGGCAGTGGACTGCTGCTTGTACACTCCCTCAACGGCATGAGGAGAGGCACCAGGGTTGGATGTGGGATGGAGGGAGCCCTCTAACAACAATAGCTTGAGTTTCCTCTCACGCTCCTTTCTGGTCCTGCTCATTAGGTTTCTACAGTGCTGGCACTTGTGTGAGAGGTGCCCCTCTCCCACACACTTATTGCAGGACTCATGCCCGTCCGAGGCAGGCATTGCCTCATTACATGAAGTACAGAGCTTGAAGTTGGACGAGTTCGGCATAGCACTTGCTTATAGTCTCCAGTTTCCTTCTTATTTTGTTTTGTTGTTGTTTTGTTCTTTTTGTAAGTTTTGGAGTGGTCTAAGACCATAGATCTATTCCTGAGGGAGAGCCACCGCAGGCTCCGTCTGGAGTCTCTGGAAGTAGAAAGGAACTGAGGAGTCAACGGCAGCAGGGAGAGTGAGCGGCTGACGTCACCAACGGCGGGAAAATCTCAACGCTGTTGTCATCTCCCAGCTGCCCCAGTCACTGCTACTCAGGAAAGTTTTCCAATCCGGGGTGTCACAATGCACAAACACCTTAAGTGGAGCAGTCAGGAGCACTGCTCGAAGAAGAACCTATTGTTGCAAACTGGAGCTTGGATATGGTTCCTATTTTTACCTGCCCAGGGTGCAGATAGCTGCTGCTACAACTCAGCTTACTGGCTACTCCTGCCCCCAGCTGTTCCTCCTCTGACTCTAAAAGTAGCCAGTTCCCACACTCCACCAATCAGCTGATAATGGGCAGCTAAACCACCTTCCCCAATTGCCAGTCACCCAAACAGATGAATGATAACTGCCACTGAACAGCCCAGGCAGACACTTCGGGTGATGCTAGCAACTCCCCTTTCTCCCACCCCCACCTGAGCCTCAGCTCAGCACCCAGTCCCACACTGATGATGGACAGCTGGTCCCCCTTTCCCCAGCTGCCAGTCACCCCAGAGATACCATCAGCTGAATGGCAATTGCCTCCCTCTTCACTGAACAGCTCAGTGATCTGAGTTTTGGCTTCCCAAGGCCAACTCAAGGCGGATAACAGTGATCATAAAACAGAAGAGGCTCTGAAACCATCAGGTACTTTCAGCTTATGGTGCTGCTCAACAGCTGAAGGATCCAGGGCAGGGCAGCTGACTATCATCAGCTGTTTAGGGGGTGTGAGGTGGGATCTGCAGCTATCTGGGAATCCATCCAGGAAGCAGTGGAGGTCAGTTGTTAGGGGGGCAGCTGCTGTTCTCTAACAGTTCAAGACCTGACACAGGCAGCTGCCCCAGAAGTCATGACAGTTGGAACAGGATCCTGCGACTTTGTATAAAATTTGTGTTGAAAATAATTGCAACAGTGTGGGCACATTTTATTAAGTCCCTGCTTTCTTAGTTATGCTACAGGACACCGGCAGGTACCCAGCCAAACATTCTACTCTTGTCCTCAGAACAAAGCTGCTGCAAGGCAGAGATGGTGCAGCTGTGGATACACATAAAACCTGGCATGTGGCTAATGAACAGGATACATACTGATGCTGATCAGATGCGGACTGAATCCAGATCTACCTCTGTGTATCTGCACATGATAGCTGACAAAAAAAAAAAAGAGAGAGTTGCACATGTTCCTAAAGATTTCTGACATACTAAACTATTCACTCAAAGTATAGGATAATTATTTAGAATGGAATAAGGGGTTAAAATAATACACTTGGATGTCAGTTCATTTTCTGACTCCCAGGCTTTTATTTCCATGGTCAACTTCAGAAGAAGAAAAATTCCTAAGTTATATCAGCCAAGTTGAATAGCATCAATATCCTCAAGAGAAATTCACCAGGAGCTTTAATTGCCTCAGTACAGACTCTAAAGCTAACCTTCACAGCAAAACAGTTCAACTCATACCAAGATTGTAACAAGAGGCCAAAATAAATGCCCCTGAGGCACATAAAGCTCTTGTTTTCAGAAAGGAGTAGCCTAGGGATAATGCACTGTACTTCCAAAAGGGAGATCTGGGCTCTAACCCCTGTCAGTTGATCTCTGGCCCATCAGAGGGTGGAAGCACCATGAAAGCAACATGCTCACCTCCTGGGAGTGGAGGGGTGTGGCTCACAATGCTCAATCATTTTTCACATCTGATTATAATGAGGCACTGACAGATTACGCAGAGTTCCATCTAGTTCTCCTCAGGAAGGATGGCTGCGAAGTAGGACTGAGGGAAAATCCTTGAGTTTCTTGCACGGGAACAAAGGAGTCCTCCACCCATCCCCCAAGAAAAGAAATAAACAAGTACTCAATAAGATCAAAGATACAGCTATCTTCTGATTAACACATACAACAGTATCTTGTAAGTTAGTGGAAGCAAACATAAATCTTCTTTTATACTGATTCATAAAACAACTAAGTTACCTGATCTGCAAATTTGAATGTCTGGTTCTGAGCCTATCAGATAAAAAAAAAAGTCACTCCCAGATGCTCACATCTTATATCTTTCATGAAACATGACAAGAAATGACTGAAAAGAAAGGCTACTGTAATTCAATAGCTACTTTCTAGTCATTCACAGAAAACAAAAATTTCAGATTATACTTAAAGTGTCGGGCTGTCTGGTGTAATGAAATTGTTGTTTTTGCTAATGTATTGTTTTGGTATGTAGAGCAAGATTTCCGCTGGCTCCCTAGTTTGCTTAATTTTAAGATTATTTTATGTTGATGTCATCATTCTCTCCCATGCCCTCCAGAATTTCAGGTGCAAGCGAGGTAAAAGCAATCCAAGTGGTGCTAACAGTGCAAGGAAATATCTAGGAAGGTACATGTTTGGTGAGAGTAGAGAAAGAGGAATCATCTAGTCTGGTCATTTGAAGTTTGTGTAAGAATCACACATGCACAGAGGCACAGCCACACACCCAGCAGCTCTTCCTCTCCACCATGAAGCTCCATAATTAGATACTAAATTTATTTCATTTATAAAAACAACAACATGGTGGAGTCTGAACTCAAAGTCAAATCAGAAATCTAGAAATAACTCTGTGTGACTAAGGGCAAGTCATTGAAACTCTTTTCTCATCAATAAAATTCAGATAATACATTACTTATTTGGTCATGGTAGTATTGTCAGGATTGTATGTAACAATTCAGAAATGAAATGAAAAGCACTTTATAAGTGCCATGTATTTTATTCTAATTTATATTGGTGTTACTAGCTAGCTAGCCAATGGAGTTACAAAATATTATGTTTTGATTATGCTGATCCAAATTTGTCCCTCTGACAACTATTAGTGGGTCATGGGGGTGAGAGGAAGAGAGGGAGAGAAAAAATGATGTGGGTCAATATTCTAGCCCACAACTATTTGCCTTTTCCTCTCACACTTTGTCTTTTCCTTCAGTTTGTTTTCCTGGCTGCACCATTTCTGCAATTTTTCTCTCCCATTGTTTCCTGTGTGCTAGCATTTCTCTCTGTCTATAAGGTTAGTAGTCATGCTTTTTATGGATAAATAGGTAAAGAGTATAAAGGTGTACTTATACTTTATAAAGAAGAAAAATGATTTTCATGAATTAGAATTTGTATGTTTTCTTCTACATCTAGTGCTTTTCACAAAGTATCAAACAACAGAGGAAAGTGTACAGTTGTGTTCTAGGGATCACAAAGGGTTACTTTTAGAATCCTGGTTAAACTTTCTTTCCTAACTGGCTCCATGTGTAAAGTAAAACACTGGGGAAATAGAGCAGGTATGCAAATTAACACAGATTGTTACAGGGAAGGTTATTTTCTCAAATTTTATAATGTTCTGCCAGGAACCAAGTCTCTCAATGAAAAATACAAACATACTAATTTCCAAGTAACAAGCCAGGCTGCATTACACTGAAACACCTACCTGAATTGCTGAGTTCATGAAACACGTATTTCCCAAGTTACTTAGGCCACAGAGGCCAGGCTGCTCATTGTGTCTTCCAGGCTCTGAATAATCGTAGTTCTTATAAGCAGTGTATGATGGGAGGCAATAGTTTGAATTTTTCACACTGTAAAAAACACACAACATTTTTCACAATGTAGCCACACAACCTATAGCGCTTAAATAACCCAGTACTATATGCTAATTATCAAATAAAGTTATCTAAAATTAAATTTAACTATCATTAGCTAGGTATCTTCTTAGAAGCACTTAACTTTGGTACTTATTAATCTAAAATTGCAAAAAAAAAAAAAAAAGGAAAATCTTTCCCCTGCAAGCAACTGATCATTTTCATGTACTGAAACAATGAAAAACAGACTATTATTTTCCCTCTACCCTTGAACAACAGGAGCAGCTTCACAGCTCACTCCATTCTTCATCCCTTCATCAAATTTAAAACACTCAGACTTTAGGCACCACCAGCAGCAATAGATCATCTCATTTATCTCCTATTTGCATCCTGCTAGTGTAAGAGAGTGAAGACAGTAGAAACTGGAATGAAGAGTTGTGTTTCAGTCACAGGTGAGAGCTGAGATTTCCAAGGCCACCCTGACATCACTGGCTTGATGTACTGGAAATTCTATTTATAGTTTCAATGCTAGGACAGCACAATTCAGTATTCAAACACAGGAAAAAGCATGAAGTAATAAGGAATGCACAAAGTGCCTTCTAGCAAGCACATTACAACTTTGTGAAGATCTATTATGTGCCTATTGGCTGAGACTGTGCAATAGGTAAAACGTTACTTAAGGGTAATTTATTACCAAAGGATAGAATACACAGTAAATACTAAGTATTATTCTCCATCCCTCAGTAAAATAAACACATTTTAAAGAATGAGAAGGTTAAAAGCCCCCAGCAAGTTTTATCATCTTACATATGCTACTAGTTGAAATAAATTCACGTAAAATATAAAACTTTCTTAAACTGTTTCTAGTCACTAATCATCTGAAACATTCTTTGTAGCTTTGGATGAAACTGCAGAACATTTCCACAGCTTCAAGTATTATTTCACATTAGAATAAATCTGAACAAGATTTTGAAGGTCATTTGCTTAAGGGGGGAAAAAAGGCACGACAAGCAAAGAACATGCAGTGCAACAAACTAATCCTTGTAATCTTAAAAATACTAAGTGGGTGACAGTGGTTTATGATATACCCTGGTCACAATTTTTCCATTTAAAAAATATCACTTGTATTCAGTATACTCAGTGTAATGATTTCAGTCCTCCTCTATACCTGTATTTATTTTAATTCAGCAGTGTTGGTGAGTTAATTTGTGTGTTTTTTTCATCAGTAGTGAAATGCTGTTTTGAAGGAGTCTGCTCCTTTAAATGTTATAAACAGAGAAAGCATTAGAGAACCTCTTCTTTCTCAAAAACACATACATAAAAGAAAAAATGAGTAAGTAGTCCTGTGGCACTTAAAAACTAAATTTATTTATTGCACGAGCTTTTGTGAGAGAAAAATCTCACTTCATCAGATGTTTTGAAGACGGAGGATCTTACAAAATGGGAGGAAAATAAATGCAGAAAAGTAAGTCATGGGATCAGGTCCTACTGAAACAGCAAATGAAAGCAGTTGTTAAGATTCAAACACTGAAAAATAGCACATAGAGGAAGGTGAGGTCAAATCATCTGTTGGAAAAAGAACCCATAATCATGATTTAATCCTGCTTTCACACAATTGAATCTGCATATCATTTCCAATCCTGCTGTTTCTCTTGAAGTCTTGATGTCTTACTGACTTGCTTGAGCAAGGATTTTCTCTCACGAAAGCTTATGCAATAAATAAATTTGTTGGTCTTTAATTGCCACAGGACTCCTTGCTTGCTTTGCTGAACTAGACTAACATGGCTGCCTCTTTGGAACTTGGCAAAATAAAAGAAAATTATATCACGGGGTTAAACAAACTCTTGCTGGCAGGTCGACATGGCACCTAGCTCCTCTGCAGAACTGCAGTCACAGAGAGCCCTCTGGTGCCTAAAAATAGTGCCAGTGACACATGCAGTGACACTCAGGATTTGGCAGTGGGGGGGTCTGTGCCTCTTTGAAAAATGACAGCAGTAGTTATTTGGCAGCAGGGGCATCCAAGCTAGATATCTAGCCTTGGTATGTCACATACTGTTGAGCCCTGGTATATCATATATTTCTGTCAAAGTTATTGTGTCTCAGAGAGAGGGAGATTAAAAAGTCAGGAAAGACATCTTGCAGCAATTTTAGGCATAAAACACACACAGGGGTCGTAATATTAACAGCACAGATAGCATTAAATTAGCCAAGAATCTTCTAGATGTAAATACCAGTCTTTGGACAAAACTACAAATATATGCATAACATGTACATTATTTTGGAACTAATTTTAAAAACTAAGATAATTAATCAGATGGAGATAGATTGATGTTTTCATGAGAGAACAGAGGTGATAATCATTGCCTTTTGCATTTTGTGGTACACACTGTTTAAAATTATGTGCCAAATATAATGTAAAAGGAAACTATTCCAAGCCAGGAAATACATACAAATTCACATAAACTGTCAGTGCTATATCAAAAAATAAATCTATTTTTGCTCTCTCTCTTTTGCATTCTATTCTGGCCGCAGAAAAGCAGCACGTTTTAGTGGTTTGGAGACTGTGGCAGCTTCCTCTCCCTCCCACAGGTCGATTATACTCAGTAATCTCCATTTGCCCAGTGAGGGAGAGCTCCTGTAATTTGTGCAGTGCCTGTACTCCATGATTTAATAAACAGCCTGACAACAGTGTTAAAAGCTCATTTGCAACCATTATTGCAGCCAAAGAACTGCAGATGATACCGGGAACCTGGTGACAATATACCCCTTTACCTCTTGAGCTATCTTTGTGCATTTGGGAACCATGAAGTTTTGTGATATCTAGTTTGCCATATGATGTTTCAACGAAATAAGAATATTACTTCCATGGGATTCCAGGAGATGTAATCACAGACTCTGGGGGCTCATTAGTAGAGTCTCTAACTTTAATGGCCTCTCACTCATGTAGAAAAGCCTGTTTGTTTATACTCCTCTATATATTGTACAATGTAATGTAAGTACAGTATGTATATTCCAATAGATTTATTTTATAATTCTCTGACAAAAATGAGAAACAATGTTTCAGTAGTAGCCTGTTGTGGCACTTCCATATTCTTGTGTCTGATTTTGTAAGCAAGTAGTTTTTAAGTGAGATGAAACGGAGTACACAAGACAAATCAGCTTTCTGAATGGGCAGTGTAATAACCCTTGGGGAGGAAGGAGTTAACACTCTGGTCAGTCAGTCCCAGGACAGCCAATAGGAACAAAGCACAGCTTTTTGAATGGTAACAGCAGCCTGGCCTGGGCCTGTTTGGATGCAGCAGAGCTCCTGGAAGGATCAGGAAGAGGCCAGAGGGGCCTGAGGAAGAATCCAGCAACATCCTTATCAGAGATAAGTTAAGTTTGGTACTGACCAGGCGTGAGTAGAACAGGGAATGTTTGTTTAGATGCGGTCAGGGTATTTTCTTTGTTTTTGGCTTGTTTTTTGGATTTCTCTGTGCTGAGCACATGTACCCCCTCCCACTACCCTGTAACTACCCAAGTGAGTTCCCAGAGAAGCAACTCTCTGTGTTTATTATCTGATCTTTTTGATTAAAGATTTTACCTTTTAAGTAAGTTCTGGTTCTGTGTCCTGAGAGGCAAGAGGTTTGTGTGCCCGTGCCTTAGACTGCACAGGCAGCTACTAAAGGGAACCCTGTTCCAGTTCCAGCTCATATTCCAGCTGGGGTCCAGTCACTTTCCTGAGAGAGGAATAAAGAGGATTGCAAGTGCCTCACAGGGAGGAATTCCCAAGTGCGCCTTCCTGGGTCTCAAGAGGGTTTTTGCATTTGGGTGGTGGCAGTGATACCACTCCAAGGCCAGGAATTGGAGGCCTTGGAGACTTTTAAGAGCAGGCTTTAAGGCCAGTGGCTTTTCTGGCCTGTTGCGGGCCCCCACCTTCTGCACTCAGAGTGCCAGAGTGGGGAAAGAGCCTTGACAGGCAGTAGTCTGGAAAGGTTGAGAGCCACCACTCTAATTAAGCCTAGAACAGACTTAACCGCATTCAGCTGCACATTTCAATTTAGCTTTGCAACAGGCATTTCCCCAGCACCATTCTGCTTATGTAGCTCAAATTTAACCTGGACAAACCATTTCTAAGTGTAAAACAGTCCAGTTTCTACACTCATTGAGTCTTTGGTGTGTCTGCCAAGATGGTGAACAAAACTGGCAGTGCCCTGTAGATGTTGCAGGAAGTGATACAGGAGTACTGACTATCTGGAGAAGACTTTCTGAGCTAGATTTGAAACAGTTCTCACAAGTTAATAACTTTGTATCAATTCAGCTCCTCCCGATTTTCAAGGAACTCCAGTGTATTTCAAAAGCAAGGTACACCAAGCAACACTTACTATTTCACATTATAATGTCAAATAAATGATAAAAAGTAAGACTAGCTTCAGCCTTTTCCATCCTTTTTTGATCATAGACTATAACATGATAATCCTCCCATAATACTATTGTTTCAAGAGGATTGTCAATAAATTGAAAGCATACCAAAGTTTAAGCACTGGAAATCATTGGTATAATACTGTACAGTGTGCATGTTAAAGCTCAGACTAAATGATAAATGAACTAATTTACAAATTAGGGCTTTAGTGCTCATAGGTATAATTATTTCTATTGATTACTCACATGAGAAAGTTAAACATGCTTAAGTATTTGCTGAGCTGAGTCTCAAGTATCAGAAGCTTTCTAGAAATGGGTAGTAAAAACCATACCAATATATTTTGAATTTTTACCTTCTAAATTATATTCCTCTATAGTCAAAAAATTTTATTTGTGTAAATGGACTCTTGCAGTTAAAATTGTTTATTACTTCTCATCATGTACATTGGTCAAATTTGAGTGCCAAAAGCTACTTATTTGCTACCAGTGAGTGACATGACAGTCTCCATCAATGCTAATTAACTTGTTTTTCTATTTCTTTACTTCTCCATTTTGTTACTTATTAGCGGCTGCCCTCTTCAAAGCAAAGTTCTGGGATTTCTTTTGAACTAGTACATTTAATACCTCCTTGGATGTGCAGGCGCATTCCAGAATCCTTTAATTTCTACAGTTCTCCAAAATCTTATAGCGATGCAAGAAAAAGAAGGAAAAAGTTTGCTCACGGAACACAACATTTGGGGTAGGCAGGTGAAAAGGGGAGACGTGAGCACACACGTGCGCACTGATCTCAGCCCTTAACAGTGTAATACAATTATATGCAGTACAATCGAATATTTCTAAAGTTTGACTGTACTATATGTAATTGTGAGAGCTTGAAGCCACAAAACAATTTAATGTTATGGGTACAAAAGTCAGGATTGTAATTAAGTGGCTCACCATAAATATACATTTTATATTACTGGATATACTGTTTTAATACCATTTTTTATTATTGGATATACTGTTAAATTCTTTCCTTTATAGACATACATATTGTGGATTATTTTCTGTGAAAATAACTAAATTTAATTGAACGGAAATCAGAAAATTAACCATACCATTGCATAAATGTTTTTCCCAACGTATTTACTTGGTTTTAAAGAAAATCCCTGAATAATTTCACTTTGAAAGTCTGCTTCTTTATGAACTGTATTATGTGCATCATCATATGTGACATGTTTTAATTAATTACTGAAGCAAATATGCATGTATTAAATGTCTAACAATGAAGAAAACCGTTTTTATTTATATACACAGCACTCCAGAAATAGTTATGCATACTTGGTAACTCAAAAAGGATTTGTATTTATAGTTTTCAAACACTGAAGACAGTTTTTAATTTATAAATTCCAATTTTAAATACTCCTGTTGTGTTTTATGCTGAGGACTAATTCAATGGCATGCCTGACACTTTAAAATAAAGTATTTTGAGTTATGGATTTTACTTTGTTTTCCATTTGAAAATCCTCAAACTCAGAAAACTCAATTGAACAGAACTGTGGCTTCAAACAAATATAAAGATATCAGCCTGAGGAAAATTGTTTTAGAAAGTTGTAAGCACTACAACATCAGTGCTTCCAAAAATATAACCTACAACATTTTTATGGTCATGCAATGAAGCTGAAAACACCTGATTTTGGGTTTAAAATCGGATCTTTCACAGGATGTAGTGATCTTGTTACCCTGCAGTTTTAGATATTATAAATCCTGTTTTTCAAACAAATCATTGGGGGAGAGGGAGCTATTAATTTTATGCTTGAAGTTCAGATCCATCATTATGCCCTCTATGTACACACATAAAAAAACTTTTCCTTGGTAATTACTATAAATATTCTTTTACAATACAATAGTCTGAAATTAAGTACCTTACTTCAACTGTTTAACAGAGAGAAATGGGGTTACTCAACCAGCAGACGCATACATGACACTTCATTTCATATGAAAAATCAGTTTGCATAGATACAGCATTTAACTGGAAGACTATGTATAAAATACTTTATTACTTTTAACTGATAATACATGCATTTGGAAAAAATATTTTAAATTAAATCTTAATGGCAAGATGTAATATGCCTCTTCATTTTTCACCAGTTTGTCTTCAAGACTGGTACTTTCTGGCTTCAGGCATTTGAAAGATGCTTCACCATTGGTAAGGCTGTAGGAAGCAGTGGAGTACAATCTCCATAACTGCTGGATTTTTTACAGCAAGCATTCTGTACAATGAAGGGATTAGGGACGACATCAAGTTGGCCACTTGACAGATACAGAAAACTCTTCTTTCAGAGTTTTGTCAGATTAAACAAAATACATGCAAGATCAAATTTGAAATGTAAAACTAACAAAAGCAAATAGATGTTAAAGAAATATGAGAAGTCTGTCTTTTCACTGAGCATCTATTGTAATATCCAAGCACAACAATTCTTTTCACAAAATTATCTGATTTCTACCTGCCAGGCACAAACTAGGTAGACAGATTAACAATGCGAACAAGGAGTCTGATGGCACTTTTAAAGACTAACCAATTTATTTATTGCATGAGCTTTCATGGGAGAAAAATCCCATCTCGTCAGATGCTTTGCTAGTCTTTAAAAAGTGTCACCAGACCTCTTGTTAGTTTTGCTGGACTAGACTAACACAATTTTAAAAGGGATAGCCGTGTTAGCCTAGTCCAGTTGTGTGGCACTTTAAGACTAACAGACTTATTTTTTGCATGAGCTTTCGTGGGAGAAGCATCTGAGGAAGTGGGATCATCTCCCACGAAAGCTCATGCAAAAAATAAGTCTGTTAGTCTTAAAGTGCCACACAACTCCTTGTTGTTTTTTCACTAGACTATCAGTATTAACTCAAGCCTAAAATCAGCCTCACCTGACCATTATGTCTTCATATTGCAGTGGTCTCAAACCAATGCATGATGCTCTCCACTTTGATACAATCCAGAGAGACCGAGGACAAAAAAGGACTGCCTCCCTCCACTTTAAATTTCCTTTAATTCTCCCATGAAAGCTCATGCAATAAATAAATTTGTTATTCTTTAAAAGTGCCACTGGAGTCCTTGTTTGTCTTAATTTATTAGATTCTCTAAAACATAGAAGTACGTTGCTCTTTTACATATTCTAAAGTCTTCAGACACTTTCATATACCGCTCAATTTTTTAAAAAATTCCTAATCTGTGTTAAGCAATACATAAAGTCAACTAAGCACCTTTAAGAGTTTCACTTCTTGATATTCTATATAATATCTGCACAAAGAAGTACTGATCAATAATAAAGGAACTACAACCTGAGCATTATCAAAATAAAATTAATTCTCTAACTAAAAACTAAAACCAAGGTCACTTTTCCAAATCATGCTTGGGAGATTTGATTAAATAAAAAAAAAGTTCTTAAGATATATTGCTTACTTTCTGTTGTTGATGTTGTTATAATTATTTGATAGAGATGGAGAGATCTTTGGCAAAGTTGAAAAATTGGATGCACCTGGGGACCTTTAAAAATATGAAAATGTTAAATTAGATAAAAATGCTGAGATATTAAAATTATGAAAAAGAAAAAGCTAATAGATGATCAATGTATGTAAATATGTATGTAAAAATAAAATTCTTATGAGCAAAGCACTAAATATTCAAGACACCAGTTTCCAGCTTCAAAATGCATCTTATTAAGATTAAAACAGATTATTTTCATGTCAAACTTTCATATCACACTGGAAATCTCAAAAATTATGCCAAAAATAGCCTACAGAAGAATACCAAAAAGTTACTTAATCCACCTATGAAAAGGCAGCAAAATGAAAGATGCATTTTTATTCTAAAAATTGGAACATAAAACCTTTTATAGGCTTTAATGATTTCTCAATCTTAAATTACTTTTGAGATGAGATATGAAAGTGTCAGTTGTAGCTTAAATAAGGATACATGGTTTAAAAAGACAAGTATTCCTAGATTACTGTAAACTCAGCCCTTGAAAATAAAAATTAAGCCAGTTCTTTTAGCTGACTCATGGTCATTACCAGAAATCGCTGGAGAAACAAAACCATAGGAAATATTTCATGTTTACTCAGCAAGTCAAATCAGAGCATTATACCCCTTGCACATTATTTAGAATATACAATCTTTTTAAAACACTGGATTTGTTGAATGTTCTCAATAAGGAAACCCTTAAGTTGTAACAATTACATGTAATTAATGTACAGCACAATCTTGCTGTTTTTCCTTGGTCCAACTCAAAAACAACTGAAAACTAAAGAAAAATCTTAATTTACTTAATCAGGCTTTGGATAAAGCCTGGCCCCCAGATGACCAAATATTGTTTAGTACTACAGCATTCAAAAGGCAGGCAGATGTAGTAACAAATATTACATATGATAAGATGTTCTGTGCTTTCTAAAATAAAATGGCTTACAGCAGATAAAGATTCTGTTTTAAGAACTCTCCATGTGAGATTTGATACTTATAGTCATACTATGTCAGGACAATGGTACGTGTAGCCTAAAACTTGGTGTCTCACAATGGCCTGTGACAAGCTTCAGAGAGAATGAACAGAACGTCGCAATTTTGGGGAATCCTTCCTCTTGTTTAGTTATCAGAAGTACAGGGATACCAGGACCCTGGTGTTCTGCCCCTGACCATCTGAGCTAATAGCCACTGATAGAATTGGAAAGCTCATATAGAAAAGGTCTCTTTGAACCCACTTATATTTTTTCACCTTCACAACATCCCATTGGCAACAAATTCCACAGGCTGACTGTGGATTGTGAAGTGCTTCCTTATGTTTGTTTTACACCTGCTATCTATTAATTTCTTTAAGCAACTCCAGTTCACGTGTTATATGAAGGGACAAAAGATACTTCCTTATTCGCTTTCTCCACATTATTCATGATTTTACAGACCTCTCGCATAGCCCTATTGTCTCTTTTCTAAAATGAACAGTGCTAGCCTTTCTGATTTCTCTTTGTATGGAAGCTGTGCCTTATCCCTAAAAATTTTCATTGCACTTTTCCATGCTTTTTCTAATGCTAATGTATTTTTATGAGATGGGTGAGCAGAACTGAATGAAGTATTATAAATGTGGGTGCACTATGGATTTATACAGTGGCCTTATATTTTCTATCATTGTCAGATTTGACATTTTGTGGACCGCTGCTGCACATTGAGCATATGTTTTCAGAGAAATATCCATCAGGCGTTTTCAGAGAATTTCAAGATCTTCTTGAGTGATAACAGCTAATTTAGACCTCCTCAATTTAAAAGTATAGTTGGGATTATGTTTTCCAATGTGCATCATTTTGCATTTTTCAACAATGAATGTCACAAGTCTTCCAGTGCAGTGAGATCCCTTTGTAATTATTCTCAGTCTGCTTTGTAACTCAACTATCTTGAGTAATTTTGTATCCTCTGCAAATTCTCCCACCTCACTATTCATCCTTTTTTCCAGAGCATTTATGAATGTTGAACCACACAGGTTCCTCTGCTAATTCTTGGTGATTCCATTATCTATTTCTCTCCATTGCAAAAACTGACAATATTACCATCAAAAGTAATAAATAAAATACACAGACTACATGCACAGGAAAGTCATGAAATGTTATGCCGTCAACTTCTAATTGACTATTTAAGTTCAAGTAAAATAAAAAAATGAAACTGTTTGTTTTCCAGTTCCTTGAGGTCAAGGATTTTAAAGGGTATCGAAAGAGAGTGAACTGGAACAATTAAGCTGTTTAATGTGTTATAGCACTTGACCATGTAAATACTGTTTTACTTTTAATAAAGATAAATAATGTGTTATAGCTAATATCTATCAAATAGTGAAAATAACCCTACTTGTTTTTACAATTAATAGGCTTTTTCACAAATATAAATAAATTTTGATTCTAAACATGGTTAGCAACGAGAAAGGTATTATACTTAGATGGGAAATGGTCCATATTCTAAATAGCTACATAAAAAATCAGTACTTGCTGTTAAAAAAAAGTGACAGCTTAATATGACACCATAATAAGTCAGCCCTCCTGCTCTGCACAGGCAGTGAGATGAAACATTCTTGCTGACACTCATAAGCTTGGGTACTAAGAAAAACAGAAGGTAGTCAAGGCACTTACAATGCTTAACACATAGCAAGCTACTTTCGCACGAACACTGTAAAACAAAATAACTGGGAAAGAGGAAACAGGACCAGGTGCTAGAAGGTCATGACTGCATGATTAAGGTCATGAAGGAGCAAAGAAAGCACCTAAAAGACAACCATAACCTTACAGAAAGAGCTCATGAGTGCTTGCCCTCTCTTGCAGTCAAGACAGAACTTCTTTCCACGCACTCTCAACCCTCCCCCCCCCACTCGATTCCTACCAAGCTGCCATCCCATTACCCCTTTCACTTCACCCCTTCAGACAATCACAACAGTGACAGCTGGACTTGCACCCAGCTGTTACATCTCACACTGCTCCTCACTTCTCTTCTCCAGCCCGGTGTTTTCATTTAGTAAAGAAAAGCTGTGAGAATAAAGAGCACTGTTTATTGCTATGTTGCACTTGGTACTTTCATCCATCACTGATACACAGCTTAAGCTGGATAACAGTCACAGCATAGCAGAGCGCTGTTCACAAAAGCACCTCATTGAGTCTCATTCTCAGTGCCTCCCTGATCCGAATGCCCCCCCCACCCCCCCACACACTGTGCCTGTCTAATGCTCCCAGCACCTGGGTGTTCACATTCAGGTACAAGACAATCTGCCTCTGTGCTCCACCCAAGGGCACACCTTTAGGTTCACATTAATTATGAACTGTACAACAGGCAGCAATAAACATAGGAATATTGTCTTCATTTATGTCTAGCTTCCCATAAAGGCATCTCCAGCAAAACTTTAATCTGCCATATGTACATTAGGGTTATTCAGCAGCAGCTCAGCCTGTTATTGAAGCAACCCTTTCTGCTATTTGGGTTGCCAGTATAAGTCTTCATGAGACAGATAGGCTTTGTCTCTCAGGATCACTATGGGCAGGTCCACATCCTTCACTGGAATTTTTTGGTTTGGAAAGAAAGTCCCTGATTGCAGCTTACTGTACAGGCCAGCATTTCTGAAGATGGGCATGCATCATGCCTATTCCCCTATGTCACCAGTGAAATGCCCACAGTGGTCCACAAGTGCCTGCAGTACCACAGAGAAGTACTGCTTTCTATGGATGTACTCTTTCGCAAGATAGCCCAGAGCCAAAAATGGGATGTGAGTATCATCCATTGGCTGGCCACAGTTAGGGAATCCCACTTGTTGTGAAACCATCCATTAATTCATAAACATTTCCCAGACTTGCAGTCCTTTGCAGCAGAATGTGGCTAATGGCTTGCACCTTTGCAATAACACAACTCCAACAGTGGACATCCTGACTAGTGACCAACCAGTAGCAGTCTGGAGTTGCCAGTTTCCACACAGTAATCGGCACTTGCTTCTTGATCGAGAGGGCAGGTCTCTTTCTGGTGTCTTTGCCCTGCAGTATATGTATGAGCTCTGAACACACCTCCATGGAAGTGACTTTGCACATCTGAAAGTTCTGCAGTCACTGCTTGTCATGATCTCAGACCAGAATAGTGTTGCAATCCCAACACTCAGTGCTTGTTTCAAGCCACCAAAACTGGCAGTGCATCCGTCTGCAAACAGCAAACTGGTGCTGTTTCTTTGCATGGTACACAGCTGGTCAGGCTTCTCGGATTCATGTTTCGACTGTGAGATCATGATATGCTGCATGACCAGCCATGTTGTCTTCAGGACACTTGCAGCAACAGTGAAGAGCAGTGCAGAATCTATCCTTTCAGATGGGGATGGCGGTCACTCAGAAAATATGGGGCTATTGAAAAATGCCATGAAACGCAGTCAGGAATGCAAGGAATGATGGGATGGAAATCAATGCATCATGGGACCTTGAGCCCACGTCTGTGATGCACTATAATCCCCACTGCCTTCCTGGAAGTCCTAGAGGCAAAAAGCAGAAAGCTGCAAAGTCAGATAACTTCCCATAGTGCACTGCTCTCACTGGCAATGCTAGAGCACCATGTGTGGACAGGTGCAAGTCCTATAATTACAGCACTTTTTGATCAACAGTGCAACTTGTATTGACATACTTTCCCAGTGTAGCTAAGGCTTTAGCATGTGATTCTAGAGCAGTGGTTCCCAACCTTTTCTCTGCTGTGGCACACCTTGATACCTTCAAATTTTTTGAGGCACACCACTATTAAAAACTCATGAATATTCAAATGAGTTCAAAATAACATGAATATTTATGAACCATGGCATAGTGGTTTGGAAATGCTGCTATGTGGGGTAGTAGAGGTAGCAGAGCAGGGATGGCAACACAGGAGAGGTCAGGAGTTATTTGCAGTGGCAGGAGTGAGTGTGGGGAGCAGAGCAGGGCAGGAGCAGGGCTGGCGCAACCCAGTAAGCCTGGTAAGCATTGCAGGGGGGTGCGGGGGGAGGCGCACCAGAAATGGTAGCACCGTTCCTGGGCAGGGGTGGCCAAAGGGGATGAGGACAGCCATGTGGGGAACAGCACAAAGGTGCCAAAAGAGAACAGGAGTGGTTTGATTGGGGGCAGGGGAGCATGATGCAGCACCCACTTCCCTCTTTCTCCACAGTAGCTCCCTGCCACCCCGGGAAATCCTCACCCCACTGCTGCTCCCTCCCACCCCAGTGGGTCTCGTTCCCCCGTCCCCCAGCTGCCTGTGATGGACCCTCTCATCACTGCAGGGCCCAGAACTATCCCTCCAGCCCCCAGCTCACCCCCCCACAGCTACACATACCTCCAACCAAACAGCCACCCCACAACCTCAGCTACACACCCTCTGCTACACATCCACTCCCACCCACTTCTGCTACACACATATCCCTGCCCCCCACAACCCCCAGCAGCCCCCCTCAAAGCCCTTACCTTGGCTGTTTGCAGGCTGGCTGACAGGCTGGGAGCTGTCTCCCTGCCACAAACTACTTTGTGGGGCCCTCTAAAGAGCTTACTATCGGCTCCCACTGCTACCTTCCCTGTGGCCCCAGTCCCTCCCTGCAGCCCTAACCACCCCACATAACCCCCCGAATGACTTTTTTGTTTTGCTGAACTGAACTAACACGACTATCCCTCTGGAAATCAAATTATTCTTGGGTATGATATTTATAAAGATCTTCCCATCATGAAGCTTGTAAGCTATTGCTAAACTACAAAGTTAAAATGAACATTTTAAAATTTTTTTTAAAAGTATGAGCATTAATAAATAAAGTGGTAAAATTAATGATGGCTCAAAAATAGCAAACACCACATTTAAAATTTTGGCAGTCAAATCTTACAAACGTTTCATATAGGCTTGGGTTTATGTGCACTAGACATTTAATAGAAATAATAAAAATAAGTAAAAAAACGGTTCCTAGTTTGTAGCTCTAAATGAAACACACTAAATTTCAGTGATATTCTCTGAAGTACTCAAGTTTATAAGACTCTTGCCCCCTCAAAAATATTAAATAGTAAGTACAGAAGAAGCTAAAAAATTACTTACAAAAAAATGATACAGCACAGACACCACACACAGCTGTAATGATTGTCTTAGAGGGCAGCACTGTATTTATATGTAGCAGCCTATATGGACCTACCTGGTAAAATTGATCTAACCAAAGCCAAACTAAAAATTGTCACAAAGTCAAAGGAAAAGGCAAAAGAACAGGTAAAAAAAAGAAAAGGCAAAGGCAATATTTCACAAAATTAAAAAATGGCAGAGTAAATGGCCACACTAAGGAATTAAAAGCTGAGCCCAAGGGAAAATTCCTACTACTGCGCTGTCTGTTGCTTGTTCCTGCTTTTTTAGCATGTCAGTGTAAAGGTGATGGGCAGATAATGGTGAAATCTGCAATTCAGATGAAGCACAGATTCTAATGATAGTTTACCTTGATGAGCCAAGAGTGAAAAGAGTGCTTAGGTTCCAGCCCTACTAGCTCTGCTAGATGGGAACAATTTCTATATTTTCATTTCTGTCCACCAATTTGAGGATGGACCCCTTCTACCTTGGTGCCCCAGGCAGCTGCCTGCTTCGCCTACCCCAAAAGCCGCCACTGCTTTTTTGCCAGCCCTGCACAGCCCACGTGGCTGGGCTGAGCAGGGAGGGAGCTCTAACTCTAGCTCTCCCAGATTCTCAGGCACACTTTGGGTGTTGCTGCGGCACACCAGTGTGCCGTGACACACTGGTTGGGAACCACTGTTCTAGAGTTTACAGATTCAGTGTGAGATAATAATTTATGAAGATTATCCTGAATAGTTATGTGAAGCTTACAGCCTTTTTGGGTTTTGGTTAGCAAATTTTCTCACTAGGAAAAAGCATCAGGACAATGACAGTTTGCTTACTCTTTCCAGGGAAAAAGGCAGATACTTCATGGATTCATATTCTGAGTTACTCATAAAAAGTTTTTCGGTTACATTGTCTTGACAGGTATAGTTGCATGTCTTAATACTGAATAAGTAATATTAAGCAACGTACTGTATATTTACCATATTTCATTACATCATTAATATTTTTTCTTTTTTCTTCAAAATTTTAAACACAGCCCACACATACACACAACTGATAGGTAACCATTCATATTAACTTTCTGTTTTCTGGAAGCATATGGGAAAGCAATCTCAAGAGAAAAAGGAAAGTTAAGAGGGGAGGGAAAACGTAACTCGGGTATACTCCACGTATAGTATTCATGACTATCCTAGAAGTATAGGATTACACTGTTCATATCAAAGTCACTCAGTGATTTCAGTTTTTCTAGTGTATTGTTTTCTTGTGCTATTACTTTTATCAATTTGAATTTTTCTGACTTAGGTCTCACCAAATTGCTATATATTGTTAGAAAATTAATAGTTTTCTCCAGTCATCTGTAACAGGAACCACTGTTTGTGTCTAGCAGTTTAGGAATGCATTTTTGCTCTAAACGAGCAGGTACAGCTGTAGTTTACTTATTCCACAAAAGGTATTCATAGACAATTTTAAAATGGAATTAAAGTTGAGAGTACATATGAGTAAATTTTTGGCAACACATTACAGAGACTTTAGTTATTTCAAACCCAGGTATTCTAAACCCAGGAATTTCTGCCAGACGGTTAAACTGAAAAGAAATCTAAGAGCACTGAGCTATAGAAAGGCACAGTCAGGGAGCACAGGATTTGCCTACACAAACAAGTAAGACAACAGCAAATTGGGGTGTAACTCTACCATGCACTAGCTTGCCACAGTCTAACTCTTTGTGCACATCCTGCTGACATGCATTAATGGTTAGAGCACTTTGAGCTAGCCCTGCTTCAAAGACGACTAGCTCAAAGTCTCTAATGGACCATTAACACGCATATTGGGCAATGACAGCCTAGGAAGGAGTAGTGCAGAAAGGGAGCAGGTGTCACAGAGAACCAGAAACTCAACATGAACCAACAGTATAATGCTGTTGCAAAAAACGCAAACACCATCCTGGGATGTATTAACAGGAATATTTAAGACATGAGAAATAATTCTTCCACTATATTCAGCCCTGATTAGGACGGATTTAATAAAAAGCCTTTGCTCTAAAATGACCACTGATTCTAATAAGAAAGAAGCTAATGTGGTCTGAAGAAAGACAGTGGTCTTCTATGTCATCAAGGAGGTGAAGACAGGCACTGTGAGGTACAGGGGAATGGCAGTAGTCAACTATGCTAAATCCTATTACCAGTTCTCAGAGCACTGACTATACACGTGATCAGATGATGTTTTCTGTACTATGGGATCTTATTCCTCAAAGAGTTTTAATTCTTCTGTGGTCTCCATGGTTCAACCTCTCTAAACCTGATCTATTAAATGCTTCCAGATCTGAGAGATTAAAGTTAACACATTCTTCTGGAGTAAATATAGGTACGGCTGGCTTCAGCAGCAGACTAACACACTAGACAAGGCTTACCTCAAAGACAAGATAATGGTAGGCAAGAAGACAAAAAAGGCCTCTGTGGATGTACTATCACTCATGACAAAGAGTATAATAGAAAATAGAAAATGTTTTTGATCCAAAGACGCAATACAAAATAGAATAGGCTTTATATGTCTACCACTTTAAGAGTTATCTGTTTCACAAAATGTTAAACCAAAGATGTCTGGAGAACACCATACATTATTAGTAGTTCTTTCCTTCAGTTAGCAGTTTCGTTTGATCGTAGTTAACTCTTGCCAAACCTTTTTAGTCCTGCATAGCCCTTCCACTGACCAATTATAAATTGATTATCAATCATTTGAGACATCTGTCATGCCTCCAAGACAGATTTCAGCTTGACTTGCTTTACAACAAAGAAATTTGCCCTTATTGTCTGGAATCCGAGCAAACTACCTAACTGTAGAATTCTAGGTTAAATATTCTATTAAGGAAAAATTTTGGTTGACTGTAGACCAGAGAAACTGAATTCAGAGGCTGCTTCTAAACTCCTCTTGAAAGGATGAGGGGAAAACAAACAAACAAACAAAAACCTACAGAATCAAGCTTGGATGCCCCAATGGAGAATATTTTCTAACATATTTTATAACTAAGGAGTTAAGATTTGAAAAGAACCTTGGTGATTTAGGCATATAAATCCAACTGATGTTCCAAAACACGTCTGAAATTTTATCCAAGATTTATATGTAAAGGATGTGAATTGTGACATGAAGGCATCTCTGAAGTATGGAGTACTCCCCATCCTCAATGACCTAATCTCCATCTTCCTTTTCTCTATTTCTTAAGGAATGGAGTTGAGTATTTTTTACTTCCCCACCTCTCAGATGGGATTTATAGGCTTGGCTTTCAATTGTTCTTACTGACTTTCCAAACAGTAACAGCAAGACAGTAAATGGAGCAAAAAAAAAAAAGTTATTTTTAATCTTGGTCACAAATTACTTGTTTATATATTTTATCCAAATCTAGATTTCAGCTGGTATATGCACCTATCAGCTAGTGGCCAATATAGAAGAAGGGGCTCTTTCTCCTCTCTGCTGAAGTTAAAATACAGCACCTAAATGTGAAATTCAATGTTCCTCTTCCTCTACCACTAGAATATTTACCAAAGAGATATTTCTGAAGCCTGCTCAGGAGCTTCATCTTTCATATCAGCTTTGTTATCACAAGACTTGTTTCATAAATCAAAATATTCTTTGCCAACTGGCTCCTGCATGGGACTTGTGAGAAAGACTTCTCTTTCCCTCTGATTCAAAACTCAGATGTTTCTAGAAAAGTCGAGGATGGGGGGAAAAAATTCTTCCTTATGCCCTACTTACTGCTATTTGCCTGTCCTTCCTGTCTTTTGAAGGGCATACTCATGCTTTTCCATTTCCATGTATATGGCCTAGCCACCACTAGAGGGAAGCAGAGAACCACAACAGGAACAGGAGATCACAGGTGACAAGATAATTGTGCTCTCTTCTCCCCTCCCACAGTACTACCATCCTGAAGCTGCTGTTCAATGGAAAGTTTATAAAATTCAGTTACGTTCCACCACATCTATTCCAAACACCAATAATAAATAAATCAAAACAACCTCTTTCATTCTGCAACCAGTTCCCATCTACTTTTCTGGGAAAGAATCCAGTCCTTTATTCTATGTTCAGTACCATGGTATCAGTGTCTAATTTCCTACTTACCATAGGTGAACACACATTTTTCAGGTGTTGCTGACGCATAGTTAAATTCTACAAGGTGGACTTAGATAGGCATCATAATAAGATTAGCTGCTCTTACAGAAGGGCAGCTGAATAAGAAACCCAAGTGTATAAGAATCTATTCAGTCTTTCAGATAAAAAGGGAAGATAAAGCACTAATATTACATAAAACCCCTCCTATAGAACATTACTTTAATATTTTAAGTTGAACATAAATAACTCAAAGAGCATATTTCCTGGAATACACACTTAGAACCAATTATCAAAGTAACGGAAAAATGATGGTCTATTTGCAGGAACATGGTATTACCAGTCCTACTGTAAGACATTTCCTGTTCATCAGAAGAACAGGGAAGAAATTGAAAAGAGAGGCTAATAAAAGTGATTGAATAAAACTGGCTGGAGATGGGCACAGTAAAGGAAGACAGCATTCAAATATTTCACTCTCTTTTCAAATTCACCAGAGTTTTAAACTGCAGCACTGCTGTTTTTGAGGCGTAAGCCTCTAGAGCAAACATCAACAATGCCACTGTATTTTGCTAATCTGTAATGTAAAAAAAACCCACTATTACATACTAACATTATTAGCATATTTATGTTATTTCACAAATGAAAATAAGCTTTGAATGCATCAGAAGAGTGGTTCTAAATCTATTCACCGTATTATTGTTGGCAATTGAATAATTTTGGGGAAAACTAAGCAATATGTTCCCGTGAAATGTTTCAATTTTGTAGAATCAGCATTTTCTGATGAAAAACTATTTAATCAAAATAATTTTGACAAGCTCTAAAAAGAAGTCAATTATAAAAAAAATTCTAAACCATAAAAAGTCACCTTAAGTGCATGATAAAATACGAATTAGTGAAATACCCTAGCTCAGATAAATACAGAGCACAGAACAAAAGTATATACTGTACTACAGTGTTCTACCATATGCACTCTGCATTGGAACACATGTAGCAATATGCATTTTTATTCTCAGATTTGCAATGTGTGGTCTCAAAAGGCTATTTTAACATAAAACTTGGCCAATATACCTCCAAAAAAGACTAATGTACACAAGTAACACATAACAGGTAACCCAAGACCTCACAGTCCTCCATCATCATGAGTCAGCCTTGCAAAATGGGTATGACAATTTTGAAATCAAGACATAAGACCTACTTGCTATTATACTTCCCTAGGGAAAAAATTACAGAATGTCCTTTATAAAACTATTCTCCAGACACTATGAAGTGCTTTGTGGACATACAGAAGACTTCCATCAAATACAATACCTTCATGTAAAGAAAAAAGAAAAAAAAATCTAATACAACCCCATTTACACAATTTTTCCTACTAGAAATACTATACTTTAAGAATGGAACACAAGTCTAAAGTAGTACAAATTTTATACCACTCTTGAATGCTAGAATTTTCTATAATATAAATCTGATAACTAAGTAAATCAGAGTTTGAAGTAAATAAAATTGTGCTATATAAGATGCATGAAAATATCAGTTATGGATCAGCTTCTGCAGAACATTTTACATGTCATCAGTAGAATTTGTTATATTAACAGTTATTAAATATGCTAACAGTTTTTTTTTTAAAAGTAATGGACTACCTTCAAAAATTCTGTTTGGTTTTAAGAAAAAGTAAGACAATAAAATACACAAAAACCACATTGTAGCATGCAGCAATTTGTTTAATCACTTACTTAGGAGTTGAAGGACCTCTTGGCCATGTTCCATCTTCATTTTTTTGTTCTATCACCAGTACCTATCAGAAAAAGACGAAAAACTTAATGTAACAATACATTTCCCACAGTTTAAAATGATTCCAACCTACTGCATTTTTCAAGGGTTTGCTGATTTTTAGTGACAGAAGGACAGAGAATGATTAGGGCACCAGGTTCTAGTCCCTGTTCTTCCACAAACTTCCTGTGTAACTTTGAGCAAGGAACTTAATCCCTCTGTGCCCCAACACTTTGGAAGCTATGCACAGGCTCACTAATCTGGACTGGGTTATTTGAATGTTGCTCATCACCTCTTTTGTCTAAAGATGAAGTGCCTCATCTCTATAAAGGGGATAACAGCATTTCAGAACCTCACAAGGACATTATGAAGACAAATTGGAAAAAGTGATGTGTTCAAATACTACAGTAATGAGGATACCATATGAATAAATAGGGCAGATGTACAGTTTGCTGCCTTAATTTTTGGTTTAATTTATCCTATATATTTTTAGGATTCTAGAATGAAATCTTATAGTCACTGTAATTCTTTAATTGCTGTAAAAAAAAAAAGTATCTGTGTCTAATGGGTCTATGTAAAAACTGATGGGTCTGTACTTAAAATAGATGTATTAAGTTAAAATAGTTCTTTTAAGAAGCTTTCCTAGAGCAGAAAATTTAGCTTGGAAAGGGTATAATTAGTTACAGTATTTTTTTTACTGCACTGATGTGCTTTAGCCCACATCCCTCAATTCAAGTCTCTCTAGACTAAACTCCTATTCTCTACAAAGGCCTTAGTGCATCTCTCTCTCTCTCTCTTTCTCTCTCACACACACACACAAAAATATGGACCAATTTCAGATGGAAAGTTAATCAATTCTTATCTGAAACAGGTTACTGTTTCAGGGACTTAAATATGGCACTTCATCACAGAAGAGCTGCAGGAAATTTTATATACATGCATGGAGGTAAAATTGTATAACCACACCCACCTGGCAATTTTAAAATAAACTAATAATTTGTTGCTTGAAATCATGGCTTACATTTGAACATATAGCAACTGATAATTGAGAGAGCTGCAGCATTTATTAAAAACACATTTTTGCAAAAGAGGGGACAAGAAAGGGAGAAAAGGCAAAACAGAAATATGGAAAAAGGCTGTGTTCTGAGGACCAGCTTCATCCTTGCAAATCCTGAGATCTATCCATGGGTCAAGAACGCAATAAGATAACCTTCATAGTTTGCCACTATTCCTCCATCATGAACTCTCAGAAGCTACTAAAATAAAGCAGCAAGAAAAACATGACCAATATGAGAAATGGTAAATGTCTACACTGTGTAATAAACCCAGGGTTCTAATTTAGATGCAAGCCTAATTTCCCTGTCATTTACATATCAGCCACAGTAATCAAGAGCTCAAACCCAGGCTTCAAGGACCCCAGAGGGGGTGGATCTGAGCTGTGTCAAGTCCATTCCAGAGTTCAAACCATGTTGCTTTACAGTATAGACAAAGCTCCGCTGGACCTGCACTCTGCAAGTCACCCCCAAAATAATCCACAATTCCACGGGCAACCTTTCTTTGTCCTCTGGACAGTCAAGTTTTCTCACACCATGCACAAAATGTTAGCTAGAGCTACGACATTTTGGCCACTAGGAAGTCTGGGGTATGGGTGGTTGGTCTCAGGCCCACACAATGCAATACAGAAGCTGAACCATAGGTTGGGACCCAGAGTATGCCAGTTCCCAATCTGAGGTCACAAGTGAGACACTCAAGCCCCAGGTTAAAAAAAAAACCCAGGGATCAGCTAACGTGTTCTGCTAATCTTAGGGTTACACTGCAGTGCAAACATACCCACAGGGTTCAGCTGGACACTGGCTTTTCTACAGATGTGAAAAATAAAACCTCCCCTCAAGAACCAGTTTAAATTACCAGTATGTTACCTACTCAAGCCCCCACCCCCAAAGTTTGGAATGACAGGGAGGGGGTAAATATCTGAGAAATTCCAAAATAGCAGTTTTATCAGGAAAACTAATGACTCAATGTGTTTTAACAACATGGGCTGCTGCTTCTGAACATGGCAATGAATACAGTTAAGCTGCAAGCAGAGGCAGAGATGTCTAGCAGTGTTTCAGAAACCAGGGTTAAAAAAACCAGTACTGAACACCATCCATCTACACTTGCAACTAAACAGTGCCTATCACCAGACATTGGTAATTTTTCTTCTTTCTAGTGAATACCAGGCCAGAGGCCTTGGACAATGCTGCACTGATATGAAGAAGGGCAGCTGAGAAGGAAGTGTCCTGGCTGATCATGGGAGTGGGAAGAAGAGCATGTGTTGGCAGAAAGGATAAGGGTGCCAAAAGTTCTCCCATCAGCAGTACAGATGCAGACACACCAACAGTGCAGCACCCAGAAGGACACTGCTTAAAGCAGCAGCTTAATTTCTGCAGCAATCTCCATGTACCGGGGACTGAACTGGTCAAACACTATTTTGAACTTAAATTCTGTGAGGAGGGAAGAAGGTAAATATCACTAACTTTAAGAAAGGGGAAGATCTACTGATCACAGAAATGACCATCAGCAACTCAAGTTTTCAACAAGGAAATGTATTAAATTTAAGACAAAATGTACACGTGAAACTGAAACAGTTATACAGTACCTGTCCCTGGTATAAACCAGCATCCTGTATGGTACTGTCTGGTTTATTCAGCGGTTCAAATGTATTACTCATGTATTTGTTCCACAGTCTGGTCTCTTTTTCATTTGCAATATTGAAGATTTTTCTTATCTCTTTTTCAATTGTATCTGGATTGAGAGGAGAAAAAACACATTAAATGGAAAAAGGTCTCAAATACTTCCTATTAGGAACATCAAGTCTCATTATGGTCATATACATTTTACTTAGGACACAGTGGGAACAGCTTTAAAAACAGAGTGTACATGGTGGAGTGGTGGGAGGCTGCTGATGGGTGCTGCCGAAAAATAGTGGGAGCTGCTGCTACATGAAGGTCCTGCCAAGAGAGGCCACTTAAGATCCTCCTTGACTTCCCCTTCCCTACAACATGCTCCGCTCTGGAGAACTTCAATGTAGTTAGGTGCTGGCTGACTGATGCAAATGATTGAGGCAGCAGGATCTAAGAAGCCATCTACTCATCAGGAACAGAATGCAGCAGATACAGGGGAGAAGGGACATTAAAAGGAGGAATGACTCCAAGGCCCTAGCAACTGCTGCTGATTTTGCTTCCATTTATCCTGCAATTCCTCCCCTCCCCACCTCCAGTACACACACACATCTTATCTAATACTGTATGCATTTAACCAGAAAACAAGCAAAGAGAAATTCATGTGAATGATATGCATGTATTTGTTGTGTGTAGACAGTAAGAGGAAGTCTTAGTATTTTAGAAAATACAAAGGCTGACAGCTTCCTACTTCTGCTTGCCAAAGATACTTTGCTATAGAAATCTGAACATAATGTATCTACTTAAAAAAAACCTGAAGAATGTTAGTAAATCATAATAAAATCAAACACACTACAATTCTTTTGATCTATGCAGTAGTCAAATTTCTGAAGTCAAGGAGTGATTCTCACTATGAATATTTTGAAATGCAACTAATATCTCTGAATCTGCTGCTGACTGTGCTGTTTTCCTCAGAAAAGGATGATTTATGATGTTGGCAACTTGGCAGCACCAATTTAAAAACACAAAAAATTTATGAGATATTTAAAAATAAAAGGTAGGCTCAACAGATTTATAGTAATAGCTACTGGTATTTCAGATGTTCAGAAATCAGTATCTGGAGTAAGCAAAAAAGGTTTTATTTAAGAAAATACTTACGCTTTTAATTTTATGTTGTATTTATTTTGGTATATCTAATTTACAGTCAACAAATCAGCTACTGTGATATTTTTCATGTTCCAACAACCTAATTTACTGACTACTTCATTCTATCAGGGCTTGTATGGAAGGGGTACAGTCCAAACTCACTGTATAATTGTTAACATATTTGTACTATGAGTGTGAAATTTAAATTACGCTAGTCACATTGTAGACACATGGTCTAACAACTCTAATGTCCAGGTTTATAGAATTTATTTATTATAACTCAATTCTAGGTTGTTCCAAGTGATAAACAGCCTATAAATATATTTAACAATTTTGTTTCCTGGACATTCGTTGCACTACTTTACTCCCATAATTACTTAAAATTGCACTAAGAACTTTGCTCTATGAAAACCACACACACACACACACACACACACACACACACACTCTGGATCCATTAAATTATTAACCAATTTTAAATCAGCCATTTGGAGCAGAGAACACAATTTAGTCAGAAATAATTTAAGAAATTCAAACTCCCTCATATCCATCTTTCATAATCCCTTTAAGGATTAACTGATGGAGTTTTTCACAAAGAGCATTTCATTATTTTATTAATCTAAAATTTTGGGCATTGTAGAGCTAAACTTTAGTAAAAGCAACAGTGTTATTTCCTATTCCAAACCCCCTCCCCCCATGAGCTGGTACGAGATAAGATGTTACAATGGGTATCTTATGGCAGAACAATAGGCACGATATTCTTGTTCATGAAGAGAGGATGTCTTGAATGACTATTGAAATACCGGTGGCTCCTTTACAGTATAATTGGGGCACATCTATGAACATGAATCCACAATTAGCTTGATTAACAAACTGGCACAATACTTTTACAAACTCTTCAGTCCTGTGGCACTTAAAGACTATCAAATTTATTTATTGCATGAGATTTTGTGGGAGAAAATCCCATGAAAGCACATGCAAAAACTAAATTTGTTAGTTTAAGTGTTGCAGGACTCCTTGTTTATTTTACTGAACTAGACTAACACGGCTGCCCCTTTGAAACTCTTCAGTATTACCTTTTATTTAAGGTGAGTTTTTAACCCGTGAATTTTGAATTGCACTGAACAAAAGCTGTTTTAAATCAAGAGCTAAAGTATGTTTAATCTAAAAACAACAAGGAAGTTACTTATCTTACTGCAGCTGTGGTTTGACATGTGCTGTTCACATGGATTCTACTCACGGTGGACATGTACGTCACGTGTGAGATAGGCCTGTGACCTCTGTTGGGGCCATGCAAACACCCAACATTTCCTTGCACTTCCAATCCTATGTGCAGGCACAAAGGGACAGAGCAGACCCAATCATTTTTCAGTCCCTTTGCCAATACAGAGTCTCAGAGAAATAGGACTTCATAGAAATGTAGAAGGGCAGTGGGTATGGAATCCATATGGATGACATGTCTCAAAAAAATCAATCAGTTACTTTAAGATATGTAACCTTTCTTCTTTGAATGCCTGTCCATATGGATTTCCCTCTTGGTGATTAACACACAATCATTCCTTTGGCTGGAAAATGATACTAGGAGTCCTACCTAAGCAATGTGTGCAGGGCAGCCCTATCAAAACAAGCATTCAATCTGGACACCTCTACCAAGAAGTGTCTCTTGTTAAATGTGCACTGAGTTCCATACAACTGAGCTACAGGTTGCAGAAACAAGAGGATTTTTCAAACAGGCTGAAGAGGTTGCCTGAGCACTAGCCGAATGAACTCTAAAGTGGTTAAATCTACCTAACTTGTCTAACCTGGGCTCAGACCCCCATGTGTGGCCTATCAAAAGCACAGTATTAGATTCTTGCTTGTGTTCTTAAACGACAAAATCTCATTTTGTTAATCTGAGGATATTGCCTGATGTTTAGCACTTTCAAGGATGATCTAGGCATGTTCGTGAATGATTCTGATAGCATGATAATGGTCTTATTGAAATTTTGCTTCTGACGTTGAGTGGGGTTGGGGAAGACAACTGAGAAGTGAATGATTAGGTTCATATGGAACACTGAGCTACCTTGGGCAGGAACCTGAGATGAGGCAAGAAAGTATACGTTGTTCAAGAAGGACAGGGTTAAGTGAGACCTGGCATGAATTCCTACCCCCCCCCCCCGATGATGCAATGGATACCAAAAAGGCAGGCTTCAGCAACAGGTAGAAAAGGCAAAAAGGTTGCTGAGAGCTCAAAGTGTGTCTTATCTACTCTGTCAACATTATACTGAGAGGTTCCAGAGGCATAGGGGTCCTGTTCTACAAGAAAAGCAAACACTAAGTTCTTATGGAATCCAGACACTACTGTGAGAAAAACACAGTGTAACCCTAGACAAGTGATATGCAGATATTATTGCTAGGTGGACCTTTACAGAACTGACAGAAAATTCAGATTATTATTGGAATATTTTACTAGACCTGAAACTGGTGTTTTCAAAGAAGATAGCTAGAGCCAAGTTGCCTCAGTAGGAAGACTTCTATTTTGCTTTACAAATCACTCTAGTTGAGGCCTTCCTGCCTTGGAGCAGAGTGTTCTTAACTTTGGACGAGCAGTTTTTAATGGGCATCATCCAGCCTGTCAATGTAATGAACCTGGGTCTGGGTATAGTTATTCTGTGACGCTATGTTGAGCAAAAGAGGTAAGGCAAGTAGGGGCTGTATTGAGGTTGAACCGATCCAAATACTAATACTACCTTGCCCAAAGGAAGTCTATCATGATCATCCACCTTGCGCACTGCCTCAGATCCCTCTGTATCACAGGGATCAGTCCATGTGTCACAGGGAATAAAGGCATCTGACAGAGAGCTCAGACTGTAGCCTCTTATGGAGCAGAACACCAGTCATTTCCTGTTTCTGTCTGTGGCAAAACAAGTTTATTGATCAATAGCCCTGCTTGCAAAAATCTAACACTGTGCTTTTCATAGGCCGCTCGTGAGCACCTGAGAACTGATGAGGTGATCTGCTAGTGAGTTCTGAATGCCTGGCAGATGTAGGGCCAGTGGCACGACCTAGTGATACATACCCCAACTCTGAAGTCAAAAAGCTTCTTGACATATCAAAGATAGCCTGGCTTTTCCCTGTCTGTTGACATACTATTAACCATGGTGTTAGTCAATACCTGGATGTGAATCCCAGGAGTACAGGCAGAAACACTGTGTGCGCTAGACAATGGGTGTGAGTGCTGCAATATTTAACATAGATAAACTTTCAGAAAGGACAGCAGGACCAAGCCTGAAGGATGATTGAGAGGTGTGTCACCAATCTTGATAGGTGGAGGTGCAGAGAAGGGTGAACGCTGAATACTTGAAGTGTGTATTTCCATCAGTTTAATGAAAGCACTTCTTGTAGGGCTGTGATCATCATATGTTTACACAGAGTCTGCTGGGTAGTCTATGCACTGATTTCGTCCACCCTTGCATGAAATGTAGGCGAATGAGGTCATGGGTCCCAAGAGTCTGAGGTATGTTCTTAAATTCTCACTTACGTCATTAGGTGAGATTGATGTTGGTTAAGGAGGTTCACCATTGTTTTGAATCCTTTTTGTAGAAGGTAAGCCTTTGCTGACTTGGAGTTTAACACAGATCCTATGGACTCTATGTTTTGAGTCTGAATAATATGAATGTGGATTTTTCTCTGACAGCTTTGAGGCCCAGAGTGGTCAAGAGCTTTAAGGTTACCTGAATTGAGCCAGTTACCTTTTGTGGTGATTTTCTTAGGTCAGTCAATTGTCTGTGTAGAGGTAATCCCTGATCCATTGTTTCCTTCAATGAGCTGCCACATCTGCAAGCATTTTGTGAATACCTTCGGTATTGTGGCAAGACTAAAAGACCGAACCCTATACTGGTAGTGAGATATTCCTACTGGAAACCTGAGCTACTTACTGTTAGCTAGATGAATCCATTTGTGAAATCAGACACTGTGCAGATCAAGAACCAGTGTGAGGATTCAATAAAGGAATTATGGAAGCCAGAGTGGCCATCCTGAACTGAAGACAATGGCATGCTTTGCTGAAATGAAGATCTGGGGTAGGATGTCAACACCTTTTTTCTTTGGTAAGAGAAAATAATGGAAATAAACCCACTGCCCTCAACTCTAAGGATTTCTCCCCCAACTACTTCAAGTCTCAGAAGGCAGCCCACTTCTTGTTTTAAGACAATCTCCTGAAAAGGAATATAATAGAGAAGGGGGTTCAGGAGAAGGAAGGGACTGGAACTATGTAGCACACCTTTTATTTTCAGTCTCCAGGACTCACTGGTCCGAGGAAATCACATTCTTTTTATATTTGGAAAACTTAGAAACAGTTGCCAAACAAGCAATGAATGTGGAGAAAAAAATCTTAGGGAGACACTGCCAGCTGCTGACACTGGTGTCACACAGCTGCTGCCTGGTTGAAGCCCTACATGTGCAGCATCAGGAAGATGCTGATCATCATCATCAAAGTAGGGAAACTGCCTATGCAGTCTGTAACTTTCTTTTTTTTCTTCTTGAGGCTGGAATATAGAGACCCAAAGGATGAAGAGTCACTTTCAAGTCCCTCAGTGAATGAATGAAGACCATCTTTTTTAGAACTGAAAGTTCATTGCTCTCAAAAAGGAAGTTTCTCAGTTGTACTGCTGATTTCCTTGTGAAACAAAAAAGACCTCATTGCTATCCCTGTCACCATAGTATATGTGATACTATCACATAGCAAGGATGTACAGGCTATCAACTGTTGCTCAATCATCATGACTTTTAGTTCTTCTTGATATTCCTGTGGCAACTCATTTACAATCTGAGCCAGCTTATTCCAGTTCAAGTACAACTATACTTGGAAAAGATGGCTTTGTAACTAGCCACATTGATCTGGAAGCAGATGAATGATTACCACCTTGTGCCGTAATATGCTGAACTTTTTCAAGTTTTTCTGCCTGGGTCTGAAATTGGAAGATATTAGTTTTGACTTTTCCTCAACAGTGGTTACTATGAGCGACCCTGTTTCTTGATGTGAAATAAAAAGTATTCAAAACCTTTGGAGAGGACTTTGTACTTTCTGTGTCCGCTTACTTTGACTGAGGTGCATACCATACATCTTCAGCTGGCTCAAACAACATTTGATTTATTAGCCTGGCATGCCTGCTAGGAATGGAAGAACTCAAGTTATACAGAAGCTTGTGAGACTTCTCCCATACCTCTTCTGTATCCAGCATGACTGATATGTTTGATGATTTTATGTTATTCCATAACAGCATCTACTGATGCATAGTTTATTTCTGCATCAGAGAGGGATGAGGAGATCGCAGGAGGAACCAGCTGTTCTTTCCCTTGCTGTCACAGCTCTTCACCATTTCCTTCATCCTATCCTTTCAGGATCTCAGCCTGCACTAGTTCATCTGGCTGAGATGGTCCATACTGACTCTTTGGAGAAGGGGATTTAAATTTGGAAGGCAAATGATTCAGATTTGTGTAAATACAGCTGCATATTCCAGAGCATTCACAACTGGGTGAGTGTTGTTAGTCTATACTCTATAAATTTCTTGTGGGCCCTACATCATTTCCTAGTCCTTTCTAGAACTCTTCCTGATTCACATTGTGCTACCTAAGAAAGGTAAAGGAGGCTGAGCAGCTGGTGACTTCCTACTCTGTCCAGATGGGACTGACAAGTACACTTCCTCCAAGGTAGGGATTGTTTTATTAGACATGCCCCATCTTTTAGTGGATAAAATCAGCACTGAAAATACCTCTTTCACCAACCCACAGCAGAATCTTAAATATCACCATGCTCGACTTCTTAAAACAATGTGAATCGAAAACTGGATCCACATTTTAATCATTCAGTACTGTATATCCACTGGTTTCAAAGACAGCCGGCACCGATGTGGAAAGAACACTGTCCCCAGGAAACCAATATGGAAGTGGTGGGTACTGAAGCTCCTGGTACCAAAACACTTCCTACCAAGGCTGATGCTTAGAAATCTCTATTGAGAAAAACACAGTTTACATGTTTAGTGAGTACTACTAATGCTCTTACTAGTTGCTACTGGGGCACATGAGGGACCTCTCCCTCCATTTTGGCCCTCTGATGGTTAAAACTAAGAAAAAGTGACCTGTGCCTTGTGTTGTCCCTTCCTGGCCATATTAGAGGTAGTCAACAGCAGAGGTGGAGGACTAGGCCCCCTTAGATGGCATAGCCCAGAGTTCAGCTCACTGGAATACTCATGCTCACTGGAATACTCATGAAGTACTGAATGGATAACTGCCATGTAGCAGTGTCCTTTATTTTGGAGTTTGAGAAAGTTTGTATTAAGTGCTTGAGGAGAAACAAGCTTAGGTGGCTTTTCTAGCTTTCTCAGTGTGCTCAGAAGTAGCACTGTTTGGGAACACATCTCTCTCCTAGGCACAACAGGCACAAGGAATGCCCATCACTAAGCCACACCAATGCTTCCTACCTGTGAAAATGTTGAATTCAGGAAATTTTCTTCTGATATAGGGGCTGTAGCAATATGACAGAAGTACCCAAATTGTGGGATTCCCTCCCCCCCCGAGGGATGTTCGGGGGGCCCGCTACAGTCTCGGCCACACCCCATGGGGAAAGGGAGGAAGCATTACCCAGCCCTGCTCTGCTACCATTTCTACTTCACCTCTGGTCCCCACTTCCGGTTTTGGCCCTGATTGCAGCTCTGGCCTCAGCTCCCAACTATGCCTCTGGGTGGGAGTGGGAAGGGGGCCACAGACCAACTAAGGCAAGTGGAGGTGTGACTGAAAAACAGTGGGGACCACTGTTGTATGGAGAGTTTGTCTAGCTAGCCTAAAGACTAAAATATAACTAGAAATACGTATAGCATGTGCACATCCACACGTAACAGAGAGAGAGAGCGAGTGTGCCAACTGCAAGGAACTAAGTAGCAAGACGGACACACATTAGTATTGCAGAGAAGTAGATGGACAGTTTAGGGTGCCATAGGCGGTAAGAAGAAACTGATGGATGTGGTGTGTGCCTTTGTGTATGCATGTCAGGAGTGCTGTGGGCAGCATGAAGACATCTGAGGCAGACATGGCCCCAACAGACACAGCTATCCAAAGGATTAGATTTCATATTCAAGAGTTGGACGTGCACCAAGAGTAGAATCCACATGGAGAATTCATTTGAAGAACTGCATAAAACAATTTTAAAAAGTTACACAGGCATAAATAAGACTGAAGCAATTAACATTCTTTCATGACGTCTATAACTATTTGTTCTGCTGAAAGTCAGCACTAAAATATATCAAAATATGGTTTCACAGTTGTTCATAGGTGTCCCTCACAAAATTAAGGCAGACAAGAGCAGATACAGGCTTTATATTAAACTCCAAAAAGTTACCACATCACCTGTGGATGAATATTTTTCACATAGCACTCACCCTATAATATCTGACCTCTCACTCCTCATCTTTTAAGTAAATCTGCACAACATTTTCAAAAGATGAGCCTGGGAGCTTGAATTCATATCTTTACTAAAACTGAAAATCATCGACTGAATTTCAACTTCTATTTAGCTATGACACAGAGTTAGGTTAGCAGAAGGCAGCTTATGTTCATGAATTAGATCAGCATGCACAATACAACCTTGCTCCATCAATGTAAGTGCCCTGCTACACAGACATAACTCCACCTCTGTAAAAGGCTTATCTTAATGTAGTTTGGATGATGCAGTATTCCTGTAGACAGTGTGGATTACTTTCATCAACTGTTTGCTGTCAATCCATTAATTTTGTGGCACTGGTATGGAAACTGACGATAAAGCATGGCTGACAGCTTGAGTTGCCACCCTGAGTGGACTTGGAGGCTCCAGCTAAAGCCAGACTGCTCCTGGGGTACTAGCTCCCTGATCTTTTTTGGAGTGGTAGAGGAGAACCCAGGGGTTTGCCTGGTGGGGAGCTGCATGTGGAGTTGAGAGCCCTGGCTCTCAACCCCCACACTACTTCTCTTAAGTCAGTATAAGCAGCCCTGGTGAGGAGACACACCACTGACAGAAGGAGCATACCAGGGATATGAACCACTACAGTAATTACTATCGTGGCTGTAACATAGACCAGCTTAAATTCTGAGTGTTGACATGCCCTGAGTTAGTTTCCCAGAAGTGAAAAAAGCACCATGTAAGCTTAAAAGCTACTCTCTCACATCAACAGAAGTTGGTCCAATGAAAGATATCACTGCATCTACCTTGTCATCATTACAAGAAGTCAGCCCTCCTTTAGATATCACAAAGAAACAAAATGGGCATAATTTTTCCTCTTTGAAGTCACCTTTAGCTAATATCTGAGAAATGTTCAACACATTCTCATGTTGGAGTATCTTTTCCTCCTTTCACCATGCCACTATTTATCACCAAGAACTGGGTCTATACAAATAAAGGCACTGTATCATTACATAATCTTTATACTCTGAAAAATACCTAGCAGTAGCACTGTGACAGCCAAAAAAAGTTAAAATTAGATACATTTGTATTCTAAAAAGTTTTAAAAAAGCTTTTCCTAGTTAATTCAGTTGCTTATTTATTCTATTCAACAAAAAGAAATTTCATTTTTAAAAATAAAACCTATTTGTGTCAGTTAAAAACAGCATTTGAAGAGTGTACAAATTCTACTTTTGACTCAACCTGATCTTGCTGAAATTTGCAAAAAATGAATTGATAGTATACTTACAATTCATCTACTTTCGATTTTGAAAGTTTATGGATAACATATACCTAAAGCTCAGAATCTAGTTTCTAAACCATATTCTCAGTCACCATGAAATGCAGTTATTTAGTTATAGAACGTTGAAGACTGTACATACCTATTGTATCGGCTTTACTAAATCTTCGTGTCACAACGTTGTTCATGTTTCCATTTTCACATAGCTTTAATTCTGTTAGATAGACTTCTACCTTGCAGTGCTTTACAAACATACCCTGTTCAACCACCTGAAAAAAATCCCAACCAATCAATGTCTACTCTTAATCTAAATATATTTACAGATACACACTTACATGTGCTTGTTTTTAGGAACCTCTTTAGGAAGCAAATAAAAATTCAGTAAAAATAAAAAATATAAATTTTAAACCAGCTATAACTGTTAATTATCAGAATTAAAACATCCCTAGACCTTTTTAGAAAATGTTCAGTAGCTGAGAAGTTGAATTTCTCATTTCTCTTTCTCTGTGAAATTTATATGTTCACATTAATACTATACATTATATATTTACCTGTCACACAAGAGCACACAAACAGAATATACATTAATTAGAAAGTCTTCCATTTAAAAGTCAGTTTACTCTGAGTTAGTGCCTTGAAATATTAAGAAAAATTTTCTAATTCCATATATTAGCACCATGATATCCAATTAAACATTCCTAATACTACCAATAACTCTTTAAGAACTACTGCTACAATGAATTAATAATTTGATATTACATAACAGATTTTTAAACAAATACTGTACATAAGCAAACACTACCAGCCAAATCCCACGAGTTTTTGGCTTCATCTACCCAAGGTATTTTAAAATTTATTTATTTATTTTTTTTACATGTTTACTTTGCAATATCCATTACAGAATAAAAAAGCAGCCAGAAAAACATGGAAATTAATCAAAGCAAAATCCAGAAAAAATATTCACTGTCACCTCAAATACATTTCCTTTTGAGCCTTCAAAGTGTAACTGCAGTACTTAGTCATGTAGACTGATCTGAAAATAGCCATCAGCCTGATATATGATACATCAGGCAAATATGGTAAAAAAGGAGGCAACAAATAACTGCTAGGAGAAGTCTGCTGTACCAACAAGGACTACAGGGAAAATGCATGCACCAATGAACTATTTACCCAGTAATTAACATTTAACCTTGAACTGTAAGGACTACCAAATGTTGTACTGTTGTTAAATGTGACATCTTAACATCTTATCTCTACTGGGGTTTTTATAACTATGCTAGGGCTGCAATGAGGTAAATTGTGATTTGATTTCACGCAGTTTTCAGGTGAAGGCAGCCTTAAAGCATGAGCACTGCACTGACAGTGCACTATAGTGTTATCCAAAAGACCCATATCAGGCAACGTCAAGAACTGAAACCCACTGCTATAATAATCTAAATTTAGGTCCACAACTTCAGAGAATTTCACAAGAGCAAAGAACATTGCTGCAAAGAATAAGGGTAAAAAGGAAAGTACATACTGAAACTGGAATGGTGCTCTGACAGAGGTCAAAGTAAAAACACCCCATCCCATCTATACAGGAAGATTAAAGAGGAAATAGAATACAGAAATAAACCAGCAAATAAGAGGGGAAGGGAGAAATGATGAGGAGAAAAAATATATTTAATGGTTGCATGAAGATGCATTATCTTTCAATAACAACCATCTTGATGTGTTCCTTCTCTTAGAAACTAAAGTTGCAAGGGATGTTTCTTTAAAAATCAAATCAAATCAATGTAACGGGTAAGGCAGCATGTGATGATGCATCAGGACAGTGCTTTCGTGCTAAAAACTGGGACACCAAGAGAAAGCAGTTTACTGAACAGAAAAAATCATTAGTTTATTTATCACATGCAAGGAACCATATGTGATCTACTAGTACCTCCTTTCTTAGGTGTGCAGTGGTTCTTCATTAACACTGGATTCATAATTCACAATTATAAAAAGCTGACCTTATAATAAAAATCAGACATTACAATTGTGAAAAGCATAGCATAGCTAATAAAATTTTGATGTTTTCAGCATTAGTCTTACCTCATTTACATTAATAACACGATTCAACAGCCTCTAATGGTCTTAAGTTTTCTTGAAAAACAACAAAATTTAGGTCAATGAAAAAAAATCACCAATCCTTTCAGCTTGGTTCGAGTTTCTCATTTTTTTAAAACTGAACCAAGTCCCAAAATCTGAACATTAAATAATAATTCCCAACTAAGTGATTGTATTAACTAAACCAATATTAAGGTGACACTCACCATAAACCAGATTTTCTGATCTCCCACCATGCAGAACTCCAAGTCATTTCAACAGGATCACTAGCATTTGAAGGACTATATTTAGAATGATCTTAGTTTCACAATGTTTAATTTATTTAGACAGTACCTTTCGTGCTATTGGCTCCTGACCTTCCATCAATGTGTACCAGCTTACTAGTTTATTCCAGCCTTCAGTAGGCAAAAGGATGTAGTCCAGCTCATCAATGAGATGCTCCTTGAGAGACTGAGAGTCACCATCTAGGAGACAAAGTTATTTTTAATCCACTGTTTTTGCCATTTAACATCACTGGTTATTTTTACAAAGTTCTGCATTAATACTGAAAATATAAATGAAAATCTAATAATTAACGGCTTGTCAAAAATATAGTTAGTATCTGAAATTCAATACTAAATAATATTAACATGACTGAGCTAAAGCTGTAATTTATAAATACTGAAAAGAGCTATTTTAGCAATGAAAACTTCAACATAAGGATGGTTAGATGGCTGTAATTTATTTCTATCGATTGAAGTGGGAAAAAAATACATCAACTTCCCCAGACATTATGGACATGCAGTTTACAGTCATCAAGATAGCACCCATCCTACACAGCACTTTGACATAAAGTAACGTTCTTCCTATTTAAAAAAAAAAAAAAAAAAAAGATCCCTGAGATCTACTAGGAAAGTCTTCGGCAGAAGAATGCTTCTGCTCTCGTTTGTTCTGTGAATAACAGTCTAGACCAAGTGTGGCCAAACTGCAGCTCAGGAGCCACACGTGGCTCTTGAATGAAAAAGTGTTGCTTATGGAAGAACGTCAGCAAATCAATTTTGTAGGTAAAAGTATATGGCTCTATGCCTCAGCGCGGCCCTTGAAGGTTTAATAATCAACTTGTGTGGCTCTTGAGGTCTGTAAGTTTTGCCACCCCTGTTCTAGACAATTTCTTAAATGGTCCTGTTTTTTATAGGCAGAAATGTCACAACTCGATGGCAGTCCAGGAAGTGAAGCCTTCTTTTTTCACTAGTGGTATGTGATGCTGAGAAGAAAGCAGGTACAGTAGACACTGTCTGACTTAGATGGAAATCAGAGATAACTTCAGGACTAAACATAGCATCAAAGCAATTTTACCCTTCTAAAACCAGGCCTTCCAAAAAATCATACTGTCACAGACTACATGAAGATAAGAGTAGTCATCAGTTGGTCACAGCATGTCAGACAATGATAACTGCTAAAAGAAAATCTATGGTAAGCTATGTGAGAAACCTGAGCTCGTGGAGGACAGAGGATATTGCAACACCAGAGTCCCGTGGGATTATTTGACAACTGATGAGACCATGCTGAAAACAGTTTGCTCTTGGTTATATGGTATTTCCTAGCAGACAGCTTTCTACTGTTAAGACTGGCCTGAACTGTTTCAGAGCATGCATTTTCTAGGTTTGAGACCCATCCAGAAACTGTCAGCAGCAGGAAGCCAGATTAGGTTGCTTGACTCTGCCCATACTGGATCAGAAAGTCCAGGAAGGTCTGGAAACTGATGTATGGTCATGTTGACAGCTGAAGAAGGTTGGGGAACCATACTGTCTGAGCCATATGGAAGCAATCAAAATGAGCACTATATCATGCTCCCTTGACTTCCTTAGAACCTACTGCAAGAAGGAAATGTATGGAAAGGTATACAACAGATGCTCTGACCAGGAATGTTTTTGCTGTGGAGTTTTGCCCTCACTAGAGAAGTAGACTGCATATTTACTATTGGTGGGTTGCAAAAAGGTCCCAAGATGGGGATCCCCAACGTCAAAATGTGCTCTGTGCCATGGAATCACTTAGCTTCCATTTGTGGTTCTAAGTGAAAGACCTGCTAATGCTGTCAGCTAAGGGTGCTGTGCATCTGCCAACAGGGTAATCGAGTAGCAAATATACCACTTGTCTGTTAATGTAGAATACTGCTGACATGTAACTACCACTTGAATGTATGTGAGTTGAATGACAGGATGAAAATGCTTGCATGATCCATGGACTGCCTACAATCCTAGCAGGTCTAGGTAGATCCCGGACTTCTGTGGAGATGATATTCCTCGAGCTGCATTCTCATGGGGGGGAGAAATCAAGCCCACCAGGGGACCTCCCACACACAACTCATTCTCCCACTAGGCTAAGAAAACTTGCATCTCAGGCATACAGAGTGCATGTACACACACACAGTGCAATACACGAGGACCAGCATTCAAAGAACCACCAAGAAGGCATAGGAACACCATGCAAGAAAATATGCAAGGAAGTTCAATTAACAGAAATACCCCCCCCCCCCATTTCAATTACAAAACAGTTTTCTTTTGATGTAAAAATGTCCTGCAATGTTACCAATTACAGCAATGCAGCACAACACTCATGTGGGTGACTGTATATTGTGTCCCCCCCCGTCACCAGATCCACTAAAACAAACAAGGAGTTCTGTGGAACTTAAAGACAAACTTATTTAGTGCATGAGCTTTTGTGGGAGAAAACCTCACTTCGTCAAACACTTTGAATGTGAATCTCTTACAGCCTCCAGCTACAGAGCCTGACTAACACTACAGAATCATGCTTTTGACTATAAAGCAGTGGTTTTCAAACTTAGGGCCGGGACCCAGTACTGGCATACTGTATAGTGGCATCCCCTGCTGCTGCTGCCAAAAGACTGGAATGCATTGCTCAAAGATGTAATTGTTTGGACATGGGCATAAATGATTCTTTTCAACTGGGTCCTGAGGAAAAAAGTTTTAAAACAACTGCACTAAAGCATGAGAGCCAAAACATGAAACTGGCTAGTTATTTTCATTATTCAATATAAATGAACTGGAGAAAGTAAACCAGTAAAATTAGATTTAAATAGCCTCCTGTTTAATAGTCTCACATCAATAAACCAGTTAAACTGAGTTTCATGAAATATGGTCCATTCCATGATGCTTTTTAATCCAACACATGAGAATCCATAAAAATATAATTCATCTCCATGTCTGCCTTTTTATATTGCAGTTGTATTTAAAACAAATTCTTATCTCACACAGAATAAGTTATATTTTCTCTAAGAATAATGAATGAGCCATACGACAAATATCAAAACCTCTAGTTTATTTTACATTTAGAATGTATTTTTGTAATTATCTGAAGTTATCTTTCTGCCCATAAAATAATGCAGCAATTTGTCAGTTTGTCTGTACAAAGACAATGATAGATTTACTGTAAAATTATCGATTTCAATAAAAAACATCATCTGCTCTCACCACTAAAAATATCACCTTTTAAAATAAATAGCCTTTAAATAAGCTCTATTCTGATCTTCACTGTGAAGGAAACAATTATAAACTCTTGAGTACAAGTTTTAATGATCTGTCTCATTTCCTGATTGATGGCAGTGTCTACAAGGACATCTACTGGTGTAAACAGGTAAACAGTCAAAGATCTCATAAAAGTAAAGCAGATAAGTACCACATATACTTGCAGATAAGCCGATCCACACATAAGCTGACCCCCTTTCTGAGCTCCAAAAACAGTAAAAAATGGGTGACCTGCATACCAGCTGAGGTCCACCGATGGCCTAGGCCACTGCCACCCCCCCGTGCCGCTGGCTTCCCCTGAAGTCCCCGACACCCTCCCTATTCCATTACCCCCGACACTGCTTTTCCTCTGATGCCGCTTTCCCCCTACACCTTTGCCGCCTCTTCCCCCAACACCGCTGCTGCTGCTCTTCCCCTAACACCCATGCTGCCCCCTTTCCCAGACGCCCCCAAACCCCCACTGCTTTCCCAGACATCCTCCAGCCCCTGCCACCACTCTCCCTGGCCTCCCAGACACCCCACAACCCCTAGGCCCTGACACTGGCTCCCCTATGCCAATCCTCCTGCCCCCACCCCAGCTCCCTTACCTGGCTGCTCCAGACGGCGGGGTCCCCTTCCCTTCTTTAACACCAGCTCAAGGGCTGACTTCCCAACATAGCCACTCCAGCTACATGCTAGGGCTCTAGCCCAGAGCATACTCAGTGCATGCTAAGGGCTGGAGGCTTACTGTGAAATTCCTGGGCTGGGACTGTCTACCGTACTGACCTGCGCTCAAGCCAAGTGCCTGTTTTAAATGCAATTTTTAGGCATAAAAATCTCAGCTTATAGGTGGGTATATACAGTAGCAGAAGTAAATAGAAGTAAACTAAATCATTCGCCACAGCTCCAGAGTACTCTTTCCCATCCCCCCATGCTTAATTTCTGTAACTGTTTATAGGGAGGGGACAGTCAGTGCACAGCGAATTCAAGGGGAAGAGAGTAGTGAGTTGTGCCTGCTGTTTCAGTTACATGGGCAGAAAACATGCATAAAACCTCCTTCTACAAAGAAAGCTGGCTTAATACTTTCTATCTGCTTGAAGTCATCACTAGCGATCATGATGGAAACAGACCTTTCTTCGTCTCAAAAGCAGAAATCCTTCCCATCTCTTCTAGTAGTTCTGCAGCATGTGTACATTCAGGTGAGGGAATGTGAGACAAGTCCTGGGCTTAGAAGACAGACAGGAGGAGAGCATTCCTTGCTACCATCATTGGCAGTTCTGAGAAGGTCCAAAATACTATACAAACCTCTGTAGCAACATGAACCACATGGAAACACAGTATGGCCAAAAAATAAAAAAATAAAAAAAGTGATAGGCAGGAGGGAAAACTAGGAGTGAGTGATATGAAGTCAAGAGCACATGATAAATGTCACAAAGGAGCAAATGGAGCTGCTAAAGTCACTCATTACGCTGCTGACTGAATTCATGAATGCCTGCCTCCCCTCACAGCCAGTATAGAACTGCTTTCTGTGCCCTCCCCAAGCTCCATTCCTACCAAACTCAAGACTGCTTCAGCTAATTCCTTAGGTTCTCTGAAATGAATTTCATCTGATTCTAGTAGTTTGAATATATTGAGCTTATCTAAATATTCTTTAACTTGTTCTTCCCTATTTTGGCTTTTATTTCTTCAATCATAAGCTTACTCATCAGGGAGCAGTTGCAAAGGCAGAAAAAACAGTAATAGCTAAGGATTTCAATGATCCTTAGTATTGACTGGCTATATGTCAGTACTAATACAGTATATCAATTGACTGGCTATATATAAAAGAGAAAAAAGGAAGCTTACTCACCCTGTGCAGAAACTAGAGTTCTCTGCGATGACTGTTTCTGCGGGTGCCCCACATTAGCTGTCAGCGCATCTGCGTGCACACTGGATCAGAGATTCCAACAGCAGTGATCATTGTGCCGCACATGCTGGGGCCGGCAGTCTCATGGCAGTGTTTTGCACCTCTTGTCAGCAAGTGCGGCTAGACTCCCTCAGTTCCCCTCTAACCAGAAACTGATTCCAAAGAGAAGGGGAGGTGGGAGGGTTGTGGGGCACCCACAGGCATAATCATCTCAGAGAACTCCAGTTACTGCACAGGGTGAGTAACCTTTATTTCTGCTTCAAGATGTCCCTGTGGGTGTCCCACATTAGGTGACTACAAGCTGTACCTTCATAGGGTAGGGGGGCTTTGGGATCAGGAATATTAATGGTAAAGGCGACAGAGTGACCTAGAGCTGTGCCCTTACTGGTCAATGGCATAATGTTTAATAAAAGGTATGCATGCTGCAGCTTTACAAATTTTGAGAATTGATACATTCTTGAGAAAGGCCATTGTGGTGGGCATGCCCGAGTCGAGTGTGCTTTCATGTGCTCTGTGAGCTGGATACTTCAAAGTTTGAAGCATTCACATATATACCTTGAGATCCATTTTGAGAGTCTTTGGGCTGAAATGGTCTTTCCTTTGCATCTGCACCTGTTAGCTACTGCGACAAATAGTCTATTAGTAGACCTAAATGGTTTTCTTCTATCTAGGTAGAAGACCAGAGTGCATCTGACATCCAGTGCATGAAGGACAGCTTTCTGTGGAGAGAAGTGCAGTTTTGGTGCAAAGACAGGTAAGTGTATCGATTCATTGAGGTGAAAAGGTGAGTGTATCTTTGGTATAAATTTGCAGTGGGTGTGAAGCATGGCTTTGTGAAAAATTGTGAAGAGTGGGTCTGCCATAAGTGCCTCTAATTTGCTTACTCGTCTTGCGGCTGTTATTGCTACGAGGAATGAGACCCTCATGGAGTGATGTAATAGTGAGCATGTAGCAAGGGGTTCAAAGGGTGGTCTGGTAACCGATTTTAGAACAAGGGACAGATCCCAAGCTGGTGTTGGTTGTCATATTTCTGGGTATAAGTTTTGGATCCTGAGAAATCATTTCATTACCTGGCTAGTGAAAAGCAAAGAGTTGTCAAAACCCTCATGGTAGGCATTTAAGGCAGCTAGATGTACTTTCAAAGATGTTAATGACAGGTCCATGTCTTTCAGTTGCAGGAGGTAACTGAGAAGATTGTGAAGTGGTGCACTGGTGGGTATAATGCCCAAGTTTGAACACCAGTGGCAGAATCTACCTCTTTTCTGCAGATAAGTACTTCTTGTTGAGGCCCTTCTGCTATTCAGCAGGATATATTTTACTCATCCAGAGCACTGTAGTTCCTCCCTTTGGAACCATGGAGGAACCACGTGGTCAGGTGCAGTCTGTGTAAGCTGGGGTGCCTGATTCGACCATTATTTTGACGGAGAAGGTCAGGATGGAGAAGCAAAAGAACTGAAGTCCGCTTGGACATGTCATTCAGAAGTGTGAACCATGGCTGTCTGGGACATGCTGGGGCGATCATGATTATTGTTGTCACCTCTCTGCGTATTTTCAGAAGAGTTTTCATTATTGGGGGAAATGATGGGAAGGCATGAAGTAGTGGCCCGTTCCATAGGATGAGAAAGGCATCACCTAGTGAATGTTTTCCTCTGGCCAGCTTGAGAGCAGTACAGATGGCACTTTTGGTTTTGAGAAGTAGTGAAGAGATCTATTGGGGGGTATCCCCATTGGTGAAATACATCATTTAGTACATGGGCCTCAAGCATGTGGCCCCTAAATCTACTTCCTGTGGCCCGCAATGACGCTATCGTTACTGATATTTGCAATATTGTATGAAAAGGTTTCAGTGGTGCAGCCCTCAGGCTAACGTACTAGTCCTCGTGAGGCCCTAAACTAGTCCTTATGCGGCCCCTGTGGTGATTTGAGTTTGAGACCCCTGCTTTAGCATATCTGTTTGAATTTTTCATTCACGCTGTGGAAAGAATGATCTGCTGAGTGAGTCTGCTGTAGCGTTTTGGTGTCCTGGTAAGCACGTAGCAGAAATCACCTGAGTGCGTATGCACCATTGCCTAAGCTTCATGGCTTCTACACATACAGAGTTTGATCTTGCTCCTCCCTAGCAGTTTACATAAAACATACGGGAGATGCTGTCTGTGAGAATCTTTATGTGCTGGTGTGTGAGTTAGTTTGAAATGGTAACAAGCCTTGCAAACGGCACAAAGTTCAAGCGAATTTGTATGCAGAGTGATCTTGTGATGGGACCACTGCCCTTTATCAAACAACCCTTGGAGATGGGCTCCCCATCCCAAAAAGGCTGCATCCGTAGACATGATTAGTGAAGGTTCTTCCTGTGTAAATGGTATGCCCTGTAGGAGATTTACAGGGCTGGTCCACCAAGTCAGTGCTCCCTTGACCATCCATGGTATGGAAATCATCTTGTGTTTCGGATGTTTGTGAGGTCTGTACGTTCTTGCTAGCCATAGCTGAAGGAGGCACATACGTAACCTTGCATGTCTCACTACCTGTGTTGTGGCAGCCATGTGATCTAGAAGTTGGAGGTGTTGAAGGGCCTGAACTGTGGGGGACTTGTATACAGTTTCCACAAGTTGTCTTACAACATGTAGTCTTTGTATTGGTAGAAATGCTTTTCTTCAAGGGCATCTAGTCGAGCCCCTATGAAGTGTACAGTATAATCTGAGTAGGTTCTAAGGTGGATTTCTTTAAATTTATGTGAAGGCCGAGCTCTTGAAATAAATTCACCATGAATGTGAGGTCTCGGGTGGCCTGATTTTTTGGAGCAGGATCTTATAAGGCAGTCACCCAGGTAAGGAAATACAGTGATTCCGTTTCAGTGCAGGTATGTTGCTATGACTGCAAAGACTTTGGAAAAGACCCTCAGGGCTGCAGATAGCCCAAGTGGGAGTACTGTATACTTGAAGTGATCTTGGGCAATGACAAAGCTGAGGAACTGTCCGTGGGTTGGGCATATAGACACATGGAAGTAGTCATCTTGTAGGTCAAGAGCTGTAAACTAGTCGCTAGATTCCAGAGCAGGTATTATGGAGGAAAGGGTAACCATGCAAATTTTTTATGTTTTATTAACCTGTTTAGTTTTCTCAGATCAAGTATGGGTCTCCAAACTCCTGCCTTTTTCTGAGTCAGGAAATGGGGGTGTGGGTGTCTTTCCCTTTGTATTGTTGTTAAGGGACCTTTCTTACTGCTCCTATCTTGAGGAGATGGATGACCTCCTGTCGGAGAAATTGTTCACAAGTTACGTACCTGAAAAGAGACGGGGAACGGTGATTTGGGAAAGATTTCATTGTGAACAGGATGGTGTAATCCGTATTTATCAGCGACAGTACCCATATGTGTGTTGGTATAGCAGTCCAGGCATGGTAGAATGGCTGAAGTCTGTTTAGGTAAAGCAGAGATCAAACATGCTGTGGAGATCTGAGGAGGTTTTGCTGGCTCTTGACCAGACCATCAAAATTGTGACTGAGATGATGGTGGTGGTTGTGGAGCTGACTGGTGGTTACCAGAGTTTCTGTAGTGTTGACACTGCCTGCCTCTTGATTGTTCCTGTCTTCTATTTTGTTGTCTGAAGAAATATTGATATCAAGAGTTGTAAGGCTGATATCTGTATCATCATCTTTTTCTGGTTGTTTGGGTGTAAATACTAAAAGTTCGCAGGGTGGCTTTAGCATCTTTTGAGGTATGCATAATCTCACCAGTTTTTTCCTGAAAATAATTTTGTCAAATGGGAAATCTTCAGTGATGGTCTGTAAGGGTCTAGGAAGCTCAGCGGAATGTAACCATGAGGAACACCGCATGACAACACCTATGACCACAGTGCATGCTGCAGTATCCGCGGCGTCCAGGGGTGCTTGCAGTGCCATTTGAGAAATTTACTGACCTTTTCTGATGACAGCATGGAACTGTTGTTTCTTAGTCTCTGGTATGTATTCTAAAAAGTCTGCAAGCTTTATCTAGTTTGCATAGTCATAACTGGCTGATAAAGCTCTATAACAGGGGTGGCCAAACTTATGGACCTCAAGAGCCACACAAGTTGATTATTAAACCTTCAAGAGCTGCACTGAGGCATATAGCCATATACTTTTACCTACTAAATTGATTTGCACGTTCTTCCACAAGCCACACCTTTTCATTCAAGAGCCGTATGTGGCTCCCGAGCCGTAGTTTGGCCACGTCTGCTCTATAACTCGCCACTCTTGAGCTGTAGTGTGGACAATATACAGATTTTGCATCTCAAGAGATCCATTTTCTTATCATCTTTATCTTGAGGAGTGGATCTGTTGAAGTGTTGCTTGGACCTGTGGTTGGCTGCTTCAACTACAAGACAGTTTGGTGAAGGATGGGTGAACAAGTACTCAGACTGATTAGGCGGGATATAGTATTTTTTATCAGCCCTTTTACAGGTAGGTTGTATAGAGGTTGGTGTTTGCCAGATGTTGTTAGCTGGCTCAAGTAAAGCATTGTTTATAAGTAGGGCAATCCTATTAGAAGAGGTCTGCACGATCTTAAGTAGTTTATAATCAGAATGAGGTGCACCTTCCATAGCTAGCTCAAGATTGTCAGCAACCCTCTTAAAGAGCTCCTGAAATTGTATAGAATCATCCACTGATGTTGATGGTGTAGGGACTGTTTCCTCTAGAAAGCATGAGGAATTAAAAGGAGGAGAAGAAGGGTCTAGATTTTCACCCACTTTGACTGTTTCTCGCTCTTCTCGTGGAGGAGCGGTAGGCTCTGATGATTCATTTGGTGATGGTGGTTGGTTTGTGTCTCTGAGATTGAATGAGTGTGATGGCGTGAGGAATATGGAGAGTAAGGTTGCCCTCAGTGCCTATAGGTGTGATAACAACTGTGAAGGGGTCCATAATGTGGGGACCCTATCCAGTGATGGTAAGGTGGTTTGGGATAGTAATGGTATGCCTGAGACCAAATGGATGAAGGCTGAGGTGAAAGAATTTCACCCTGGTCAGATATCTCATCGGCTGATGAAAAGCAAAGAGGTGAGACTGTGCCTTCCCTCATAAAGGGTAAGGGGGACCTGCTATCATTAGAATAGGACGGTGCATGTGACAACACCATGTTATCTTCTAGCGACAAATGTCTCTTCCTTTTGCGTGTGTTTGTGTGGGATAGCAGGATTGGGCTCAGCCACTGGTGCTATGCAGCCCTGCTCAGTCCCTGTTTGGATTGACGGTGCCGATAGACTTGTAGGTTCCAGAGCGATGTAACTGGCTGCTGTGGAACCAAGGATATGCCTGGGGTTGGGTCCATAGTTGGAGCTGTGAGAGAGGCAGAAGACATCGTTGTTCGTTCCAGTAACTGAACTGGTGCAGAGGGTGTACTGCTGGTTCTGACGTTGTTGAACTTGGCTTCTTATTGCCAATTTTATGCTGTTGATGATTAGTGGATAATTGTCATTTCAGAGGTCTGTCTGGAGAGGTTCCTGAGAGACCAAAAGCCTTGTAGGTACTAGATGAGGTAGGGAGAGAGGCAGGAGATTTTCTCTTTTCCCCCATTTGTCTGGAAGGGCTTAACAATGTCTCTTAGTGTGTTGTTGAGCAGACTTTCTCTGGTTCGAGTAATAGGGTGGCCTGTGGGAATTTTCCATAAAGAGCAATTTATTTGCAGGGGAGCTCTCTGTCACGCCTTGCTCTTGAGCTCAGGCTTCTACAATAAATACACTTCTGAGCCATGTGCTCTTCTCCAAAGCGCCTAATACAGATGCCAGCATCGGCTCCTGACAGGACTTGGGGCATTTAAAGCCCAGGGAGGAAGGCATGTCTGGGGCTAAACAAAAATCCCCCTCCCCCCCGAAAGGAGTCTCAGCAGGAAAGCCTGAATAAAGAGGAAAGCTTAAAGTCAAGGTGAAGGGCTGAGGTAAGTGTTGACGAGCTGAGGAGAGAGGCTTCTTCTTCCATCCTCGCTGCAGACAGTTAGAGGGGAACTCAGGGATTCCAGCCGTGTGTGCTGACAAGAGGCGCGAAACACTGGCATGAGACTTCTGGCCACGGCATGAGAAGCACTGCTGCTGTAATCTCTAATCCAGTGTGCGCACAGATGCGCTGACACCTAATGTTGGGCACCCACAGGGACATCTTGAAGGAGAACCTTTAAATACCACAAATGCCTGCTGCCTCGAGTAACATATCCTGGAACTCACAAGGTAAAAGGCAATTCCTGAGTTAGCCCTAAGTGGAGCACAGGCTGTAGTCCAGACGGCAAACACAGCTGAACTGCTTGATAACAGCAACCACACGGTAATGAAAGTTAACATTTTTGTTGAAGTGTAGGGATAAAGCATTAAAGAAATGCTCACAATAGCATTTAGCTTCAAAAATAAAAATTGTATAGCAATGAGGAAGCAAATTAAATGGAAATTAAAACAATAAGTCAAGGGTGAAATTACAGGAAACTGTACAAAGACTATTTAAAAATGCCATAATTGAGGCACACACCAAATAAAAACAGCATGTACCCCAAATAAACTGCCCCCGCCCCCAAATGCTATAGCAAAACAGAGGAATGGAAGCAGCAGTTAGACACAAAAAGGCATACTTAAACTGGAAGTCAAATCTTAGGAAAATAGAAAGTAAAATTCTAGCAAGTCAAATATAGTAAAGAAGGCCAAGAAAGAATCTGCAAACCACCCAGTGACAGACAAAAACTAAGAGAATTTTTGCTATTAACTATATCAGAAGTAGGACACCTACCAAATAATCAGAGGGACCCCTGGAAGATCAGGGTGTACTCAAAGAAGGAGCACTAGAAGAAGACACAGCTGTTGCAGAGAAGCTAAATAAATTCTTCATTTTGGTCTACACTGCAGAGACATACATGGAAATCCTCTACACTCAAAAATCAACGTTTTAGGTGACAAATCTGATGAACAGTCCCAGATTGTCAACTGAGGGATATTTTGGAACAAGTTGATAAATTAAACAGCGGTAAGTTACCAGGCATTCATCAAAGAGTTCTGCATGAACTCACATATGAAACTGTAGAGCTACTAGTTGGTCAACTTGTTAGCTAAATCAGCCTCTATATCTGATGACTCAATAGCAGCTAATGCAACACCAACTTATAAAAAAAGACACACAGGCCCGGAAACTTACCTTAAGTACCAAGAAAACCACTTGAAACTACAGTAAAAAAACCAGAATTGTCAAACAGATAAACATGATGGAGGAAGACTCAGCCTTGCTTTTGAAAAGAAAAATCATGCCTCACCAATCTACTAGAGTTCTTTGAGGGAGTCAACAAGAATGTGGACAGAGATGACCCAGTCAATAGCAATGTGCATCAACTTCCAAAAAGCCTCTGATAAGTAAGCTCCCTCATCAAAGGCTCTGAAGGAAACTAAGCAGTCAGTGGATAAGAAATAAGGTCCTCTCATGAACCAGTTACTAGCTAAAAAAGGAAACAAAGAATAGGAATAAATGGTCAGTTTTCCCAACCAACAGCAGCAAACAGCTGCATCTCTTAAAGGATCTGTAATGGAACCTGTGCTGTTCAATATAGTTGTAAAAGATCTGGAAAAACAGGTAAACAGTGGGTGGCAAAATTTGCAGATGAAACACAATTACCAAAAACAGTTAAATCCACAGGTGGTCATGAAGAATTACAAAGGGATCTCACTAACTAGGTGACGGGGCAACAAAAATTATAGCAGACATTCAACTTTGATAAGTGCAAAGTAATGAACACTGAAAAAAATAATCCCAGCTATGCTAATAAATTGATGGGTTTTGAATTAGTTACCACCACTCAAGAAAGATCTTGGCATCATTGTTGATAGTTCTCTAAAAATCATCTACTCAAACGTAAAGGAACAGACAAAAAAGCTAACAATGTAATGAACCATTAGGAAAGTGATAGGTATGAAAACATAAAATACCATGATGGTAGTATGCAGTGCCATGGGCTTGCCCACACCCTGAATACTTCACGCAGTTTTGTTTGTCCCATATCAAAAAGAAAAAAAAAAAAAGATATATTAGTAATGGAAAGAGTGCAGAAAAGGGCAACAAAATGATTACAGATATGGAGCAGTTTCCATATAAAGAGAAAGAAAAAAGATTGACTGTTCATCTTGGAAAAGAGACTATGAAGGGGCAGATTGGCTAAATATAGCAGTCCAGACCTTTAGCCTTGTAGCATTCTCACTTCTGGAGTCTTTCCTCTCTGAAGGAAAAGACTGTCAGCAGAGAAAAATTCTGGCAAGGGGAGCCAATGGGGAAAAGTTTTGGCAGCTCTCCATTGTAGATCTTTTCCCAGCTCCAAGGACTCTGGTATGGGGGAAAAGCTCTGCCAGCTCCCCACTGCTGGCATGGGGTTGGGAACACTTGGGAAGGCTCACTATTGCCCCATTATCTGGGACCTTCCTCACCACAGTGAAAGGTTCAAGCCGGAGAGGGCTACTGAAGCTATTCTCCAATGTTGCCCCCTGCCAGCACCTTTCACTGGCACAAATACCTACACACCAGTGTGGCACAACAGGTTCCTCACAGCAGCTTGTAGCAACATGTACGCTAAATACTGCTGACAGTGGTATGCAGGGCTGGATTATCAAAGGGGCTCAAGCCCTGGGCCCTGGCCAAAAGGGGGCCCTGGGCTCCAGCCCTAAAATCCATGCATGAATCTGGACCCCTACCCAGCTCAGCACTGTGGCAAAGAGTGGACGGCATGAACCAGAGGCTGAGATCTGTGCTCTGCCACACCCCATGGTGGGGCAGGCCAGCAGCTGTTTGCTCCACCCGGGGGTGGGGGCAACTGGCTCATACCAAGGCCTCTGCTATTCCGCCACAGCTTTCCAGGGCCCACCATGCACGCCCCTGGCAGACTGGCCAGAGTGAGAGCACCCTCTGGCCCCAGGCCTCCCTGTCACGATGTGGGGGCAGGGGCTGTCCTGTGCAGCCCAGGCTGGGGGGATGCTGTCAGTGGGCTGCAGGGAGGGGTGTATTGCAGTGGGGGACAGCCCTGGGCTGCTGGTTACTCCAGCCCTGTTGGTATATAGTGCAGACACCTCAAAAGTGTAATTTTAACAAAATTTTTAGTTTATACCAGTGTGTAAACTTCAGTTTTACTTACATTGATTAGTAACTGACAAATAAGCCTGTTTTAAATTAGAGAATACACACATTTTGTACTTGTTTAAAATATGTTTTTTGTTAAAGCAGTACAACTTCTACAAGCATGGTTACACTTGTGAACCTGCAATGAGTTCATCAATCCCATGTGGCTAACAAAGTGATTCTTAAAACAACTAGAAAGAGAATTAAAAGAATCTCATATATTAAAAAATGATATTACTACATTGATATAACAGAGGCCACAGAGAGTATTATAAGGCAATTCATGAACTGTAATCAACCATTAAAAATAACTGTACCTTATCACTGTCTGTGAACAAAATGTTTACATTAACTAAACTTTAATGAAGATTACTTTCCATTGCAAAAACAGTTTACCAGAGACACACACAATAATTTATGGAATACCAAGCAGGTTTTGTTACTGTAACTGATTAAAACTGTATCAACAAAAACAATCATCACTGAACTAAAAGTTTAAGGTCAGATCTTTATTACAGGTACATATTAATAAATTACCTTTCAGAAGTCCTGAATTATCAATTGGACCAGGATACACATTTTGATCTCCCATCTGGTATTTGTCCCAGCTGTCAAATCCAACATATTTTTTCCATTGTTTGAACCAGCGACTATCCACTAGATACCTTGAACAGAGAAAACAGATAATTAGCAAAACCTGAAGCATGGTTTTAGTACTTTAATACAATTTCCATAAATAAGGTACAATAGTGCATGTGATGAATTACTCTGACTTAAGGGGCACCATCAATTTGAAAATGTGCGCGCGCAAATGTGTCTGCAGATTTGCAAAATCTTCCTGCCTATCACTTCTGAGGTCCCCTAATTTCTTTTAAGATTGGTAATATTAAGCAGGACACCACCAGATTCACAATTTCAGATACAGGTGTTAAAAGTTAATAGCATCTGTTTATAGTATTGCAAAATACCCTCCTACCCAAAAACTTCAACATGGCATCCTTACAAAATACACATTTATTAAACATTTATTAAAATTACTGGCTGGTCTTACCATCAAGCTACTTTTCTTGACTGTTTATAAGTTATTCATGATGGGTAAGTAGGATTTTGTAAGGCTGCCGATATAGCATAACAAAAGTAAAAAAAAAAAAAAAAAAGTCAAGTTTTAAACATATTTCCATGAGTCCCTTATTTAGCACAAAAATTAAGCAGCTCATTTCAGTAGTAAGTCTGGAAATTCAGATAAGATCTAAAGTCAGTTCTATGGTAGAATTAGTCTCTTGATACACCCAAAGACTCAAAAAAGTCCTTTTGCTACTGTAAGTTATATTGGTTCAATGATCAAAACAACATACTGTATACAAGCAAAAGTAATTTTTTCTTCCAACAATCATGAGAGGCCACAATGTTCAAGAATGAAGATCAAGACTTTGGAGATTATAGAAACGATGCAAAAAACTCATCTTACATCTCTGACTGACACTGCTATGTCAATGAAAATTTCTCACGTAGTCCTGGCTCACCTCTTTAAAACCTGAACTTGCAAAAGATGTTATTCCTTTTTCAGCCTTTTCATCATGACTATTAGTACACCTAAGATACCAGAAAGCTATATTTCCTGAAATTAGATTGTGGCACAAGAAAAAAAAAAATAGTCCCTCCATAACCCACTAATTTCACAGTGCAGTCTGCTTGATTCCTCCCATTTTTTTTTAAATGAGCAAGTTTACAATGACAACTGCACAAGAGAAAAAAGTATAAATCCGAACGCAAGTACATGCCTATTTGCAAAAACGCATTGTTCAGATTAAAAATGTGCATATATATTTTGTACACTGACCTCAAATACATTCAATATGAATACATTTATTTTAGACACCATTCAATTTTAATTCTAACAAAACATTCTCAATTTATCATTCAACAGTTACAAATGCTGCCAATTAGCCCAGTAATCTTAACCTCTCCCCATTTGAGTAATCTGCGCAGAAGATACTGTTTTATAACTAAACTGGAAGAACTAAGAGAATGACTCCCTTCTTTAATTTGTTTTATTAACTGAACTGATCTTTTCAAACTCATTTATGCAGTCAACAAGCATAAGGATTAAATCTTTGACTTCATCACTGTGTCAAATGCTTCAGCTTTCAGCTTCAAACAGCAGTAAAGTGCTAAACCAAAAGCTTTAATTACTGAAAAAATATATTAATATCATTGGCAACATACAACTTTATCTAGGCCTGATTTTTAACTTTTTGTGTTCACTTCTTTAAAGTATTTTTTCCAGTACTACTCAACAGTAAAATAATAGCAGGGACTATTTTTTAAACATTCAGATGAGAACTACAAGACCTGGCTAGCTCTGAAACTTTGAAGAAACCTCACCAGACTGCTAAATATTTGCCACTAAATAATGTATCTACCCCAATGAACATCTGAAAGCAAATAAAGCTGAAAGAACAGTTCTGTGTCCATAATATACTGGATAAAACTTGCACTGGTTAGGCATTAAAGCACTCAGTTATTTTCACTACTAGTAGCCTTCAACTATATTTTTACTACAATTACAATTGTAAAGTTAATGTGACAGTACAACTACCCAATTTGTATTGCTTCACTGTGTTAAAGTTAAGACTGATTAATCATGAAAGCTTAAATTCTTCAAGAGTTGACAGCAAAGGTATTCTGATTTTCCAGAATCAGATGTGATTAGGATTACGATAAGTAAGATCTTTCAGAGGTATATACCATGAGTAAGATCTTTTAGAGGTATCGGAGGAGATCAGGGCTCTCAATTTTCCTCTACTACATTATCAAGCAAAGTCTGTGTCCTGGTGCACCATATTATGAGGCGAAATGGTATAACTAATACTGTCTCATTTAGCCTGGTTAACTTGTTCTAAAACCACAGGAATATTAAAGATAAAAACATGTACCATAAAACAGTACACACACAGTTAAGTTGAATTATACAGTAAATGTATAAAAACTAAAAACTTAAATTCAAGTATTTTCCACATATCAACAGTTCATTTTCTCAAGATCAAGATTTATCTTCCTGAAGATCAAGATTTATACACTCACATCAATTCAAACACATCCTAAAAGCATCAGAGAGATTCTTTATTCAGCTGGGCAAACAGGGATGTGAATAAGATCCCTAGGGGAAAAAAAATGCACTAAACTGACACATTGGACCAGCAGGGCTTGTGCTATTTTCCACACCTCTAGTCTGTTATTGGCACTGTTGAACCACTCTTTTCATTTTCAGTCTTCAACTGTTTCCTCTGTGATGTCCACAGAGCAGCCACTCCAGTTGGTGTCCAACACGTATTAAAAAACATAAATAAATAAATAAAATCAAAGCACTCATCTCCTGTCTTGATTTATGCAACCACTGTATTGGCCTACCAGCACACAAATTTTTATTCTTCAGGACATGCACAAATATGTATTAATGCCATCATTTTGACTACATCACACCTTGTCCCCCGTATTCAGAGCCCTTCAATTCAGAGCCCTCCATTTTGCCATCACGTTAAACTGAAGATTTTTGTCAGTCACTTAATATGCCTACACTGCAGTTAAAAACCTGAGGCTGGCTCATGCCATCCAACTTAGCCGAAGGGGCTGTTTAATTGCAATGTAGATATTCCAGCGCAAGCTGAAGCTTGAACTGTGGGACCCTCCTGCCCCAGCACAGGGTCCCATAGATCAGACTTGGTGTCTACACTGCAATTCCTACCTCCTGGGCCAGCCATGGGTTTCTCAATGAGTATAGACGTACCCTTAAAAAAAAAAAAAAAAAAAAAATCACACTAACTCCATTTACTTTTCCATCTAAGTCTTTGGGGACTTTGATCATTCCAGCACCACTCTGCCAGTAATATCAGTTTTAAGAGCCTTTTTGTCAACTTAATCAAATCCCTCTCTCACTGCTTTGTTCCCCTCATCGCATATAAATAATGCATTATCCTGAGCTGGTACACAAGCCCACATCCCTTTCCTCATTTATTTAAATACTCTGTAAAGATCTACTTCTTCCAGAATGTTTACAAGAAGCTAGTTCCAGAGGCTAGTCCTGGTAGTCTATTTCAGCAAAATAAACAAGGAGTCCTCCGGCACATGGAAATGCAAACTATAATATGGTAACATTTTATGCATCTGATGAAGTGGGATTATACCCACAAACGCTCATGTGATAAATAAATCTGTCAGTCTTTAGAAGTGCCACAAGACTCCTTGTTTGTTTTACAAGAAACTAACTGACTAAGCCATCTACTAATCTGTTATCATATGAGTGAATAAGGACTGTTGTAATTCTCCAATCATGAAGCAAAGTTTTTTCGGGGGGGGGGGGGGGGGAAGGAAGCAATGTGGGAGAACAACAGAAAGGGGAAAAACTAAGAAGCTTTAATGAAATCGAAACAATGAGATATATTAATTGATACCATTTATGTACCTATGTTCTCAAACATGTTGTCCAAAATGAAAGGCACATAAGTAAAAAACACACACAATACATGAGTCTCCCATGGTTTACTGATGAATTTAAAGCTTGCCATTCTATTGCATCTGTTAGGTATCAGTTAACGCTAATCAAACCATTTGCTTTTTCAGAACTTAGCCTGTTACCATGACCAAGCTGAATGTGCTAAAAAACATATTTCATCAACGCTGGCCTGGCCAAACCAGAATTCAGTTCTTTTAAAAACTGACAAAATTCTGAATTCAGCTGAAATCCCAGCTTCTGCAATTTTAATTCCATAATCTTCCTACCATTTTGGAGCACCCACTTAAGACAAACAGATATGGAAGAGAAATCTGGAATCTGAACTTAAAATGCCAATTATTTAAAAAAAACAAAAACAAAAAAAAACCAACTCAGAACTCTGATGACATTTCAGTCTCTTCTTCCAGATCTCGGTCAAAGTGATAACCTTTGGATTTTGGATCAATCATGTTGACTAGTCAATAGAAAGGTTCTACATCGGTCTTTGTTTTGTTTTTGCCTTTGCCTTAGCTCAAATTTTATATTTCATTAGTTCAAGCCAACTTTCAACCGAAATTTCAACTGTAGTGTCAGCCACAAGAATTTAAGCCCCACAAAGCCCCCTTCAGTTACTTTCTTGAGCATGTTATCTCCAGTAGAGTCCCTTGCTGAGTAAAATTCATGCTATATTTTGGTCAAAGTCATCCTGATTAACGCAGATATAATCAGATAAGGAAGTTTGATGTAAACACAAAAATACAAACCAAATTTCAAAAAGTGCCTTTGGAAACTGGTTCATCAGTCCTCTTTTCCAGTGCACAGTACAGAGGGCTGTAGAAAATTCTTTGAACTACTGGTAATTAAAAATAGTTTGAGACTGTCTTAGGCAGCACTTTTTCCCAACCAGGTTTAGACAGAGTGCTGAAAACCCATATATCCAGCATATTAATAACTGTACTTAAGTTCCATCTTCCATTTTATTCTTGTTATATGAATAAATGACAGAGCCTTCACTCATTTCTCTGCATCTTTGGGCAGCTTCTTCAGCAACCTGGATACAACATTCTGTAGTTCTTTTTTTACATGTAGAATGCAACAGCAGGAGCACCTTCTTCCACTGTATGTTACTAAGTCACTTCTGTTATACCAGCCGTCTTGCATTAGGATCCAAAACATTTCTTTCTTCCTTAAATTTTCACACTAGGATTTAGTAATGGATCTGAAAGTTGAATTTGTCTTGTAACATTACCCATGATAAAGCGCTTAAATGGTTTGCCTATATTACTCATTTTCTGCTAGCAGAGGTCTCAATCTTCAGATTTGACACTTGCAATCAAAATGTGTAATAAGTGATCCAAGAGGGGAATATTTGTGTGTGTGTCTCTCTCTCTCTCACTCTCAGGGGGGCAGCCTGTGAACCTCTTCCACCTGGTCTGTGACTGCACTCTGTAGGAGTGCAGTGTCTCCCTGAGATAGTTACTTTGCATAAACCAGCACACAGCAAGAGTGCCAGTTCTCACAGCATCATAGAGCACTGGGAACAAGAGACTGAGCTCTGCAAGACCATGCTCTCTCTTGAGGAGTGGGTTTGTGAAGCAGTTTGCAAACAGAGCACTCCATGATGCCATAAGAGTGCTGTAGTATTTCAATTTATAGTATGTACGCCTCACCTGAAGTACATTTAAGTCAAATCTGGCCCACCATAGCAAATGAGTTTGACAATCCCGTTGTATACAGTGCCACATTTTACAGATAATAGGAATTTTAAACTATAAAATCTGTTTCAAAGGATGCTCACAATGCATAATAAACATTAGAAGAAATCTGGAAAATAAATCTATCAAATGCAACCATTAGATCCCCCGCACAGGTTGTTAAAATATGAATCCTACACCTTCAGATCCCAAACAAACTTCTGTCTCTTGAACTACATTAGTAAGTTACCTTTCCTGTAGATCAGCCCTGGAAGGGGATTTTAGCAAACAGTTTCTGAGCCCTACTATATAGTAGTCTGTAGCAGACAAGTAGCATCCCATCTTGTGCTTATCTTTTAAGACACTGGTCCTTCAGCATTCAAGATATTCTCCTCTGAGTTATCCATGATTTGGAAATGGGCAATGCCATTTTTGGCAAAGAATGCTGCTACCCATCCCCTCTTGCTCAATCAATCCTTCTGAAATTTCATTGATTTTAGAATTCCAATTAAGTGAACCATCCCACCAGGTTTCAGTAATAATGAGACTGAATTTATGCTCATAAATGAGCAATTCCAATTTCTCCAGTTTGTTACTGAGGCTCCTTGCATTGGTGTAGATGCAATCCTCTTCATGTCCTTTGAGTCCTTGATAATTTTGTTCCCAGCATCTCAATTTTGTGCGAAGTGCTCTTAACTCCCCCCTTGATACTAATTTAACTCATTTTGACTACTCTAGTCAGCCTGTCCCTGAGAAGATTGGTCCTCCATTCTTCTCAGTTGGAGGTTGTCCAAACTATAACAACTGCCCTCCTCCCAGAGAAGGCGGACCAGTCTTTCACAAAACCAAGCCCTTTGTTTACCTAACCAGCAATCACTTCTATAATTTTCTGACTTTCTCGCGTCATGAGACAAGAAGATGAAAATGAAGAAGTCATCTCAGAGAAGATGGCCTGGACATTTCTCTTCAGCAGATTTCCAAGTTCCCTGATGTCATCTATTATCTGTGAGACCTCAGCACAAATGACACTGAGTTATGGGATCTGAACTATGACTAGTGGATCCTTGCCCATCAAACTTCAGAAGCCTATTCAATTTATAAAGTTATGTCTAATACACTGGTTCTGGGAAGGCAGCACCCTGTCTTCATTTGCATGTTCCCTGCAGAATGTTCTTTTGAGTCTTCAGAGTATTGATTCTCTTATAAGGATCATCTCTTTGTTAGATAGAGAATTCTTTGTGGGTAAGCCTAATTTTCTTATAGTTTGGGCTGAGCTATCATCCACTTATGCATCTATTCTCTTGCACCTGATTAATCTTGAGGGGCACCTTCCATAAACTCCTAGCTGTGTGGAATTCCTCCTACTTCTCTTCTCTCTGACAGCCATAGTCCGATTACTCATTCGTCTCCACCCATATAAAATGCTGCTGAGTTCTCTTACTGCTAGTGGTTATGAACTGTGAGGCCTTTGCTCTACCTCTCTCGCTGATTCCTTTGTAGCCAGCTTCATTCTTCCTTGAACCTGGGATGCCAATGTTTTCCAAACCTAGAGGCGTAGGAACTTGGAAACTTCTGATTGTTAGTACTGTCTCAGCTTCTTGCCCCATCAGTCTTAGAATCCCTTTTTCCAGCACAGCCACCAACATGCACTTCATGCACGTGAAATCCCTTCTGGCTTGCGGCCAGAAAGAGAACACAGCCCATCTGTTACAGGTCACCATGCACTTCCATTGCTGGTCATTTTGATATCAGATGTACTACTGAATGTGGAAGGAAAGTTTCTCATTCTTCCTGTACAAGATCCCTCCCAAACACTCTTTGTAGCCACCTCTATTCGTGGCTCATGAGTTCACCAACTGGAATGGGCCAGTCATGGGTTTTTAATTGCAGTATAGACATATACTGAGACTTCACACTGCCGAGTTCACCAAAGCTCCAAGGGCTAGAGCCAGCTCAATATTGCTATTTAAAATCTCAATATTTCATTCTAGAAGTATTATCTGGTTTCATTAGATTAGTTTATTCAATCCTTTATTTTCAACTACTTTCTTCACCTTTAAGCCTTTTGAGCGATACACAAATACTTTGCAACTACTGAATGCCAACTATCTGCGGTTGCACTATTCTCAGCAGCTTTCAGGTTTACTTCAGTTTGACTGACAAACACAGTGTGTTCAAAACTAGGAATTCCAAAACGATCAGGTACCACTTTTATACAGATGCATATTACTGACCTTGGCACAAAAAGTGGCAATGTGCTAATTAAGTTTGCAGACGACACCAAGCTGGGAGGTACTGCCAATACAGAGGAGGATCGGGATAGCATACAGAATGATTTGGATGGAATTGTAAAGTGGAGCATTAGAAATAGGATGAAATTCAACAACGGGAAGTGCAAGGTCATGCACTTAGGGACAAATAACAGGAATGTTTCTTATAAGCTGGGAATGCATCAGCTGGAAGCGATGGGGAAGGAGAAGGACCTGGGTGTACTGGTTGATCACAGAATGACAATGAGTAGTCAATGCGATGTGGCAGTGAAAAAAGCTACTGTGGTCCTGGGGTGCATCAGAAGGGGTATTTCTGGTAGAGATAGGGAGGTGTTAGTACCGTTATACAAGGCGCTGGTGCGACCTCACATGGAGTACTGTGTACAGTTCTGGTCACCCATGTTTAAGAAAGATGAAGTCAAACTGGAACAGGTGCAAAGAAGGGCTACAAGGATAATTCGTGGAATGGAAAATCTTTCCTATGAGAGATGACTTAAAGAGCTTGGTTTGTGTAGTCTGAACAAAAGAAGGCTGAGAAGAGATATGATTGCTCTTTATAAATATATTAGAGGGATCAATACATGGGAGGGAGAGGAATTATTTGAATACAGCGCCAATGTGGACACAAGAACAATTGGAGACAAACTGTCCTTCAGAAAATTTAAGCTTGAAATTAGATGCATATTCCTAACCATCAGAGGAGTAAAGTTCTGGAATAGTCTACCAAGGGAAGTGGTAGGGGCAAAAACTTCATAGAATAGAATAGAATAGAATCGAATCAAATCAAATCATAGGGTTGGAAGGGTGCCTTCAAAACCAAGCTTGATAAGTTCATGGAAGGAATGATATGATGGAGTGTAGCTTGGCCATTGTCTGTCTTTTACTACTGGTGATGGGTATGATAGTGACCTGGGCAGGGGCATTAGATCAAGTGGGTTCTGAGTTACTACAGAGAAGTTCTTCTTGACTGGCTGTTGTGGACTTGCCCTCATGCTCAGGGTTTAACTGATCGCCATATTTGGGGTAGGGAAGGAATTTTCCCGCGGGGCAGCTTGGGTTTTTTTTGCCTTCCTCTGTAGCACTGGGCATGGCTCACTTGCTGGTTGATTCTCTGTATTAAAGTCTTTAAATCATGATTTGAGGACTTTAATCGCTCAGTTATGGGTTTGAGGTTCACTGTAGGAGTGGGTCAGTGAGGTTTTGTGGCCTGCAGTGTGTGGGAGGTCAGACTAGATGATCATATTGGTCTCTTCTGACCTTAGAGTCTATCCTTCCCAAATTTTCTGGTTTCCTGTAAAGTTGATCATTCCAACAATTCACAAATCAACCAACTCTTCTTTCTTCAACATCTGAATGACAGTTAATTTTACCCACTAGCCACAATTCTCTCAAGTCTCCATGCATTGCCCTGCCTGATTGAACTCATACTTACAAAGAACCTGTATAACCATCTATTTAATTTAAATCTTTAAATTAAAATCTTAATACTAAAACATTAGAGATTTTATTTAAAGTACAAAATTTTTTGAAATCTTGTGTTCAGTGTGGCAAAAAAAAAAAAAGAAAACTAAAAAGCACACAACTGAGTTTTTGCCTTGAAAGAAAGAAATAACAGAGTCATGAACGTCCTTACCCCCCACCCCCAAAACCATGGTTTATACTGAGATAAAAATTAAATCGTAAAATGATAGGGCAAAGGGTATTGGAAGTGAAGATGATCAGATTGTGCAAAGAAAGGGAAATACAATGAGTTTAACCTTCAAAAAACGTTCCAAAGGAGCAGCCATGTTAGTTTAGTTCAGTAAAACAAACAAGGAGTCCTGTGGCACTTAAGGACTAACATTTATTTATTGCATGAGCATTTGTGGGAGAAAATCCCACTTCGTCAGATGCTTTGAAGAGTGGGGAACTTACAGAATGGAAGGAAATAAATGCAGGGAAGGTAAGTCACGGGAACAGGTCACACTGTAACTGCAAATCAAAGCAGCTGTAAAGATTCAAACACTGAGGAACAGCATACAGAGTAAGATGAGGTCAAACGTTCTCTATATGTTGTTCCCCAGTGTTTGAATCTTAACAAGGGCTTTGATTTGCTGTTAGAGTGTGACCTGATCCTGTGTCTTACACTCCCCTGCATTTATTTCCTCCCATTCTGTAAGTTCCCCCATCTTCAAAGTGCCTGACGAAGTGGGATTTTCTCCCATGAAACCTTCCGCAACAAATAAATGTTAGTCCTTAAGTGCCACAGGAGTCCCTGTTTGTTCTTCAAAAAATGAGAGCTGTAACTAATGAAACATGAATTCGCTCTCTCACTTTGCTTGCATACTGTATGCCTTTGCCTGCTCTGCAGATATTTATGCTTTTTGGTTCAGAAACTGTCCATTCCTCTGTATCCCTAGCACAGTTGGGGCACGACCACAAAATAAATAAAATTACCACCATGAACAACAGTAGGTGGACTGAACTGATAAAAGCACAGTCCTCTAATTTACCACACAATTTATAAAAGAACAGTTTGCTAGAAACACTTTTTATGTTCTTGATTGTTCCCAACTCAAAGAGACAACAGCTCAATTATCAAATCCTCCCTATGATCATGTTGGGGATGTTCTGCAGACTTAATACCTTAATCTGGTGAATTTGCACCAGGAAGTTTAAATAACATTAAAACACTGTAGATCATCTGTGCATCTGACCCAGAGCAGAGAATTTTTTGTCTCCCACATCCAACTGACCAAACTTGTAATAAATGATCCCAATATTCAAACCCAAGCAAATATTAATCAGAAGTTTTCTAGTGTGCAAAAATACTGAGGATTCAATTAACTGACTGCAATACAACAGTCTAAAACTGATATTTTCTACAACACACACACACGCGCACACACACACACTCAACTGCCAACTACAAAATTTCACTGAAACTGGTGAATGTTCTTTCTGATAAATCTACATCCTGATCTGGCAGCATGCATCCTTGTAAACTCTTTTCTGAAAAATATAAATAAAACAGGACCATTATCCTAACAGGAGCATTTACAAGGATCATTAGCTCAGAAGCTTAGTACTTGCCGAGTTAGTTTATGGTTGTAATACAAAGCAACACAATACCTTGCAAGTAAAACAACATTTGTTAAATGATTGTCCTGATGAACAGCAAACTCCGGATCCAAAGTTAGAAACTGCAGTGTTGCAAATGCTAAGTGTTAAATAAAAAAGGGATGTGTAATGCGAACAAGACTACCCTACTCAACACACTTTATTCAAGCAAACCTCTATCAGTTTCCATGAACAAGTGCTAATAAGCAGTTCTTACATATTCCTGGAGAGACATTTAACTACACTATATTTGAAAGTAGTGGACTCTGGCATTATTTTCCAAGTATGGCCTACTTACCAAAATGAATGTTTATTCTTTCTGATTTAGCTATTACACTAATGAAAGACCATATTTTCCACACAATTACTCTTTTCTCAAAAGGCATGTCTACAAAGTAAAGAAATACTCATGCCAGCTGATTCAGATCATGGTGCTCAGGGTGAAGAGCTGTTTCACTGCTTTCCTGGAAGTCTACACAGCAATGAAAAAAGCCTTAACCTCAGCTTTGTGAACCCAAGTCAGCTGGTATGGGTCAGCTTAGGGTTCGTCTTTGCTTTGTAGATGTACCTAAGGAGATAACAGGGAAGAGGAAAATTCAATAAAATTGAAATGACTGCTGTTTGAGTATTACTTTGACATGTGTGTTACTGATATCAAAACATTTTTTTAAATAATTTGTGTACTAAAAACAAACTATTTTGAAAAGAAATTGGCTATGCTTAAAAAAGCCACTACCTGCACAAAAATAATTGTGGATGCTGCAAGTGTAAATTTTTAAATGTTAATTAGAAATCCCAATCCACACCAACTTCTTTCAGCTCCCAGAGTTCACAGCAAAACTACTCAAAATCATTTCAATAAGAGAGAAACAGCAATTCAAAATTATGATATCACTATCATTTGACAGACACAATCTTGCATCTCAATAAATAACTTCTTTAAATGATACTGGAAAAATAATATTTTATTTTAAAATTAAAAATATTGGAAAGAGTGCACTCAAATATCACCGTCACTAATTGGGAAAGATTTACTATGCTAAAGACATCACATTATTTGCTTTATAAGCTATCATACTCAACAATGTATACAGTTAAAGTATATACATGAAACCACTTGATTTCTTGAGGAATAGGGAGGAAGAGTAGGAAACTGTAATTTAAAAACTAATTGTAAAGCACAGTCCTGCAAACATACATGGTGAATAGTCTCATTAAGTTCAGTAGGACTGATTATATGCATGATGTTGAACATGTAAGTGTTGGCAAGACTTATAGCAAGGATGTTACATCACGCATTAAGCATAAACAAGTGTTAAATCATAAGCTATTAAATTTTACAGACGTGGTCACTGAAGCCATTAAAATGATGGCTAAGAGGGCAAGTTAGATGGCATAAATAAAAAATTACAATGGATATATGTTCTATAGTCATCATTTGCTAAATAAATGAATAAGATCTTACACAAATCTTTAACAGAAATGTATCAAAAAATTAGACTGTCTAATGCACGTGAGAACCAAGTGCTGTTCACTAAATATGTCCCAGTTACATAAACAGTGCATTATGCAAGGACAAATAAACAGACATTGGATTTTTGCATATAAATAAGAGTGATAAATCACATTATTTTAGAAAGTCCTGTTGTGTTTATATATCACTTGCAGAAATAATATCTGTTTGTCTTATTTGAACTATGGATCAGATTTGAAGAACTTCTATAAAATCTCTAAGTAAACATTTACAGACATCCACCATTCTCTCTCTTCACCAGGCTGTAATGAAGTACAAGAATCCAAGTGATGATGTGGTATAGATCAAGATTTTAAGTCACACAGAATCCAGCAGCGACATTTAGATGCTTTGAGTCCCTGACATTTTAGCTGTCCAAACTTTTTCTGTGGAAGCTTGTTTTCAGTTAAATCTCTTTTTTAATTTTTTTTTTTTTTTTAAGTTTTCTTCATTATGTTATATTCAGTGGGCATAGATATAGATCTGTTTTGTATATAATAAAAGTGCCAGTAATATTGGTCAAAAATATTTGATCACAACTTTTATATTTAAGTCTAACCATACAGTATTCTCTGCATTTTTTAAAATTAAAATTGTACATGCACTGAGAAGTTCTATCAAGTGGTTCCTTTTAGCTATACTGTATAGATTTAGAAGGATCAAAATTTTCTTTCAGTGAAAGAGATTTAAGAATTCATTTATCTGTAGGTGTAAATAAGAGAAAGCATCTGCTTCCAGGTTACCAGTTCAAAATCAGCCTCATTCAGTAACGACTAAAGTCTTTACTACTAGAGGTTCAGTGGCCTACACAAAACACAATTATAGAATCATGGAGATGTAGGGCTGGACAGGAGTGAGTCTCATCTTGTCCAGCACCTCACCCAGAGGCAGGATCAAGTAAACCTCTTAGAAGGCCTAGACCAGTGGTTCCCAGTCCTTCAAAGTGGCCCACTGATACCCTCTCACTGGTTCCAGAAAAGAGCTGCTGCCTAAGGACCCAGGAGGAGCGTATTGCCATGGGACTACAAGACCCATGCAGGCCAAGGGGGTGGGAGATCTGTACTCCCCTCTCCTGGCTGTAGCAGTGAGCACAGCAAAGTGCTCCACCTAAGTGAGAGGTGTCAAACTCATTTGCTGTGGTGGGCCAGATTTGATTTAAATGTACTTCACGTGGGCTGTACATACACGGCCAGATTATCAAAGGGGCTTCAGGGACTTAAACTCCAGGCAAAAAGGGGGCCCTGAGCTCCAGCCCTGACAACTCCAATAATACAGCCCCTCTCCCCCCCTTGGCTCAGAACCTGCGGCCTTGTGTGGGTAGACGAGAGAGAGGCCAAGACCTGGGTCAGGCTCTGGGCTCCACCCCACCCCTGGGACAGGATGCCCACCCCGTGGTGAGGCAGGCCAGCACCTGTTTACTCCACTCCGGAGGTGGGCTGGCTGGCTCATGGTGAGGCCTCCATTGCAAACTTCCCCGGCCTGCCATGCACCATCCCGCCCTCAGGCACAGTGACCAAAGTGGGGCCAGGGCAGGGGCACTCTCTAGCCTCAGACCCCCCACCCCCAAGCATTAGAGGGGGTGGTGCCCAGACTGTGCAGTCCAGGTGAGGGGGCCCCCACTGTGCGAGGGCAGCCCGGGGCCCTCAGGCTGGTTAATCTGGCACTGTGTACATACCATAAATTAAAATACTAGGGCATTCTCGTGACATCACAAAATGCTGTGTATGTGAGAATGCACTCCGTGATACCTCTCTCACTCTCTGTTAGGCAAAAAGTGTGATTTCATGAAGCACAGCCACAGGCTGGAAGGAAGAGGTTTGCAGGGACCATCTGGCCCATGGGCTGCCTATTTGACACCCCTGACCTAGGTATATAGGCACTGAGTTCCCCTGATGGAGCCAGACAGAGGAACGCTCATCTCCCACCCCCCGACTGAAGACGGAAGCCACTGCCTAAGGACCCAGGTGGAGCACTCAAGCTACAGGACATGTGCGGTTTCCCTGCTGCAGCCAGAGGATAGAAAATCTGCAAGGAGGCAGCCTCCTTTCTGAAATCCTTCTGTCTAGCTACAAAGAGGGGTTCAGGTGGGGGAAAGGAAGGCTACTGGCTCTTCAGCGTTGTAAAAATACGTGCAGTTCCTGAACCAAAGAAGTTGGGAACACTGACCTAAATCACCCCTGACAGGAATCTGTTGAACCTCCTTTCACAAACCGCCAATAATGGGGATTCCACAGACTCCCTTCGACGACCACCCTTAACAGGGCACAACTACCCCTACAGCTGGCAAGGTTTCCTAACATCTGATCTGAATCTCACTGGCTGCAGACTAATTGCATAACTTTCTTCCTTATCTTCAATGGATGTGGAGAACTACAGATCATCATCCCTTTTAGAACAGTTATCAAGTATGTTAAGGTCTGTTATTGGGTAGCCCTCATTTTTGATGATCTCCTCTGGATTCTTCAGTTCATTCACACCTTTCCTGTAGTGTGGCACTTAGAACTGGACATACTACTCTAGCGGAGACCTAGCCCCCATCAAGTAGAGAGGGACAATTACCTTCCTTGTTGTTCACTCATATTTGATTTGCGATCCAATACAAGCCCCAGATCCTTTACAGTACTATTGTGACCTAGCCAGTTACCCCCTATATGACAGTTATGCATTTGATTTTTCCTTCTCAAGTGAAGTACTCTGCACTTGTCTTTACCAAGTTTTATTTAGCTCATTTCTTATCAATTCTCCAATTTGCCAAGGGGATATTTTGTACAAGCCCATAAACTGTCCACAAGTGTTACAATATTACACAGATAGTGGAACAGTTCTATATAAAGCTTGAAGACCATAAGGTTTTGAAGATCAAAAAATCAATAACTGATTTTTACGTGAAACCAAAAGCCAGCTCAATCCTTGGAGCACCCTGGTGCAGTGAGTCCAAGCACTTTAGACAATTCTCAGGGGTATTCCAGGATAGACCCATGAAACCCAATTCTGCTGCCACTGAAGCCCCTGGCGACTTTTTCCTTGATGTAAATGAGAACTAGATCTGGTCCCCAGAATACATAATGAACATATGCAATCAAAAACAGATAATATGACAATTGTCTCAACTGTGAATCTAAGTACTTTGACACCAACCCACCCTACTTTAAGCTCTGTGGATGACAAACATTTTAGAATTCAAAGCCTCCTGTAGTCAATGGTTCATCAGGCAGACACAGCTAAGGCATATCAGTTTCATGGCCAGTGGAACCCCAGGAACTGACGGGGCCGCCATCATGACTGACCATCTTTGATTGTCCTTACCCAACGCAGCTGGGTGAAATGAACCTGCTCTTTGAGTATGAGATGGAGTGAAACTCAAATCCACAGCCTTCACTGTAGTTGCACATCTTAACCATTCAGCAACAGCGCTTGCATTGTAGAACTGCAAACTATTACTACAGCATAAGCTTTGTTCTGATGGTTCATTTCGGGGGTTTTCATTATAACTCCAGCATTTTAAAATAAATCCTTTAGGGCTGATGTCTTCCTTTATAAATCCTTTAGGACTGAACCTACTCTCAACCCAAAAGCGAATGTTTTCCTCCTCTTTTTAATGTTTGAGTCAATTCTTTAAAGTCATTTTGAGGGTGAATATTTAATTTCTTACACTGGGAAGAGAGGTGTGTGTGTGTGTATTTTTTTTTTTTTTTTGGTCCACGACTCTAAGTGATTTCCTATTAGCCTAAAGTAGAACAAACAAATTTCCAGATATTGTCTAAATGTAAGTGTCACAGATTTTTGAATCTAGAATAAACCACTGGGGATCATTTAGTCTGACCCAGAATTTCACCAAACCCATAACTTTGATTTTAAATTAAAGATTTGCAGACTCTCTCCGGAAGTCTTGTCTAGATTGGACACAGAATCCACCAATGCCCTGGATAAAAGTGCTCCAAGGTTTAATGATCTTCACTGGTAAAAATCTGCATCTTAGTTTTAGTCTGAACTTGCCTACCTTCAATTTCCTGCCACTGGATTTACCACCTTCATTTGATAGATTTGAGTCCTTTTGTACCCACTCTCTCCTCCCCAAGTTGAGAATTGTGAAAGAGGAAGTCACCTCTTAACATTCTGTATGTGAAGATAAATAGATTAAGGGCACACCTATGCTACAAGTGCTTCATGATCACAGCTATAGCATAGACCAGGGTGGCCAAACTTATGGAACTCAAGAGCCAAACAAGTTGATTATTAAAACTTTAAGAGCCGCACTGAGGCCTATAGCCATATACTTTTACCTACTCCAAAATTACTAGGTTTAAAATTCATTGCACACTTTAATTTTATCGTAAAAAGAGAACAAATATCAATCCTACTAATGTCAGATTCTAATAATTACTTAAGGTTAACATCAAGATTAGGCCTATATGGTAAAAACTTAGCTGCTGCTCGATGTAGAAGACTGCAGGCTAGTGGCGCGTTTTTTAAAATCCTGACCATGCTGCACTTCTCCCTGCCATCCCTGACCATGGTGCACTTCTCCCCAACGTCTTGACCCCCGCCTGAACTCCTAGACTGGGGCTGCTTTCCTAAATTGACTTGCTGACGTTCTTCTCAGAGCCACAATTTTTCATTCAAGAGCCACATGTGGTTCCCAAGCCCCAGTTTGGCCATGCCTAACAGAGACAACTGGTACACTGAAGGAAGGAGTTTCTTCATCACTACAGTAAAAAAAACCACCCCTAAAGAGGCAGCACCCAGGCTGACAAACTAACATCCCTGTTGATCTAACAGAGTCTATGCCAGTGTCTAATCTAGGAATTTTTCACAGGCCTGAGCAATGTAACTAGGTTGACTTAAGTTTTAGGTGTAGACCAGACCTCAGCTTCTGTTATCTCTTGCTGTAAGGCATGTTTCCCGGATCTTAAATAATTCATGTAGCTCTTTTCTGGTTTCTTTATGAACTGTCAACATGCTTTTTGAAGTATGGATACCAGCACTGATACAGTATCTCATTAATGGTCTTGCTAACCTCATATACAGTGCTAATGACAGCTTTTAACATCTATTTGACATTCCCCTACTTATAAGGGAATTGCATTTATTTTCTTAGCCACCACAACTGGAGCTCAAGTTCACCTGATTACCAGCTGTGACACCCAAGTCCTCCTCCTAGCCACTTCTTTCCAAAACACAAGACACAGTCCTAGCCCACAAACAGTTCAGAATCTAAGATGAACAACACTATACAGAGAGGGATGGGTAGGAAAGAAGTGTGTGGCGGGAGTGGGGAAGGAGGGGCAAGATACAGCAAGCAATCAGGCCCCCCCCCCCGGGGTTTTTTTTTGGTAAATAAAGCATTAGTTATTCTCCCTGGCACACTAGAGACCAATTTTTTGTAGGCACCATGACAGACATGAAAAACAAGGAGAAATCTGAAGACAAGAGTAGTGCCTTTACAACCTAGTTCATGGAAGAAGCTCTGTGCATAAAGGAATTGTATGAAAGACGTGTGAAAACATCTGCATGAGCACCGGACATACCCGTGGCTGCGGCTGTGTCACTATAAGAGAAGAGGGCAACAGGATAAGAATCAGGGCTGGTAAGTAAGGAGAAGGTGAATTGTGAAGGGCCTTGAAACAAGGACAAGAAACTTGAGCTTGATATGGTGGGAAACAGGAAACTAATCCAGGGATTGGGGTTGACACTACAACAGGAAAGAAAGATGATCTTTGCAAGTCATGTTTGTAAAGAATAAAGAAAGTGATTTCAAGGAAACCAGGGAGTAGCAAATTATAGTAACTATAATGTAAGATGATGAAACAGGAAGTTCCACTGGTGTGGAAAGAAAGAAATGGTCAACAATTATAAATGCTATTGAGTAAGAACTAGCAAGGCTTGTATATGGCTTGTATCTGGGGTAGGATACACATCACGAGTAAACCCCAGGTTACAGAGCTGAATGAAAGGGAGTGTGGTTGTGATTTCAACAGTGACATAAGGGGGATGAGAAAGGAGATGGGATAGGTAATGAGAAAGATACTAAAAATGAATATCAACCTTCATCAATACATCTTAATTGAATGGCAGCACTTTTAAAACCAATAAAAGGAAGCACTTCAAAAAATCTGAAAGTCACTGCCACAGTATTACTGAGGCCAAGAAATCAGAATTTAAATACGCACTATGAGACTAATATTACATTAGTTAGAATTTTTTTTTTTTTTTTTTAAACCTGATGCTTTGGGAATAAGCCAAACATTATTCCTGACAGATTTGGGAAGAAACTTCCACAATAGTCAGGTTACTCCTTTTCCAGGAATTTGAAAGTCTCAGCAATTTTGATTAAACTATCTTTACTTACTCTTTCCAAATCAATGTCCAGTCAAAGTCTGCAGATGACACAAACTGGGGGTCTGTTATATAATAAAGAGGACCCATCACTGTATCAGACTCATCTAGATCCCTGAGTAAACTGAGCACAAGCAAACAAAACATGTTTAAATACAGTTTAAATGTGTACATCTAGGAACAAAGAATGAAGGCCATACTTAAAGGAGGAGGACTCTATACTGGGAAGCACTGACAATGTAAAAACATGGGTGGTTCATGGCAGATAATCAGGGAAGCATGAGCTCCCAGAACAGGCCTCAACAAATCCTAGGGGCCAGGTTGCCATGGCACCTAGGATTTTGCCCCTGGAACCTAAGAACACCTGAACAAAGTGTCTGTCTCTCTCCTTCCCCCCCGCCATAATCAGCACAGATACAAATATTTTACTGGTGAGAGTAATCACTGGAACAGTTTACCCAGGGACTGTGCTATATTTGTCCTCACAGCCCATTTTTAAATCAAGATGTTATATTTTTCTAAGCTGTGCTCTAGGAATTACCTTGGGTAGTTCTACGGTGAGTGCTATACAAGAGGTCAGAGTAGATGATCACACCCTTGTCCTTTCCGGCCTTAGAATGAATGATCCAAGATGACACCAGTTCACAGTCCAAAACCTATTCTCTTGAATTCTACATCAATATTCTTCCCAAAAAAGGTCTAGAAAAAAAAACTGCATCACTGGAAAGTTGAGACACTATTTTTCCTGCCCTTTTTTCTTGAAAATCATACCACAATGAGGCCCAAGAGTAGGAAGATGATGAGAAGCCCAACTGTGTTCCACATTCAAAGAGAAGGAAAGAGACTGTTGGGATTCTTAACAGGATGTCATCTTTGAACCTTGTATGAGAACTCCCTATTTCACATTAACCTCTTGCTAGTAGGTGTCTTATAAATATGCATATGCACCCACCATTCTCTCAGTGTGCTAAAAGAAAGAACTTTTAAGACTGTTAAAATCTCCCAGCTGCGATATTCACAGCTCTAACATCAAAACTTCCTATATGCTCCAAAACACACATGGGCAAGATGGTCTCCATCACCTACATTTGGAATTCTCTCCCCCTCATGATTAACTTGACCATTTCCCCAAGTAGCAACAGAATTCTACTGACTACAAGTCTAACTGGCAAAGTTAAAGCTAAGTCTTGTAAATTTCACTGTACTCAGAGCAGCAATAAGAATGGCAACAAGAGCAAAAACTTTTCATTTTTGGTATTAGAAATCAATTTAATTCATACATGTATTTGGGGAAAATATGTGAGAAAATAAATATTCAGTATCAGAATGCTATTTTAAAAATCACCCCCAATTTGTAACATAATACTCTGAAACCTGTTTATAGATCATATATTCCAAACTCTGATCAAACTTTGGCTCATTAGCAAATGTATTCAAGAGACCAGATAACCAATGCCAGTCAGGTTTATTAATACGGTACAGGACAAAAAAAATTCTTTGTGATACCAGTCTCTGATCAGCAGCCCTGTACAGCAATGTTACATTCACCTTACACAGAAGGTGTGCTCCTCAAAGTTACATGTCTAAAGCCATCTCTCTACATGCTGCTACTTTACTGGTTAAAAGCAGGATATATATATCATCTGAAACTAGATTTAATAGATCAGCTTTTTACTTTGCTCATTTCTGGTACTACAGTGTACCTCTATCTTTTGTTCTGAATCCACACATTCCAGGTACTAATGGAAGTTAAAACGCCTCCTAGGTGTATATGAACAACTCCTTTCCTGTCACCATAAGGAAATAACTGCACACTCTAATACTGCAATTTTTTCTATCCACTCAAACTAAGGCCCACTTCAGCTAATAAAAGGTCTTGCAGCAGATTTAACATAATTTTTACCAGATTATAACAAAGATACAGACCAACCTGGTATATATAATTGCTATATTAATGCTTAATAATATGTGTACTTAATGCCTAGAATATTTATTGAGAATAGCATCATCAGTATTATACATATACATATGCTAACCAGCATATATATCAACCGACAAGTCAAAGCAGAAAAAGTTAAAACATGGTATGATACCTTTTTTCCAACAACACTTAATTTTGTCGGGATTACTGCTGAAGTCCTGAAACATGTATGACTACTCTATTCAGGCCTAATTTCTCATTCATAACAATAATGCTCCAGAAGCTACTACCCAATCTTTTCTTAATAATTACTGGCACAAAGTACTATAAAAGTAGGCACTGCTTTATGAAACCTTAAAAATTTAGCTCAAATTAGCTTAAGTTCAACCTGTTATGTCTGCCAATTTACAACATTCTTATTTCAGCATCTGATGTCAATAAAAGGTGCATGTCTGTTTTGTAGTCATGTTCCACCTCTCCTAATAACCAGGCTTCTTAGAAGTTTTACACTGCTAGTAAGTGTCTAAATGTAGTCCCTTGTACTACATATGGAAGAAAATGCAACCATTTTGACCACGATGTCATCCTAAAATCTATCTAAATAGTATGAAATTTTTGAAAATGTTCAAAAGACAACTTGTTAAACTTCTCATCTTATCTTCCTGTTTTGGCAGCCACAAAATGCTCACAGCTGAAGAATTTCTTCCATTTTGAACACTGCAAGTTTAAGAGTAATTCCTGGTACTTAAAACAAGAAATGGCATTGGGACCAGTAGTCTCTCTCAAAATAGAAGGATTTTAAGAATACCCACCATTTTTCAGTTTCAATATTATTATTTTGTTAAATACACTTACTCCCTTTTTTTCTAGATGCTTCTACTTTTCCAGAGTTTAAGAACAACCTGCTCTTATGCCAAGAAACGAATATCCACTCAGCAGCAGCTGAATAATGCATCAGAATATATGTATGGCTCTGACACATGCTGCAGCAGCACTACCATTAAATACTGTATATCACAGAATGAGAACACTGAGTGGGGATATATTAAATCAAAAGACTGTAGGTGGTCTACTTCTAAGTGATCAGATTTAAGTCCAAATTGTGACACTTCATAAGGAAGGGTGGGAGGGAAGGTACTAATTCTCCTGAATGCATCAGGAATGTTTTAAATTTGTCTAATTTGTGAGATAAGTTTCAAGGGAAAACTAACCTGAGACTCCTCCATAACTGAAGGCCAACGAAACAAAGTTCCAAACAGGCAGCTGTGTTAGACTAGTCCAGCAGAAACACCAAGGAGTTGTGTGGCACTTAAAGACTAATAGATTTATTTTTCGTATGAGCTTTCGCAGGAGAAAATCCCACTTCATCAGCTGCTTTGAAAGCTCATGCGAAAAATACACCTGTTAGCCTTTAAGTGCCACAGGACTCCTTGGTTTTTTCCAATGAAACAAAGCACGCTTGTCCAACATGAGGCCTGGGGGCCAGAATCCGGCCTTCCAAGGACTTTTATCTGGCCTGCGGAGTGCTGCTGCAAAAGCCTGGGAGCTGGGGCTGGCCGGGGCTACCTGGAATACTCTGTATTACTACGCCAAGCGTCCCCAATCCCCCCTGTATCCCTCACTGTTTGTTTTGCTGAATTGAACTAACAAAACTAAAGTTGATTAATAAAAAACAATTTGTATGTCTTCTCTCTCAAAAATTCTCTCACTGGCTCCCCGACTGAGAAAAGAATGGCAGTGAGGCCCCTCACCCTAGAACACCGGGGACCCCTGAAGTAAAGAGACTCGCTAGACCCGCCTCATTCTTTAGGAGCAGGCAAAGCACGGAGAGCAGGCTGGTTTAGTGACCATGCTTAGGCTACAAGGGAAGGAAGTATCATGGCACAGATCAGCTTTTACAAACCCAGCCTGAAGAGGCCTGTCTGCTGCTGGCACCTCCAATGGGCCGCAAGGGGCGGGTTAACCCGAGCGTGGCACGGGCCTGGGGGGCTCCCAGGCGAGCACGTGCCCTGCCCGGGCCGGAGCGGGGATGGGGATGGGGATGGGGATGGGGATGGGGGGTGGCCGGTTTTCGTTTGAACAATGGCACAGCCCGTGCCGCGGGGCGGGGAAGGCCGGGCTCTGCTCGCGCCCCGCAATCCCCGGCCCCTCAGCGGCCTGGGCACCCGGCCACGCCCGAGCCCGAGCCGCGGCAGGGAGTTGCCTGAGGCGGCCCTGTGGGCTCGGGCCACGCGCGAGGCGAAGTTCAGCGACCCGGCGCCGCCCCCGGCCTCGCCTGGAGCCCGCCCGGCAGCAGCAGGGCCCGGGCCTCCCCCCAGTCCGGCGGCCGCCCGCAGCGCTCCCCGCAGGGCCCAGCGCCGCCCGGCCCCTCGCTCCCTCCCTCACCAAGTGTCGCCCTTGCGGAGGGCGGTTTTGAGCAGCGCGGCGATGTCCGAGCGCTGGGTCTCCAGATCCGCCGCGCCTCCCTCCGCCATCTTCTCCCCCCCGGCGGCGGCGGCGCGGCGGCAGGGGCAGGAGCGGGCCGCGCTGCATGCTGGGAGTGACGCCAAGCCGGGAGCCGCCTCCCTCCCCCCGCAACCGCAACTCGGAGGGGGACAAGAGGGGAAGCCGCTGGCGAGCCGCCCGCGCCGCTGCTGCCCCCTGGCGGGCGGGAGGGCTCGGCTGTTCACACGCAGCCTCCGCCAAGCGCCCAGGGGCCCCCAGATCTAGGGGTGTCAGGCCAAAGGAGGACATGGCTTCCTTTTACCTTCATGTCCTCTGTCTGGCAGGCAAAAATACATGATTGTGTCTGGCTTTTTACTTATAGGGGTTAAAGTACGCTGGAATGCCATGGAATAACTTAGTTTTAGGGGGAAGCTTTCCAGGGCCCCCTTAAAACAGAAGAATATTACGTGATACTACATTTTTCACCATGTGTCCTCCACTGTCCTCCTTTCTGTGCTTCCTTGTCCTCCTTTCCGTGCTTTGGCAGGGGCACTGCTGGCACTGGGCACTCCGGGGCACATGCCCCGAATCGCAGCGCCAGAGCCCCGGATCTCTGGCCCAATCGGGCTGGAGATCCAGGGCCCAGCCACCAGTGGCCCCATCCCCAGCCGGGGATCCAGGGTCTTGCTGCAGCGGCCCTGTCCCCTGCCAAGGATCCGGGGCCTGGCCGCCGGCAGCCGCAGCGGCCCCATCCCCTGCTGGGGTGCGGGGCCTCTGGCCACCTGCAGTGGCGCAGCAGCACCTGTCCCTGTCCCCAGCCAGGGGGTGGGGCCTGCAAGATGGGGGCGGGGCCTGTGGGCCAAGGGCAGGGCCTGGGCCCGTGTCCTGTGACCCTCCCCCAGCCAGTGACGCCCCTGTGCTTTGGTATCTGGTAGCCCTACCCAGATCAGATCCAGGAGCTGGTCTTTGTGGGTGCAGAGTGGAGCTGTGCTGGGCGGCAAGCAAGTGTGCCCCTAAGGCAAAAGGGAAAGTGTGGGAAGAGGGGGCAGAGGAAGACCAACCCCCTGCATGAGAGGGCGCTGAGTCTGCCCTTGGCAATCAAACCACCCAGGAATTTTAGAGCCAGGGGTTTCCCCAACAATGGGGTTACCAGATGTCAGGCAAAAGGAGGACATGTCCTCCTTTCTACCTTCATGTCATAGAATTATAAGGTTGGAAGGGAGCTCATGAGGTCATCTAGTCCAACTGCCTGCCAAAAAAGCAGGACCACTCCCACTAAGTCATCCCAGCCAGGGTTTTGTCTAACTAGGCCTTAAACATCTCCAAAGAAAGAGAGTCTACCACTTCCCTAGGTAGCCCCTTCCAATGCTTCACCACCCTCCTAGTAAGAAAGTTTTTCCCAATATCCAACCTTGACCTCGCCAGCTGCAACTTGAAATCATTCCCCTTGTTCTGTCCTCTGTTACTACTGAGAACATCTGAGCTCCGTCCTCCTTGGAGCATCTCTTCAAGTAGTTGAAAGTTGCTATCAAATCCCCCCTCAGCCTTCTCTTCTGCAGGCTAAATAAGCCTAGTTCCTCTGGTTCTCCTTTTTTTACCTTCTCTTCCTCCCTCTGGCAGGCATTTTAAAATATATGATTTTGTCTAGCTTTTTACTTATAGAGGTTAAAGTATGCTGGAATGCTACGGAACACCTTACTTTTAGGGGGAAGCATTCCAGCGCCCCCTAAAAACAGAAGAATATTACATCAATACTGCTTTTTCTCCATGTGTCCTCCTCCAATGTCCTCCTTTTTGTACTTGCTTGTCCTCCTTTCCAGGCTTTGGTATCTGGTAACCCTACCCAACACCCCCCTACACCACTCCCTAGATTCCCAACCCCCCCCCTCACTTGTCAGCTAGGAACAGTGTCATACCAAATTAATGACCCCCCCAACCCTCCCCCTAATCCTCTCCCCAGATTTCAAGTCCTGGGGAGAATAGCGTTTAGAGCCCAGGTCAGGATGGCAATATCTTATATTAGACTAACTGCTGTTGGGTGGAGAGAGACTGGGAATGGAGTGTAAATACACAAATCACTTCCTGTGGTCTGGGACAGTGGTTCCTAACATTTTCTCTGCAGTGGCATGCCTTGCTACCTTCCAAATGAACCTATGAATATTCATGAGCCAATCCAGAGCTCTTTGAGTAGTTTTTCAAAAAATTTTGTGGCACACCTGCTCAGGCCTGATGGCACACCTGTGTGCTGTGGCACACTGGTTGGGAAGCACTGGTCTGGGAGATACCAAGAGCAGAGTTCCAGCTAAGAGTGTCCCTGTTCCCCCAGCCTTCCCAGCCCAGCCCTGAAGAGAAGTTCTATGAGGCTCCATGTGGTTCGTCTCTCTCCCCAGCAGAACAGATCCAGTAAGAGATGTTATCTCTTTCTTCTTAAGTACAGTTGAAAGACTCACACAGTTACTACAACACCACACGCAATGAAGGAACTGTAAAATCAAGTGAGATTTTCAGTGGAAATTGACAGAGGGTCATAGTCATAGATATGTTGAAACTGGTATCAGTTTCTGTGCTTGGGTGTGCAAAATCAGATTGCCTCCAAAAGGAGGATGGGGATTTCCTACCACGTGCTTCTTAAATTAATTGCTGGGTTTTGAAAGAAAGAGGTAAAATCAAGGGCATTAAATAGACAGGAACCATTTTAGATGCCCAACAGGAGTAAATTAAAAATAAATTTGTTTTTTTTAAAGGGTGGCAGCTCAAGGCTTGTCAAACTAAACACAATGTAAAAGTTATATATAGTAAATATCATTTATGATTTTAGCTAAAAAAAAAAGCTGGTGCTTTGTAAAGAGCCTTAGTAGTTAAGTGGACAGTAATAAGAATAACATCTAGGGAGGAGACTTGTATAGACAGACGAAGTGTAGAAAGAAATAGATCTTTGGGCATACATATACTATGCATATGTCACTGTCTGTCATTAATTCAGTGTTGTACCTAGTTTTCATGTATACAGCATATTGAATTATTTGGAGACGTATTTAAATACTATATATACCAGGCATATACTCTGCTTTTTTATTATGTGTCATGTATAATTAAATATTGTTGATCAGCTGTGTTGAATAAGACTGGTTCAGACTAGGAGAATGTGCATAACTGAGTGTACAGAAAGAGACTGTTCCATGAGGAGAGAGCTGCAAAAAATTCAAAGGAAGAACAGCAATTAATCTACAGAAAGGGAAAAAAAATAGGTACTTGGTCAATATATCAGAAGCCTGGTAGAAAAGAGGGAAGTACAAAATATGAAAAAAGTGAGGGGAACTGTTTCAAAAGCCAGCAAGATTGCCTTCTTACATAGCTTGTTACTTGAAAGTATTCTGGAACTAATACAAATGACTGATTTAGCTGAAGTTGAAGAGCGTGAGAGCTCCTGCTTGACTTCCTGTAATGGGGCCAAGTTGGTTGTTGTAATAATACTAAGGAAAGCAAACTCCACCTTCGTACCTAATGTGGGGTTGAATACTCAGTCATAGTAGGGAAGAGGCATTTGATCCACTAATGAGTGGATGTTGAATGCTGCCTAAGCTGAAGATTTAGGGCAACTGAGAAGGAAAATGTTTAATCTTTTGCTTCTACCTGCAAGAGAGAGGCTGGGTTTTTCAGGCCCCATTCTTCAACAGTTATAGAGATTACTTTATTTAGTACTTGTAATATAATGTTTAAAGAATGTTTTCCAGAAAGATGTCAATCCTTAGCCCTTATAGTACTCTGCATCTTCAGATGCTTTATGAATATGAGGGAATAAGAGTATAAAATAATAAATCACAGGAATATAAACCTAAATAATTATCTGCCATCAACAACAGAGATATTTGGCTTCTTTTATAGCTTTCAGAACTAAGAAGGGATGGTAAGGGTAAAGGAAAAAATTCTGAGGAATAAAAAAGCCTTCCTACTGGTGACTCACCACTGAATAGATGTACAAACTTATGTATGCGTGTAAAGCCCTTCCCAGCAGTCCCCACTGGCTCTCGTCTCAGGCAACTGTATAGATGGTGCATCCAACAGCCAACAACTGTTTGGCATGCCACAGCTCAGCTTGAGATAGGTGATCCAATAGCACCAGGGTCAGGAAGGAACATAGGATGAGGTGGGTGGGGTGGGACAGGTCATCACAACGAAGACCCTCTCCTGCACACTGTGGTAGGAACCAAATGGGCCAGAACAGGTTGCTGAGTTACATCTGTGGAACTGGAGCCATGCAGGGTGGGCTTGGTCTCCATTCAGCAACCCCTCAAGGCCTCCCAGAGACAGAACCTGAGACTTCTTCCCTGTGTGGTTGTTCAGCTTCAAATGCTGCTCTGAAGCCCCTGGGACAATCTTGTGTCAACACAGAGGAAAGTGTCATACTACAAGGGTGAGAGAGGAATGAAGCTTCCATGGACGTGGATGGAGAGGATGGTATGATTTACAAGGAGCATTTTGGGGGAGGTGTCACAAATGGAGAGCATACCTTTCACTTAGCATTTGTGGGTAGGGGACCCCTCTTAATACTGTTTGGGTTGAAGCATGATGCTAAGTCAAAGAACTTAATGTTACCCAGTGCAAATATAAAGTACTTTGCTGTAAGGCATCAAGTACTTCAGGGAGTTTTGTGAGTGCTTAGGAAAAAAAAGAAACCCTTCCTTCAAAAGTAGAAAAACCCATCAGAGTCCAGACGATCTTAATTATACTTTTTTTTTTTAATGTGAGTTGTCTGATTCTATAAAAAGTTAGAATGTAGAGACTGTTAGTCAAGATCCAAAAGGTAGCTGTGTAAGTCTAGTCCAGCAAAACAAACAAGGAGTCTGGTGACACTTTTAAAGACTACACCAGCATTTCCCCACCAGTGCACCATGGCACAGAAGTTTGCTCTCAGGCCTGAGCAAGTGTGCCATAGAATTTTTTGAAAAACTACTTTAAGTTCTTGATTAGCTCATGAATGTTGTGGGGGACTGGGTGCACAGGGCACAATTCCCACACTGCAAGAGGGAGTCCCAATTGAGAGGCAAGAGACCAAACCACAATTTTTTGGGTTAACCACTTTCTATGTGACTTTTATTGAGATAAATAAAATTACAGAAAAGAAAGAAGGAAAAAAAAGTTAAATGAGAGGTTAATATTATCTAATTACTAATATTCCTATTACTAAAATTAAAAAACTTGCAATTCCTATTAAATTACACTTATCAAAACTCATACAAACTGTGGTTTTAGAACTCAAATTCTTTAAGACATTTAAAGATCTTCTAAGCACAAATTAAAAGCCCAATAAACAGAAAATAGAGCACAAATATCTACAAATAGAGCACTACAACATCTATCCCAATCCTTGTGCCTAACTCTGAATTAAAACCCCCAGTTCCAATCCTGGTTGGTATAATTTAGCAGAGTGGGGTTTATGGGAGACAAAGATAGAGCACGCAATCTGTAGGCAAAAGAGCTTTGCTATTTACCACACACATACACACACACACACTAAAACATCATGTGCAGCCCCGGACAGCATGAATGCCTTGCTTCTCCCCCTTGCTCTCCAGACACCATGGGTCACAGCCCAGTGAGGCTAGCCATGGGCTGTTTGCGGCTAGGAGTTACAAGGGTCAGCTGGGGTTCCTGGCGGGGAATACAAGTGGATTTATTCTTTCATCACACTCTTTTACACTGCTGTTTCCCAATTTGATTGTGGAACACCAGCTGGATTCTGATTTGTGAGGTTAATAGGTTAAGAGCAGTAATAATACACATACACACATCCCCAAAAAGCATTTTCCAATTTAAATCCCAACTTTGACCAGATTATATTTACCACATCAGGATGTTATCTCCGGAGTGACAGACAGCAGATCTGTTCCTTTGAGCGAGAGGGAAAGACAGCTAGATGTGATAGAACAGCTACAGTGTTAAAACAGCTCGACCAACAGTGCAGCCTACGGGCTCTTGCCTGTGGTCTTCAAATCCAGAGCCCACCACGACCAGTTGCAGCGGTTGTCAACACCCCCTGCCACCCCCTTCGGATGTGCCAAGGGCTATGGCCTCCCACTCCAGGGTGAACAGGTGAAAACTGAATACTTAGTAAAAGAATTTAAAAAGAAAAAGAAAAAGATCTGCCAAAAGGAGAAAAAAAATAAAAACCCTGCAGACTCCCTTGGTGATCAGTCAAGGGGTTTAACACTCTTCCTTGTGAAGAGTGGGGAGATGCCTAGGGGGTGGCCAAATCCCCTGGCAACATGACAGGCTGCTGACCTATCGCTTCTCCAACATGCCTAGACCAGAACCACGGCTTTATGTCTTGGACCCCCAAAAATTAGCATATCGCTTGTTGGCATGGAAACTTACTGATCTTGGTCAGTAGATGAGCTCATGAGTCCAGCAGCTGCTAGCTATAGTTTATCTTGTCACCTCCCTCAGGTCTGGTTCAAATCAGCTTAGATACTGACAATAAATTTCTTGAAAAGTTGTTACTGTCTGCTGTTAGGAGATAACACCAACTTATTGTTTCTTTCCCCATTTAGAGGCCTAACAAGCTACATTCCATAAGCCAGACTGGAGTTTGGCCATAGCAAAAAGGAAAAAAGGAGGGGTGGAAAAATCCACCTCTTACAATGAATATTCATGAGTTCATTTGGAAACATTCATTTGGTGGTGTGCCTCAAAATAAGTAAAGGAATCAAGGTGTGCCATGGCAGAGAAAAGATTGGGAACCACCAGACTGCACTACAGTGGGACAGCTGCAATCATGGAGCAGTGCCACTCTAGCCCTGTAGAATAGATTAGTGGTTCCCAACCTTTTCAGTAACATGACACACTTCACTGAGATAATTCCATGGCACACCCACTTTTTTCAGCTGCATATATTGCTCGTAAACAGGGCCGTTCCTAGGTAGGTGCAGGGCCCTGGGCAAATCACCCTCTGTGGGGTTCCCACTCACCCCGCCCATGCACTGGAGGGCAGTGCTGGCTGGCCCAGGGGAGGGGCAGGCCCCTGGTCCTTCCGTCCCACACTAGGGACCAGGCAAGCCAGCCAAAAGCAGCAGAACTGGATGCAGGGTCTGGTTTTTCAGCTGCCATTAAGCCAGTGGTTGTCAAACTTTTTTCCTCTGGACCTAGCTCTGGACCTCTCTGCCATGTGGCAACACTCCACTGAAAAACAGCGGCCACTGCCAGGAAATTGAACACTGACCATGGCTGCTGCGGGGTGGGGAAGTGGTGGTTGGAGGGGGTAGCAATCCCTCATGGCTTTCATCCTTTCTCTTGAGGCTTCTATTGCATCTCTGAAATCTACACATCTAATCTGAGATTACCTACATGGAACATGCAGGGGGTGATCCCACATGCCATATTCCTGTCTCAAATTAGGAAGTATGTCAAGTCTCTAAAATTGTATGTAATAGCTCAGAGCATGTGTGTGGGAGCTCCTTGCAAATGGGTGTGGGGGGATGACTGGGGGGAGAAATGAGATGGAAGTGCTGAGACAGAGGAAGGAGAAGAGAGCCAATGCCAGGCTGGAAAGAAAGGTCCTGGAAGATGCCGTCTGCTGCTGAGCCTGTCCAAGTCCCTTCAGGTCCTGCTCCCTTCTCCACTGCCCAATCCCAGGAACTGAAGCAGCCCCTCTGGGTTCCACTTTCATTTCTGCACTTCATCTGCTCCCTGAGGCTGCATGAGTTTTCATGAACACACAATTGTCCACAATATTGTGATTGGAGGGTTGCCAGCCTTCTCTGCTTGGTCTGGTGACCCCTGGCAGTGTGCATAAGGCAGCAACACGATGGGACTATCCACTCTCCCCTTCCTATTACGACCTTGTTATAACTTCTCCTCCCAGCAGATGCATCCCTGAGCTGGATTTTATTGTTACTTAGGTTTTTGAATTGTAGAAAAAATACCATACGTTGTAATACAGGCGCCTACTAGAACAGTTTGCTTTTCTCTTCTCTTTATAATTATCAGTCAAAAAATCTCTGGAGTTTTTATTCAAATCTACAAGTTATAACTTTTGTTGCAAGCTAGGGAATTCTCAACCCACTGAAAAAAGAGGCAAGTCCTAATTTGCACAAACAACTGCAATCCCCATATCCCAGAAATGATAGAATAAGGGGATGTTCACAGTTTTTTCTTTTCTTCTTTGGGCCTGTTGATAAAAAAACCACAAAGGTTGCATGCCAGGGAGCTCAGTCCTTTTCATATGAATGAGAAAAGCCCAAAGAGATACTGATTCAGAGAGGAGGCATAGAGGTTGTTTGAACAATTAGCACCTCATTGTTAGTCCTAATGACTCACCTTTTTTGCAACCCTGAACTACTGTGTTACAACAGGCTGCCTTAAGCAAGCTGGCCCTGTGAACTGGGCTGTCACTTTTGGCAGCTTGCCCAGTCCCTGGTATGGGGGTGGGGGCAGCGGTGCAGCCCCCACAGGGCCCCCAAAGCACGGGGCCCTGGGTGGCTGCCCCTCTCACCCTACCCTGTGGACAGCCCTGCTCGTAAACATCACATTTACTTATATTTACTACCATTACGGTCTTATTAGAGAGGTTTGCAACACAGTGCATACAGCAAGTTAAAGAAGGATCTAATGCAGTGGTTTTCAAACTTTTTTCCTCGGGACCCAGTTGAAAAAAATCATTTATGCCTATAGCGTAACAATTACATCTTTCAGCAATGCCTTACAGTCTTTTGGCAGTGGTAGCAGGGGGCACTGAGACCAGTATATGAGGGTCTGTGACCCAATACTGGGTCCTGACCCGTGGTTTGAAAACCACTGATCTAATACATTAGTGTTTCAAATCCTCCAGAAAAAAATGTGCATCATCTCAATTTTGCCCTTTGGCCACCTGCATTTAGAATATTTATGTTTTAGAACTGAAAGACTGATACCTCACTTTTAATTTGAAGATTAGTTTTCACAAGCTTTATGAGCTGTAATTTTGGTTCAATAGAATATTGTTTATGATGAAACAACATTTGTTTTATATTGATTTTCATTAACCTTTATACAACATTTTATGACACACTTGGACAGTATTCATGGCACACTGGTTGAAAACCACTGGTATAGATGCTTCCTACATTGAAAGATTGGCTTTTTCCATCGATATAGTCAATTCAGCTTTCCAAGAGGCATTAGCTGTCCAAAAGGCATAACTCTTCCATCTACCCTGGGAGTTATGTTGATCTAACTATCGCTATGTCTGTATATACAGTACAGCTGCACTGCTGCAGCACCTTTAGTAAAGATGGTCTGTGGAGCAGCTTTCCCTCCAATATAGCTCTGTGCCCTTTGGCGCTTAAGTTGGTGTAACTTATGTTGCTCAAGGGTGGAATATTCAAACCCATGAGTGACATAAATTTTTCCAACATGGGTGGGAGTGTAGACAAAGCCTCTGTTACACAAAGTGCAAAGTGTTTCACAACCCTGAATGATGTAGCTAGTTTGATCTAATTTTGAAGTGTAAACCAGGCCTAAAATACCATTTTAAACAAACCAGCTTAAGTGTGTCTGCTCTAGATGTCTGCACTGGCTTAACGAGATAGAGGTTTAAATCTATTTAGTTAAACTGGTGCACTCTTCTAGCATAGACAAAACCTTGGAGTTTAAAAAATGTGTTGTGTCAGGCTTCTTTGACATTAGCAGAAGAAAGGATCAATCTTGCAACCTCTTACTGATCCAAGAAATCATTACTTAAGTGAGTTGTCATGATTATTTACGTGTTTATACATAGTGGAACAGTCATTGTGTTTGCGGAGATTTTGATAAACCAGTGAAATGATCAGGAGCCACTTAACAGTGTAATATTGATTATCATATTTGTTGCAAACAGCAGTCAAACTCAGTAGGCCTCTCTAAAGGCCTATGGAGCCTTGGCATGACTAAGCCAGGAGGAGGTTTGGGCAATCACAGGAAGGGAGGCTCTTTTGGCTCAGCCTTTGCCTGACCCTGCTCCCATTCCTGATGAAGTCTGTGGGGGACATGCTGGAATGTGGTCTCTAGGAGAAGACCAATAAGCTTATTTATGTATATCCTATGAGATATGTTTGCCCAGGCCTCAAGATGTGTAGAATCAGTAGGAGCACATCTAGTTAAATAAGTACTCTGGTGACCTTAGGTCTAACTTGAAATTGTTAGTTAGTCCAACAAGCTTTTTCTTTTTCTTCTTGACATTTTACTGTCTACCAACAAGCATAATAGCGGGGGGGGGGGAGGTTGATTCTTTGGAATCTCTTCTTGAACACAGCTTTGAGATCCTTCAATTACAGCTGGGAAGTCATTGCTGTTTCCACTTGAAAGCCACCACAAAATTTGGTAATTATTGAGGGTTTGGGTGTTTTACTAACCTTTTGTGAGTGTGTGTGAGTGTCTGAGCCTATGTAAAACATAGCTTTAAAGTAAGAGCAATCTAGTGTAACACTGTTTCTACCAGCCCATTTATCAGCTGATGGCCATGTCTCTATTTGGCTTATTTCCTGATATCACCTCTCACAAAGTAAAGTTGCCATGAGCTTTGGGTGAGCAGAATCCAAGGAAACAATTGGGCTAGAAAGTGAGGGAGCAAGAAACTGACTGTAGTGAAGTGGTTGGGTGGGAGTTACTGGGTCCAGTCCCCATCTGGTAGGTGGGAGTTACTGGATCCAGTCCTCATCCTTCAATAACTTTCATTTTATATTCACTGTGGAGCTGCTTTAGCAGGAGAATCATGGAATCATAGAATCGTAGAACTGCAAGGGAGTTCAGTAGGTCATAGAATCATAGAATCATAGGGTTGGAAGGGACCCCACGAGGTCATCTAGTCCAACCCCCTGCCAAAAAAAAGCAGGACCACTCCCATTAGATCATCCCAGTCAGTGTTTTGTCTAGCTGGGACTTGAACACCTCCAGAGATGGAGATTCCACCACCTCCCTAGGCAACTTATTCCAATGCTTCACCACTCGCCTAGTAAGGAAGTTTTTCCTAATATCCAGCCTGGACCGCCCCAGCTGTAACTTGAAACCATTGCTTCTCGTTCTGCCCTCTGTTACTACCGAGAACAGTCGAGCTCCCTCCTCCTTGGAGCAACCCTTCAAGTAGTTGAAGGTTGCTATCAAATCCCCCCTCAGTCTTCTCTTCTGCAGGCTAAATAAGCCTAGTTCCTTCAGTCTTTCTTCATAGGGCTTGTGCTCCAGCCCTTTGATCATTTTGGTTGCCCTCCTCTGGACTCTCTCTAATTTGTCCATGTCCTTTTTGTAGTGGGGAGCCCAAAACTGGACACAGTATTCCAGATGTGGCCTCACTAGTGCAGAATAGAGGGGAATGATCACATCCCTTGATCTGCTGGTAACACTTCTTCTGATGCAGCCCAGTATGCCATTGGCCTTTTTGGCAGCAAGAGCACACTGCTGACTCATGTCCAGCTTCCCATCCACCATGACTCCCAGGTCCTTTTCTCCAGTGCTGCTATTTAGCTGATCACTCCCCAGCCTGTAGCAGTACATGGGGTTTTTTCGTCCCAAGTGCAGGATTTTACACTTATCCTTGTTGAACCTCATGAGATTCCTCTTGGCTCACTGCTCCAATTTGTCTAGGTCTCCCTGAATCCTGTCCCCGCCCTCTAGGGTGTCTACCGTTCCCCCCAGTTTGGTATCATCTGCAAACTTACTAAGTGTGCAATCTATCCCATCATCCAGATCATTAATGAAAACATTGAACAGAACTGGCCCCAGGACCGACCCCTGGGGCACACCACTTGTTACTGCCTGCCAACTTGACATGGAGCCATTGATTCCTACACGCTGAAACCGTTGTTCTAGCCAGTTTTCTATCCACCTTACAGTCCACGCATCTAACCCATACTTCCTTAATTTGCCAATGAGAATGCTGTGGGAAACCGTATCAAAAGCCTTGCTAAAGTCAAGGTATATCACATCAACGGCTCTTCCCGCATCCACAAATCCAGTCATCTCATCATAGAAGGCGATGAGGTTGGTCAGGCATGATTTACCCTTGGTGCATCCATGCTGACTGTTCCTGATTACTCTATTTTCCTCCAAGTGTTTCAGGATGGATTCTTTGAGAAGCTGCTCCATGATTTTTCCAGGGATTGAGGTGAGGCTGACAGGTCTGTAATTCCCTGGATCCTCCTTTTTGCCTTTCTTGAAGATAGGTACTATATTTGCTTTTTTCCAGTCCTCCGGCACCTCCCCCGTTCGCCACGAGTTTTCAAAGATAATGGCCAACGGTACTGCTATCTCATCAGCCAGCTCCCTCAGCACCCTCGGATGCAGTTCATCTGGCCCCATGGACTTGTGCACATCTAGTTTCTTTAAGCAGTCCCTAACCTGACCTTCTGTCACCAAGGGCCTCTCTTCTTCTCCCCAGTCTACTGTACCTAGTGTAGTGGGCTGGGAGCTGACCCTGCTTGTGAAAACTGAAGTAAAAAAAGCATTGAGCACTTCAGCTTTTTCCTCATCCTCTGTCACGAGGATGCCTGCCCTATTCAGTAAGGGACCTACACCATTCCTGATCCTCTTCTTGTTATTGATATACTTGTAGAACCCCTTCCTGTTATCCTTCACATCCCTTGCTAGTCGCAACTCCATTTGTCCTTTGGCCTTTCTGATTTTATCCCTGCAGTCCCGAGCAATGTCTTTATATGCCTCCTTAGTCATCTGTCCTAGCTTCCACTTCCTGTAAGCGTCCTTTTTATGCTTCAGCTCAGTGCAGAGCTCTCTGTTAAGCCACAGTGGGCGCCTTCCACATTTGCTGTGCTTTCTCCTTATCGGAATTGTATCTTCCTGTGCCCTTAGCAGGGTTTCTTTAAAATGCACCCAACTCTCTTGGACACCTTTCCCCTTCAGATCAGCCTCCCAAGGGATCCTGCCCATCAGTTCCCTGAGGGAGACAAAATCTGCTTTTCTGAAGTCCAGGGTCTGTGTTTTGCTTCTTTCCTTCTTTCCTTTAATCATCAACTTGAACTCAATCATTTCATGGTCACTGCTACCCAGGCTGCCATTGACTTCTACTTCCCTGATAAATTCTTCTCTATTTGTGAGCAGCAGATCGAGAGGCGCAAGGCCCCTCGTTGGTTGCTCCAGCATTTGTACCAGGAAGTTGTCCTCAACACTCTCCAGAAACTTCCTGGATTGCCTGTGCACTGCTGTATTGGCCTTCCAGCAGATGTCAGGGTAATTGAAGTCCCCCATGAGAACCAGGGCCTGTGCTCTAGAAACTTCTGTCAGTTGTCCACAGAATGCCTCATCCACCTCCTCCTTCTGATCTGGTGGTCTGTAGCAGACACCTACCACAACATCCCCCTTGTTGCTCTCCCCTCTAAACTTAACCCACAGACTTTCAACTGGCTTGTTTCCACTTTCATAATGAAGCTCTGAGCAGTCATAGAGCTCCTTTACATATAGTGCTACTCCTCCCCCTTTCCTTCCCTGCCTGTCCTTCCTGAACAGTCTATACCCATCTATTGCAGAGCTCCAGTCATGCAAACTATTCCACCACGTCTCTGTTATCCCAATCATGTCATAGTTCTTTGTCTGCGCCAGTACTACCGATTCCTCCTGCTTGTTTCCCAGGCTCCTTGCATTTGTGTATAGGCACCTAAGATACCCAGCTGATTGCCCTACTTTCCCATTTTGATTTTCAATTCTATTGTATCTACCTCCCTGGATTTTCTTTTGGTGTTGACCTCCCCCACCTGCCTCAGGCATTAGGGCTTCATTAGAGCATCTAAGAAGGTTATTTGATTCCCCCCGCATGTTCCAATTATCCTCTCTTCTATCCCTGGAGTTACAGTCCCGGCACCCCCCAAGTTCCATCCCATCTGGTCTAGTTCCCTGCACCTGGCAGGACTAAGTATTATCTAGACCATTATTATCTAAGTATTATCTAGGGAGAACGATGGAGTCCCACATCAGACTTTGGCCTTACAAAAGGTAGATTGTGCCACACCAACCTGATTTCCCTTTTTGAGATGAAAACAGATTTTTTAGATAAAGAGAATGCAGTGTACCTAATTTACTTAGATTTCAAAAAGGTATTTGATACAGTTCCATATAGGGAATTATTAGTTAAGTAACAAAAGATAGGGATTTATATGGACACAGTAAGGTGGATGTGGAACTGGTTAATGGGGAGATGACAGCAGGTCATACTGAAGGATGAACTGTCCACCTTTTTGTTACTCACCTTGGCACAAAAAGTGGGAATGTACTAATTAAGTTTGCAGATGATGCCAAGTTGGGAGGTATCGCCAACACAGAGAAGGATCAGGATATCGTAGAGAAAGATCTGGATTACCTTGTATCAGGAATAGAATGAAATTTAGTAATGGGAAGTGCAAGGTCATGCATTTAGGGATAAATAACAAGAATTTTTTCTGTAAGTTGAGGACACATCAGTTGGAAGGGATGGGGTGGAGAAGGACCTGGGAGTGCTGGTTGATTACAGGATGACTATGAGCTGCCAATATGATATGGCCATGAAAAAAGCTAATTCGGTCCTAGGATGCATCAGAAGAGGTATTTCAAGTAGAGATAGGGAGGTGTTAGTGTTGCTATACAAGGCACTGGTGAGACCCCCATGGGATATCGCATGCAGTTCTGGCCCCCTATGTTTAAAAAAGATAAATTTTAATTGGAACAGGTGCAGAGAAGGGCTCTAAGGATGGTCTATGGAATGGAAAACCTGCCTTATGAGAGGAGACTCAAGGAGTTTGGCTTGTTCAGCTTAACCAAAAGAAGGTTGAGGGGTGATATGACTGCTTTCTATAAATACATCAGAGGGATAAATACCAGGTAGGGAAAGGAATTATTTGAGTACAGCACCAATGTGGACATAAGAACAAATGGGTACAAATTGTCAATCAGGAAATTTAGGCTTGAAATTAGATAGGTTTCTAATCTTCAAAGGACTAAAATTCTGTAATAGCCTTCCAAGGGGAGCTGTGGGGGCAAAAACATAACTACCTTCAAAACTGAGCTTCAGAAGTTTATGGAGGGGATTGTATGATAGGATGACTTACTTTGGAAATTGACTGATCTTTGACTACTGGGGATGGATAAGCCAGTGGCCTAAGAAGGGATGATAGATGGGGTGGGTTCTGACTTATTACAGAGAATTCTTTCATGGGTGACTGGCTGGTGAGACTTGCCCACAGGCTCAGGGCTTAACTGATCATATTTAGGGTCAGAAAGGAATTTTCCCCAGAGCTAGTTGGATAGGGCTCTGTTTTGTTTTTTGTTTTTTGCTTTCCTCTGTAACGTGGTGTGTGGTTCACCTGCTGGTGAATTCTCTGTATCTTAAAGTCCTTAAATCATTATTTGAGGACTTTAATAAATCAGTCATAGGTTAGAGGCTTATTGCTGGAGTGGGTTGGTTAGGTCTTGAGGCCTGCATTGTGTAGGAGGTCAGATTAGATGATCATACTAGTCCCTTCCGACTTTAGAGTCTATGAATCTATGTGACTATCCAATTGCTCAGTCACTCAGTCCCAACAGTGAAAAAGTTTGAGTACCAACCTCAACGCAGACTGTTAAAAACTAGGATAAAAAACCCCAAATTAGGTGTGAGTTCTGAAGATTTAGATTTAGATTTCATCAATCAGCTGCACCAAGTGCAAACTCCTAAGGCAGTTTAACGGTCTTAACATGGAGTCACAGACAGTCCCTTGGAAGAGCACCTAGATGAAGGTATCTCTGATAGACTGCCCTTTACACCAAGAATCATACCAATATTTGTGTTACTTCTGATTCCACAGGACTAGTTCCCCAGCTCAATTTTGCTTTAGATATCACACCAAAAACAGAACTTGCAGCCAATCCTATAGTAATTCATAAAGGATTAATTAAATAGGAAAAGGAAATTAAAGACATTTACAATGTTAAAGTAAGCAAACTAACACATGAATGAGTCACAGTCTTAGGTTAGAAACAGAAAAGAGCATAAACTTTGGCCAGTTAAGTGTAAAAGGATACTTAGGCAGGCCAAAACCAGAATTTGATAAGCAACTGGAAAAGACAGAAAAGCTAATAGCATTTTTTTTAAGTGTCTCCGAAGTAGGAAGCCTGTCAAATGATCAGTGGGGTCATGGTTTGATCAAGGAGCTAAAGGTGCATTCAAGGAAGACAAGGTCACTGCAGAGAAATTAAATTGATTCTTTGCATCAGTCTTTACTGCAGAGGAAGTGAAAGAGATCCCCATAACTGAGTCACACTTTTTAGGTGACAGATCTGAGTGCAGGGGCACAGATAGATAACAAACTGAATTTACCTTTAAAGTATATGTTAGTTAATGCTGTGTATATGTCCTTTAGTGTCATAAGTAAAATAATTCTGTAACCATTTAATAGACATTATAACCAATGTCCAACAAGATTCTATATTGCCAGTTTGGAACTCCAGCTTAAATGTTTAGGCATATGGTTTAGGCATATGCTGTGTAAGTTCATCCACCGGTAAGTGTGTGACCACAGTGTGTGAATGAAGGGTATGTGTGTGAAGGGATCAGTCTCAACTGCCAGCCTGTCCTGATGAAACACAAGTACCATCTAATCGGCTGAAGAATGCAGAGATCTCTGATTAAAGCAAACAGAAAGAGCCACCCCAGAAAGAAAAGAGTAAAATACAATCAAGTCTGCAAGTGACTGGCGACCAATGATCTCACAGGAACCCTGAGGCACCATGATACAGCAAATCCCATAGACTTACATGTGAGCCAGCAAGTATAAAAGATGAGTAAGAACATGGAAACTTTGGGTTTCATTCTGCAACTGTCATCTTGGAGCATCTGATTTGTGACTGACAGAGGCCTGCCTCCCTCTTTCTGTTCAGCCAAGTTGGCCACTAGGCTGGCTCAAGCAACGCATGAAAGGACTCGTAATTATGTCACGCCAGCTTGCAGAACTTTGTGTGTGTGTGTGTGTGTGTGTGTGTGTTTGTGTGATAGCTTTTTGCTATTCTTACTTTTACAATAAATGTGGCATATTGTCTTGTCCCCTGGAATAAGATCCTGCTAGTATTTTCTTTTAAAGTACAACATGAGGAATGTCCCAGATTTGAAGTGTCAATAGAGTAGGTCTGGGAACAAACTGATAGACTAAACAGTAATAAGTCACTAGAACCAGATGATATTCAGCCAAGCATTCTTAATGAACTACACTGATTGTCATATATAAGCTATTGCTTATATCAGTCGCAGTATCAGGTGACTGGAACATAGCTGATGTAATGCTGATTTTTAAGCACCGAGAAGCAACATTGGCAAATATAGGCTGGTAAGCCTAACTTAAGTACTAAGCAAATTGGTCGAATCCGAGTTAAAAAACAGAAGTTTCAGATATGTAGATGAACACGGAATTTTGGGGAATGGTCAACATGGTTTCGGTAAAAGGAAATCAAGCCTCACCAATCTGTTAGACTTCTTTGAGGGTATCAACAAGCATATGGAGAAGGGTGATCCAATGGATATAGTGTACATGGCTTTTCTTAAATATTTTTACAAAGTTTGTCATTAACAGTTGTTAAACAAAGTAACCAGTCAGGGATAAGAGGGAAACTCCTCTCAGTAACTAGTTAAAAATGAGGAAACAAACAGTAGGAATAAATGGTCATTTTTCACCATGCAGAAAGATAAAAAGTGGTATCCCCTGAGGATTTGTACCAGGCCCAGTCCTGTTCATAAATGATATGGAAACTGTTAAACAGCGAGGTGGCAAATTGTGCTGATGATACAAACTCCAGAGGAGTAGCCATGTTAGTCTAGTTCAGCAAAACAAATAAGCACTCCTGTTGCACTTTTAAAGACTACCCAATTTATTTATTGCACAAAAGGTCATGTGATAAATAAATTGGTTAGTCTTTAAAAGTGCCACAGGACTCCTTGTTTTTGTTGGTGCTATAAAATTACTCAAGACAGTTAAATCTAAAGAAGACTGTGGAGCATTACAAAGGAATCTCACAAAACTGAGTGACTGGGCAACCAAATAGCAGATGAAATTCAGTGTTGATAGCTGCAAAGTAATGCTCAGTGGAAAAAATACTCCCAACTATACGTACCAAATGATGGGATCTAAATCAGTTGTTACCACTGAAGAAAGATCTTAGAATCATTGTGGATTGCTCTCTGGAAACCTCTGCTCTACATACAGTGGCAGTCAAAAAAAGCTAACACTGCTGGGAGCTGTTAGGTAGGGGATAGATAATCAGACTTGAAATATCATAACACCACTCCAAGGTACATTCAAGATGTTGAATACCATGTACCATGGTGATCACCCTACCTTCAAAAAGATATATTAAAATTAGAAAAAGTACAGGGAAGGGCAACAAAAAATTATTAGGGTATAGAAGATCTTCTGTAGAAAGAGAGATTATAAATATTGGGACTATTCATCTTAGAAAAACTTCTGGCTTCCAGAAGTTGGGAGTGGATGAAGAGAGGAAGGATCACTTGATAATTGCCCTCTTCTGATCATTTCCTTTGAAGCGTCTGGCACTGGCCATTGTCAGAAGCAGGATACTGGACTTAATGGACCAGTGTGGCCATTCTCATGTTCTTGCATTCAAAAGGTAAGATAGGGTTCTATGATCAGGAAGCTCTATTTGGTCTTTTGGGTTAACCCAGGCTAAGCAGCTGGGGATCTCTTGCTTAGAAGTTCCTTGCTGCACCCCTACTCCCACCCCCACCCCAAGATTCCAAAGCAGCACAGAGATCTCTTATTCCTTTGGTTTGTGGGTTTAAACCCCTTCCTATCATGTTCTCTGAGCATAAAACTCTTGATAGGAGGAGTTTATTTGCATGCATAACTCATCTTCAGTGGACGGAGACTAAAACGAGAGTCATTAGTCCTGTTGTTGGCAGTTTCTCAGTCTAGATGTAGAGAGTTTTCAGCAGTAGGATACTATCAAAGCCTATCTCGAATTGATGGGTCTCCTATTTCATGTGACGTGTAGCTATTTTCTGTAAAAAAGCAGCTCTTCATGCTCATAGTGTCTCTCTCCTGTATGGTCATTCATATAATGATAGAAACTGACAATGCAACCAAGCAAATACTGAATTACAATATGGAATGTAGATGTTACACGTAAGATCCATGCACGCTGCAACTCACAAGCATTGAACAAAAGCTAACCATGAAACACTTTTTTATAGTTCCAATACCTATTTTGTCAGTAATAACCCATAAGTGAGCCAGACAAATTCCAGAAATGTATCTGTCAGTGACCAGTTGAGACAAGAGGAACTTGGCAGTAGCTGACACTTTGCCTGCTAGCATCACAAGAGCACTTTCCTGAGAAGGAAAAACCATCAGTTCAAATCCTCTTTCCCTTTCTAGAAGAGAGGAGAGCACTGAATATAGAACTCACAAATGCAACTTCTCTAATCACTGGCCAAAGAGGGATAAGGTTGCCCCTAAAACCACCGCCATCTCTTTCTCTTCTGGCTGTTTTATGTGATGGAAGGCAAGTGCGTAATTCATTCTGTCAGGCAGCAGCTTAGGTACCTAAAGAGCCTGACTCCAGGAGACAAGTTCTTTTTTGTGAATTACTAACCTGCAGCTGGGACCTAGGACCTATCTCCAAGAGAGGATCAGGGCTTAGCACACACCTCTCTGATTCTTTTCCCATTGGCTACCTTGGCTTTGCCCAAGCATGCTAGGTTTTATGGATTGCACTGAAGGATGTCTCTGTCTCCCTATTCATTGTATATGGAGTCTAGGTGCTTCGCTCAGGCTTTGTGAAGTGCAGTATTGTTCCTATGATTTTCCGGGGTCCAAAAAACTTAGGCACTTTGATGCTCAGCGATGCAATGGTTAGACTCTCCTTGGATTGCACTGTGACCCACAGACCTCTTGATGCTATCCGGTAGAGTGCACAGGGGATGTGTAGAGTATACAGGGATCTCTTGGGTTAAATATATACATAATAAATTCACTACAGTATGGAATGTGGAAAGCTATACCAAAAGCCAGTAGTCTACTGTCACCATAATTGTTGCAAGATGTTTGTACCAGAAATGAATTTGTTAGTCTTTAAGAGTGTCTCTGGACTACCTGTTTGTTTTGCTTAACTAGACTAACATGACTACCCCTTTGGAACTTGTACCAGAAATAGTTTGAGGTATGTAAAATGTTAAGTTACAAAGTTGTTGAAGTAAAACTTCTAATGGTAACTGAAAGGAGCCCTGCGAACTAACTCAGTCAGTATATAGAACAATGAATATCTGTGGAGATAGGCCATGTTTACTCTCTGGGCCAGCCACAGGCATGAGAATTTACAAAGGAACCCCAAGACAAGTCTCTGCAGAGTGGCCCTTTTGGGGTAAGAAACAATAGTCTATAACTACATTAAAAAAAAAAAAAAAAGAAAAAGACAAGCAGAGGGGACAAGATTTTACCCTACACCTAGGAGACAAGCTGCCAGCATGTCTTGCCTCTCGAAAAGGGATCCCAGCCTGACTGTCTAGACTCTAGAAAACATGAGAATATCTTGTTAATCAAATCTAGGTGCTAGAATGTATGTTATTTTATATGTAACCATTTCTTTCCAGCAGTTCCACTTGCTATCAACATCTCTATACTTTGTTAAATAAACTTTTACTTGTTTTCACCATAACCTTGCCTAAGTGTTAAGTGGAGGGATGTAAGGTGTAAGTCTTGGTGTGCTATTTCTTTGGGAACAGCAGGTCTGCGAATATGGTGAGAGCCCCAGTGGAGCAGGGGCTGAACACTCAGGGAGGTGCTTGAAGGCTGGAATGTACCTTTTGCTAACCAGCAGAGAAAGATCAGGGGCCTACATAGATCTAGGTAGGAGGGCTTGTATTGCCTATTGACAGTGGAGTTGGGGAACTGATCCCTGGTAGTTGCAGACAGTACTTCTGCCAGCTTAGGGCAGATGTTAACAAGGTGCCTCATAACACTGGACACTCTTAGGAAGCATCATGCTTACCCTTGGTTCTAATGCTGAGTCTGTGAGACCTTCAACAAGATTATGGAATCTTTGTAAACCTCAATATATTATTTTGCAGAGGTTCTGTGGGTCTTAATGAGATGATAGCTGAAGACTGCATGACGTTTTTGAACATAAGTATGCATTTAATAACTGGCAATACACGCATATGTATTATATTTTATAATGGCTGATAATAAAATGGAGGGAATATTGAGACACATACTGTAAGATTCCCCAAAGTAACATTAAAACTACAACCACTTAGTACACTATCTTGTAAATGATCTTTCTGTATAAATACAGTGAATGCCACTCTAATTTTGCTACAGGAACTGGCCAAAATTTGTGTATCAAGCTAGCTTTTTGAACAAAAAGAATTTTCATGGACCTGAGGTTTGTATATTTCATTATATTAAAACAGTCATTGTTTACTTGTGCCAAGTTTACCAAGCAAACCAAATCACTGAGTAATATTGACCTGTCCTCTTCATTATTTAGCATTCCCCCAATTTTTGCCATCTGCAAACATTAGTGATAATTACATGTGTTCTGCCAGCTCCTTGATAATGTTAATTTGTGTAGGGCCAAGAAATGATCCTTGCAGGGCCCCACTAGAAACACACACATTCAATGCTTATTTTCCCTCTATAGGTACATTTTGAGACATATCAATTAGCCATCTTTTAAGCTAGTTAATATGTGCCATGTTTATTTCAGTATTGTTTTAGGTTTTGTAAATCAAAATGTCATGTTATCAAGCTCAGATGTCTTACAGAAGTCTATTTTTTACATCAACACTAATCTCATCAAAAAGTACTATCAGGTTAGTTTGATGGGAACCCAGGATGCTAGTGGAAATGGAAAGACTGTTATCATATGATGAGACTACATCATCTGTTTTTTTCTCCAAATACATAACAGGATATATGGAAGGAAAGATATTGTGATAATCTGCAGAGACTATTCAAATAACAATAGACTCAAATTTGCTGAATAGTTGAGATATTGATGTAGGACAGGAATTAAACAAGAATTTATTTTATATTGTATATTCGTAGAATAGGAGGCAGGTTATTGGTTTCCATCTTTTTGTATCATAGATAGTGTTGGCGGAATTGTCTAAAGTAGTCTTTCTCAACCCTTTGCAGACCAGGGAACACCTAAAAATATGAATTACTTTATGTGGAACACCTAAGGAAAGCATTCTTGAAAAAGCTGGTAACTGTGGTGGGAGTTTTCCAATGCTGTAGTCAAAACAAAGCTTCCAGGTATACCTCAACACCCATTGCCCACATGCCTGGAAGCTTTGCTGTGGCTGGGGCATTACATTGTTCCTTCCCTATCCCAACTCATCCCTCCCAATGGGGAGGGCTTGGGGTGGGTCAAGGAACACCTGTACCATGTCTGAGGGGCACACTGGTCTAAGACAACATCTGTATTTTCTTTTATTCCATTGTGGGAAGTAGACAATCTGGACCTAATGATCAGAAGTGCTAAGGACCTACAACATCAGTTGCCATCAGTGGATGCTGCAGGTGTTCGGAACCTCAGAAAAATCAGACCTGGCGGAAACAGCATGTAAGTACGGGCCTGATCTTTCAGTTCCTAATTTGGGAAATTTCAAATGGATTTAAAGGGCATTAATTGTAGAAATGGAGGCTACTGTATAACAAACCTATATACCTGTATATATAACACACTCATATTTTTATGTACCATTAGTAAGTCTTGACTCACCAGGTATTGTCTCATCTTAGGCCAAATTCCTGAGGACGGAAAAGTAGCAAATGCTGAGGTCAAAATGGCTTATCAGATATTAAGTATTGATAGCCCAGTTAACTTAAAGGTGAATTCCAAGGCCAGAAAAAGTTATATTCCATCTGATGGATGATGATTACGTTTATTTTGAATGGAGCGTTCTTATTCTCCATTATTAAATGCTTTCTTAGAAAAAGAGGGAAAAAATTTCTAGTCTTCTACTCTTGCCTTTGTTTCTCTTTGGAAAACTAAGCATTCTGGGCAAAATCCTGGTGCTGTAAATTTCTAATGGAAACTGTATACTTGTTTGGGTTTTCCACCAGCCTTATCCATAATATCAAAACAGTTCTTAATATGAAGTTTTTTTATCCACTCTTGGCAAACTATTTGGACAAGCATGTTGCATTACAGAAGCAGCTGCGCTTTTCAACAAAACATTTATTGGTATTTAAAGTTCTTTTTATTGTAAGTTGTGTAAGGCCGAACAAGCGTTCTACTTACTATCAGTTATGTAGAAATGAGAATTTGTACAGCTTCAGAATTTATCAAGCAGCGGAAGTCAACCATTCTCTAGCAATGTCCTTTGGTAGTTTCAGGTGGACTCTCATTTTCAGTTTAATATATGTTCTTATTAAGTATAAAGAAAATTATAATAATGAGCACCTGACTGATAAATTCAGGTTATCATTAACTTGTTTCCAAGTACTAGTCAGGACACCCCCACTTCATGGCTTGGCCTTCCCAGTCAGTTCCCTATAGTTTTCTCCTGCCAGGGCTACACAGTCTCTTGGGCTTAGCCATCCACTGTTGGCATCTCTAATAACCCAGCGTCACTTTCCTGGGGTTGGTAGGGGGAACCCAGACCTATGCTTTACAGGGGGTTGAAGCCCAGAGACCCTGTCATGAGCAGAAAAGGTCTACATAGTACTCTTTCTTGTTGTAGGTTCGCCATCTTCAAAGCATCTGATGAAGTGGGATTTTCTCCCACAAAAGCTAATGTGATAAATTTGTTAGTCTTTAAAAGTGCTACAGGACTCCTTGTTTTCCTCACTGCTGTTTCCCTGAGCTTCTTCCTACCTTGCTTTTTCAGGTTCTTTTTTCCCACAACTCCTCAGGGTGAGCCCTTTCTGTCAAGAACAGAACCCCAGGTTTTTGCTCCTCTCTGGATTTATTCCTCTCCATCTCTCTGTAACCAGAAAGTAACAGCAGAATCTCTTCTTGTAGCCTCAGTGCTTGGCCTTGTATCAGCCTGCCTGCTTCAGCTCAGGGGGACTTCATACTCTATCAAGCCTGTCTCCCCTATAGTGGCTTACCAGGTTATTTAATCCATCCTGATCCACATTAACACTTTCCAGGCTAGTGTAGACTGAATACCCCATCACAAACTGCTTTGAGATTTACTGATGAAAAGTGCTATATTAGAGCTAAAGATTATTAGTAGTATGACCTTCAACTCATAGGCTATGTCTGCACATAGGCAGTTAAAGTGATTTAACTTAAAGCAATCTAAGTGAATCACTATAAAAATCATTAAAGTGATTTAAGTTAAATTGATTCAACAGGTCCACACCAAAAAACTCAAATCGAACTAGCACGTCCAGGGACACGACATGCTAGTTCGATTTAGGAGAGGGGCACCTTGGGAAGTATGGCAAGATGACCCCCTAGAAGGGCCATGACCCTACCGAGTGCATGAAAAGAAAAGGCACCCCAGGAAGGAGAAGGGCAAAAGTATTAGATTGAAACAATCGTTAAATCTAAATAACACGTCCCAATGGGGTTACCTTGATTTAGCGGTTTTGATCTAAGCATCATTTTGATATAAAATGAGGTTTTATTAAGTCTCTATAACTTCCCTTATTTCTAAATGATGGAGCTCATCATTTTAAAATAAGAAAATATTGTGTGTACCTAATGGTTTTTAAATCAAAATAACCAGCATTATTTTGATTAAAAACCTGTGTGTGGCCATACCTGTAATGTACAAAAGGTGATTAATGTCTACCAGTTAATATGTTTAGAATCCCCAAATCATACATTTAGAATTACTGTAGTTCTAGTACTCAAATAACTATTATTTGAAATCTCTTATATTCTCTCTTTCTTCGTGTTTTGAAAGTTTTTTGAACTAAGGTTCTATGTCAAAGAGCAATTGTGAAATCACCCGGAGTCAAAGGAGCCAATTTTAGTTCACAGCCACATGGGGGCAGCAGTAGCCTAAATATCTTGAAATCGGCTACAACAGACAAAAACATCTGACAGTAAAGGACTAAATTTTACATCTATGTAAGCAAAGAAATTAAAGCAAAGGGTGAAATCTATACCAAGATATGGCTGTCACGTGCTGTTGACCCCAGAATTCAGCCCCAAAATGTGTTAGAGCCAGAGTCAGCACAGATTTTCAACCTTCATCTTTAATTGTTTTGGTTGTTTAATAGCCCTTTAGTACTTTGCATTATTTCACACACAAAAACTAACTGTAAAGAGACAAAACTACATGTTTTAGAATTTTTATTTTCATATTTATGACCTGAAAAAGAAAGATCATTGTCCCATATTTGCCAAAGAAAGGCAATGTGCTGTGAATGTAGAAGACTTACAACAGCCCCTTCCTAGAGAGCTGAGGTCCTGGAAGCAGGACACAGCTGAGAGAAAAAAATGGGCAGCTTTAGGAAATCGAAAGAGAGGACTCACTTTTGGATAAGTTTTTCCCCTCTTGATCTGATAATTTCCTGCTTATTAAACATGTGGGCTAGGTGGAGATATGGCTCTTTGGCTATGTCTACACACGGTTTTGTTATTTCGAAACAAGTTATTTCGATATAACTTATTTCGATATAACCTGTTATATCGAAATAACTTGTTTCGAAATAACAAAATGGTGTCTTCAAAATAAGGGAGTGAAATAGCAGGTCCACAGTGTGGACCTGCTATTTCGCCTGGGGAGGGGACTGCAGGCACCGCGCCTCACCTGGCGGGTGCCCGCAGCCCCCTGCAAGCACCCGCC
>ML682067.1:5286589-5297536 GCA_007922195.1 Podocnemis expansa
GCTGCCCGCTCCTGGCGGGTGCTTGCAGGGGGCTGCGGGCACCCGCCAGGTGAGGCGCGGGGCCGCGCCTCACTCCGCTGATGCCTGCAGTCTCCTGCAAGCATCAGCGGTGTGTGGCGCAGCTCCGCGCCCCCCCCTCCCCGCTGACACCCCTCAGCACCCTGGCCAGGGTGCTGAGGGGGGGCTGCCCTTCCTCCCAGGGTGCTAAGCACCCTGGGAGGAAGCTCAGCCAGTTATTTCAAAACAACAGTTGTTTCGAAATAACACGGCCACCACAACCGTTGTTTTGAAACAACTTGTTTCGAAACAACGGTTGTTTCGAAACGGCATGTCCCGTTGGCGTTGTTTCGAAACAACCGTTTCGAAACAACGCTCTTTCGAAAGGCAACGAGGTTTAGCTTCTTTCGAAAGGACCACGGCCATTTCGAAAGAAGTGGTTTGCTTCTTTCGAAATGGCCGTGCGTCGTGTGGCCATGCCATTCCTTATTTCGAAATAACCTCTGTTGTTTCGAAATAAGGACTGTGTGTGGACATACCCTTTAAGGGAGGACTATGCCAGTAAAGAGAATTTGAGGTCCAAGCATCTATGGATTAGAAGGAGTTTGGGAACAGCAACAAGAGCAAAAGACTGAGCTGATGTCTTCTGATCTAAAGTTGTTTTCTGATTTTCTTCACTCAGGCTTGCAACTTGAGTCTTTTGGTATGATTTTTCTTTAGGTCTGCACCTGTCAAGAAAGTCATGACCTTCTTTCAGATAACTGGTTTATCCCCAGATGCTTATTCTTTTTACTAAGTGCATATTATTGGATTATTGCTAATTGGAACTGCACCTGAAGATATAAGACTATTAAAATAGCCATACTGGGTCAGAATAATGGTTCATCTAGCCCAATATCCTGGCTTCCAATAGTGGCCAGTGATAGATGCTTGCAACAGAATGAACAGAACAGGACAATTATAAAGAGGTCCACCCCAGGCCTTCCACTCCCAGCATCTGGCAGTCAGAGGCTTAGGGACACCCAGTGCATGAAGTTACACCCTTGGCCATCCTGGCTAGCAGCCACTGATGGACCTATCTTGCATGAACTTATTCAATAGTGTTTTTAAATGCTCTTATAGTTTTGAGCTTCACAACGTTCTCTAGCAATGAGTTTCATAGGCTGGCTGTGCATTGTGTGAAAAAGTACATCCTTATCTTTGTTTTAAACCTGCCACCTATTAATTTCATCGGGTGACCCTTGGTTCTTGTATTATGTGAAGGGATAAATAACACCTTATTCACTTTCTCCACCCCATTCATGATTTGATAGACCATTATCATATTCCCCCTTAGTTGTCTCTTTCCCAAGATGAACAGTTCCAGTCTTCTTTAAGTTCCAAAGGGGAATCCGTGTTAGTCTCGTTCAGTAAAACAAACAAGGAATCCTAAAATAAGCAGTCATAGCCCTAGTTTACATTTGCCTCACTTTTCAGCAGAAGTTGATGGGAGATACGCAAGGTGTGTAATATACCTTGCATATCTCTCAATGACTCACTAATCTGTGCCTACACACTAGGGTAAGCTGACCAGAAATGACTTCTGGTTGACTTACAGCAACTCCAGTTCAAGGGCTGGAGTTGCTACGGTGATTTCAGGAATGATTAAATGGGTTTACCCTGACTGCTCAATAACACCCAGAAGATCGTGCTGATGGCAGCAATTTTGCTGCTGGCAGTGTTACCCAGAGAATAAGACTGAAGGTCCTCCCATGATCAGCAACTGGCTAAAAGACAGGACACAAAACTAACAAAATGTTAGGAGCTATTAGATAAGGGATAGATAATCAGACAGAAAATATCATAATGTCTCAATGTAAATCCATGGTATGTCCACAATTTGAATACTGTGTGGAATTCTGGTTGCCCCACCTTGAGAGATACTAGAAATATAAAAGATACAGAGAAGGCCAATAAAAGTGATTAAGGGTATAGAAGTTAGTCTTTAAGTGCCACAGGACTCCTTGTTTGTGTTAGTCTTTTTAATTTCTCCATGTACAGAATCTATTCTACCTTTTTTTGGGCAGTGATGCCCCAGCAGGTCAGACTGGCAGAGAGTCTCAGGGTTTACACTTTCTTCTGCAGTATGGGGCATGGGTCACTTGCAGATTTAAACTAGTGTAAATGTTAGATACTTTGTAACTTGAAGTCTTTAGCTCATAATTGGAGGACTTCAGTAACACAGCCTGCTGTTAGGGGTCTCTTAGGCTGTGTTCACACAGCATTTTTGTTTCAAAACAACGGGTGTTGTTTCGAAACAAGTTAAACCCCATTTGGGGGCAAAACAACCTTGTTTCGAAACCGTTGTTTTGAAAGAATGCGCATGAACACGTTGTTTCGGAACAAGGTGTTCCGAAACAACATTTGAAGGGCTGCCCCCTCAGCACCCTGGCCAGGGAACCCTCAGCACCCCGCCGGTGCTTGCAGCCCCCTCCCCAAGCGAAATAGCGTGTTCACACTGTGAACTTGCTATTTCGTTTCCCACCCTTTTCCTTATTTCAAAGTAACTTTTTGTTAATTCGGCATAAGTTATTTTGAAATACGGTGTTATTTTGATATAAGTTGATTCAAAACTACTTATATCGAAATAATCCCCTGTGTGTGAACACAGCTTTAGAGGAGTGGGTTGGTGAGGTCCTGGGCCCGCAATATGCAGGAGGTCCTGTTAGATGATCATGATGGTCCCTTTTGACCTTTAAGTCTATGAGTTTATAATTACAACTCCATGCACTGTGTCACTATTTAGGGTAAAATTCAGCCCCAGTATAAGGCGTTCACTAACTTCAAATGAATGGCTCTCTGTGAGGAGATGACCACATATTATAGTAGACCAGGGCAGGAAGGAAATTAATTATCTGCCCTGGAGGCAAGAATTGAAACTGTCCCTGCTCCACAACATCTGCCAGTAATCACATCTGGAGGGAGGAAGCAATCTTTAAAAGGGCTGTTCTGATGAAGATCTTAACTCCACAACAGAGAGGACCTAACAGAGATGATCTGAATCACCCTAAGGTAATAACTCTAGAAGCAGTCAACTGTGAGAAGAGTTAGACTGAATGTAGTTACACTGCGGTTTAACAAACAATGTAAGTCCAACACCAGGAAGAAGGTGACTGTGGTTTAACACAGGAAGGAAAGTCGATATTTTTCTTAACTGCTTACATCAGGTCTGAATTTGACTTGTAATGATAATCCATTCATAAAATTTCCATCTGCCTTAGCAGAAGTTCTGCCGCAGACCCATCATATTGATTTAACCCTAGTCTATACTTGCTGCACTTTTCGGTGGCAATTAACAGGAGGTACGCAAGGTATGTAAAATACCTTGCGTATCTCCTGGTGACTTACTAAGAGGTCCCTATATACTGTGCTGAGCTGACAGAAAATGCCTTCAGGTCCGCTTACTGATACTCCTGCTTGGGGGCTGGAGCTGCTATGGATCTATTGAGTGTATCTACATAGACAACTTAATCAAACCTGGAAGATCGTGCTGGTGGTGGCAATTTTGCCATCAGAAATACAGACTTAGCCTTAGTGGATTTGTAATTACTGCTTGTTATCAGATATTTGGAATGGCTCTGAATCCATCTGAGGAGGATGCTTTTTAAAATGTGAAACTCTTAGAATTTCATTAAGGCATGTCAGTCATGTCAAGGCCTATATACATTTCTAGTTTTCAGATCATTGGTTTGATACCATAGAAGTGGTCCCAAAGAATATTGTAGATTCCTTTGAATCCATATGAGTATCATTCATATTGTGCTACAATCTGATTAATTTTTAGAGTCTCATGATAGCATATAATCCATGGGAAGGAAGATTCAGAAGCATTGCAATGGAACAAACACTTGAGTTGTATTTTTAGACTGTGAGACTTTCAATCTGCATTCAGTTATGACTTTGATAGCACAAGTTGTGCTGAAGCATTTACCAAACAAGGCCACATGAAAGTTGCTATCTTCCTCCCTATACCACTGCTACTTCGAATTAGGGTTTCTAGTATGGTCATGTTAATTTGAATTAACTTAATTCGAACTAATCATTATTAGTTCAAATGGATTAGTTCGAATTCAGTTAATTTGAACTAACCTTCTAAGTGTAGACATATCCTAAGATATTTCATTTTAGGCTTTGATGGGTACTAGACTGATGGATGCACCTCCTTTTCAGCTAAGCAAGTCTGACTAAGCAGGAAACAACCCTTTAGTTGGAAATGGAAAATTCTAATTCTTTTTGTAAGTGTTCACAGTGCATTGCATTATTGTAAATTCCATATTCTCTCTAATGGCATCTAGTGGCTGAATAGCCTAATTACAATATTGGTCTTCAGATATTAGAAGGGTGCTGAATTACACCCACTGCTGTTGGCTTCACTGACAGTTGTGAATGCTTAGCACCTGTGAAGTTCAATCCACCAGTATGTAGATGAGAGAATTCCCCAAGTGCATGCTAGGGGCAGCTGTCATGCTGTGAATCTTAGAGAGGGAGTGAACCAGTAAAATGGACATTTACACAACTCCTGCTCTAGCAATAGCAAACAGTCTCCCCCTGTAGACTGATTCATGCCACAATTCTTAATCTTCACCTTCCTCTTTGAGATTTAAGAAATTGTTATGCCCATTTCATATACACTTCATGCAACTTTTCTGTTCAAATCCAGCAGCTGTGAAACATTTCCTTTCAGTTTTCACAGACTCCGGGCTGCTCTAAGCTATAGTTAGGTCAACATGAAGAAGCTTATGTCAGCCTAGTTACCTGTATACACTTGGGTATATGCCAATCTGTGCATAAGCCGACCCCCATTCTGAACCCCCAAAAGGGGCAAATGGGTGACCCATGTATAAGCTGAGGCCCCCTTTTGGCCTTGGCCCCTAAGCCCCCCCAACCCATGCTGCTGGCTTCCCCTGGAGTTCCTGACACCATCCCTAACCCCCAAACCCCTGCTGTTGCTTTTCCCCTGTCCCTCTGCTCTCTCTGCTCCGCCTGCTCTCTCTGTTCATTCTGCTGTCCCCCTGCTCTGCCCATCCCTCACTCCTGCCCCCCTGATCACTACCACCTTCTCCATTCCCTGCTGTTCCCCTGTTCCCCAACACCCTTTCCACTCCTTTCCCTGTCACCCCCAACCCCTGCTGCTGCTTTTCCTGACCTCCCAGGCCCCTCCAACCTCTGGGCCCTGTCACTGCTTCCTTGGCCTCCCTGAACCCTCCCCCCTGAAACCCCCGGGCCCTCCTGCTGCTTTCTCTAGGCTCCCCAACCCCCTCCCTAGCTCCTGCACACTGCCACCACTTCCCTGGCCTCCCCAACCCCCTCCCTAAATCCTGGGCCCTGTTGCCACTTTCCCCAGACTCCCTGACCCCCCTCCCAAACCCCCAGGCCCTGGTGTCACTTCCCTGGCGTCTCTGAACCCCCTCTCAATGCCCAGGCCAACCCCCACAAGGCTCCCTTACCTGGCCACTCCAGACACCGGATCCCCTCTTTACTCCAGTTCCAGCCCAGGCTGACTGCCCAAGATGGCCAGTCATACTGGGGCTCCAGCCTGCAGCATGGTCAGTGAAACTGCTGGGCTGGGGCTGTCTATCGTATTCACCCATGTATAAGCTGAGTGCCTGTTTTGAAGCCAATTTTCAGGCACAAAAATCTCAGCTTATATGTGAGTATATACAGTATGTCAGTTTCTAAATATAGCCCTTCCTCCCACCAGTGTAAGTGCTCTACTACACCAACACAGAAACCTCATCTTCACAAGGGATTTAAAGCTTATGCCAGTGTAGTTAGGGCAATACAGTGTCTGTGTAGACACAGCAGGGGAGGCCTGTCAGTTTCACGACTCTGTGAATGGACAGGGCTGGGGACAAGATGTCTTGGCAGCTGGCCCCTGCTCCCCAGGGGTGAGAAGCATTGGGCATCTTTCCCAGGCTTCTGGTTGGGAATGGGGAGGCGAGAAGTCCCAGTGATTTCCTCTGCTCCCTGCTTGGGGTCTGGGAGCCCATCAGGCACCTGGGCTCTCAGCCTGGAGCTGCTAGCCAAGCTGAGAGATGGGGCTCTCAACAACCTACACACCTTCTTTTAAGTCAGTGGAAGTGCTCCAGTTGTGGATGATGCATAACAATGACCCAAAGAGGATAGTGTGGACACAGACCACTGTAGCATTTACATATGTCAACTTACGTTTCTTGTGTAGACATACTTGCAGAAGATGATGTTGCAGGCTCCATCTTGAATTTCCTAACAGCTTGAATCTTGTATTTCATGTCCAGGTTTCTTTCAGTGGTGTTTTTTGCCTCTTCAGGGTATACAGAATTTTCCCTTTCCAACCCATGAGGTTTGTTCTTTACAATACTATATCCACATTACCTGTGCTATCTCCTGTTTGAAATATGAACAATGGTAATGAATGATGTTTTTGAAGCATGCAACTGGCTCTATTAAAAATGTTAAGGGGCAAAACTCCACATAATAGAGCTTGTCCACAACATGTGACAATCTCAAGTCAGTGAAACAATTTAGGTGCAAACAGGGAAATGGAAGTCATACAAAAAAGGGAGTTTAGCCACAGTTCACAATCTGGACAGATGACCAGAGGAAAAGCTTCAGTTTTTGCGTGTATCTAAAATAGACAGCAAAAACTTGCAGTGTTGCAAAGTAATTGTCAGCCTTATGGTCTGTACAAGAAAAACTGACTGAACTGTTGTAACGCTGGTATCTAAGAGATTTTTCACTGCATGAAGTGGAGGGTGCTGAAAGAATCTGGTCCAAAGCCCTGGGCTTTGGATCAGGCCTTTAATGCACACTAGTGGCCAATGGCTACTCAAATTCCAAGTGTTCATCCCACCCAGGCCCAGCATCCCTTTTTAATGGATGCAAAAACATTTTTTAAGCCAAAAAATAGTCTAAACTATTTACTTGTCTCACCTGCATTGGGAAAGTTGACAAATCATTAATTTTAACTGACATTTAATTTATATTAAATTTCTGTTTGAATCATCGACTCATAGGACTGGAAGGGACTTTGCGAGGTCATCCAGTCCAGCCCCCTGCATTTATGGTAGGATCACTACCTTGAAGCTAGTGTTTAATTGCATTATAATCGCACAAAAGAGGTTTGCATTGAAAACTAGCAGATTGGTAAAAGCGATATTCCTTACACATTTTAGACACAATTATATTTTATTAAAGGAGTCCCTCTTCCTTGTACTATTGCATTTATAATTTACCACTACCCCAAAATTTCTTCTCCTACTTGGATGTTTTCTATGGGTCCATCTAATAACCACTGTTAAGTCTAAACAATTCTATGATTATTGCCTTAGTAATCTTTCCAGAACTAGGTCTCACGTTCCTCAGAGCTGATAGAGGAAATAATGAAAGAGATTTTTGAAATAGCTTAATTTGATGTGCACAATAGTTTCAACAAGAAGTGTGTGTGTGGAGGCGAATGCTTATTTTTAAACAAGATAGGTATTTACATTTCCTCCCATTTATCTGCTCTGTGGTCTTGTTGTCTCTACAGTATATGCATTTAGTGTCAAATGATACTTTGGCCATTGGTACAAACTTTCCATGTTGCATTTATAATAAGCATTTTTCTATATTGATTACTTCCAAATGGGTAGTTGTGTTAGTCTAGTTCAGCATAACAAACAAGGGGTATGTCTACACATCTCTTTTATTTCGAAATAACACTGGTTATTTCAAAATAAAAGAGATTAGGTCCACATGATGTTTTCTTATTTCGAAATGACGGGATCTGTCATTTTGAAAAAAGAACCGTCGTTTTGAAACAACTTAAACCCCATTCATTTTGAAATGGCTGTTATTTCAAAAAGGTTATTTTGAAATAAGGCCATTTGAACACGTTGTTTCAAAACAACACCATTGTTTCAAAACAACTGTTTCGAAACATGTCCAAACGGCCTTATTTCGAAATAACCATTTAGAAATAACAGCTGTTTCGATAGCAGGCTTTCCCTTAATTCGAATTAACATTTTCTTAATTTGAATTAATTTATTTTGAAATAAGGACTTTATTTTGAAATAACTCATTTCAAAATACTTATTTCAAAATAATGATGTGTGTGTAGACATAGCCTAGGAGTCATGTGGCACTTTTAATAGTTATAGATGACCAAAGCAGATTTGTGATGTATCTATTGCCTTGTCTTTCAAGATTTGTTGAACTTCTCTTACCTGCTGAGTCTTTATCAGTTTATTAAGATCTTCAACTGAACATCTGAAACTGATCATATTCATGTCACTTCTTTTTTACACTCTTAGGCTGTTTTGACATAAGGACAGTGTATGCAGTCCTAACCTATAGCATTTTCATGTTCTCCTCTCTTAACTATGGGAAGACCTATATATGCAGAGTGACTACAGCAGATGACACCCTATTACGTTTATCATTATTGTTTTTCTTAAGTAGTGTTAAAGGTTGCATTAAACATTACAGCAGCTTACATTTGATAGTACATTTAACACAGTAGTTAACAATTCTTCATGAACTTACATAAGCCTAATTAGCAAACAGGTATCTATTTTTTCTCTCCATGTATGAAAGTGTAGAAGATTAAGGGTCAGAAAGAGATTTAAAAATGGAAAGTGGTATATAAACAGAACTACTGCTTCTACTTTAGTGTGCTAGAGTGCTCTTATTTATGAGTCTGGGAGTATGAAAGCTATAATTGAAAAACTGTAGTGTAGCTATACAAATATCTGTATACAAAAAATAATTAACCTGTGTTCCACTTTTGCTGCAAACCATTTAATTTATCTCTCATCCTAATGGGCCTGAGCTACCCACCTAATACATTTTGACAGACACCCCCTAGAATTTGTGATGCCTGTTTCTAAAGTGACACTTCACAGATTACAAAATGTGCATTATGAAATAAATGGAACCATGAATCCCTAACATGAAGTCTCATCCTTCTTGTTGATGAGTTCTCAATTGCCTTGCAAGTTCCTGGAAAACAGTCTTCAGAAACAATTAAACAGGATTCTTTCCAAGAGATCATCCTGAGGTTTAGTTTACTGCTTAGTCCATATAAGATCTCCTTTTCTCTGTATTCATTTAATTACGTTGCTAATATTTATATACTAAAAGCAATTTAAAGCAGCTGCTTTCACATAATTAATTTTAAACTATCTCATTTGATAAGAATGTCAAGTTCTAAAATTAGCATTTTAACTGCTCACACCTAAAACTTCTGTAGTAAGTTTAAAATTGTAAATCAGGAAGATTGATTTTTGTTACAAATATTGGCTAATATCTAACTTAAAAATGAAAAAAGAAACTAAGAAATTCTGATTCTGAAATGCTTTTGGGAAAGCACAGCTGCAGTAGGTGATACAGCTTGGTACATAGGAAAATAGGAATTGCCACATTGTATCAGACCAGGAGAAATAAATGCAAGGGCAGTAAATGGGTTTTTAGTCAGATAGTAATCTAGTTTTAGAACAGATGTGTATGAACACTTTTCTCATGGCAGCAGCATATTAAATGTAAATATCAATGGTTTCAATTGTGACATTAGAATGTTAAAATGCTGCACAATCCTCTTGCATAGATAATCGTGCCTGCTGTGATGTTCTAGACTTGCAGTCTTCACTGACTCAAAACTTGTGATTTCATTTGGAATTCTGATAGAGGACTGAATTAAATTTCTGTTTTTCATCTTGAGTGTGACTTACTGGTCAACTTTCAGGTCTGTTGTCTGTTACTCCCTTTTAAATACTTTGGTTTAATGATTATTTCTTGCAGTGACTCCCACAGTTGTGGGCAGAAAAATACTTTAGAAAGACAAGACTGTGAGAGGTCACATTTTTTCGGGGCATAACTTTTGGGTTCTTTAAAAAGTGTTATGTATAGTATTTAAAGATCCAATAAACATTTTTGCTTTAGCTTACTGTAATTTACAGCTCTACAGTGCAAATACTAAAAATAGATGCATAGTGTACACTGTTGCTGTTCCAGAAATGATATTCAGTGTGACTAAGCCAAAGTACTCCAGCCTTTTTGTTCTTACATAGCATCTCTCTCTGTCCTCAAGCTTTAATGTCTTTCAAGGAACAAGGAGCTCCTTTGAGAGTAACTCTTCAAAAGGATTTGGAAGAATGCAAATTCATCAACCCCTAGACATATATTATTTAAGGCCTATTATGTTCAGATAGGACTACAGCAATTCATGTTTTTTCCTTAGTGTTCACGCTGTATTGCAAAGAGATGGTTGAGCATTTCTTTGAGAGATTGAACCAAGCTGCTGCTGTTTTTCCTCTTCCAGGAAACTGTAGTACATCTCCCCCCTGCCACAAGAAAAAGCAGCATCAGAGAATTATATGTTTATCATACACAACCAGTTCCATTTACATCAGGGTTCTCAAACTCAAATCCCCATGAGGGACACATGAGGACTAGTAGAGGGCCACATGAGGATTAATATGTTAGCCCGAGGGCTGCACCACTGCAACTTTTCCATATAATGATATTGCAAATATTGGTAACAATCATGTCATTGCGAGCTGCAGGAAATAGCTTTAGGGGCCACATGTGGCCTACGGGCTGTGTGTTTGAGACCCCTGATTTACAGGGCTATTAAAATTTAGACATTGTCATCTAAAGACGTGACAGACTCACCAATTTCACTGCCTCCAAAAAGTAAATTAAATATTCCTCCCTTCTCTCTTGCCTCCTTATTCCTGTCTCTGTCATAGTATTTGAATTCCTTGTTTTTTGGCTTCTTTATTCAGAGGCAGATTAGAATTTAGGATTATCAAGAGATGCCAGTCTGGAGACTGTAACTCAGGGGTACTCAAATGGCGGCCCGCGGTCCACAATCCAGACCGCAAAGAGGTTTCCGGTGGACCGCGACAGTGGCCATTTGCCCGTTTGAGTGCCCCTGCTCTAAGGGCAGC
>ML682067.1:5302536-5462535 GCA_007922195.1 Podocnemis expansa
CCCCCCCCAGTTGTTTGTGGACCCTGGTCAATGGTGGAAGGCTGAATGTGGACCGGCTCGCAAAAAGTTTGAGTACCCCTGCTGTAACTGATTCTAAGAGTTAAAGTTTTAGGAAAGGAATACCAAAGATTCATAAACTATAGATAATGGAAGAGAAACATCTACTACATGTGAGACTAGGGCTATGTCTACACATGCATTGTTATTTCAAAATAAGGATTTCAAAATGAGCTATTTCGAAATAAAATCCTTATTTCGAAATAAGTTAATTCAAATTAACAAAATGTTAATTCGAATTAAGGGAAAGCCTGCCATCCAAACGGCTGTTATTTTGGAAGGGATATTTCAAAATAAAGCTGTTTGGACCTGTTGTTTTGAAACAGCTCTTTTGAAACAACAGGTCTACACAGTGTTGTTTCAAAAGAACAGGTCTAAACAGCTTTATTTCGAAATATCCCTTCTGAAATAACGGCCATTGGGGGGGGGCAGGTTTTACTTTTTCGAAAAGACAATTCTTATTTCAAAAGGACGGGATCTGTCCTTTCGAAATAAGAAAACGTCATGTAGACCTAATTTCTTTTATTTCGAAATAACAAGTGTTATTTCGAAATAAAAGTGCCGTGTAGACATAGCCTAGTAGACAATTATTTCCTTTCTTAAAAAAAAACTAAAATAAAAAAAAATCAGATTGGCCACGATCCTTATGGGTTTTTTCCTTCCTGTGAAACATTAGCTCTATGCTGGTGCTGAAGGATGTCAGACTATGTCTGTTATAGCAGGACAGTTCCATTGATCTTATGAATGTAGACTCGGATGATATAAATATTCTGCATACTACTAATCTAATGTCTTTTTTCTTATCTGGGGGTAGGGAACAAGCTTGCATAATATTAAATCTTGCAGAATCTAAATCTAATTGCTTGGCAGTTTCAGAAATAGCAACTGTTGTATCCAGATCCAAGAGTGGTCTATCATCTCCCTGTCTGGATCAGGTGAAACTTGGAAATAAGGTAAGCTGTGAATAATCATTATCAGCGGAGGATGTTGCACCAATCTTAGGTGCACCAGAATGATCATAGAATGATCATGCGTATTGTCAAAACTCACCTTTTTTCTTGATCCTTATTAATGTTCAAAGGAGAAGAAAAAAACAATTTTCTCTTGTCCTTCAGATGTAGGACAGTAACAGAAAAAACATGGAAAAATTAAGTTAACAAAAGGGAAAAAAGCAGTTGCAAGTTTATCCTTGCATATAATGTACAATATAGGCTATTGAACCTTCAAGGAGTCTGTCTTGAGCACCAAGGACAGAGTATCCTATATGCCTAAACCTACTGATGTTAAGATTTATGGAATGTCTTAGGAAGACAAGACTTCTTTTTGCTTTCATTAGAGAAACATAGACCTGCAACTATACTAGAGGTGTGCACTTTGAAAAAAAAGTTTAATCCACTTTCTTTGTGTTAAGTAATGCATTTTTTAAAAAAGATTATGTAGAAAAGCTGCTACTCAGAAAGAAATTATGAACCAATTCTTCCTCAAATTGCACCCACACAAAATCCATGTATAGGTAGTACTGAGCTTAAAATGTAGGTGTGATGCTGCCTGGATTTAGGAGATCATTTATGATTGTTCTTCACATTAATATTTCAGATTTGTGATAACCCATATGCAATATGCCATGTTTAGCACCAACAGAAAGATTGTAATCCGTTAGGTATGATTCTATGATTTCTATGATTTATATCTGTGTTAGAAGTTGGGAATATATTTGTTCTATTTGTGTTTCAAGTTATTTGATTCTGGGACACTCCCTGTACTGGATGTCTACAAACCACTGTCTCCTTAATGGCCCATTAAGAAAGCTCCCAGGTATGGTGGGCCCAGGGAGAAACCTGTTGAATCAATAGGACTTGCCGACTGGACTCAGCTCCATTTTGATTTGCAAAGACTCTGCACAGCATGGGGAAGGCCAGGGGTGATAAAAGGCAGCAGCTCAAGCAACATTTTGGGTATGGCCACACACACTTCTTATTTCGAAACAACAGAGGTTGTTTCGAAATAAGAAGTGCCATGGCCACACGACGCACGGCCATTTCGAAACAAGCAAACAGCTTGTTTCGAAATGGCCCTGCTCCTCCCAAAATAGCTTAAACCTTGTTGCAGCAGTCTCCAGCCGTGCGCCGGGGCTGCACCCCCAGATTTGGGGGTGGGGGGGGCTTTAAAGCCCCAGGGGTGAGGTGCCCCGCCGCCCTCTCCTGGTGGGTGCCTGCAATCCCCTCCCCAGGCGGAATAGCATGTCCACAATGTGGACATGCTATTTCACTACCTTATTTCGAGGACAAAGTTTTTTAATATGTTATTTCAAAACAGCTTGTTTTGAAACGTCTTGTTTCAAAACAAGCATACCCTGTGTGAACATAGCCTTTGTCTTCAGTCTCTAGTCTGCAACCAACAACTACCTCTGGAACTATACTTCTGTGACTGAACAAAGGACTGAGATCCACCCAGTGCTGGGTGTCTACCAGAGGAATTGGGCTAACCTGCAGTTTCCAAATTCTGCCAAAGGCTTGCTTTCTATAGACTCTAAATCATTTGTATGTGTGTAATTCACTTTGACCCTTTAACATCTCTCATATTTTGTTTCTTTTCTTTTATATTAAACCTTTAGTTGTAGTTACTAAAGGATTGACTAGCAGTGTGGTATTTTGGGTAAGATACAAGCCTGTATTGTTCTGGGTAATGTGGCTGACCCTTTGGGGTCAGGAGAACCTATTTCTTTAAGGAACCCAGTGGCTAGGTGGGGACCAGAGGAGCTGAAGTGTAATAAAGGGGGCTGCTTCTATTTTGTTATGCTTCTTGATCGGTGTGGGGAACCAGAGGCATGTTTTGTGATTGACTAGGAGACTGGTTTAAGTACCACCCTTCAGTATTTGGGGAGTTGGGTTCCTGGTTTTGCAGCCTGTCCTGATTATTGTACATTCAGGATTTTATCCTAGCAGGCCAGGGTTACAGTGGGAATCTCTGGTTTGTAGTCCTGTTATTAGCTTGCTAGACAAGGCTGCTCTTGAGGTACACCCTAGCTCCAATGGTGATGCAAGCTGCTTAATTGAGATTGTTTGCTTGGAGGAACTTTGGAGCAGGCTTGTAGCCATGCAAACCCTTCCTCCCTCCATCCACACACTGTTCTGGGAGCTTTTTTTTCAGACAAAAATCTAATCAACCACCCCCTCCAAAAGGAAAAGCCCCAAACACAGGCAGCAGCCAACACACAACCTGGAATGCTATAGAGTGTATATTATGATCAGTGGAACTGGAGTCAGAGGGTCCATATCCCTCAGAGACAGGGTTGTTCCTACCAGAGAGGCAACTGAGGTGGTTGCCGAGGGTGCCAGACATTAAGGGGTACCAGGGGCTGCCAGGCTGGGGCCAGCAAGGCTATTTCAAATTTCCTGCCCTGCAGCACACAGCCACATAGCTCAGGGTGGAGCAAGGTGGGAAATCCATGAAACCAGTTGTTTTGGCTTGCTCCACTCCTTGCTCCAGCAAAGGTAAGTGCTGGGGGAGCTCAGGAAACAGTAGGGACAGGTTTGGGGGGCTAGGAGGAGGGGAGAGAGGGTGGGAATGGGCCCTTGGCCAGCCCACAGCTTGGTGGACCAGTAGCCCGCCACTCGGCCCAGCATGGCATGACCCGCCACTTGGCCCAGCCTGGCGCACCACCCAGCCTGCTGCTCGGCCCATGCCCCTTGGTGTGGGGTGTAGGGGGAGGAATCAGTTTTCCTAGGGTGCCAAAAAATCTTGGGCCACCCTTGCTCAGAGGGACTGGTCTTGAAGAGAAAAAGAAAACAAGAAATGTAAGGAGTTGGTTTGAAACCAATGCAACCTTATGGATGGAGCAGTGCATAGGATTTAAGAAAAGTTTCACTTGGACTCACAGAATATTAGTGCTAGAACGGACCTCATGAGGTCATCTAGTGCAACCTCCTGCTAAAATCTTGACTACTCTCACTAACTCATCCCAGTCAAGGTTCTGTCTAACCAGGCCTTAGAAGTTTCCAAAAATGGAGACTCCACCACTTCCCTAGGTAACCCATTCCAGTGCTTTACCATTCTCCTACTGAGGACGTTTTTCCTAATATCCAACCTAGACCTCCCCAGTAGAGCCCTGCACAGATACAAAAATGTGGAACCGCATCCGATCCGCATCCGCTCAGTGGTAACATTAATCTGATCCGAAATCCTCATGCCAGGATTTAGCTGCATCTGTAACCACAGCTGCAACTGAGTTTGGGCTCACACACAACTATTCCGCCTTTGATTGGTTCATTCCCTACATGGGACCCACCCACTTTTTCCTTTTTTGTTTGTGGTTCACATGCTGTGTTATCAATCAGATTTCTTTGCCCACTTATGAAATCTCTGATTGACAGCAATGGCTTGCTAACTGGAAGCAAGAAAAGGAAGAAGTGGGCAGGGGAATGAGCCAATCACAGGCCAGCAGTGAGTCTCCAAGTCCCACCTTGAGACTCTGATTGGCTGGCAGATCACAATCTAGGATTGGCCAGAGCGCTTCCTGGTTCTGCCGACACAGACAGTGCAGCGGTTTCAGCAATGGATCGCAGTGTGATAAAGTAACAATAGAAGCTGCATCTGTGAGTCAATCCGCAGCAATGGGTCTGCGGTTATCCGCACCCACACTCGTGGATGCGGGTACCCGTGGATCTGCAGCGGATACCTGTGGATTTGCAGGGCTCTACTCCTCAGCTGCAACTTGAAAACATTGGTCCTTCTTCTGTCTTCTGTTGCACCTGAAAATAGCCTAGATCCCTCCTCTTTGAAGCATCCCTTTGAGTAGTTGAAATTTGCTATCAATTCTCCCCCTCACTCATCTCTTCTGCAGGCTAAATAAGCCAAGTTCCTTCAGTCTCTCCTTGTAAGTCATGTGCCCCAGCCATCTAATCATTTTCATTGCCCTCTCCTGGACTCTTTCTAATTTATCCATACCTCTTTCATAGTGGGAAGCCCAAAACTGGACACAATAGTCCCGATGTGACCTCACCAGTGCTGAATAGAGGGCAATAATCACATTTCTTGATCTGCTGGCAATGCTCCTACTGATACAGCCCAAAATGTTGCTGGCCTTTTTGGCAACAAGGGCACACTGTTGACTCATATCCAGCTTCCCAACCACCATAACCCACAGTCCTTTTCTACAGAGCTGCTGCTCAGTCAATTGGTTCTCAGCCCATAGTAGTACATGGGATTTTTCAGTCCAAAGTGGAGGAGTCTGTATTTGCCCTTGTTGAACCTCATGAGAGTTTGTTTGGCCCAATGCTTCAATTTGTCTAGGTCTCCCTGAATTCTAAACCTACCTTTCAGTGTATCTACCATTCCCCCCAGCTTAGTGTCATCCACAAACTTACTGAGCATTCAATCTATCCCATCATTCAGATCATTAATGAAGATGTTGAACAGAACTGGCCACAGAACTGACCCCTGGGGCATTCCACTTGTTCCTGGTTGTCAACTAGACATTGAGTTATTGATCCCTACCTGCTAAGCCTGATGATGTAGTCAGCTTTCTATCCACCTTACAGTCCATTCATCCAAACCATACTTCCTTAATTTTCTGACTTGTGGGAAACCGTATCAAAAGCTTTGCTAAAGTCAAGGTATATCATGTTGATGACATTCCCTGACCCACAAAGCAAATCACCTCATCATAGAAGGCAGTCAGCTTGGTCAGGCATGATTTGTGCTTGGTGAATCCATATTTACTCTTCCTGATCACCCTGTTTTCCTCTAAGTGTTTCAAAATGGATTCTTTGAAGATCTGCTCCATGATTTTTCCAGGGACAGAGATGAGGCTGATTGGTCTGTAGTTCCTCGGATCTTCCCTTTTTTCCTTTCTTATTCAACTTAGCCTGCATTCAGCTTCATTCTTTGCTAATGAAGCCTGGATCTTGTGACAAAAGCACACAGGTAATCATAAAAAAGGTGAGTTTAATAAAGGTATAGAGGTTTGGGGTGGGGGTAACAGGTACGTGCTGTTCTAACTATTGTAGGTAGATAGACATTAGGTCTAGACACAAATGCAAGGAATATGAATAAGAAACAGGAAGAACTGGAAGTATTTGTAAATAATCTATTTTATCACGGTTGGCATCAGAATGATAAATCTCTTGACTGGCATATTGATATAACTTATTCACAAAGGAAAGGCAGGTTAGAAAGGCACAAGGTGTTGCATTATAGATCAGTGATATATACATTTTGTCAGAGAGCCAAAACAAGATGAGAGGCAGACTAGTTGAAAGTCCCTAGGTTAAGATAAAAGGGGTAAATAAATAAATACAATTTTAAAAAAATGATGATGTCATTGAAATTTACTATCAAACACCAGAATCAGGAAAAGGAGGTGGATGAAGCATTTCTAGAACAGGTAACATCCAAAACACACAAAGCCTGGTATTTATAGGAGACGTCTACTACCCAGACATCTGTTGGAAAAGAAATATGGCTAAACACAAAATTTCTAGTAAATACTCAGAATGTATTGGTTAGGGAATACTGACCACTATTAATCTTTTAGGGGGTCAGTGAGGTTAGTGCCATCCCTGATACAAGAATTAAGGCAGCGACAGTCACTGCATTAATAGGAGTATTGCCAGCAGATTGAGGGTAATTGTTATTTTCCTCTGTTTGATACTGGGGAGGCCACACTGTGCTGTGACCAACAACCAGAGAAAAGAAGCACAGGGATACAACAGGTCCTCCTAGGACCTACAAGCTCTGGAGGCAGGAATTCCTGTGAGGCTCCAGCCAGTAGAGAGATAGCAGATACCACCACACACCAGTGGACTAAAGCAGTCAGGAGGAGAATGGTGATTCTCCATCCAGTCATATGGTTTTGACTATGCAAGAGAGACAAGTGATCTAAATGAACAGAAGTCACTTATAATACAATGCCACCCAGGTGCTCATTGCAGAATGAGAGAGAGAGAGAGAACGCACCATTCAGAGGATAATCTTACAGGTGAGGGAGGAAAACACACATACATATAGTTTGTTAGACTCAGAGACCAGTGAGGAGACAGAGAGAGGTTACTCCCAATGCAGTTGCTTGTTGGAGGCAAAACTATTTCAAGGTTATGATCAGCTGAGTCTGTGGAAGAGAGGAAACTAATTTGCTTATGTACTAGCAACCTTCAGCTATACGGCATATGGTATGGTGATCTCAGAGTTAGGCATATGTTTTTAATATTTATGTTTAAAAAATTGTAAAATAGGAAGATAAGAAGTCAGAGAGCCAATGTTCTTGGGGGGGATTCTTATTAAGAAGACACCAGGAAAACTGGTAGCGAGAAGCATTAGACAGAAGCAAGTCAGTAGCACAAAGTTAATGAAGTTCCACTTGTTCAGCTTCACTTGTTGCTGGTGAAAGAGAAGGCACTGTGAATAGCTAGTGTTCTTTAAAAATGTATTTAAAATTAGTAATTGAAGGGGAAAGGCATCCCCTGCCTAGCTCGAACTGCACCATGGCTAGAGCTGGGCAGGGGATGCTTTTCCCCACCACCTGGCTCAGCAGGCTAGGGCCAGGCGGGAAATGCCTTTTCTTGCAGCCAAGCTCAGCAGGCTAAAGCCAGGTGGGGAATGCCTTTCCCTGCACCCTGCTCAGAGAGCTAGAGCTGGGTTGGAGATTGGGCACAGGCATGGCCGTTCTTGGAGGCCATGTTGCCACACCTCACATGGTGCCTCTCTCCTGATTTGAACTAGGAAGTCCTGTTCATGGACATGCTAGTTCTAATTGGTTTTCCTAGTGGGGCCATGTTAATTTGAATTAACTTAATTCAAACTAAGTTAGTTCGAACTAACTTTCTAAGTGTAGACATAGCCAAAAAGTGCCACAGGACTCCTTGTTTGTTTTGCTGAACTGGACTAACATGACTACTCTTTTGGAATTTTTTCTTGGACAATTTTTGCATCTCAGACTCAGGCTGTGCACTACAGCTATGATCTTTGTGGTTCCCAGAGGCCAGCTTTAGTGTCATCTGAAGCCTAGAGTCTAAACTAAATAGGAATGAAATGTTACTGGAATTCACTCACTGCATAACTTCATTCATCCTGCCTCTTCGTTATAGTCTTCAATTCCAAAGTTTACCTCCCTGGTTTGCCTTTTGACTTCTACTCTTGCTTTCTGCTCTCTTCCTTACCCGTTTCTCATGTCTCCTGTTCCTTAGAATATGCTGAATATAAGTATGTTGGTGTGATGTTCACTAAAATTTGTTGTAGTGGCAAAAGCAACTGCAAGTGATTCTATGCATTAAATTTAATACATTTTAATTTTTTTCAGTGGTAACATTCAGTTAAAATGCATCAGCAAGTAATATCAGGTATAAACTATGATAAAAGAGGCAACAGCAGAGAAAAGTAACTAAATTAAACTTTCAGTAATGCTCATAAATGATTCAGCCAGGTTTGTTGAAAAAACCCACAATCTGATTGCTTTTGACTCCAACGCTGCCTCTTGTGCTACTCAGATAATACAATATAATATCATGCACTTATTTTCTGCCTTTGATACACATGTAGCATTGTGCGCTAAATTGTATATTAAGATAATTTATATGTAAATTACACTGTAAATATTTTTACTATTTAAACTGTGGTATACTGTTGGAAAATTTCTGGCACATATAGACTACCTAATTTTGTGGCTTAGGACTTAGCTAACTTATCCTGTGAATGGGTGAGAGTCTGGTCCACAGCAGTCAGTGTTCACTAAAGGTAACAATGCAACTGAATTTTACACTTAGAAATTAATATAGCCCCTCAAAATGCAACATCATGAAAAACTCTATGAGAGAAGAGAATACTGAATTATGACAAGGAAATAATGGAGCATTAGGAACATGAACAAAAAAATACAAGAATAAAAAAACTTAAGGTATCCCTTTGTATAGGGATTCACTCATTGCTAAAGTACCTTGTGACTGAGCATGGCAGCTCTCTCTGGTGTTCCCTGCTACCTACGTCCCTGTGGTGGTCTCTCCATAGCTCAGTCTTTCAGATCAGTCAAGATTTAATCCTTTCCTTCTGGAATAACTAAGGGCAACAAAATAAAAGTTTAATATCTTTATATCTGGTCTGCAGCCCCAATGCTGGGCTTCACAGTCTTTGCATACCTCTCAAGGCTATCTGTTGTCCTTGTCCCTTTAGTGGCCTTACACCACTGTACCAGGGGTTGGTAGGGAACTATGAGTTCACTCACTGCACAGGGTTACAGCCAGGCACCTTTTAACTAGCAGTTAAGGAAGAGGTAGGCAAACTATGGCCTGCAAGCACCCTTCTTCTGTTCTCCCTGCTGTACCAGTCAATGACACACAGCCTGCTACAGCCACTGCCCACTTCCAGCAGTGACTCAGCATCCTGACCATGCCCTCTCAGCTTCATCCCTTTGGGGGGTGGATAAGTGATAACTTGGTTGAGTACCCATGCCCCAAATGTTTTGCCCACAGCCCTGAGCTGCGAGCTGCTGTAGCAGCAGCCATCTCCTTCCTTGCCTGTGTTAGCCAAGCTCAATGCAAGGAGGCTGATTTGTTCAATGACTGTTCACACGTGGAGACATAGGGTGTTTTAAAATCCCTGTTGGGTTGCTGGTGGGAAATATAAAAGGCTCCCAGGCCCTCTGGCCAGAGAGTAGCTTTAAGCAGCTGTGGGTCATGTCCCCCTTTGGCTCCAAGGGTAAGTGGGCAGGGGAATCAGAAGCCAGCGAGGGGCTGCTGTGGGGAGAGGGAGGGAGGGAAGCAGAGCCTGGGGGTCAATAGTTGCTGGGGAACAGCAGCCATAGGTTCAGTCAGTTAAAAAAAAAGCATTTTTGATGCTGTCCTTAAAACTATATATTAAAAAAAAAAACTCCCTAAAAATGGTCTATGATCTCCCCTCCTCCACAGTAGATATCAGATCCTGCCTTGCCCACTTGGGCAGTGGGTGTGGGATGTGGGGGGCTGCTTGCTGGGCCAAACTAGCTGACTAGACAGCTGGGGAAGGGAGTCAGAGGAAGCTTGGAGACAGGACTGGGAGAAGAGAAAGTGGAGCAATCCCCAAGGTAGCCTCCCAGCTCTGACCAGTTCCAGCTTCAGTCCCTAAATCCACTGCTGTAAATGCCAGGGGAAGAGGGAAAAGAAGTCATTAAAAGAGGCTGTTTTGGGGGGTTTTATGTTTGGTTGTTTTATTTCAGCCTACTAAACATTTTTTCCCTTGTAGTCAAATCCTACAATTGATCAGACTCCAGCGCCTTGCTGTCTGCTTCGTCTTTAGGGAAATCTTTGGTGATTTTTTTTTGTTTTTTTTTGTTTTTTGTTTTTTTTTTAAGTTCAGACTGTTTTGAAGCTAATTAGAAAGCCTTAGACCTGAAGGGGGGGAGGCACTTCAAAAATGACTTGCAAAAAAGGTAAATATTAAGTGTTACCTTTTTTGCAAGTCATTGCTAGCTGGAAGTCTATAAAACTATCAGGTGGGCTGAGTAAACTTTAACTCACAGTGTCCAACACAGTCGCCACTCACCACATGTGGCAAAATGGCTATTGACCTGTGGCGAATTAGTGCTTTATTTCTACTTCCTATTTTTTAAAAAAAAATTTTTAATAAAATTTATTTATACATGTATCAGTTCAAAAAAGTGTCTGCTATTTTTTGTGCCTGCAGTGTATTTGTATGAGTGTATTTGCATGATATAAAACAATGACATTGTCTTAATTTAGCACCTTTCCACCCTTAACAATCAGAGATTTGTCCTTAGGTCCCATGCACACATGCTGCAAAACATTCTTGTGCTGTGGGCGAAATCCACATACGCTCATTGTTGTTGAATATTGCACTGTGTAATTCAGAACAACCTTAGATTTCACACACTTTTCGAACATGGAGAAATATAAGGAAAATCCTGGTTTTGATAAGTAGTTCTATATGGATAGGTTGCAGAATTTACTCCAAAAATCTGTACAGTGCTTTTCTGATTTTGAAAAGTACAGAATTGTTTTTGAATTCATGCAAGATCCACTTCACCTTGACATGAATTCTCAACTATCTCAGGAGCTTGTGAGGCTTCTTTTTTAGAAAAGCCAGCTTTTAGGATGTGATTTTACGTCAAAGCATTCACCATTCGAAAGACTGTTCAATTTTTATGATGTAGATTTGTGTTTTAAAACAAAATGAGTTCATGGTCCTAAATACAGTTATTCCAAAACTGTTTTCAATTTTTGGTTGAACGTGGCTCTGCGAATCAACTTTTTCTGCATTAAAAATGGTGAAATCAAAATATAGGTGGTAGATATTGGATGAAAATTTGGAGGCGCAGTTGAGATGTAGTCTAACTGATTTTATGCCTGGTTTCCCTGCACTACCTAATGAAAAGATATGTCAGATTTCACGTAAATTCTATCAATAAATAATTCAAAACATTATTGTGTATTTTTCTATCCATCTACATTCTATAAAAACACAGTTAAAACTCTATTTTTGTTAACACCTTTGCCACAATTTTGGCCAGTATGAAAAAACTGTTGGACACCACTGCTTTAAGCCTTTCTCACCTGACCTGTGCAGGAGGGATTGCAGTGTCTGAGCAGTAAGCACTAGCAGGGGTCATTGCTTTGTGGGTCCCTCTGTGCTCTGGAGCTGAGGGGGTGAGGCCAAAGTGCCACTGTATCTGGAATCCCTGAGCCCCAATCCTGCCTGTGATGCAGTTCCTACCACTCCCCAGCCTTTCCTATCTCTCCCCACTGTGTGTCCCAGAGACCAACATTAAAATATAATGATGTTATTATATTGTTTATGTTGTTTTTAGTGGTCAGTAAAAAGTCTACCATGCCAATTAAAAAAAAAATCAAGTTCAGCTGTTCATATCAGAAAAAACTAAAACACAATGTGAAAATTTTGGGCTGGCCAAGGAATGGGGACACTTTGGGGGAGGGATGGACAGGTAGGTGGGTGGCAATAGGGTAGCTGAAGAAAGGGAGCACGGTCAAAGGCAAATGGGAGAGGACTGGGAAGCCCTCTTAATTTGAGGGTCTCTGGGGGAAGAGAACCTGTAGAGAAAGATTGCCTTTTGTATTTAATAGTGATAGGAGAGAAGTTTTGGCTATTGGAAAAGAGCTATGAGAGGAAACTGGGGGTTGGGGTGCACGTAGTGCTGAAATATATGCCTCCCTGTGTCATACATAGGGCTCTGTGGGGTAGGGAATATTTGAGGTTTTGGAGGCTGTGGTAACTGGGAACTGAGAGTGAAGGGTTTCATCTAGGGTAGGGTCTACAGTAACTAGAGGGAAGTAGAGGTAATTGGGAAGGCTGCAGAAGGGGAGGCTGGACCTCATTCAAGTGGGTTTTGTTATGAGGGGATGTTTCTAGCATATCCTTGGGGGCTTATTGGATGGGCCACACCAGCAGGAGTGTACATAGAAAGTCTGGATTGCTAGCATTTATCAGGGGGCATAAAGGGAAGACATATGTGGTTTAGGCTGTAAGGAGGGGGGTATATTAGGGTCCCTGGAGTGTGCAGTGGGGGCAGAAGTGTTAAGGGGTTACAGTGGCATCCATTCCTAGGGGGATGCAGTGGAGGGAGCCAGATGTCCAGTCTAGGGGAAGTTGGGGGGTGCACTAGAATTGGGAGCCTGGCACAGGTTTTCAGTGGCATTTGCCAGCCCTTCCTGCCTTGCCTTCACATGGTGTAGAAGCTGGGAGGGGATGGCCTTGGGCTTGCAGGAAAGCCATGGGTCCAGGGGTTGTTCTGAAACCAGGTAAGTTGGTGGAAAGAGTGGTGGGGGGTTCGAAAGCCCATCAAGACTGGGGATCAGGGGGTTGGGGCCTGTGATCTGAATCTTTTCCCTAGGAAGCAATGTACCTGGTGCAGTGCCCACTCTCCCCCTACCTTGTGATTACACCTCTTTCTTCTGGGGGCTTGTCCAGGGTGCTGTGCCAGAGCTTGGCAGCTGCCTTCTGCAGTGCCCAGTGGTGGCCCCTTGGCCCTAAGCAAGGACCCAGTAGCATCCAGCTCTGGGCTCCTCCCCTCTCTCCCCCCACTCCCCTTGCTACAACAACAACAAGAGAATGAAACAAACAAAAACAGTGCAAAAAAATCCTTCATCTAGCCCCCACTACTACCTCCCCCCAAAAGTAAAAGAACTGAAAAAGAAGTGCAAGAACTTTCCCCTCCCATCTTCATCCCTTCCCCTGATGGTAAGTGAAAAAACAGTGCAAGAAACTCCCTCCACCCCGTCACTTCTCAGAATGGCCCCTCCCACCACATGGGCAGAGCTGTGGCCACTCTCTCTCCAAGTCCCACCCTTACCTTGCCTCCGTTTTGCCATACCACAGATGTTACCATCAGGCCAAAAAGTATGTTCACCCCTGAATTAAGGTATGTTTAGTCCAGCGCACTGCTGTTGTTTGCCTGGGCTTCTACCTACCACAGGCCCTCTAAGACCTTGCCCCTAGGAACCTCCTTAAAGTTTCTCTTCTCTCTGACAGAGACTCTGAGAGACCACCGCTGGAATCCCCTAACAGAAATTTTAGGTTAACTGTATAAACTCAAATCGATGTCCAAATACTTCCTTTTTTTTTTATCAAGCCTTACCACTGAAACCTGTTCCACTCCCAGTGGCTGCTCTATCCCTCCACTGGTTGCTTGCTGACTTCTCTAGTCAGGGAAGAATCTCAGAGCTTACTCTCTTCCTAGGTGTTTGCCTCACTATCACTCTATTTTCCAAAGAGTTAACTGTAGTATCTTTTGCTGAAGCCCCCTTCTATGCAAATATACTCTTTTTATGCAAATCAGCTGGCTCTGCTCATCTGGACTTTCCTAGTAGTGTAGCCTGGCATGTTGATTGGCCTCTTACGCTCATATTAACCCATTTTGGACCTGTGAGGGCTACACTCCATCACATCCACATATCTAGTCTTTGCAGAAATAATTTTTATGTTTTTATAGTTTAAATGGACAATATCTGTGTATTTAAGTTTTCACAGTTATGGGAAAGTATAGGGAGGTAGACTATAGGGAGGGTTAGACAATAATTTAATGGTAGTACACATTGAAAATCAAAAAGTTAAAGCTTATAATCATTAACACAAACTGTCAACATCACATGTCAAAATATACAAGCTAAATATCACCTAAATAAAATTCTAGTAAGTTCTCATGCAGCATTTTTCTTACTTTGCTTATTTGCACATTTTGATTATTATTAGATGGAAATATTTTTCATCAAGTATGTGTACAGTGAAATTAACCTTTACTGTCACTTACTGACAAAGAGCTAATTCTTTCAGTCCTATACATAACTAAAGTTGTGAGTGGAAAAACTATGATATTTGAGACATTTTGATGTAACTAAGGACCATACCTTAATGTACCACAAGGGAGCAGCTTTCATAGTAACTTTAATTTTGTAATTTCCTGATGCTTTCTGTAGTGTATCATTTTCAAAATATTGGATTTTTGCTATTTTGACTTAAAGAAGTATCAACATTCCTACATCTTACCCAACTGGCACAGAACAGTTAAACTTACACGAAACAGAAATTTGTGTGAAAACCATGTCAACAAGATCTTCTTGACAAACAGATGCAAAGGACGAGACTATACTCTTTCTCAGGGGATGTTCTGTGAAGATACAGGGTTGGCAGCTTGTGGCATGTTGGCCACATATTGCATGCAAGCATACCAAGTGGCATACTGCACCCTCTCTCTGCTGCTAATCCTGCTGCTCGTGCCACCAAAGGGAGGGCGCCAGACTGTCCACGCACTGCACTGCCTTAAGTGGCCTTCAGACCCACCCCCTGCCACTGAGGCAAGCAGGCTGCAGAGCCTTCTACCAATGCACTGCTGGGAGACTACAGAGCCTTCCATTGCCGGCCCTCAGAGATGGGCAGGGAGGTGATTTCAGAACAATCCTTTGGAAAAGTTGCCAACCCCTTATATCAGAATAATCCATAGTTTAGACCCAGCCTACACTAACAGAAGGACATGATCATGAGCATATCATTGCGGAATATGTGGCTCTGGGAAGGAGGATAAAGGAGTTTGAGGTGCAGGTGGTGTTCTCGTCCATCCTTTCTATTGATAGAAAAGGCCCAGATCGAGATCATCACATTATGGAAACAGGTGGATGTATACACAGTTGGTGTTGAAGAGAAGGTTTTGACTTCTTTGATCATGGGATGCTGCTCCAAGAGGGAGGACTGCTAGGAAGGGATGGGATTCATCTAACAAAGAGGGGGAAGAACATCTTCACAGGCAGATTGGCTAACTTAGTCAGGAGGGCTTTAAACTAGGTTTGCTGGGGGATGGAGTCCTAATCCCTGAGATGAGAGAAGGAGGAGAACTCTGTGAGAAAATGCACAGAGAAAGGTGCAACAGGGGAGGCAAACAGCAGGGGAAAGTAGGGCAATCAGCCCGGTATCTTAGGTACCTGTACACAAATGCAAGGAGCCTGGGAAAGGAGCAGGAAGAATTGGAAACACTGGCACAGTCAAGGAACTATGATGTAATTGGAATTACAGAGACAGGGTGGGTATAAATTGTTCAGGAGTGATAGGCAGCGAAGAAGAGGTAGAGGCGTAGCACTATATGTAAAAGAGCTGTATGACTGCTCAGAGCTGCGCTATGAAACTGGGGGCAAGTCTGCTGAAACCCTCTGGGTTGGAGAAGAATGCAAGAAGGGTGATGTTGTGGTAGGTATCTGCTAGAGAACACCAGACCAGAAGGAAGAGGTGGGTGAGGCTTTCTGTGGACAAGTAGCAGAAGCTTCCAGATCACAGGCCTTGGTTCTCATGGAGGACTTCAATTACCCTGACATCTGCTGGGAGGGCAATCCAGCAGTGCACAGACAATCTAGGAAGTTTCTATAGAGCATTGAGGACAACTTCCTGGTACAAAGGCTGAAGGAACCAAAGAGGGGTCTTTCTCTTCTTGACCTGCTGCTTAGAGAAGAATTGATTGGGAAAGTAGAAGTGAATGGCAACCTGGGCAGCAATAACCATGAGATGGCAGAGTTCAGGATCCTGATCAAAGGAAGAAAGAAAAGAAGCACAACATAGACCCTGGACTTCAGAAAAGTAGACTTTGGCTCCCTCAGGGAACTCGTGGGCAGGATTCCCTGGGCTGCTGATCTAAAGGGGAAAGGCATCCAAGAGAGCTGGCTGTATGTTAAAGAAACCCTACTAAGGGTACAGGAAGATACCATTTTGATGTGCAAAAAGAATAGCTAATATGGAAGGTGTTCAGTGTGGCTAAGCAGAAAACTCTACAGTGAGCTGAAGCACGGAAGGGAAACTTACAAGAAATGAAAGCTTGGATGGATGACTAGGGAGGAGTATAATGATATCGCTCGGGCCTGTAGAGAGAAAATCAGGAAGACTGACGGACAAGCAGAGTTGCGGCTTGCAAGGGATGTGAAGAGTAACAGGAAGAGATTCTACAAGCATGTCAATAACAAGAAGAGGATCAGGGATGATGTAGGTTCCTCACTGAATGGGGCAGGCAACCTAGTGGTGGATGATACGGAAAAAGCTTAAGTACTCGATGCTTTTTTTACCTCAGTCTTCACAGGCAGGGTCAGCTCCCAGGATACTGCACTGGGTAACACAGAATGGAGAGAAGGAGAGCCGCCACTGGTGATGGAACGTCAGGTTAGGAACTACTTAGAGAAGTTGGATGTGCACAGGCCTGTGGGGCTGGATGAACTGCATCAAAGAGTGCTGAGGGAGTTGGCCAGTATGATTGCATAATCTCTGGCCATTAACTCTGAAAACTCATGGCAATGGGGGAGGTCCTGGATAATTGGAAAAAGGCAAATATAGCACCTATCTTCAAGAAAGGAGAAAAAGGAGGATCTGGGGAACTACAGACCAATCAGCCTCACCTCAATCCCTGGAAAAATCATGGGGCAGGTCCTCAGAGAATCCATTCTGAAACACTTGGGCTATGTCTACACCTAAAATCTTAGTTTGGACTTGGTTGGTCTGAACTAAGTAGTTTGCAAGTTAGTTCGAACTAGCTGCACTTTTTTAGGCTAGTTTGAACTAAAACTTAGTTCAAGCTAAAAAATGAGCTTAGTTTGAATTAACTGCTAGTTTGTACTTATTTAGTTTGAACTAGCATGTCCCCTTTGGGCTAGTTCAAATTAAAAATCCAAATTAGTTCAAACTAAGCAGTTAGTTCAAACTACTAAGCAAAGCCTCGTGTAGACAGGGTTCAAATTAGTTCGGACTAAGCTTGCTTAGTCCGAACTAATTTGCTAGTGTAGACATAGCCTTGGAGAAAAACAGGGTGATCAGGAACAGTCAACATGGATTCACCAAGGGTAAACTGTGTCTGACCAACCTGATTGCCAAAATGAGAGGACTGGCTTTGTGGATGCAGGAACAGTTGTTGATGTGATATACCTTGACTTTAGCAAAGCTTTAGATACAGTATGCCCCAGCATTCTTGTCAGCAGGTTAATAAAGTGTGGTTTGGATGAATGGATCATAAAGTGGATAGAAAGCTGGCTAGAACATTGGGGTCAGCAGGTAAGGATCAATGGTTCAATGTCTCGTTGGTAACCAGTAAAAAGTGGAGTGTCCTAGAGCTGTAGTTCCCAACCTTTTCTCTGCCATGGCATACCTTGATGCCTTTAATTCTTTAAAGGCACACCACCATGTAGTCTCCGAATGAGCTCATGAATATTTATGAGCCAATCTAAACCTCTTCAACTAGTTTTTCAAACAATTCTGTGGCATACCTGCTCAGGCCTGATGGCACACCTGGGAAACGCTGTCCTAGAGGTTGGTCCTGGGAGTGATTTCGTTCAACATCTTCATTAATGATCTGAATGATGGGATAGAATACATGCTCAGTAAGTTTGTGGATGACACCAAGCTGGGGGGAATGGTAGATATGCTGGAAGGTAGGGATAGGTTTCAGGCAGACCTAGACAATTGGAGCATTGGGCCAAACAAAATCTCATGAGGTTCAAGGACAAATGCAAAGTCCTGCACTGAGGATGGAAAAATCCCTTGTTCTGCTGAAGGCTGGGGACTGACTAGCAAAGTAGCTAGAAAAGGACCTGGGGGTTATGGTGGATGAGAAGGTGGATATAAGACAACAGTGTGTCCATGTTGCCAAAAAGGCCAATGGCATGTTGGGCTGCATCAGTAGGAGCATTGGCAATAGATTGAGGGATGTGATTATTCCCCTCTATTCCACACTGGTGAGGCTGCTTCTGGAATATTGTGTCCAATTTTGGGTTCCCCACTACAGAAAGAATGTGGACAAATTAGAAAAAGCCCAGTGGAGGGTAACAGAAGTGATTAGAGGGGTGGGCACATGACTTATAAGAAGAAACTGAAGGAACTCAGCTTATTTAATCTGCAGAAGAGAAGGCTGAAAGGGGATTTGATAGCAACCTCCAATTACTTGAAGGGTTGCTCCAACGAAGAGGGAGCTAGGCTTTTCTCAGTGGTGACAGAAGACAGAACAAGGAGCAATGGTTTCAGGCTGCAGCTGGGAAGGTCTGGGTTGGAAATTAGGAAAAACTGTCTCACTAGGAGGGTGGTGAAACACTCAAAAGTATTGCCAAAGGAGGTGGTGGAATCTTCATCTTTAGAAACTTTTATGACCCGGTTGGATAAAATCCTTGCTGGGATGATTTAGTGAGAGTAGGCTTGCTTTTAGAAGGGGGGTTGGACTAGATGACCTCATGAGGTCCCTTCCAGCCCAAATATTCTATGATTCTACAAGGGTTTGTTTTCTCTCAGTGTAGGGACATCACCTCCCCAAATGAAAAATTAGCTATTTCAGCAGAAACTGCCTTCCATCAGCATAGCAATATCTATGCTAGGAGTTGTAGAAACATAGCTATGTTAGTCAGGGTGTGGTGTTTTTTCCATTTTTCAATGTAGACTAGTCCTTAGTCCTGGACATTGTGCTTTTCTCAGCTTCAACACCTGTTTGTTTCCATTGTACTTTGTGATTCATGTCACTTCAGGGGCTTATATGCTTTAAGAGCAGTGGTTGTAGGTGAAAAAGAAATGGACATAACAGTTCTTTGAACAGCTTGCATGGTATATAACAGAAGAACAGTTGCTTCTTTCTTTTAAATCAGCCTTTTCAATATCACATGGAAGCATGAAAAATCAGTGATGATTCCACCAGGCCCCTGGGGATCCCAATATCTCATGTTTGCCCTGTCCCTTCCCATTTCACCTTATATACGCAGATATTCCAGACATTGCCCCTCTCTCATCAGTGCTGGATTCTACTATTCTAATTAAAAATCTAATTTCCTTTAGAATCCAATAACCATCATGATTTTAATAGTTTCCTATGGGAGACTTGTTAAAGAGCTCTAGAAGAAACTTTGCTCCATTGCCTTTTTATTTTCCTTCAGTTTTTTCCATGATACTTTGTATTGATTAGCAGCATTTTACTGAGCAAGCATTTGGGCTGTCTGAAGGCTTTTAGTGAACCGTAAATGTAATGGATCAGACTCATAGCTATAGCTGAACAACTCTGTGTGTGTGAAAAGGCATCGTCATAAAGCTCACTTTCATACTCTTAACTCTTGTGGTACTGTGTGTAGAATGTGTCCTCAGTCATAAATTATAGCAATGAAACAGCAGCCAAGGATTAATGCAGTTTAGGATCCACATTCCTTCTTTGCCTGCTGAAGGGTATTGTGAGAGCGTATGCCATCAGAAGATTCCCTTTACACCTGATTGATCCTCTCGAGGCTGGTTAAACTGACATTTCTCAATCTATTCTGATATTTGAAGATCAATTCTTTCCCTTTGTGAGGGACATTAAAGACACAAATATATAAGCCTTATCTTTATAATTGCATAACGTCAAGATCCATTGATTAGTATGTCATAAACATTCTGAAAAGATGAACAATTTAGTGTGCAACATACAAATAATTTTAACACTTTTGGGTGGGTTTGGACTCTTAATTTTTACATTGGTCATGACACAGGCACGAGAGTGCAGAGCAGGGTTGTAACTAGGGCAGGACAAATAGTGCAAAACCCCAGGCACCGTATTGTAGAGCGCACCAGTACATGGCATGCAGCCACAGCCCCTACCTGGCTCAGAAAACACAGTCTTCTGGGTCACAGGGAGCTGTGCTGGCTGGGATTTTTTAAATTTCCCACCCTGAGCATGCTGTGGCCACAGCCTGTGGCCAGAAGCAGACGCTCCTGGAACCAGCAGCCAGGTAAGGGGGGGAAGGGACCTCCTGGGGGGCCAGGAACAGGGAAAAGGCATGGGGGGCTGTTGGAAGGGAAGGCCCAGGGCCTGGAAGATTGTTGGGGAACCAGTGGGTGGGTTTGGGAAGGGATTAGTGAGGGGCCAGGGAGATGGCATAGGGGGGACAGGGAAGGGGTTGGGGGAGATGGTGCCTGACGGGCAAGTTGGGGGGGTTTGTGGGGAAGGGGCTGGGCTGTTGGGAGATTGCATTCCCCACCCAGCTCCCAGCTCTGCGACTGGAGCTGGCGGCAGTGGTCACACTCCCTTTGCTTGGCTTCACACTGGGACTTTACAGTGGGGGCTGTGCTCCCCCTGCCCAGTTCCTGGCCCTGTACCAGGGCAGGAGTGCATGGGGGGAAAGGCGGGCAGCCGCACTCCCCTTCCCAGCTCTGCGCCATGACCCGGGTGCAGGGGTCCATGCTCCCCTTCCTAGCTCTGCACCGGGGCCAGGCAGTGGGGGGTTGCATTCCCCCCACACAGCTCCCAGCTTCACTGCAGGGAGCATCGCTCTCCCCCTGCACAGCTATTGGCTTTGCACCTGAAATGCACCCTCCCCCGACCTGGCTCAGAGTTTGATCCGGTGGCCCCAGCCACCGCTTTGATGCCCCGAGCCATGTCACAGGGAGGGGTTCGTTTCAGGCTGCTTGCCACAGGCACCAAGATAGCTAGTTCTGGCCCTGGTGCAGAGTGAGAAACTAAGGTTACAATTTCCCAAATGCTTTCATCTGTTTGGATCTCTGTGTTTATGGAGACATGCTCTAAAGTCAGTGGGGCTCTGTGTGGGCACAGGGTCTCTTTGCCTAGAACAGCTTACAGGAGCGCTACCTAATTGTGTGCTCAAATTTTTACAGGCAAAATTTAATCAAATCTACCAAAATCTATTAAGGGGCAGCTTTTCCTTTCATAGCATTTAGCTGGTAGGATTGAGCAAAGTAGAGATGACATGGTTGTGTTACTACTCCTCTTTAATATTTCCTTCAATTGCATCCTACCCCCAGCCATGCTCTTTAGAGGGATACTCCAATTTGAAATGTAGTAAGTTAAAATAATGAAACAGTTAAATTAATTTCAGATACTACTGTTGGTCTCAGCACCCCAGACAATTTTTCTTTTAAAAATTATATTTCTGTATTTTTATTTAAAATATTTTTCCTGTGTCTTATTTATGAAAGTAACCCCCCTCACCACTGAAGGAATGACTTAATCCTCATCTTACATCTGTGCTATTGTTTTCAACTCATTTTGTCTTCTTTGAAGTTGGGCTATAATCACTTCAGGGTAGGTACCCTATCTTTGTTCATAGAACTGGCCACTCGTCATGGCTGGGGCCTATTTCATCCTGCACCCTCACAACACCACATCTGAGGTTCTCACAGTGTATAATGATGGACCTGGTGTAAGAAGTCAGATATACCATTGTGACCATTAGTACTGGTTATTTTAATTCCTTACTGTAGTACTCTTGGTTTACTTTTAGCTTATTTGGTAAACAGCAGCACATTTGAACACTGGTAAGTTTAATTATAATTTTTTTTTAGCAGCACATATTTAGCACTGCACTGTTTTAAAATCCTTTAATACTTCCAGAGACTTCACACAGGGTATGTTTTTGCTAGAATTGTTTACATGCAGCATCACACAGAAGGCTCCTTTTTAAAACAAACAAGGAGTCCTGTGGCACTTAAAGACTAACAAAGTTATTTATTGCATGAGCTTACATGGGAGAAAATCATTCAAGAAATAAATAAATTTGTTAGTCTTTTAAGTGCCACAGGACTCCTTGTTTGTTTTACTGAACTAGACTAACAGGCCTGCTCCTTTGGAACCTGAATACTTTTTACTTTCACTTGCCTTTCCACCTTCTTTCTAACCCCTAGCAGTTGCATTACTGAGTGTGGGGCAGCAGTTACAGAGTTACTGCATTCTTCATTTGTTTTCTTTTTTGCTTCTAGTGGTTTTTATGCCTCTTATTTGAAAAAGTTCAATGTTCTACACATGTGGATTAAACAAAGTCTACTTTGCATTTTCTATTTCACTTTTCTTCCCCTGTAGTACACTGATAACCATCCTACAGGCTGTAATGTCAGCAAAGAGAGTTGCTTCTTGGGCAGTTAATTTCATTTGTGCAGGTTTTTTTTTTTAATCTGGCAACCAATGATTGACAAAATATAGCATGGGCACTTAATTCTGCAGTGATTGACACTCATGAACAACAATTCGCAACCAACAAAACAAGATGTACACCAACACAGGTAATAGTATTGTCTACTGGGTTAGCAGCTCTAGGATTGTTGGTAGGGGTCTCTGTATTAACTGGAAAGTCAAAACCTAAAGACTATGTGCATCAAACTACGTTTCCTCATCCTATTAATCAGAAGTATAGGGCCAAGTTCTGACACCACTCCTGGGTGATGAGCAGATACTACTCAACATAATGGTGGCAGAGCTTGGCCTATAATAATTTCAATTTTAAACAGCACATGCTGTACAAAATGTACCCATTGCAAAGCAAAGAAAGTGTGTGCAAGGCAAGAGGCTATCTCTCCAGGAAGGAGGACATACTCTGCTTACTTCTGGGGAGTGAAAGGATTCAAAGTGGAGGAATTAGCATTCATAATGCTGAGCTTGACCAAGCAGCAATTCTGGGGCTTAGACCCCCTTAGTCAGGGCAGGGCACTAAACACAGGCCTCCTGGCCTAACGTGAGGATGGATACTGCCACTCCAGAGGCTAGAGGGACACTGGCCCACCCTACTCCACCAGGCCCACCAGGCCAGGGCCTTAACAGGAGCAGAATGCTAGCCCAGTGGATCATCAGGGTCCCAACTGAAGAGAGCCAAAATAGCATCAGGCCACACATTGATTATTGTCTGGCTTCCCTGGGTTACTTCCTACACTGCTTCCCTTGAGTACTTGGGCCTCAGGCTTGCTATCCATTTCCCCAGGCTAAACAGAAAGTAGTAGCCTCAACAACACAGTGCACACGTGGCTCCAGCAGCTCCCCGCAGGCCCAAGTACTCAAACACTGGCACCAGCACCCAAGGAAGGCCATCCTCCTTCATCAGCTCCATCCCACTGAGCTCGAAGAGCCTGCCTTTTATACTTGTCCTTTCTGTCCCACCCTTCTACTGCTAGTGCCCGTGCTCTGGCTCGGCCCTCCAGGGGGTGGATGAGTGTTTCTCCCTGCCTCTCTCTCAAAGATAGCCATACCTGATGGCTACAGTGCTATTAAAAATAGCTTCTTAAATGTGCCTATGTTCAACAGCTGATGAAAAGAGGAGTGAGGAAAGGAAATGCATAAGAGGCCAACAGCTATCAGGCTAACATGAGGGACACAGGCCCAATATGTCTTTAGTCTCTTTCACAAGTGCACATTCTGAATTATGTGAAGCAAGATCCCTGGGCTAAAAGATCAAATCACCAATGGCAAAATAAAAAACCAAAACCACAACAATGAAGAAATTATTATGCTCCTAAGGGTGCAAAGCAGAATAGCATGTCTGACTAAAATTTGGACCATGGTCCCATGGAGAAGTGCGTCTTCAATAACTTGGAGGTGATCGCTAACCAACTTCTTAGAATGTCCATCCGAAAGCTACTCCCAGGCACCCACATTGTGTCATTGGGATAGAAGATCAATCCTTGCCTAAATTTCAGCTCTGAGTTGCTGTGGTCATTAGATGGGTCTGACTCTCTTCTACCTCTAGGGGGAGACACAGGCCAGCATTTGGCTTTAGGTCGCCTCTGTCCTCCTGCAGCAGCCAGCCGGCGTGTCGGTTTTTCTGGCAGCAGCTGCCAACACCTTCTTCAGTGGTTGGCTGGAGGAGGGGGCAGCCAAGCCCCACACTATTCAATACCCTTTTACTTCAAAGCTCAGCCAGGAGCCCCGCGTTTTACTGGCCATGAATGGTCTTTCTTCCAGGCTGGAGGGATTTCAGTCATTCATGAATTGGCCACAGTAAAGAAGGGAGGGAGAATCCCCCTAAATTGACCGATTTTAAAGGGGAAATTACCTCCACGCACATCTTTCTCTCCAGTGATTGCCGTGTTAGGGAGTTGCAAAACTGTGCCTGGGGGGCTTTTGCATTCCCTTGCTTCTGTGTGCATTTCTGGCTGCTTTCCCCCTGCCTCTTAAGGGAAGAAAACGCCAGCCCTGCGCGGTGAGCGTGTGGGTGCTGTTTACAGTAGGAGAGAGAGCAGCTCGAAGGCAGTGGCGGGTTTACGAGGCTAGTTGTGAGTCCCTCGGAAACTCTGACGGCAGGGACCCTGGCAGGGCTCAGAGGAAAACGGCAGCACATTGGCTCTTAGCTGGACCTCACCGCCGAGATCGGAAACATCAAGGGCTGCTCCGGATCTTGCACCGCCTGAACCGGTGCTGCGCGAAGCATCGAGGCACCGGCGCAGCAGGCAGGATAAACACTGGGGAGGCCAAGCCCTGTCGTCCGCCTCCAGCAGGACGTGCCTGCCTTGAATTTACTTAAAGCCCCACCAGCTGCCTCAGCTTGTCTAAAACAATCTCACCACAGCCAGCAATCTGGAGAAGTACGTGCGGGCTGGTGCTTTTTTCTTCCTTTTTTTTTTTCCTGCAGGTGAATTCTTACTCTCCGATTACCTTTCCCAAGAGAGAGGAGCAAAAGGGGGCAAGGCATTGGTGGGTATTAAAAGCAGCCCACTCAGAGGTGGAGTAAGAGAGGGGGGCTGCTGCAGGTCGCGCCTGTTTTGATCCCTTCTCTGCGTGCGAGGCTGGCTGGAGAAGTTCCCTGGGCGGCAGGACGCTAGCCTTTTGAGCTGGAGAAACCTACGCCTCTCCTTGCAAAAAAGACACTTTGCTTACTTTTACATTGTGCCCGAGAAACACACACCAGCCTCCCCCTCCAACACTCCCCCCTCCCCGCACCTGCTTGCTGGATCCCCTCTTTTCTTTCAAGACACAAAATCCGAGAGGAGGTGGGGGGGAACCCCACGGAGCACATTGAAACCATTGGCCCCCTTCCCCAAACCCATGCCCGTGGATGCCGAAGGCGGAGCGGGAATCGGATTTTGGAAGCGATGCAAGTGCGATAAGGCTGGAGTTTGCCCCTGGCCGCTGAAGGAGGATCGCTAGGTGTTTCCAAAAGGAAGCGGGGCTGCAGGTAGGTGAGAAGGCGCCAGATGTGCCGGGGCTCAGGCAGCTGCGGCTCCCGCTTCCCTCTCCCAGCCCCAGGCGCGGTGTGGCGGGGTGTGTGTACAGGAGATCCCGCACCCCGAGGAATTGGGGCGAGTCTCCGGTCCTGTGCGTTTTATCCGGCCGGGGAGAGAAAGGCGGGAAGTATCCAGCCAGAGGGAAGTTCTCGCTACGGGGATTTGTCGGGGTGTATGCGGGGGGAGACGAGCTGTGTGTGTCTCTCTGCTTCCAACCCCTCCTCCCGGCTACAAAAAAGTTCAAGAAAAGCCTGTTTTGATGAAAGAACCGTTTTAATTGCCCTCGCCTTGCTAGCCTCGTCCGTAGCCCGCTCCTGCCCTAATAGGGACTCATTAGATGGGTCAGGTCGCTTTTCTTTGACTTCCTTCCCCACGCTGTGTCCCTTTTTGATCATTTCATGTGCAGGGCGGCGGGCGTTTTAAGGAGACTATCGATTTCTCTGCCGAACTGTTTCCATCACGAGCACAGCCCCATGGACTGGCAGATGTATTGGCTTTGGAGCCGAGTCACTTGACTGGCTGGCTTAGGGGAGAGGCTCGAGAGTGAGGGACCCTTTGATGAACAGCTCCGAGATGGCCTAGAAAACCTACGGCTTATGACTTCAGTTCTTTCTATAGAAATACTCCCCCAGTGGGGCTAACCTGCTATTTCTTGCCCATTTCTTTTGCACCCCCCCATTCCAATCGCCTGCTTTAACTGCTCGGGATCATTTTAGCTGGGTCCGGGGCTGCTTCGCCTCAGCCCACTTCCACTTGGGCAAGACAAAGTTATAAAAGATCCGCTTGATTTCCTCTGGCTGCAGGAATGAGACGCAGGGGCTGGGTGCGCCAGGCACAAGGAGCGCCCCAGCCCCAAGCAGCTCAAGTGTTGCAGTGAGGACGGAGCTGGGGTGCAAATGAAATGCCCCAGTGGGGCCTAGGCTGCAGACAGGGCTAAAGGGGCCTCGGCCCGGGCTACCCAATTTCAGGGCGGGGCCCAGCCTGGCAATGGAGGCTCCCCGGGGCGGAGGCCGCCCCGCGCAGCCTTCCCAGCCCCGCGCCCCCCGCTGCACCGGGACAGCTCCAGCCGCCCGGCTCCGCCTCGCCCCGCGGCTCTAGCACGTGGCCTCCGCGGCTGCCCTGCTCCTTCTTTCCGCCCCTCACGCTCCCACTTTGCTTGGGGTATTAATTGATTGCAAACCCGCAGGTGGAAACCCGCCACACTAGTAAATGTTGGCTTTGTAAGGAAGGAATCCTGTTTGGAGCTGTTCACTTCAGTAATAAACTCAGCTTCTGAAACTGTTCAGGGCAGGGGTCTCAAACTTGTAGCGGGAGGGAGGCATGCAGCCCCTAAAGTTATTTCCTGCAACCACTCTATGGCCAGCGATAGTTGCAATGTCGTTGTATGAAAAGGTTTGGGGTAGTGCGGCCCTTGGGCTAAGGTGCTAGTCCTCATGCAGGCCTGGTGGTGAGTTGAGTTTGAGACCCCTGATTCAGGGTGTTAGGGGCGTCTCACAGCACTCCATACCTGTAAATAGCTGTCAACTAATTAGTTATCTGGTTGCTTTGGTTTCCCAGCCCGGTTTTAGTCCTGAACATTCAGACTGGTGCCACTTTAATGCTTCAAAGCTACTAGATGAGGTGATATAAGCAAAGAACAAACAGTAATGTTGGTTTCCTTTTTGGAGCATGACATAAACACCTAAACAAACTAAGTAGTCTTATCCCACCAGGAATTATGGTTTAATTAAACTTGAGAAACATGATCTACTAAGACAACTTTTAAAAAGGGCACAAAGGTTTTATTTATTACACTTTTTCTGCCACATTTAAGTTCCAGTCACTTTATAGTGTAAATATGCATATATATCTTACTGATTTTGTAATTGTTCAAGTGACAGTGGCAAAGTAATTCTGCTAAGTCTCTATTTTAGGTATTTCTTACACAGGTTTCATATTACATTGCTGGTGTTCATCTGAGCACCTGTTATTCCCCAAGCCTATTCCTGCCCTGGTTTCCTGAGCTACAATACTGTTGTTACAGTAAATGTAAGGTCTTTCAGTGGCACTGTAGTGATCTCTATTTTTATATTTTTGTGTTGCTATTCACCTCGTACTTGTGCTGAATTCTATATAATAACTTGAGCAGGAGGCTTTTGAAAGAATTAATCTGAATAGGTTGTCTAGCAGGTGATAGTAGGTGATTTTGAGAGAAAATCTTGATTCCTGCCATACTATTTTAATCAGAGAATGAGAAATAATCTAGTAAGCGCCTTGTGTTATGTTTTTGATATACAGTATAGCAGTTGATAGTGCTGTTGGGGAATATAAGAAATATTAGTGGAGTTGAGAATTTGCAATGTAGATATAGAATACCAGAGATTCAATTACAATGGTATGTTGGAGATTGAATAGTCACAGAACATCATTTAGAGTTGGTGTCCTATCTGCTTTAGCGTACATTGCTTTGAGATTGCACAACAGCAGTTAGCAGCCATCAACTTTCATAATTTAATCAGTGGAGTTGACAGAATGACTCTGTTTCCAAGGATGAATAATTACATTTTCCTAAGCAAAAAGAGACTTCTGCTGAAGAAGTTCTACCAACAGTCTGTGTACTTTCAGGTAGGCACAAAATATCTAGGCATTTTTCAAATATAAGCATCTCCACACTTACGGGTAATATTTAAGGTTGTAATACTGTTTGGCTTCTGGAGCATACTATTGCCTACTAATAACTCTGTGAAGCATAATAGTTAGTTAGAAGAAGATTATGCAGGACTAATTAATCAAACTAATTAGGTTTGACTACCAGTAAAAATAAAGCACTAAACATTTGTCTGTCTGGTCAGCATCACTGACTAAAACAGGAAATCATATAATATGCTATTCATAAACAAAAATGTGATCACTGTTTTGAAAATTTATTTAGTATAATAGTTCTATCAGTGAGCAGACAGTAGTATGCCTCTCTTTTAACTTCGGTATTTTAGTAGAAGTGCCTCATTAAGTCACATTATTCTGCAGCTGTTTGTTCATTGAAAATTCAGATAACAGGGCAATTTATTCAGCACTGCAGCACTGGTGTGTATGTGGGTGGGTGGGGTGTGTTAAATACTAAAAGTTGAAGGAGAAAAAAAATCTTCCAGGATCATTGTAATAGGAACATCAAACATACTCTTTTCTTGTGACCTATGGATGACATTTACAAATGCAATTAATCAACATATTTATTAGTCAAACATCATCAAAATAAATTAAAGCAAACAGATTGCATGCCACTATGAAGGGCAAAGTAACCAAAGATGGCAATATCTAATTAATTTATGTTGGTTCTCTTATTTACTATCTATATTTAGTCATCACATTTAAATGAAAGGCTGTCCTGACATGTCCATTGTCTCACAGCCATTGATTTTGCAATACTGTGTAATTCTGGTGTAAATGACGTTTGATCTGAAAATGCATTCCATTTTCTCTTAGAAGCAGAGTTTTTAAAGAATGGAAATAAATGTTGTGTTGCAGTTGTGGGGCTTTTTGTTATATTCATCAGATTTTTCTGGATATTAAAACCAGATTCCCTATTTATTGCATTTTAAGATAATGGGGCAGCTCTTCAGCCATTGCAAATTGTCATAGCTCCACTGAAAGCTACGCTAATTTGTAGCAGTTGAGGATTCGTCCTCTTATTGCTAGGTGTATAGCATTGCTGAATTTTCACTTTATTTCTGAGGCTATTTTAAGCAACAAAGATGTAAATGCAAAATAGTTCATTCACTTTGATTCCCTTTGCAAGGATGTAAGACTTGTTTATTATTGGCAGCAGTACAGAGTTTATTTCAGAGACAGTATAAACATTAAATTAACCCATATGTAATACATTTTAGGGATATATTCAGAATACAAATGACAAACGTCATTTAAAAAGAGAGAACTGCCCATGTAGTGGGGCTAGTTTACTCCATCAGAGAATTCCATCCAAGAATTTTGATTTGTAAATCACAGAAATACATTTGAACTTAAAAAAACCCAACTTAGGAATGCAACACCCAGCTACGTCCAAGTACGCAGACATAATGTCAGAGGGTAGCCACATTGCAAACAGGGCCTTAACTACTTGGGAGTATGGTGAATAGTGACATAACCAATAGCAAGAATTTCATTTGGCTTGTAGCCATTTCCGTGTAGGACTGGAATTCCTAGCTAGAAATTCTGCACATTGCCATCTCCAGCTATCTTTTTTATCACTGTGTACAGTCAGTTGTCTATCAAAGGAAAAAAAGCACAATAATCACGTCAGCCAAAAGCACTCTTCCATAACAGCAGCACTTTCTCACTTCCACAGATATACAATTCAATTCATTTTTATATAACTCCCTCCATGAGATGTATTTCAAAAAACACTTTAGAGAGAGCAAAAATAATGTGATCATGCTTCACAATAGTAATTATGGTAGAACACAGTATACTTAGATAAAATGGAGACAAGTAGTCCAACAAGCTTTCTTGGTTTTTTTTCTGATACATCAGAAGAGTACTCTGCAGGACACTTCACAGCTGTAGCTAGTGATGAATGTAAGTTTTGCCATGCAGTTTATGGAAAATGTTTTCTATGGATTGATCCTGCAGACCTTTACTCTGTTAGTAGACTGCTCATATGAACAAACAATTCCTTAGTAGTATGGAACTAGTCACCTATATAAATGCATGTGTGTGAGCTGGGAAGAGGATTAACCTCCCTGTTATAAGGTTATCAAATCTCATAATCGTTGCTATGTTTATAGTATTTTGTTTTCTGGTTGATGCATTTGACATCTTGTTGTGGACTTTCATGATATGAAACGCAAACATGAGTCTATTAGACCTGCTGTGGAATAGCTTTTGTCTGATGAGTATCTTATTTAATGAGGCTAAGGAAAGGACAGACTATAGTATGTGAAAATACTGAAAGTGTTTTGGAAAGATGGATGGTGAATAATCTCATGCTCAAATCAGTTATTTTCACTAAGGGTAAATCAAATGGCTGAACTCTACATATTACCAAGTGGACAAACACAAGAGGAAAAGAGATTAGACATTTATAGGAACAGCAAGAATTACCATAGTTATAATTGTAAGTATTAAGGATGCATGTTTTGTAAGAGATGAAAAATTCATGCTTTGATGCATAAACTAATGTTTAATTTATTAGTGGCTAGGAGAGAACATTGTCTAGGGAAGGTTATCACATAACAGCCAACTACAGCATTCCTTGGACCTTTTTCTACAGCTGCTGGTTGTGGCCACTGTTGGAGAAAGAATAATAGACCCTGGTCTGATTCAGCATGACAATTTCTTTGTTTCTAAAATGTAAGGAGAATGCATCACAGCTATACTTTGACTTATTAAAACTAAACTGCAATGGTCTAATATGTTATAAGGCCTTATTAATATTTTTAAAAGAACTACATATTCATTTATTCAAATCATAGTATCACAGTTTTGGGGGATCCAGGAGCAGTTTGTTAGTACTACATTCTATAGTTACCAGCAAACCCGAGGTGTTTTAGGACAGCGTCTGTGCAGCCTAAGATCTCAGTTTGGTCCCTGGAGTTCTAAACTGGACCATACTTTAGAGCAAGATATTGTATCATTACATGTGAAGATAGTGCAAAATACAAGGGAATGGAATCTTGATGGCTCAGTGGACAGATAAAGTTATTTATCACCTTTCCCATTAAGGTTGCTCAGTAAAATTTGGACCTGAGTCAGCAATGACAGAAAATGAATACCCTTTGGAAGCCATTTGGTGGTTTGTGTGAAATGACTTAGTGTTCTCAGTCCTGTTCCTACGAGTCTAGTGTTCAGAGCATAAAAAAGTGTTCAGATAAAAAAATGTAATCAACAAAAATAGCATGCTTTCTGATGTTGTCTGGAGAGGCCAAAGATTGAGGCTTTATTGAGCATAGCACTTAAATATGCTTTGCAAGTGAATAGCCCTACCTGACTTCAGTGGAATTATATGTGAATTCTTAAAGTTAGGCATGTGCTTCAATACTTTTGCTGAACTGGAGCATGAATGAGTATGGAGACTACACTCTTGCTGCTTAGAGCAGTGTTTCTCAACCATCTGTGGACCAGGGAAGACCTCAAGGTATTAATTACTTTACATGGACTACTTGATAAAAACTTTCTTGAAAAAGCAGGTATATACAGGCTGTAATGTTCTTAATTTTGGCATACTACACTTTCCTGTAAAAATGATTCAGGAGACCAAATTAAATACAATTTTGTTAATAGAATATGTTTATTCCTAAACAAATAGATACAGAATGATTATACACATAACTTGAAAGTGAAAATATTACTCAAGGTTTAATGGGAGTTTGGGGCCTGCCTGTTTGAATAAAGTTCATCTATTCTTGGAGTAAGGTTTGTCAAAGTCATACTGTGGAAATTGTCCAAATCATTTTGATATTGGTGGTGAAAGAAGCAGTAAATTTAAAATGGCCCAGTTGCAGCAAAGGAGCAAGACAGTGGCAGATTTTGGTGCTTGCCTGGAAGCTTCATTGTGGTCAGAGCATTTAAAATCTCTTAACCATGTGTTCACTTGTGGCACTGCTTCTCCCCTCTACCCCACTCAGCCTCCCGCTGCTATGGGGAAGGATCAAGGTTGGTTGTGGAACACTTTCAATATGTCCATGGAGCACTGCTGATTCACAGAACATCAGCTGAGAAACACTGGCTTAGAGCGCTCAGGGTTGAGGCATACTGGTGGGATGGCATTTGTAGATTTCAGAGCCAGAAAGGACCATTGTGATCATATAGCGGGAGCCCTGCCAGTCAGTCTGCAGCTGTCTGCTGCAGATCTGCAGTTATCTGCATTCGCTAGTGTGGGTGCAGATAACCGCAGACCCACTGCTGTGGATCGACTCACGGATGCAGCTTCTATTTTTACCATATCATAATGCGATCCATTACTGAAGCCCCTGTGCTGATCTCTGTCGGCAGCATGTGGGGGAACCAGGAAGTGCTCTGGCCAGTCCTAGATTGTGATCTTCCAGCCAATCAGAATCTCAGGGTGGGGCTTGGTGATTCACTGCTGGCCTTGGATTGGCTCATTCCCTTGCCAACTTCTTCCTTTTCTTGTTTCCAGTTGGCAAGCTGTTGCTGTCAATCAGAGATTTCATTGGTGGGCAAGGAAATATGATTGATAGCACAGCATCTGAACCACAAACAAGAAAGGAAAAAGTGGGTGGGACCCATATGGGGAATGAACCAATCAAAGACTGAAATCCTGAATGTGAGTCCAAGCTTGGTTGCAGATGCGGTTACAGATGCAGCTAAACCCTGGCATGCGGATTTTGGATCGGATCAATGCTGTCGCTGAGCGGATGCTAATTGGATGCGGTTCCACATTTTTGTATCTGTGCAGGGCTCCACATATAGCCACACCTGCAGATGTTAAAGATTCAGGACCAGTCTCAGTCTTTGTGAGAGGCTCTCCAGGATTTGAAGTAGGAATCTTTCTTTTCCTAAGCAAAAAATTATACATGTAAACCAACAAGCCATCTGTTGAGAATAGTGTCCAAACTCTGTGGCTAAATGCATAACTTAGTTTAATTCTTCATATACCATCAATTCAGGACCTTTCACAAATATTGTATGCACTTACATTTATCACAAAGATAGAAATAAAATCTTAAGCATATAGTTTTACAAGGTTATATTACCTACCCATGTATTTTAGTATTAGAAACTACAATTATAGGTCTATTATTGTTCAAAAGTAATGTCACTAGTGTAGAAATAGAATAAAATGTCACCTTCTGGGACAGTATACAAGATATTAATGTTCTCAAAAGAAATTAGGTCATATTTAGAACTTAATTGGGAAAAAACAGTTACAACAAAAAAATCAACATGACTGTATGGTGGTAGTTAACTTGTTTTGAGACCCATTTAACTGTGTATTTGAACAAATAAGATGCTGCCCATATGTAAATTTTACAAATAAGATACTTTTTTGGTTTATGATGTTATCAGAATCCAATGAGAAGAAACATTTTTTTATGTACTAATACAATATACAGTATATTCAGATTTGGTTTTGTAAGCAGAGCTGATAGCATTAATTTTGGTTAAGGTTGACCAACAACTCTTATTTGTGTATATAAATTGGAATCCTAGGCTCTCTATTTCCTCTGGATTTAGATAATACACACTGTAGTATTGACAAGGTTTCTGGTCCTTCATGAGTAAGAAGTTGCACTGGTAGTCAAGGGAAGTACTATAAATTGGTTGTATAGAAGGTAGAAAAATGAGCATCTCCAAAGAGGCAGGAATCTACACTCATGGTTTGGTTTTGGATTTTGTGAAGTCCGTCTGGGATATGCATACACTCATGGCAACATAACTTTTTTATCTTCTGGTTGATAAAGCTTGTCTTTTAATGGAAATACTCTTGGGTTTTGATTCTGCTGAGTTATTTCACAGTTCTGGCACTAGCCAACAGAAGAAAGAAATACAAAGATTTTTAAAACTTCCACTTTCAGACTGTTAGCTCTCCATCTTTAATTCTGAACCTAGACCCTGCAGCACATATATCCCTTCATGTTCCTATATCCCTGTAATAGTTAGGAATAATTGGAAAACAAACAAGAAGCAAGCTTCATCTTTACCTTTATCATTCTTAGCTTCTTTCTGTTTGAGTGTATGTCATCTGATATTTTGGGGTTACCATCAATATAATTAGAGACGATATGACTTCTCTCAAGCATTTTGCTATTACACATTTGTAAGCTCCTCTAAGGTTTGTTGTCTACTGTACATGCATATTTGAACTCCAACAAATGAGCTTTTAGGCTTTCATTTTACAAAGTGTATTATTTATATCAACTTTAGTGCAATTAATGTCCATCAATTCATACGTATTTTGGTCTGCAGTGAAATCTTGGAAGTGCCTATTATTTCCCTAATAAATTGTAAAAGTACTGAAAAAACCTTTTTGTAAAGAAAGTGCTGATCCAGCTATAACTGTAATGGCACAATGCACTGTCTTAAAAATCTAGTCACCATAGGGATCTAAAACTTATCATAATAGCACACATGTTCCTCTCTTTTCTGTCTCATCACACCATACAACCACTTGCCATCTAATCTTTTCTCCTGCTCTCTTTGCCCTTACTTTTCTCCTCATTGTTGCATAAACTCACCTCATCTGCATTGGTGTCATATGATCTTTCTGAATGTCAAGTAAATGCAGTCTGCAGTCAGCAATAGCAAATTGCTCTTCTGCCAAAAAAAAAGTCTTTTTTATTATGCCATGATCCATGAGCTCAGAACAAGCTGCAAATGATTCTCATTCCCAAATTTATGATATATTTTATATTTAAGAGGTTATGACACATTACACCCTTTTATTGCATTCCTCAATAACCGCATTCCTCCTGATAATTATAATGTTAGAAAGAAACAGTTAAATTGAACCCTGCAATAGTAGTAGGATTGTTTGACTATCATTTCTCCATATCTGTCTTTTGGGGATTATGTCACTTGAATGTATTTATATGCGGAAACTCTGAAGTCCCATTGTATCTGTATAACAGCCATGTGTTGTAGTTGATACTAAATAAGAGACTATTCCAGATACTATTTTAACAGAATTCAAAATAAAATGGCTATATTAATCATTCTGGTCTTGAAAAGTTTAAAGTATTCATTTTTAGAGGAGAATATTTTTGAGTAAATTAAACACCATTACAAGTAATTATGCACAAAATATACTGTTCAGACACTATCATTTTTGTGTTGGTGTACAATTCTCAATAATACTATTGATCATTTTAATAGCACAATTCCTCATATTAAATAGACGTCTGATTAAAAACTTAAGAAGATGTGTAGATGACTCAGTAGGGATGAGTGCATAAAACAATTAGTGTTGATAGCTTTACTTTATGTTACATCTGTGTATTTATTCAGTCAAAAAGATTTTATCAGTTAGGTCCATATTGTGTAGTTCCATTATTGTGATTAATTGTATATAGTTGTGAGTATAAAATAAATGTTGTCAATATATCTTCATGCTGCAAATAGCGTGATTTATAGTGAGTGCACCCACACTCCTGCCAAGTCTCATCTGTTCCTTTGTCTTCTCCTTCTGTGCTTGTGCATCACACACTATTACTAAATATAAGCCATTATAAGCCATAAGGGCATCTTTGTCCATGGCTCTTGACCAAGAGTGAAGGGTGGAAGTGTATTTTTCTTCTTAGAGGGTTCTTTTTTCTTTTGGGACATCTGTGTGAAGCTACATACTGTAACAGGGGGTGGGGGGCTAAGGGAAGAGCATGTGTGTGTGTGAGAGAGAGAGAACTCCTGGCCAGCCTCTGTCTCTCCCTAGGTGAGGGGCAGCAGAGCTAATTGGTTGGACTCAGGGCTGATTGCCTGAAGAGAGACAGCTGTTTGCCTATGCAGGCTGGGCAACTGTCAGATCTTGATTAGGAAAGGGGTGACAGATGCCCCAGTAACCCAGAAAGGTTTATAAGGTGGCCCCGAATGACAGAGTGAGAGTGGGAGTGCCATGGTTTGGGTGGTCTCCTTGAATGAGCCCTAGAAATTGCTCGTTAGCGTATAACAGAATTGGAAGGTGGTGAGATATTTAAAACATCTGTAAATAAAACATTGGTGACTGCAGCCTGAAGGATCTCCATGTCTTTGTGAGTTGGAGGGGATCTGAAGTGGAAGGGTGGTGGTGAGCAATCCCTTACATCCACACAATAGTAAACTTAATAAGAACAAGATTTATCAAAAAGTCAGAGATAAGGGAATTATAACAAAAACAATTTGCTTAGTGTTTATAAATTAAACTAGCTAATACATTTTCAGCTTAGTTAATAGGGGAGGAAGAGTGAATAGCTTGCATCTCCCAAAAGCAATCCCCCACTCATCAAACTGGCACTCCCTCTTTCTGTCTATACCAGCTTTCCAGTGTGTCTAGTGATACCTCTTACTACTGTACTTGAACCCACTTATCAAGTGACAGGTGAATACAGTGTGTCAGTGTCACAATCAAGAGCTTTCTAGTCAAACTGACTGAGTTCTTTGTTGGTGTTAATAAGTACCTTATGACCCACTGGATTGAACCAGTTAATAAGTTATTTGCTACTGTTATCAGTGCATATGCACAAATGCTTGATGCTGAAGAAGAACAGAAAATCCTTCTGCATTGATCTTCACAAAATTCTGATATCCATTCCAAAGCCAGACAAGGTAATTCTTTTAGGGGACTTTAACACAAGAATTGGCCAGAATTCTAATGCATGGTGTGGCACTATTAGGAAGGGCAGAAGGAGTGGGCAAAACGAATTCCAGTAGTATCCTTCTACTCAGCAAATGTGCAGAGCACAACCTTGTGACCACAACACAAGCTTCAGACAAATCAACAAGTACAAAACTACTTGGAAACACCCTTGTTTACAATAATTCCATCTCTTGGATTATGTCATTGTAAGAACATAGGATTTAAGAGACATCCAAATTACTCATGTTGTAAAGCAGCCAGCAATTGCTGGACTGACTGCCACTTGGTGAAGTCATCCATGTCCCCAAAGATTGTACCTAAACATAGAAAGCAATATAAATCACTCAGACAACAATATAACATTCAAAGACTTCAGTCGTCACTGCACCAAGAGAACTTCCAAGCATGCATCAGTGGAAAACTGACTATGTGTATACCAGGAAACAGCAATACAAGTGTTGAAGAAGACGGGGAAGCGTTAAAACAAACCATGCATGAGGCTTGCGAGGAATCCCTCAGCTTTGATAACCATCACCATTAGGGCAGGTTTGGTGATGACAACGAGATAAAAGCCCTCTTGGACCAGAAGATAAAAGCTTTCTTCAAGTGTCAAAGCCAGTCAGAAGAAGAGTTCTGTCCATCAGCAAAAAGCTGAGGTTCATTGAAGGATCTGAGAAATCAAACAAATGGTGAGAGGGCAAAGTTAAAGAGTCAGACATTCATGACAGACATGATGTATCTTGATTCAAAGGGGTAGCCATGTTAGTCTAGTTCAGTAAAACAAACAAGGAGTCTTGTGGCACTTAAAGACTAACACATATATTTATTGCATGAGCTTTCGTGGGAGAAAATCCCATTCTGTGTGACAAAGATTCTGTACGAACCAAGCTCACATGGCTTCATGCAGCTGAGATCTGAAGATGGTAGTACTCTTTTTTAAAGATTGAATCCATCAAAGAGCACTGGGAGGAACACCTTCAAAAGCTTCTAAATCGACAATTGATTATGACTGACTTCATTATCAACTCCATTCCTCAGCACTCTGTCTGGGAAACTCTTGCCAACTCACCAATACCTGAGGAGGACTGCACAGCAGCTAAGAAAATGAAGAAAAATAAAGCACCATGCCTTGATGGCATACCAGCTGAAGTACTGAAAGTAGTGGGAGAAACACTGACAAACAAGTCCATTTGCTGCTCCTCAAAATTTGGTGTAACAAAGAAATCTGCACTGATTTAGCCAAAGCTAAGAATGTTGTTATTTACAAAGAGGGAGATAGGGTTGACTATGGCAACTGTTAAGATATTGGGCCCCTCTCAATCTGTGGGAACATTCTTGCTAGAATCTTACTGAATCTTCTGTTCCCTTTTGCAAAGGAAGTACTCCAAATTCCAGTGTGGCTTCAGACCTTCATGAGGCCTCACAGACATGATCCAGGTCCATGAAAATGTCAAGACCACCACCAGGAGCTGTATGTGACCTTCATGGATCTGTTAGCCAAGAGGCTTTGTGGAAAATCACATTAAAGTTTGGCTGAATAATCTTCCCAATCAATCAAGAACTGTAATTTGCCCTGTTGTTCTGAGAGTCCAGGGCTTCATGATCAATGTGTTTCTTCTGACCCTGTACTTGCATCAATGGGAGTGGTGACTGGGAACTGTGTTCTCAGTGTACGGTTTTAGAAGTAAGATATCAAATACAGGATGTATACTCAGGTATTGAGGGAACTGGAGCTTGAAGGTGACTTGGTTGATTTGTCACTGAATCCAGTACGAGGCCAAGGAACTGGTAATGTAGCTTGAGAGAGTCTATGCTCTGTTGTTTTGTAGAAAGCCATACCTATTGTCTTACGGGGAAGGCTAGGCCCTTTTGTTTATGCTTGTGTAAATGCTTTTTGTAATTTATCACCTCTTCAGGGTATCTCTTTGCCTCCTCTTAAATGTGATGGATTTGTTGCTTTGGCTTTGAGGCAGATGGGTTGGAGGAGGATGCGTGTATTTCTGTAATACACCCCTGTAAGAATGGCCATACTGGATCTGGACAGTGGTGCATGTATCCCTGTATTCTGTCTTCTGACTGTGGTCAGTGCCAGCTAATTCAAGGGGAATGACCAGAACAGAGCAGTTATCAAGTGATTCATCTCCTGTGGTCCAGTCCCGATATCTGGCAGTCAGAGGCTTAGCCATTTTGGCTAGTAGCTATTGATGGACCTATCCTCCATGAACCTATCTAATTCTTTTTGAACCCTCTTAACAGTTTTGACCTGCATGCCATACCCTAACAATGAGCTCCACAGGCTGACTGTGCAGTGTATGAAGAACTTCTTCATTTGTTTTAAACCTGTCTTTTATTCTGTTAAGTGACCTCTGATTCTGTGTTATGTTCCCTTAGCTCCCTTGAAGTAGTTTTCCTAGAGAGATCTCATGTCTGGCTGTTATTTCCATATCCTGCTTGTTCTTTCTCATGCTCTTCGTTACACTGGCTCAGTATATTCACACAGTCCAATAACCCAATGAATGCTGACTATCTTAACAGCTAGATCAATCACACATTTGTAATGCCATTACAGATCAACCCTATGTTCTTCACAGTAACCAGCAAAAGAGTATCCATAATTATATAATACATGAAATACTCATGAATCTTGACAATAGCTCTTATAAGAAGACCATACCATAGTGATGTAATATAGGAACTCGGAAAGTTAGATATAATGTATGCTTCTATGTTATAATGCTGTCCAAGTTGTTGTTTATTTGTTAATTAGCTTGGGCCTTTTTATAACTGCTTTCCATGACAAGGTGAATCAGGCTTTTCAAAGGAGATCTCGTCTTCAATTTTAAGCTTTGGGGAGCAGGGATTGGCTTTTTGTTCTGGGTTTGTACTGTGCCTAGCACAATGGGGTTCTGGGCCATAACTAGGGCTCCTAGGTGCTAAGGTAATACGAATAATAAATAAGTCCTTGTTCTGATCTGTGCCTTGTTTGTTCTCAAATTCAGGGAACTCTGGGTTTATATGCTAGAACATTGTCTGAGGGCAAGGCCTGTGGAGAAAGGATGTAGCATTTTTCTCAGAATTAGAGAGAGCAATAGCTGTTGATGGGGTTTTTCTGAACATGATCTGAGGCAAAGACTTACAGTGAGGTTCCCCATTGAGATGAAGCATAGAAGAAGCCTAGCAGATGGTGTGCTATAAAGTTTTTGGAAGGCCTGAGATCAAAAGAAATGAGTATGCCTACTACATAGATCTCAGGAATGAGTGATGGGATTTGCGCTTAGTGGTGTAGATCTGTTTCATAGGTCAGGGCTGCCTGGAACCCATGGTAGATGGAGGGACTGGATTACAGAACACCTTCCAAAGAATGCAGAAGGTAGGATCTCTGTCATCATATTTTCATTGTTTAAACATTGGCTAGCTTGTCTTGCAGCATTTTTTTTTTGTCAAAGGTGGGATCATTTATGTGGAAGACTACTTACCCTGACAGAATCATGCATGAGGAGAGTTTTAATCTGACACCCAGGTCTTTGGTTCCAGGCTGAGGTCTTCGCAAGTGTGGTGAAGGCATTTCATTTAAAGTTCAGAAAGAGTCTATCCTCATCTGCTCTAGAAATCTCCAAGCATCCACAGGAGAGGGGCATGTGAGGCCTTCCCCTGAAGTCTCTATTTTTAATTATCCTACTTCTAATGAAACTCTGGCAATCCAAGCCTTATGTTACTATAACTAGGAGTTCTTTATAGTCAGGGGTAGGAGCTGACAGTGCTCCTCTGGCCTCATATTCACAGTGAGATGGTAGAGAGCTTCTTTGTGTCCCTAGGACTGGAGGAGTTGTCTGTCAACAGCTGTGGCTCAGGAACTAGAGGAGTGTTGTCAGCTCCTACCGTGGCCTGGGTCCAGAAGCTCTCCACCCTCCAGTGTGGTCCTGGGGCTAGAGAAGCTCTCTGCCTATTCACTATGGCCTCCAGCACAGCCCAGGGGTTGGAGGACCTCTCAGTTCCCTTACACAGTGGGCAGGGCTGGAGGTAGGATCCAGTGGCCACATTTGCTATAACCCAAGTTTTGCTATTGCACTGTGCATTATAGTGAGGGTCGACTGTTTTAAAAATGCTTTCTATCACTAAAGGGGAATGGGACCATAGTCAGAGAAGATGAGAATGATGTAGAAATCATGGACATTCTCCTGTTTTTAGTGTAAATGATCCCCTGTTCCAGGAGCAAATCTGGTGAAAACTGATAATCTATATGCTCTCCCATCCCTATTTGCCTAGCAGATATTTGTGTCATTACTATGTATTGGATAAAATAATATGCTGAAACTATTACATATTAATGACAAGAACTATGTTAATTCTACAGAGGTTGGACTCCTATGTGAAATAATCTGCCACTATAATGAATTTCAAGGGCGTCCAGTCTTAGAACCTCCATAATTCATGGAATAAATCCTTGCTCTTCTATTGTCTCATGCTTAGGAACACTTATCAGCCTGACGTTTTATATGCAGTGTCTTCATCAGTTAAATTTCCAAGTGTCCTTGTCACAGTTGCAGGGACAGCTTTACTCCAATCCCTTTCCTGGATCTCTCTCAGTATATCTCCTCAAGAGATCGTGTTTGTACCTTTACCCTTTCTGGAGTGGAATCACATGATTCTCCCACTCTTTAAACTGGGTGCTGGCTTACAGAGCCCTGTGTATCATGTTGCTTACTCATACAGCTGGGTTTGTATCTGTAGTTCCCATCAGGGGCTGTAACCAGTGGTGAGCAGTGTGACCTCCTTAAAGCAAACTATTGTTTAATCATAATAGTAGGATGTGACATTCCACTGGATTGGTGTGTAGCTGTGTCACTCCAGTTTTCCACTCCCAGGCCCTAACTTACCCCACTTTGCTGTGTAACACTCCCCACTCCTGGGTCCAGTCATGCTGAGCTTCCTGAATGTAATCGGTCCCTCACCCAGTGGAGGAGTACTCTGGCTAGCCAATCATGGGATAGACCCCCAACAAACACCCTCAGTCTCAGGTGCAACCTTAGGAACTATCATCTTGGAGAGTTTGGTGCAGCGCTGTTCAGAGGCAGGAGCGGGGCCCAGGGTGAAGCAGCCAGTCAGGGCCCCTTCTCCCCCTCTCTGTGCTGGGGGGGGGGGGCAAGGCAGGTTGGCCCAGAGGCTGGACTTCGCAATCCCACTCTGCCACCTGAGGCAGGGTGGGCTGGTCTGGAGGGATGGTTGGGCTGGCCCAGAGGCCAGGCTTCACGGTCCGACTCTGTCCCTTGCTTTTGGCTTGCCATCAAAGGCATCAGGGTGGGCAGCATGACAGTGGGTGCAGCATGGGGCCCACAGAACCACAGGGTCTGGTATGGTTGCCACACACTCATCCCACCCCCCGGGATGGCCCTGATTCAGTGCTGCCCACTGTACCCTGAAAGGTCATTTACACTTGTCCGTCAATTTATCAAAGAAATTGATATGCATTAGCTCCCACGTGCCAAATGAGGTGTCTGCACATGCTCAGTCCACATGCACTACTTCAGATAAAACAAAGAAGTTATTGACTGCAATAATACTGTAAGGATTTCCAAATCAGAGTAATATAAATTGAAGTATTATTAAGTCAAGGAGTTAGTCAATATCAAATAAAAGATAATTCTTATTCTAAGCTAAGGTCATTGTTCCAGGCTGTGCTTCAGCTTACCACATAAGTAGGCTGTGACATGTCTTACATCCAGACTCTCCCTCCCAACAGGTAGATGCCAGTGCCTCTTTAAGAAATCTCCTCATCATCCCTTTGGTCATGTGATTGTCTGTCTGTCAGCAGGTGTGACTCCTTCCACTTGAGCCCCAGTGCTCACAGGATGCTTAGGCCAGTCTATTGTTCCTGAATGTATGCCCTGCTGAGTGTGGAAACACAGCTTTAGGTTTGGCTGCATCCATTCAAGTGATGTGAAACACACATATTTGGGGATAGGAAATAGCAGAATTTTGTATCTGTACATATGCATGACATTGCAGGAAACATGCTACCATAACCATATTGTTCAGCATGTCACAAGCATTCCAAAAGCACCTAACGTGACATAGTTTGCATCTACAGTTACATTGTAAGAGTGAACATGAATGATATACAGATCGCACCACAAGGGTGTATGTGGGGTACAAAGGAACTAAGCATAATATCAGTAAAAAGGATTTTAAAATAACAAACTGTCCACACATCTGTCTTGCTGATAGGCTTTCCATCCCCCCGTGGTTAGTCTATGAGGGCCTAAGTTCTTCAGATATTCTAGCAGGTGCCCTTGTCCATCTGAACTTTGCTCAGTAGCCATTCGAGGAGATGCACTGAGGAAGACTACAAAGGGGACAGAGGTATAGTTAGCCCTGTAACCATGACAACCCTATTGTTAAAAAAGTATCTTATTTGGAGCCAGATTGAGGCACTCGGGGTCCTGGGCTACCCACTTTCTTGCCCCCCCCAACTCTATATGGCAGTGGCCAGCCTGGGGGTGGGGTGACATTTGGGCATGTTGGCCCTGGGGTTGCCTGGCAGAGCCACCAGCTGTGCTGGGTAGGCCAGTGCTTGGTGCCAGTGTTGAGAGGGACCTGGGGCCCACAGACTGGCCAGCCATGGGGTGGGATAGGCCAGTGCTCAGCACTGGGGCCAAGCACAGAGCACCTGCTTGGGCCACCAGCTGTGGCCTGAAGCATTCCCACCCCGCCCTCAGGCTACTAGTCTGCTGGTGGGGCAGGCTGGCCAGACCACCAGGCTAGTGGAGGGTGGGCTGGCAACAGTGCACCAGGACTGGGAGGGAGCGCACTCAGACTGCTGCTCTGGGGTACCTTCAGCTGTGGGGGCCTGGCTGGCCCAGGGCTGCACTGTGCCTCAGACGGGGCCATATTTTTGTAGGGTGGTGCCCCCCCTTTAACCCAGAGTTGCAGCCCCTAAAGCTCCTGTGTTAATCTGGCCCTGATCATATTCACTAATGGTTAACCCCATATCTTCGTTTTGTTCCTAGGATTCAGAGCCTTGTAGGGTAGAATCCTGAGTGGCAGATTGTCCCTCTTCAATTTTAGGCCCTGCGGGGATGGAAGCAGCATAAAGCCTGCTCATGTGGCCTAAATCTGTCTGAAAAAAGGGAGCTGAGTCTCAGCAAAATTCTTCCAAGTTTCTGGAATTTTCACCATTCTGAATGGTAAAAGCTCTGTGTGTCTGAACTGTCTGATATTGGATGGAAAGCCCCAAGAGGAGCCACCTTTAACCTTTTCAACAATAGCAAACTTTGTAGATGTGCTTCACCACTTCACTGGTGTTAGCAACTGTGCAAGCTGGAGAGCAGACTGGCCCACTCCTGTCTTATCAGCATCTTTTCTAATTTAAAAATTAGTATTTTAGTTAGTTGAATGGTCTAAAATAATTTTGGTTTTGCACTGGTTGGAATTATCCATTTAAAAAGGTTACTTGTGATAGTGCTTTCTTTGCATTATGTTTCTTCACTAGTCCAGCATTACGGTGATAGAGTATTTTTATGAAAGTCCTGTAACCCAGAAACCTCTGGTTTTGCTGTACAAAAATAAATTACATCCCCCAGCATTTCACGAAAGAATAACGGGGCTGCATCACCAACTAAAATACATTTGCCAGCATAAGGAATCTGAATCCAAACAACAAATTAAAAATCTCTTTCCCTCTGGTCTCAAAAAGCAAGCAACAAAATGATAAAATGTAAACAGGCATCTAGTTGTGATCCTATGTTAATAAATAATACTATGACTCTGTAAATTAGCTTTTAAAGAGATAAAGTCCCAATTTAAATTTAAGTGTCCTAAATGGAAACTCTTTTGTGAGCTGAATGATTTGTAAAGAAAAAAAGACTTGGTTCTACTTTGACTTCTTTGTGATTAAAGAGAGACTCTTTTTTTAGAAATAAGAAAAGTTCTGCTTATTTTTTTTAACACAAAAAATTCAATTTTAGTTACCCTGGAAGACATTATCCCCCACAGGGAACCATTAGGATTATAACCTATCATAGACGTGAAACCTGATTAGTTCAGACAAGAGACAGTTTCTATTGAAAACTTATTTATAATTCTTGTTTTTTGTTTTGTTTGTCCGTGCCAATTTAACTCAAAAACATTATAAACAATTAGAAAAGAGCTTTGCTCCAGCTTCAAAGCCTGCATCTTCAATTAGGTGCTGAAAAACTCTCAGTAAAATTCCAAGTACCCTAGCAAAACTAGGGAAGCCAGACTTGACATTCCTGATATTTATGTGTGTAGAGAGTCAGAGTGGCATCCTCTGAGCACAGAGGTGATTCATTCCTCCTGGGTGCCACAGTAAAGCCCACTTCCCCCTCTCCTCATCCACCTGACTTGGTGAACTAGTGGGACCACATTAGAAAGTACAAGAATAGTAGCTTAGTTGTAGGTGGGCCAGGGAAGGAGGCAGGGAGCTGAGCCCTCAGTCAATTCAGTGACTGGAAGTGGGGAAGAAAGGCAAACAATGGTCCCATGAGAGACGGAAGGCCACAGAGAGGCTGGAGGAAAGTCCACCGGACTGGGACACTGCAAGTCAGGTCCCAGAGACAATCTAGCAGTGCCAGCAGGAACTAAAAGGAAATAGACCATGGAAACATTGTAATGAAGACATATGAAGCAGCAACCACTCTGCCAGTCATTTTCAGGGCCCTTCTCTGAGACCTGGTGAAGCTTGTCCCTGGTCCTGCCTGTACACTGGGCTGGGTGTATACTAACCATGCCAGAGCCACAAACTAGTGCCTTTTGCCCCAGCCAAGATGCCATGTGGCATAGACTGGTTTTATGCTCCCTACACAGTAAGCGGGCTGGTGACTTAGGTGATTGTCCACCTGGCCAAGAGGCTGGGGCTACCAGCAAACTGGGGGTGTACTGAATTGGCTTGCTGGAGACCTAGATTACTTTCTGGCCCACTTGCATGGTTGCAGGTAAGAAAGCCAGGTGAACTTCTGCTGGGCATGGTGGCTTCCTGATGCTGCTGGAGAGGAGTGCCTGGACCCAAAGAGGGAGGAATATTCCAATAATTTAAAAAATAATCAGAGAAAAATTTGTTCTGCAAGGGGTCAGGGTGTGGACCATTGAGGCCTTTCTTACACATCATAAAGAAGGAAAGTGAGGGTATGCACCTAATTTCCTTTTATTTTTCAAGTTACTTTTCAGTGCTGAGAGCATCACTTGAAAGTAAACTCTTGCTTGAGTGTCTTTTGGGACGAGGATTAAAGGGAAAGTAAGAGATTTAAGGAGAATTTCTATGTAGAACAGGTTCTGATGTTAAAAAATTGCATTTATGGAGATTCATAACATGAACACAAATTATGAGTTTAAAAAGTGTATTATCTGTATTACGATAGCCCTAGAGCCTGCAGTCAGGCTTGGGACCCAATTATGCTGGGCACTATAATAAAATAGAAGAGTTTGCAGTCAGTTTTTTGATGTGATCAAATGAGATTTATCCTATACCTTCACTAAGTTTAAGCTAAACCCTTATCAGAGTGTTCACAGTATTACCAAAGAAAGTTCCACTATAAAACAAGCCAGAGTGCACGAAGTATCAGACAGCTACAAGAAAATCCTTCAGTTCTAAGCCCGCACCACTGAAATCTGCCACAAGATCTATAGCAGTAAATCAGCATCTCTTCACGGCCAGGGCAATGATTCACTCATGTGCCTTGACTTAAAGAGATTGAAGTGCTTTATTTCTAATATGTACCAGAATTTGATCAGCATGAACAATCAGAATGTCATAAAGATTTTCAAAACTGCTGTTTGGTGATGATTTTGATTTTCCCATAAATGACTTGACCAAGATTCATTAATTTTCTATAATGGCTAGTCTAGACTGTCATTAAGGGTATTAGGCCTCTCCTGTTACCAGTAACATCAGTCAAAAAGCTGCCATGGCAATGGGGAAGGGTACAGCCAACATGCAGAACTAGCCTTGTTTTCAATTTAAAAAACAAAACAAATAAAGAATCCCATTAAAAAACACATGTAACCCAACCTTTCTCTTATACGTATATATAGTTTTTTTTGCTCACTTTGGGAAATGAAATTCTTTCCCATAATAGTACAAATCTTGAAGATAAAATTTTTAATCTTTCCCCATCCATTTATCTGGTACAGTGTTTCCTAGGGTAGAAATGGTGTGTGTCTTGCAGCATTAGTTGTAGGACAGCATCTGCTAGCAGGACATCACATGGTGACTAGCTGTATGTTCAAGGCAAAGGAAGTACTGAAGATGCGTTCTTCTAATTTTCTGATTAATCTCAAGATGTGAAAACATTATGGTTAGAAGAATTCAAACTGTCACTTTACGAATGACAAGAGAAGGAATCTTTGAGAATGGATTTTCTCATGCCACGACAGAGCAGACAGAAAACACTGCCAGGAATTGTAAGCTCCTGCACAAATCTGAGGTTTATAACTTACTCAGTGAATAAACATCCTTCCTCTGTGGTTAACTGCATCATTTTAAAACTGAAATACAAGACAGTTAGCAGAGAAATTTGCTTTTAATATTTTTACATTTGTATGGGTATTTAAAAGAATCAGGACATTGTGCAACTATCCAAAAACTTTATTTTAACCATTAGGTGGAGCTTTCATAACTAAGGGCCCACGCTGCCTTTAAATACTAGAGTAGGCTGAAATGCTTAAATATTACGGAGATGGATGCTGTAGAAAACACTTAGGCCCTATCTGCACTGAAAATATTATCCATTTCTGACAACTGGTTTCAGCAATGTGTACAGTTTAACAGGCGCTGAACACTGTTTATGCGAAAGTGTAGGAAAGGATGAACTCTGTTGAACTCTATTTCATAATAACCATGGTTAAAATCTGTTTGGCTGGTATTTCTGCCCAAGATGGTAGCCTGTATATAGGTAGCTATGACTTCAGTGTCCCAGAAAGCTTTAGCAATACCTTTAAAATAAGAACCATAGCAGCAGTTATGGGTCACTTTAGGTGAGTACCAGGGGCGTTGCTGGGGCCTGGCACATGGGGCTCATGCCTTGAATCCCAGCGCCAGTGACCCAAGTCTTGGTGCAGCCCCTGCCTTTCCCGGTCTCCGGCTGGAGATCTGGACACAGCCGCCTATGGTGGCGGCGGCCGCTCCCTGCCTTCTCCCCTGCGAGGAATCTGGGGCCAGGCTGTCAGCAGCAGGTGCCTGAGGCCGGGTTGGGCCCCAGTGCAGAATCGGGGCTGGGGGTGTGGTCTGGGCCAGTGCCCCAGGTCCTTCCCAGGGACAGCGACACTCCTGGTGAGTACCCTTCTTATTTAGGGCCACATTCTGATTGAGTACATGCAAGTACACTGAATAAAAACAGTGCAAAAGTCTTCCCTCCACCAGTTACATATGGCGGAAGATGCTTACCTCTCTTTGATCTTCCTGATGGTCCACTCCACAGGCTTCTGCAGTAGATGCAACTGAATGGCGTAACAGGATTGACCCATGGGATGTAGTCCATGTTCATGCACCCATGTGTGGCTGCCTGAACCAAAGTGTGCACTTACACAGTCTCCAGAACTACTTGTTCCTACATACTTTGAATAAATAGATTGACTGTTTGTAGGGCTGGCGTTCACCAGCAGAGGTGAACACACACACACACACACACACACACACACACACACACACACACTACATTTGCAGTGTGTATATGTTGGGAACTGGACCTTTTCCCTACAATAGTTAGGTTCTGCTCCTAATTTGGATTTAAGATTTAAATTTAATTTTTAAGCTTTAGTCTTGTCTTTTGACAGTTTATTTCAATATAAACGTATTTGTTTATTGATGGGATCCATTTCATCACAGGAAGGAAGGAGATGAGAGAGATATGGAAACCACATTGGATGGTCTTCACTGTATTTTCCCCAGGAATCTTCATAAATGAATCCAACACAACCATTTTGCTGAAGAAGTCTCCTGCTATTAGTCTCTCATTTTCTTCTGCTCACAGGCAAATTTCTCTTTCTACCAATGTAGACAAGAACTTTAGAAAAGCTAACTACTATTGTAACCTTGACTTTCATCCTATTGTTATGCTAAACCTCAACTCTGTGAGTTTGCTTTCTGGGGAGCACAATGGATACTTTTCATACTTCTTGTATTAACATAGTCCAGTTTGAAAACTGAACTACATTAATGTGCACTAGGGATCTTTTGGTGCATGTCAGCGGGGTCCACATGGGCTAGTTAGCACGTGAAACACTAGTGTATACTAGATTTTACATCCTTCCACTCCAGCTCCCAACCATGGCTGAGTGGCATGGACACTGGTAATAGGGGTGTGAAGAAAAAAGTTTGGGAACCACTACCCTACACTGTAAATTAGTGTCTGCCTCAGCCTGGAGGCTGCACAATAGACTGTTGCATTGCCGTGAGCAGAGAGCCAGAGCCCTAGCTTGCTAATTGACTGCTTACTGTGTGATGTAAAGAGGAAGAGTGGCTTTCCTTCGAGCCTGCTGGGAGGTTCAAGCACAGAACCCAATGCACTACACATGCAGAGCCAGTACATTTTCAGACAAAGCATTTCCCCTTGTCCCTAATCAGTGTATTATTCAGGCTATTGGGTCAAATTTTCAACTCTATGAGCATTGCTGAGGTTGCAACTTTGTTTGTACAGATCACTTGCACACCCAGGGCCTGATTTCTAGGAATGCTGAGTACCAGTAAGTTTTCAGTTAGAGTTTTAGATGCTTAGCTTCTCTGCAACAAAGGTTTAAGCATTTGCTCAAATGTTAACATTTTGCAAACCAATACTGGGACTACATGAATTATTTTTGCATATTTTCACTTGTACCTAAAAAACCAAAACAAACTCACAAACACACATTACAGGGCCATATTCTGGTAATATGCCACCCTCCACCTCATTTTTAACCAAATGAGACTAATTAAACAAGATTTGAACTACTTGCAGCCAGATCTGCTTCATGGAATTCTGATTTAGATCCTTATGACTCCCTTATTCCTTGTACTAGAAAAGCAGGCATAGCCAAAGCAAAATGTTGAACAACAAATTAGGAATGTGCTAACTCCAAGTGGAAAAAAAAAAGGAAAGGCTGTTTAAATGTTTGTATTCACGAAATCCTTTAACTAGCTATCTGATTCCCATGTTGCCTACATTCCCAAAATACTGCTTTCTTAAAGGAACTGCCAAGACAGCCTTCATTGTAATAAATGGATTTAACAACTGTAGATTCTATTTCAAAAGTCTTCACTAAAACATCCCCTGAAGATACTAGTTAGTTGCTATGCTGATTTTCATTCTTGAAGCTTAATAGGAAATCTTGGCTCAAAACTAGGTGTGATTTAGAATGTTTTAGGTACCAATTATCTGGGAAGAACTGATGCAAAAGCGCTAATCATAGCTGAACAGGTTATCTTCTAAAGTCTAAACCATACCTCATTGAGCAAAAGACAACTTGGCATTTCTAGTTCAGGTTGCCTAGTTCAGTTGTTATTGCTTATTTACCACACAGTTGGCAGAATTACCGGTAGGTGAGTTTGAAAACAGCCACTATCCATAAGGGAAATAACATGATTTATAATGATTCCCTCATTCATTAATAACAAAAATCATTTTGACAGCCAGATAGCATATAGCACCTTGGTATTGAAGATAGTTTAAAATGATCTTATTTTAAAGGAAAGGCAAGGTGGATGAGGCAATATTTTTTATTAGACCAGCTTCTGTTGTTGAAGGAGACAAGCCTTTGAGCTTCAAGTGAGACCTGAAAAAGAGCTCTTTGTAAGCTTGAAAGCTTCTGTCTCTCACCAAAGCAAGTCAATCCAATAAAAGATATTACCTCATCCACCTTGTCTCTAATATCCTGTGACTGACACTACTACCAACATCAATACTACTTATTGTAAAGGAATTATTTAGGTAATGCATCAAAATTTAACTGTATAAGATAACCTTCCTCACCTGACTCCTCTTCACCCCCACTTAAAAAAACTGTTTGGGGTAAATGTGTGAATATGAAGTTTTTTTAGAAAGGGTTTTTTTTTTTTTTTTTGGCACTTAGCTATTATTTGGTGCTTATTGACAAAAGGAGAACAGTGATCTCATTAGATCTCAGGTTAAGCAGGGTCAGACAAGAGCAGTAACTGAATAAAAGGCCTCCTTGGGGAAAAAACAGGATGCGTCAGGAAGACTAGTTGGATTCTGCAGGTAGCATTTTTCCCTCTGAGTCAACATATAACTAGTGCTCCAGTATGTGGCTAAAATGCACCGGATACTTAGATGCTAGAGGTTTTACTTTTAGGTAAGACACATAAGTAGGTTTGACCATTTCTAGTCATTTTCATCAATATTAATAGATTGACTTATGGTGCTTTCAACCCAAGGATCTCGAATTGTTTCACAAACACATAAGTAAGCCTCATACTATTCCTGTGAAGTTCAGGTAGGTAAGTATTTTCTCATTTTGCAGGCAGGAAAACAACCTCAGACAGGGTTAGTCAGTAGAGATCACCTTAGAGAGCCCATGGCTCTTTCCAAAACAGTGAAAGCATGAGTTTACACCAAATCCCAGTATACTTTCTATTTTAGTTAGCCTAGGGCCAACTTCAGCCAGCTAAAACAAGGTATAAAGTTGTGGTTAAACTGGGACTAGTTAATACCTCAATTAATGTAACATAGCAAACATAAACAAAGCTCTTTTCCTAATCTAGGCAAACCTGTAATGCTAAGAACCTACTTCAACTAAAGTCAAGGAGTCCTTCTGTTGGCTTTAAATGAGGCCATAACAATGGTTGCACTGTGATGGCAGGTTAAGTAAAATGCTGCCTATTGGCCAGTTTTTACTCATTGCCCTTGTATGAACTCGGGAAGTAGGATTTCACTCTTGATATACATCAGATAGTTTATACTAGTGCAAAGCACTTTGAGGCTATTTAAACAATCATGGAATAACAACTTTGTCCATATGGTCAGAGCCCATGTGATCCATGTTTTCAAGAATAATTTGTGAATACTTGTGTACCATAGTATATGTGGGCAATTAAGCAAAGCTGCATGTCCAAACTAAGAATGAGTACAAATGGGTATTTAGACATTGAAATAGTCATGCTTCCACATACAGTTGATTTGAACATGCAGCTAGGTAATTGTATTTACAGATGTAGCTGTAAAAATACATGGAATTTTTTTCATGCAGACCTCAGCCTTTATTCTCAATAAAATCTGTCCCTGAATAAGTAATTTTGGAATACTAAAAGAAACTGCCAAAAAGAAATATAAACAAACCTAGAAACCTATCTTTTATTTCCTCATTCCATATATCTCAGCATAATGTTTACAGTGTAAAGTGTGCTTATATATTTAGGAATAAGAGCAGGATTTCAAGTTCCGGAAAGAGCTGTTGAAAAACTAAGTGAAGCTTTGGCTGCCCTTCAAAATTTGAGGTCCACAAAATCTTAGATCAATGTGGTTACTTTGTAAAAGAAACTTCTGAAAGAAAGTATTGTGCATAAGGTTTCATGGATTAAGTGTAGATATTTTATGAATCGTACTTGTGAAAAACAAATCAAATATTAGATTTTATGTTCTTTCTTCGATTGCCTGTAATATGACTATTCATAACAATTTTCATTTGTCTATGTTTTCAAAAAATAAATTGGATCTCAGCTATGATTACAGAGAATTCTGTTTGAATTGAGGTTTTTATAATGTCATTGAGAAGGAGTTAAAATATAGCTTTTTTCTGTTTTGGATACTCTTGGAATTTTTAATATACCTGTCAAAAGAAGAGTGACATGCTAATACATGTTTAAAAGTTATTCCTGATTAGCATTTTTTGCTTTGCCTGTTTAATACTATGGGTTTTGAAGGTCTAGTTTGTTGTTAGGGGAGGAAAAAAGCTTTCTTTTTATTTTGAAAACAAATTGGGATATTTATAGGGTCTATCTAAAACAATCTGTCCTGGAAGGCAACTTTCAAAAATATAAAAGCTGTGGTGGTGAGGGTGCATTGTTTCTGGTTTTGTTATGACTCCAGTTTCAACAAAACTTCAAGTATTTTATCTCACAAAAATAGTTATGAAGATCAGGACATTCAAAACCTAAATGCTCATACATCATATTGTGAGCTGTCCTTGGCAGTTGAAGAGGATGTAAACTCTGGCTGCAAACATTTTTCATGTCTTTCCTCAAAAGACTGGGAAGTGAAAAAAACAAAACAAAAATCCATCCAAGACAGTTCACATCTATTGAGAATTGTTAGTATTTGTGAAAGTGAATGATATAATCTGTAGGTAGATAAGAAACAGATTGCAAAAGGCAATCTCAGTCTGTACTTTTTTTTCCTTATGGATGTTTTTAAATTAAAGTGGATATAAAGTTCTAATTAAACATGTACATGGATGCTATTTGTGTTCCGACATTCCTGAGCCAGTTTGTCTTAAATGCTAGTTGACGTGTCCTCACAGCCTATTCATTTGACTGTTTAGGGCTGTGGTTCTCAACCTTTTGTGGGTCATGACGCACTTCGTGGTATGTTGTGACCCTATAGGACACACCAGCTGACCCTCCCCAGGCCAAATCCAGCCATCTCCCTGGCTCTCTGCGACACACTTACCACTGTGCAGTGGCACAGTAATGTGTCCTGACCCAGTGGTTGAGAACAGCTGGTTTAGGGACAGGTTGTTTTAGTTATATCTGATGTGGAGCTTGAGTCTCAGGAATTGTGTAGCTCTCAGCAGTTACAATTAGTTTTCCCCAGGGGGCTGACAATAGTTAGCTTTTCTTATAGCTGATTTGGTTGTTGAAGGTCTTGACTAAAACCAGCCCATTTTAAAGGATTTGAACATATGATCCCAGAGGCTTCTATGAAAGATACATCTTAAGTAAACTGAGTGTAGCAGTCAGAATTTGTGATTTCCTCCAATCCTACCTATTTTTCTACTGAATCTTACTGATGCTGTGGGGCTTCTTCATACTACTTATGACATCAATACTTCCTCTAGGTACACATTTTCAAAGTTTTGTAATTAAAATACAACTCAGCCCAAAATCAGAGAGAAGTAAATCTACTACTTCTACTTCGGGTAGAGATTTCACTTGGGAAATTAAGGGCAGAAATGAACACTTTATTAATACCAAGGTAAATGGAAGGTTGCAAAAATGAGATTTAGCACAGAAAACATCTCACAAGAGTTGGTGTGCTCAAGAAGGAGTGGACTATACATGCAATGTGGACTTTTCATAAAATTTGTAAGTGTTTAATGGGAGGTATGGTTGCATTTTTTAAATATGTTATATACCTCCATCCTCATTTAGACTAAGATGTCTGCAGCTTAACATGAATAGTTCCAAAGGGGTAGCTGTGTTAGTCTAGTCCAGTAAAACAAATAAGGAGTCTGGTGGCACTAAGTGGGATTCTTTTCCATGGAAGTTCATGAGATAAATAAATTTGTTAGTCTTTAAAAATGCCACCAGACTCCTTGTTCATTTAATATGTATAGTAGGTCTAAATCTAAATGCCAGGTCACATTTTAGCAATCTAATGAAATAATATTTAACCCAACGCTAACCAATCAAAAGTATGTAAATGTATGTTTAATTTTCAAAACTGACAAGGAGATCGAGTTGCATAACTCCTATTGAAATTAATCAGAGTTGTGTGTCTTAATTCCTTAAAGGATTTTGAAAAATCTCAATCTAGATTATAGGAGTGACAGTCAGTTGTCTGGGATGAGGATGGTCTAGCCTAGTGGGCAGAATGGGTAGTAGGTCTAGTGGCTAGAGTCAGATCCATAAACAGTTACTGGGTGCCTAAGCCAAGGGTTGAATTGTCAAATAGTCAAGAGACAAAGCTGAGGGTCAAAAGCAGAGGTCAGGAACTGGAGTGAGCAAGGTATCAAGGCGAGGACAGGACAAAAGCAAGGCAGAAGCATCAGGAACAAGGTAATTCAGCAGTAGGTACAGTGGTGGGCATGAGTATTGAAAAGCAAGGGAGTCACTGCTGCTGGTTCAAGAACCCACCTTCTGACCTTTGCATCCAGTCAGGTTGTATGGCTAATCAGACGGCCTGCTACAGGCCAGTTGCATTGCCTAGAGCAGGGGTCTTAAACTCAAATCACCAAGAGGGCCACATGAGGACTAGTATGTTAGCCTGAGGGCTGCACCACTAAAACCTTTTCATATAACAATATTGTTTTATTATGTTCTGAAATATTTTTTTATGAGTCATCACATTTGCTTTTTTATTTTTTGCTGCCAGTAGAAAATCACAGCACAATTGGTGTGTTGTTTGTCTCTCTTCTTTGTCCTGTAGTTATAGCCCTTTTAAGGGGGGGAGGCAGGGAGCATCAACAAAGATAATCATATGGATCAATATTTCACAAATATTTAGGGAACATAATTTGCTTATTTTCCTTTTAAAAGCATTATAAAATGCATATTTTACCTGTTTTACTGGGATTTGTGATTTTGTGAGAAAAAAATCTTTTTTCAAAATAAAGATTTGAATAAAGACAAAGTGTGAAAAGCATTCTGTCTCTCCATAGCAAACATGATATAGGAATGCAATTTTTCTGGAATAAGTAAATCAAGAGAAGTACAGACTCAGAGTTTAAGGACAGAACAGACCACCAGATCATTAGTCTGCTCTATACATTACAGGCCTCTCTCTAAATATCACCCAGCCCTTGCACTCTAAACCCAGCAACCAAAATTAGAGTGAAGTATTACTGTCCAGAGGAAACCAAACTATTGTATGCCTCAGAAAGAGGAAAAGACTGAGGTGTGCTCATTTCCACGCACACTGCAATGACAGGATACTGATTTCAGATATATCGAGATGTTCCTGATGAATGAACTGTATCCCATGTAGCAGCAGCAGAAAGAGCTCCTCTGGCACGGTGGGTGGGGAAAATTTCCTTCCCAACTCAATATATGCAGGGTGTTAGTACAGTAATTTCAGGGTAGTGATATCATCAAGAACCTAATTGATTTCAGTATGTTAAAATATTATTTAGGGATTTTTTGCATTTGGTTTCAGAACTCTCCTTTTTTTGAAAAATGACTCTGAAGACACTTTTTATTCTTATTTTTGTTTTGGAGCTGCTCTTCTATATGACTTGTAGTGAAACAGTTGCTCGTAGAATTCAGGGATGCTATTTTGGATAACTGCAAAGGCTGCTCTCATTTACCCTGTGTTTCAATAACTGGTGTTCATCACCTTGTTTTGTAAATTACATGTGAATATTTCTTTCTCTTTCAAACATAGATGCAGCCATTTGAGAAAATGGTACCTCAATATTCTTGGTCTAGTGTTTAAAAACAAATTAGAGGTTTAAAATTTTAATTACATAAAACCATCCCCACCAGGGAGCTGCTTAATATGTGTCCACCAGGGGTTTAGGACAGCAGCAGCACTAGAAGGAAAGGAAGAGAAACTCTTCAAATACACGGAGAGCTGGTTTTGCAGGGTGGAGGGGAAAGGAAGAGAAAAAAGGAGCTTTGTTCCATATGCCTTCCACTTACTCTACAGAGTTGCAAGTAATAGCCTTCTGCAGCCACAGCTATCTTCACAGTGGCCCATTCAACTCCAGTAGCAGTCACTCCCCTTCAGTGTTCTGCAAATTCCCTGCTCTCAGACAGGCAGATGGAAGCACCAATTTGTAGATAAGGTTATTCCTGATGATCAGGAGACCATGCATGTGTAGTTAGCTGTAGGGAGCTCAGTGGTCACTTTCTTTGCATATGGCCCAGCTCTGTGCGTCCCGCTCCACAGGAGCATGTTTAGTTCCCTTCTCATGGTTTGGGTGAGCCATAGGTACCCCATGTCACTTGTGAGATGTTGCAGAGAATTCTTTGGAGGTAGACACTGCTAGCATCACTCTCTTATATAAAAGTGATCTAGGTACTGTTATTTTCACAACGTAACAGTAGTAAGGAACTGCCACTAGGGGACAGGACTGCATCCTAAAATAAGGGTAAGTGAAGTGTAGTTTCTATTAATCTCAGTGGCTGGTTAGCTCTGAAACCTACTAATAATATAAATGCCAATGCTTTATCTATTTTCTCTGTGGCTGCTTTCAGCGGAAAGTAACTTGGGCAGGGTTGTTCCTTTTGTCCCTTTTGGCTGAATAACCTGCTGAATTAGAGGAATGGAAGATATCTGCCAATGTGTTTTGTGTTAGATCAGGGGTTCTTAATCTTTTTCAGCTGGAACCCAGATTAAGTTTGGGAGTCAGCTTCATGACCTATGGTTCAGTTTTGAATTAATAATGTATTTCCTTTTGCAATTTATTAAAAAAGATCATGGCAACACACCCTAAATGGCATGGTGACCCCATTTTGGGTCACAACCCATAGATTAAGATGCCCTATGTTAGATTTTGAGAAAATGAGAGAGGGAGAGTTCTTGTTCTTTCTTTTTATTTCTTATATAGGTATTTAATCTACCTGCAATTCAGTAACTTGACCAAATTATAAAACAGATTTTAATATTAACTGTCCAGTTCATTGCTGTGCTATACTCTCACAACTCATTGATTGAATTCATAGATTATAGGTCAGAAGAGACCATTACGATCATCAAGTTTAATTTCCTGCATAACACAGCCCACAGATTTTCATCAAATGATTCCTAAATCAGCCCCATAACTTCTGCTTATGGCATATCCTTTTTGAAAAGCTGTCTAATCTTTATTAAAAGAATTGAAGTGACTGAGAATCCATCACATGATTAGGTAAGCTGTTCACATTGGTTAATTATTGTCATTATTAAAATATTGTGCCTTCTTTCTAAATTGAAGGGGTTTAGCTCTAGCTTTGAGCCACTAGATTTTAATATGCCTATGTTTGCTAAATTAGAAAAAACATCTATTATTAGAAATCTTCTCTCCATGTAGGTGCTCATGGGTGATGATAAAGTCATCACTTTACCTTCTCTTGTATAAACTAGACAGACCATTACTTTAGTCTCACAATATAAGGCAGATTTTCCATATCTTGAATAATTTTATACCTCTTTTATGAAACCTTTCCAATTTGTCAATGTCCTTTTGGAAGTGTGACTACCAGAACTGAACATATCATTCCATTAATGGTTTCACTAATGTGACATTACCTAAGGTACCAACTGGACTGATGGACAGCTGTGTCCCCTCAGTTCTCCAGTCTAGGATGCCATTTGTACACTGCTTTGCCATGAGAGCAACCACTGCTGGTCTGCTCTCACACACAGGGCTGTTCTGCGGGGGGGAGGAGGGGGAAGAGGGGCGATTGCCCCTGGCTCCATGATTCCTTGGGTCCCCTGCTGTCCTGTCATGAGCAGGGCAGCTTGGGGCCTGAACTGCTGCCCCCAAGGCTGCGCTGTCTCCTGCCCTGGGGGCAGGGGCAGAGGGGACCTGGGAGTGTGAAACCAGTCTCCACTCTGGGGCAGCTTGCCACGCTCCCAGGGAGGAACAGCCAGTGCAGGGGCAGGGCAGGCCAGGCCAGCTCAGAGGCCGGGCTCTGCTTTCTTGACCCTCCCCTGGGCCAGCTGTTCTGCTCTGTGGGGGTGGGCAGGACTGGCCCAGAGGTAGGGTGAGAGAGCAGAGCCTAGCCCCTGCAGTGGCTTGCTCCACCCCTGGCTCAGGGGAAGGGTGGGAGTGCAGGGCCAGCCTCTGGGCTGGCCTGCCCTTCCCTCTGGGGAGGCACTCACAGGCTGACTGGCCCTGGGCCCTCTCCCCCTTTGGGATGGCCTTTCTCACAAAGTCTTGAGCATGGAAGTCAATCCCATGGGCGGATTAACACATGGGCCTATGGGCCCTTTAATCTGTGGTGCTGGAGGCTGGGCTCTGCATTGCATTGTGAGTCCTGCCTTGCTCCTGGGGGACTGGCCAGTCCACCCCTGGGGGTGGGGCAGGCCAGCCCAAAGGCCAAGCTGTGCTCTCCTACTCTGCCCCTGAGCCAGCTGGTCCGCCCTTGAGGGTGGGGCAGGGCCGGCTGCTGTGCCATGCAGTATGGTCACCAGTGATGATGCTGCCCTACATATGCTGGTCAGCCCTGCTGCCCCAGGGGTCCCAGTTAGCTGGGTTGGGGCTGGACTCTGATCCCAGTCCCTCACCTAGCAGTGGCCCTCCTGCAGGGAGCAGGGCCCTAGCCTTGGGGGAGGAGACTGTTGCCCCAGGTCAGGGCAGGTGGCACGCTGTGTGGGGTCCCAGGTGGGCCCTACAAGTGGAGGGGGCCCAGAGGCCCCTAATCTTCCACTGGTCAAGCCAAGCTAAATTGTATGAGTGCTGTACCCAGTCACTCATAATTTACACTGCAGGACAATACCAACAAATTTTCAGTTCTAGACTTTCCCTCAGAAAGGTCAGCTACAGCTGACCATCACCCTCCTGGACAATACAAGTTCTGTCAATGATTAATAGAAAATAATATGCACAAATCTTGTTATCCCAAATGGAGTTTCCCAAATACTTCAGTCCAAACACATTGGTTTAGATAAAAACAACAAAAATTAATTTCAGAAGAGTAGATTTTAAGTGACTGCAAGTAATGAAGTATGTAAGTCAGGACTGGTTACAAGGAAGTAACAGGTAGAACACAAGTAACATGTAATTTAACAAGCAGAGTGAATACAAAGCAAAGGTCTCTCCTACCACATGTTCTACTGGTCTTACTTGTGGAACCTTTTCAGTCAGGACTTCTCCCTTAGTTCAGTGTTGCTTCGTTTGTTCTTCAGGTGTTGAGGATGCTGTGGATAGTATGCAAGGGTGCGGTATGCTGTGGGTGGTATATGAAGTTTATTTGAAAAGGCCTATTTTCCAAGAAACCATGTTAATTATGCTACCATTTTTTAATCTTTAACTGATTGCATTCATTTCCAGTGTTTCCATGATTTTGACTGAATCAACATCAGGTTAGCCAGTTTATAGTTACCCAGGTCATCCTGTTTACACATTTGAAATATTAACACAATAGTGTATACCCAGTCTTCTAGAATTTACCCAGTGCTTCACAACTTGTTAAATATACACATCAATGGTTGAGAGGACCTTGGCCAATTCTTATAAAACTCCTGGGTGCAAGTTACATGGCCTGTATTTTAAAAAATGCTTAACTTCAGTAGTTGTTGTTTCAGATCCAATTTCTCAGCACCTCAAAATATTGGATCTCAAATTATGCCTACTAAAACATAAAGCATTTCAACTTTTTAAAAGGATGATGATCACTTTAAAATTAGCTACTGTTCTCATTTCACTTAATCCTTAGTCATTTAAGATGGTTAGGAATGCAGTTTAATCCATGCAAATGGATTGGCAGCACATGACCCCCTGGACAGACAACTCCTCATGGTTTTATTGGGGAATAGTTCAATTGGCACCATCATTTGGTGACCCGTGCTCTGACTTTCTGGATCACTAGTCCCAAACCTCAGCCCCTCTGGCCAAGTCCTTCCTGAGTTCTTCCCATCTTGCGTACAGTCTAGTCCAGGGTCACCCACTTTGCCTCATTGACCACCGCTAGTCCAATCACCAGCCACCGACAATCTGGGGGAAATGAGAGGTATTCAGGCCAGCTCACTTCTGCAGGCCCTGGCCCAGGGACCATATACACTGCTCTGGCATCATCTCAACCCCCACTGCAGTTTAGTAGGTTTTCTGGGCCACACCCACACTTCCTCTAGGTACCTTCTCTCTCCTGTAGCAGAGACTGGATTCTGCTGAACCCAAGTAGTATGCATGGAGCTGTCCCTGGTTCTGTTTCCACAGCTAGAGCAATGCACATCCTTTAACCCTGCCAGTCAGAGTGAGACTGCTCAGAGCAGGGGCTGCAGCCCTCTCATATACTGGGTTACTGAGCCCTGGTTGGCCCTGCAGTCACATGTTCCCATTGGCTATGCCCTTCTGCTGGTTTTTAAAGCTCTTTCCTGCCAGAGCAGGGAAATTGCCCTGTTACAATCTGATCATAATTGATTTATGCACCACCGTTGCTTAGACTTTGCTCAACTGAGAACTCTGATTAAGAACCTACATACTGCCCCTACAGTGATTAGGACACCAGACAGCCGTAGTTGGCCTTATCTTTAACACAAAAGTAGATCCCACAGAGACTTCCATTCCTAGCAGCATGTATGGTCATGTTGATCCAGTCCACTTGTATCAAGAAAGAGCATCCTGTATGGAGGAGCTATATATATATATAGCCATAGTGTAGTGTTTCATAAGGTTTGCTTTGGCCATTTTGGTCATTTATATTTTGATACAAAGGGGAAAGTGCTTCTGTCACTGAATCTAGCTGTCTTGCTTAACATATTTTTCACCAAAAATTCCTTGAGTCCATAAGACATTCTGGTACCTTTTAAAATTTTCCAGTATGTCAGTATCTCCTGACTTTGAGCATAGGTGTTCTTGATTATTTATCTTTCTGTTCATACTATTTACAGGAAAAAAGCTTAGTGCACACTTATAAATGTACCTGTTGTCATAGTGAATCACCATGACATCTACCTTTTTATGTGCATTTTTTTCCAGGCCTGGGGTAGGGGAGAACACATTTAGAAGAGATTTCTAATCTTATACTTAAACTTGCTTAGAGACAGAATGAGATTCCTGTGCAGAGGGGAGAAAGCAGATATATTCCTCTCTAAAAATTATTGGAGTTGACAGAAGAATCACTGAAGAGACAAAAAATGTCCCATCTTGTATTCATTTAGATTTATCTCTCTCTTATCCATCTGTATCTATATCTGTATCAGATGATTCATAACAACTATGGAAACTTTGTTTTAAATAATCTTACTTTAAAGTTTTGATATTTTGTTCTTCTAAACTTGAGAGCTTCTTTGAGTTTCCCAGGAGTCCTTGTTTGTTTGTTTTTTTCTCTAGAATTTTTGATGAATATAAATGTACTAATTATAGAGGCTTGGACTCAAGTAGTCAATTTGTTGTGCTGCCACCTGTAAGTAGTGCCATAGCCTGAAGCAATGTGTTTGTAGTGATCTACAGTGGAAGGAAATACCTAAAAATGACTCTTTAATGATGGTTTAAAGATTTTCATCAGAATTCAGTACCACTCGTATGGTATGAAAGAGAATCTCCTTCTTCTTGAAATATTTGGCATGTAGCTAAATGCAAATTAGGGAAGAAGAAACATTTTTCTTAACTGCTTGGAGACTGTCCACATTTTATTTATGTTCAATTTCAGATCTACACCCCAAATAAAATTAATATGTTTCCACTAACCAGCTATTGACCAATCAAAACACCACATTTTTAAATGGCCACTTCTAATGTTTGCCACGTGAGTTTCTTCTGATGTACAAATTCCAAAGGGGTAGGTATGTTAGTCTAGTTTGGCAAAACAAACAAAGAGTCCAGTGACACTTTTAAAGACTAACAGATTTATTTATCGCATGAGCTTTTGTGGGAGAAAATCCAACTTCAGATGCCTGAAGTTGGGGAATTTACAGAACGAGAGGAAAATAAATGCAGGGAAGTGTAAATCATAGCATCTGATTTATGGCTATGACTTAACCTCCCTGCATTTATTTTCCTCCCAGTCTGTAAATTCCCCAACATCAAACCTTTGAAATTGGATTTTCTCCCACAAAAGCTCATGTGATAAATAAATTTTAGTCTTTAAAAGTGTCACTGGATTCCTTGTTTGTTTTAATGTACTATGTATGTTCCATCACTAATTTATCTGATGATAGTTTCAAATGGGGTGGCATAGAAGTAGCTAATTAACATTTTAATTGCATATTGTTAATAAGATAGGAGAAAGGTAATAAAATGTAGTACTTTGTCAGGTTGCTTTTCCCCCTTTTTTTGACTTTTCTGTTTTAGAAACCATGTTTGCTACATAATCTCCCATTTCAGAAGAGTGTAGAAAGCAATTAGGAAGGCTTTTAAAATAGATGGGCTCACAGAAGCCGTCCCTGGGGATGATTCCAGCAGCAAAAGCAGTCTCTGATTCCTGGCAGTAGAAAGAATTGAACCTTCTAAAAGGCAGACACCCAGTAAGCACCATTAAGCCATTTGACCAAATGAAGGTTGAAATTAGCCTCTGAAATAAACAACTCTTCCAGCTATATCAGTACTCCACTGGCTTCCAAGTTTCTGCTATTTAGGTCTGTAGCAGTTAATTGATTCAGAAGGAAGGGGCAGATTCCATAAAGGGCCAACACTTACTTAATGATGATTTGTGGACCACCATATAAAGGGCTTCATAATTCCCACAGTCAACAGTGGATCTCCCACTAATCTCCAGGAGGAGATTGCAGAGATGGCGGGGGTGGGGGTAAAGGAAAATAAAGCCTTTTTCCATGAGTCCCTCCATTCCCCATCTTCCACCTGTATGCTCCAATCCTCCTCACCCTCCAGTATTCTTTTCTTCTGGGACAAAAGTCATTTAAGGTGTCAACACGTTAAACTCTTGAGAGAATGAGCAGAGATGAGATGGGATATTGTTATGCTGGAAGGCATTAATTAGTGTATCAACCAGTTGTTTTCTCTTTAGAAAATTGTAGAGGTCTGTGAGTCTGTGGCTGTGTTAAACAGCTAGCAGGGGTTTAATTGTGTCCACCATTTAGCCTTTTTCAATTTTCCAGTTTGCCCTCAAATCAACAGGGTTCTGGCAATTGATGCCTAAAACATTTCTGGAAATTTTGAAATTAATCAGATGCAATCTTCAAACATGATAACATTACAATACAGTGACATAAGGTGGGGGTGAGGCAATATCTTTTATTGGACCAATTTCTGGTGCTGAGAAAAACAAACTTTTGAGCTACACAGAAAGTTCTGTTTAGCTTGAAAGCTTTCTCTCTCACCAACAGGAATCCAATAAAAGACATTACCTCACACCTTGTCTCTCTACTATTATTGGACCAATATAGCTATACCAAGACTGCCTATATTACATACAGAGAAATGCTGTTGCGCTGAACATAAAGCCTTTGCTAGCTTGACTAATTAAATTTGTCACTTTCTGTATCATTCACTGAGAAAATCTGTTCCATCCCAGAATACTTCTACTTTTCCTCTTTGTTTCTCTTCTCTCTCGATTCGTTGTCTCCTCTGTTCTTTCTTTTGCATTTCCTTCTCTGTTTCAACTCCCAATTCTCATGCCTCCAGGGCTTTACTTCCACCTTCTTTTTTTTTTTTTTGATATTCTAAAATGATCAGCAATGGAACAGTTAATACTGACATTTAAAGTATTAGCACAAGACTTCAGGGATGGCTTGGCATTCCAATGAGATTAATAGGCAATAGACACTTCATCTCCCAAGTAATTGTTTCAGGTTGCCTGAAGACTCAGGTAGACACAACAGCTGAATACATTTTACATTTGGAAGGTTATTCTGCAGTCACAGGGACTAGAAAGTAACAAGTTAAAAAATGAATGCTGTTATTCTGCCATCTGAATATATCACATGGGTCCCATAGGTATATTTAGATCTCTCATGTGGGTTTTATGTTTGCAAAACCCATCTTATATCTTATTCCCATTGAAATTTAAATGGTATTTACATCATTATCAAGACCCAGCACATCTTCCTACCAGGCATCACATGATTGTCTTCCCATAGCACAGAATGCACTTCAGTGCTGTTAGAAAGATATTTAATTTATAAAATTACCTCAGAAATCTGAATGTTCTCACTAATACTGAGTGCACTCTCCTCTGAGTTCACATGAACTCATGTTTATTTATATTTCACCTGCATCCCATTAGAAAGGTGAGTCCCAGCATTCCAGGTGGCTGCTGGCAATGGCTCACAACTTGGAGAAAATGTCTGTTCATATTTTTTGTGATTGTTTTAACTTGGAGAACGTTTGGTATGCTATAGACTCTAAGGTCAGAAGGGACCAATATGATCATCTAGTCTGATCTCTTGCACAATGCAGGCCACAGAAACTCACCCACCCACTCCTGCAATAAATCTCAAACCTATGACTGAGTTATTGAAGTCCTCAACCTTCTGCTCATGGTACACAGAACAACCTTCTAAAAATCTTTATTAAAAAAATAAAATTTGAGATTCCAATACCATAGCAATCCCAGGGACAACATAAAGTGGGAGATGGTTACAGTATTATTTCTCTGCCTTGAGTATATGACAGATTTTTGAAGATGGGCTGTGTAATCCAAATAGTTTTCAAGATTGTTGGCATGAAAAAAAAAGTGGTTCTACTAATTTCCTGAAACATTGAAAAGGGTCACACGTGAGATCCGTTCATGCCTAGGGTAGCCACCCGAAAATAGCAACACGAGGGCAGGCTATTAAAAGGAGAGCACATTTTCCCAGCACTGGAGGGTGACATTGAAGTCAGATTTCCCAACCAACCATAAACAATGCTTCTGATCCCCTGCACTGGTCATCAAGAAGCCAAAACAAAATATAAACAGTCTACTTTACTGCATTTCAGTCTCTGGCTCCCAATCAGTAACTAGTCCAGTAAAGAGATAAGTTACTTCAAACTCCATGCCCATTAGCAAAAAGGTTCTCCTGATCCCAAAGGATCAGCCACATTACCGGATCAGTGGAAGTTTGGATTTTGCTCAAATTACTGTGCTGCCAGCCAACCTGTTAGTAACTAAAACTAAAGGTTTATTATAAAAGGACAAAAATGAACAATAAGAGACATGTTAACTGATTAAAGCGATCACACTGGGTATGTCTACAATTACAATTTAATTTGAATTAATGATGATTAATTCAAATTAAATTAATGCATTAATACTTGCTTTCATTAATTTGAACTATGGAATTCCTTAGTTTGAATTAATGAAAGCTTACTTCTAAGTTATAAAACCTCACTTAACTTCAAAGTAAGGTTAACTTCTTAGTTCAAATTAACCCAATGTAGCCGTACTAATATGAACTAACCATTAATTCGAATTAATGCTTTTTGACCTTCTTTCTCCCAGAGTGCCTTTTTCTTTCTATATATTGGGTGGGGCCATGGCACTTCTTGGGGGCCATCTTGCTACACCTCCCATGGTACCCTTCTCTTAATTCGAACTAGCAAATCCTGTCCATGGACATGCTAGTTTGAATTGGTTTTCCTAGTGTGGCCATGTTATTTTGAATTAATTTAATTTGAAGTAATTCGAACTAACATTCTAAGTGTAGATATAGCCATACATACGAAGGATTTGAAAGTCCATATATATCAGGTTTTCAGGAGGCTCATGGAGTTTGCAGGCTTATATAGTCCCTCTGATGAACATCCAGGGACTGGATGGTCTTACTCCTTTGTTTCACAGCTTCAGTTATAGATTAGTAAACCCACAGTAGGTAAAGTTGACTAAAGACTGACTGAAGGCAAAATGGATGTGGTGCAGCTGCCTTTTATGTCTCTCAGCATGTGTCATGCTACTCGTGGAAATTTACAGAAATAAGATGGAGTTCAGGGTCACATGAGTAAGTCCCACTGACACATCACGTATAACACTGGAATCTCAACTTGGCCCATTGTTCCTGTGGGCCATTAAGCAGGCTGTTGCTGCTACCATTGTGTCTGGGGTGTGGCCCCAAAACACAGCACAAGATGAAATACGGATACATCAAACATATCCATAACTTCCAATATGACTTTGGCACATGGACATAGACACTATAGTTCCAAAGTGTCAGATGTGTTAGCCTAGTTTAGTAAAACAAACAAGGAGTCCTATGGCACTTAAAGACTAATAAATTTATTTATTGCATGAGCTTTCGTGGGAGAAAATTTTCTCCCACGAAAGCTCATGCAATAGACACTATAATCATTCTTAGCCAATTATAACCTTTCTATCAGTACCTGACATGCCATATCTCATATGGATTATTGTAATTTTGAAATATTTATGTTAAATAATATCATAAATGATCCTCCTAATCCAGCCAGCATCACAACACTTTTGAAGTGAACTAGGTGATTTTATTCAAATAGATCTTTCCACATTCCTTTTTGAAGCATTCTTTGTCCTGAACCCCCTTCTGTTAGGGTCTGTCTACACAACAAAAACAACAACAAAAACCCCCACAGGTCAGCTGCAGATATCTAGTTGCTGTGTAGACATACCGTGATATGATTAATTCACAGTTTGCCACAATTTGACCCAGGTGATCTGGCTTGTTTCAAGTTTTCATTGCTCTCTGTTAGGCAGAGGTATTTTGACAGTTGGGCAAAAACAGTCCTTGATTAAGATCACTGCTTTTTGCTATTGTAGGGGAAAAATACTGGCAAAACTGATGACAAGCCAAAATTCTACATAATACTGCTTTGTGTGCTAAAACGTTCATACAATTTGAGTGTTTACTTAATTTGTCCTTCAGAAATGTGCGTTCTTTGTTAATGTGGTGTTTGTAATGTACCTTGGTGTTCACAGTCTCCTTAAGTAGACGCAGTTGACCCTTTTCTTAAATTCAGAGTCCTAACTCTGAATAAATTCATTTTATGTCAAATAGTTTTTCAGCTCTGCATCTTCTCTGTAATCAGTATTTATTGTTTTGTTGAACTAGTTGTTGCTGTTTTCCATTTGTCAGTGTTCTGGCTTGCTGATTCACTCCAGCTCCTAGGCTCCAGTCTGAAACCATTAATGCTTTTCTAAAGGGATTACTGTTTAAATGTAACAATTTTTCCTTTTTTACGTTCTATTCTCACTCTATTTCTAAAAACAGTGTGTGTAAATGGAGTCATGCAAACAGCTTGTTTCAGTACACTGTGAACTTCATGGCTGTCCTATAATAACAAAAAACTGTACCCCTTTGTTCTTCTCCTTCCCTCACTCTGGACTGAAAATAATAGCCAGCTTGTTGTTTTAAGTAGTTTCTGGTATTACTTAATGTATTGGAACTCTCATGCCCAGTTAGGCCACTTTCTTTCTAGATGTAGGGCTGACACCACTATTACTCACAGTGCCCCACCATGAAAAATCTTCCTGTTCTGATTCTTCAGCTTGCTTCCTTACAAGCTCCTCAGCTGTTGTATGGCCCTAATACAGCAATAGACTTAAGTTGTGCTTAATTTACAGCCCATGAATAGTCTCTTGTCTATATTAAACTATTCATATTGTTAAAGTTAACCATATGCTTGGATGCTTTGCTCTACTAGGGTTCATGATTGTTCTGGTAGATAGAGTGGATGGTCTGTAGGTCAGGTCACTGTCCATGCAGTTTTCTGGCTTACTGAGAGACAATTGAGAAGAAGAAAAGCATAACAGAAAATGGATTTTTTTAAAGTGAAGTGTAATGAATATGTTTAGTTAATCAATGTCACCTTTATGTGCTATTAAATATTTTTTTTCTGGGATGAGACAGTGAAGGAAAAGGAACTGTGATGGGGCAGAGAGACCCCATACCAGCAGAGATGGGGTTAAGGAGAGCCTATGGATCCAAGTAGTCCTATCCCTATATCTGAAGGCAGTGCCAAGCCTGGAGGGGGAATAAAAGGACAGAGCAATCCCACAAAACATGAACAGCCATTTCTCTCAAGAGAGACATTACCAGCAACCACCCTAAATGGTGAGATTCATTTTTCAAGTGTGATGAGAATGGAATATAATATTATACTCACATGATAAATTTGCATCAGTGTGGACTTCTAAGAAACAACACCAAACCTTTCAGTTATTCACTGCTCAGATCTCAAAATATTAAAATCTGTGAGCCACCAGGAAGGGTTGCATGAGTTGCTTTTAGTCCACCGGTCTTTGGCAAGCACTGTTTACTTATCTAGGAGGAGGGAAGCAAATTTTCCAAAGAATAGTAGGTCAATACAGATTTAATGCTGCCATTATTTATAATATGAAGAATAACACTTTACCTTTTTTCCATTATTAATTTTACAACTTCACATCTGTGGACATTTTTGAGAACATAATATTTTTCCTTAGAGGATATAAATTTTTGTGTGGGTCTTTGCTTGAAAATGTGTTTATATCTATTCCTTATTTTATTCACTTGCAGACCCAATGGGAGATAGTGGATCTGTGTTTTATTAGCTATATTTGTGTCTTTCACATTAGTTATATATGTTTTTTTAAATTATTAGTTGTATTTATTTGTATTGTAGTGATGCATAGGAGCTCTTGCTATGGACCACTGTGGAAAGTGCTGTACAAACCGCTGCCCTAAAGACCTTACATCATATACTTAGGAGCTATTTATTTCCATGCATTAAATAGCAAAGTCAAGTAGTGTATGTACTTTCTTAAACTTTGCTCACTCCTCAAAATAAGGTGCGCACAAGCTTCTGTTAGGGACCCTAAGTAGATTGAGGAAATGGAGTGTCATATTATTCAGACATCTATTTCCACTCTATCCCAGGAACAAGATGGAGCTCTTTGTATTTAAAAAAGACAATAAAAAGTTTCTGATTTTTGCTACAGCAGTGTTTAATTTTCTATAGCTTTTAAGATGTGGAATTTTCAAGGATAGTTAAAAATATCTGAAAATATAGGCACATTGTGTACCTGAGGTATTGGACACTGGATGTTTTCAGGTTGGATTTCTAATTTTACATCGTAACCTATTTTTGTGCTCTGATGAAATTCAAACAAAATTTAAGGGATGGAGTCTTGATTGGTGTAAATCATCATAGCTTCATTTATGCCATCAGAGAATCTGGCCTTGAGGTCAAGTGTGCAGTACAGAATGGAATGAAATAATCCTTGGGCAAGTGCAACATGAGCTGATGATAGCTCTTTAAGCAAAAAAGTTGCATTACACAATATTGCTGACTAACCTGCAACTCTGAAATAACCTTCATGTAAAATGGGACATCATGAATATTTCAAGAGAACACGAGGACTATTGGAATTGTAAAAAGTCATCATGGCTTTTCCCACTTTAGTTTCATCTTCCCTCATTTACTTCTCCACATCTCTTTCCTTTGGTTAGAAGTGCCTTCCTGTTCTCTCATGGACTCTGTAATGCTTCTTGCTTTAGTCACCTTCATGACAGTCTGTATAGAATTTTGTGATACATAATTTAAATCAAACACGCCTTTGGGTTACCAAGTGCTGAGATTAACGATGGTATTTTCTTACCAACTGCCTGGATCTGAGTGGATGGGGACTCTCTTTGCTCTCAGTATAGAGGGTCTACTACTCTGGATTTGCTTCTGCTATTAGTGAAACAAAGCTTAAGTTTGTTGATCTCCAGGACATGCAGGTTTGAGGGTTGATGCCTAAGTAGAGTGAGCTGCTGCTTATGACTGTAGGTTTGTGTCAGGAGTGTATTTGGATTGATTTTTTTTTTCAACTAGTCACTTTTGTAGTTATGGTAGAATATATTTTGGCAGATGTAAGGAAACATGACAAAGTCAGTTAGTTGGTGGTAGACCTTCTCATAGTGACTAAAGGTCCATTTGCCAGATGGAGTTTGGCACACACTCCGCTTCCTGGCTCGCATAAGCCTCAGTCTTGGTTATCTGATGACTTCCTACAATAACTGAACTAACCTAGAGAGGTATGCTGCCTGCCAGGTGCCTGTATCCGTGATGTAACGGAGGAATTGCCTAAAATCATCCGCCCCTCAGACTACTACCCCATGCTTCTTATCCATGTGGGTACCAATGATACTGCGAGAGGTGATCCTCAGCAGATCAAAGGTGACTTCAGGGCTCTGGGAGCGAGGGTGAAGGAGTTTGGAGCACAGGTGGTGTTCTCCTCGATCCTTCCAGTCAAGGCTAGAGGCCTGAGGAGAGACAGATGCATCCTAGAGGTGAATGCCTGGCTGCAAAGATGGTGTGGTCAGGAGGGATTTGGCCTCCTTGACCATGGAGTCCTGTTTCAGGACAGAGGATTGATAGGCAGAGATGGCCTTTACCTGTCCAGGAAGGGGAAGAGCGTGTTTGGGCACAGACTGGCTGACCTAGTGAGGAGGGCTTTAAACTAGGTTCAGCGGGGGAAGGAGACCAAAGCCCACAGGTAAGTAACAATGTGGGTGATCTGGGGGAAGGGATGGAACTTGGGGGGTTGCTGGGACTGTATCAACAGCAATAAAAGAGAAGGTAGTTGGAACATGGGGGGGGGAATCAAATAAATGTCTTAAGTGCTCTACTGAAGCCCCAGTACGCGAGGAGAGTGGGGAGGAGAACTCCAAGAAAGAATGCAAGGAGGTTTATGTAATAGAATTGGAAATTAACATGACAAAGTAGGGCAATCGACCGGGTATCTTAGGTGCCTGTACACTAATGTGAGGAGCCTGGGAAATAAGCAAGAAGAATTGGTAATACTAGCACAGACAAGGAACTATGATATTATAGGAATAATGGAGATGTGGTGGGATAGTCTGCACGACTGGAGCTCTGCCATGGATGGATATCAACTGTTCAGGAAAGATAGGCAGGGAAGAAGAGGGGGAGGAGTAGCGTTATATGTAAAAAAGCTCTATGACTGCTCAGAGCTCCATTATGGAAGTGGAAGCGTGCCAATAGAAAGTCTGTGGGTTACACTGAAAGGGGAAAGCAACAAGGGGGATGTTGGGGTGGGTGTCTGCTATAGACCACCAGACCAGAAGCAGGAGGTGGATGAGGTGTTCTATGGACAACTAGCGGAAGCTTCTAGATCACAGGCCTTGGTGCTGATGGAGGACTTCAGTTACCCTGACATTTGCTGGGAGGCCAATACAGCAGTGCATGGGCAATCCAGGAAGTTTTTAGAGTGTGTTGGGGACAACTTTCTAGTACAAATGCTAGAGGAACCAACTAGGGACCCTGCAGGGCTCGACCTGCTGCTCACAAACAGGGAAGAATTGATCAGGGACGTAGAGGTAAATGGCAAGCTAGGCAGTAGTGACCATGACATCGTTGAGTTCAGGATCCTGATTAAAGGAAGGAAGGAAAGAAGCAAAACAAAAACCTTGGACTTCAAAAAAGCAGATTTTGGCTCCCTCAGGGAACTGATGGGCAGGATCCCTTGGGAAGCTAATCTGAAGGGGAAAGGAGTCCAAGAGAGTTGGTTATATTTTAAAGCAACCCTGCTAAGGGCACAGGAAGTTGCCATTCCAATTAGGAGAAAGAACAAACATGTGAGGCAGCCAGAATGGCTTAGCAGAGAACTCTGCTCTGAGCTTAAACATAAAAAGGAAGCTTACAGGAAGTGGAAGCTTGGTCAGATGACCAAGGAGGCATATAAAGATATTGCTAGGGACTGCAGGATAAAATCAGAAAGGCCAAAGGACAAATGGAGTTGCGGCTAGCGAGAGATGTAAAGGATAACAAGAAGGGGTTCTACAAGTATGTTAATAACAAGAAGAGGATCAGGGATGATGTAGGTCCCTTGCTGAATGGGGCAGGCATCCTCGTGACAGAGGATGAAGAAAAAGCTGAAGTGCTCAATGCTTTTTTTGCTTCAGTTTTCACAGGCAGGGTCAGCTCCCAGCCCACTACCATGGGTGTGGCAGATGGGAGAGAAGAAGACAGGCCCTTGGTGACAGAAGGTCAGGTTAGGGACTGCTTAAAGAAGCTGGATGTACACAAGTCCATGGGGCCGGACAAACTGCATCCAAGAGTGCTAATGGAATTGGCCGATGAGATAGCAGCACCGCTGGCCGTTATCTTTCAAAACTTGTGGAGAACGGGGGAGGTGCCAGAGGATTGGGAAAAGCAAATGTAGTGCCTATTTTCAAGAAAGGGAAAAGGAGGATCTGGGGAATTATAGACCAGTCAGCCTCACCTCAATCCCTGGAAAAATTATGGAGCAGTTTCTCAAAGAAGCCATCCTCAAACACTTAGAGGAAAATAAAGTGATCAGGAACAGTCAGCATGGATTTACCAAGGGTAGAGCATGCCTCATCAATCTCATCTCCTTCCATGATCAGATGACTGGTTTTCTGGATGCAGAAAGAACCGTTGATGTGATATACCTTGATTTTAGCAAGGCTTTTGATACAGTTTCCCACAGCATTCTCATTGACAAATTAGGGAAGTATGGGTTGGATAGATGGACTATAAGGTGGATAGAAAACTGGCTAGATCAACGGTTTCAGCGTGTAGGAATCAATGGTTCCATGTCTAGCTGGCAGCCAGTCACAAGTGGTATGCCCCAGGGGTTGGTCCTGGGTCTGGTTCTGTTCAACATTTTCATCAATGATCTGGATGATGGAATAGACTGCATTCTCAGTAAGTTTGCGGATGACACCAAGCTGGGGGGACCAGTAGACACATTGGAGGGCAAGGACAGGATTCAGGGAAACCTAGATAAATTGGAACAGTGGGCCAATAGAAATCTTATGAGCTTCAATAAGGACAAGTGTAAAATCCTGCACGTGGGACAGAAAAACCCCATGCACCGCTACAGGCTGGGAAACATTCAGCTAAGTAGCAGCAGTGTAGAAAAGGACCTGGGGGTCATGGTGGATGGGAAGCTAGATATGAGTCAGCAGTGTGCTCTTGCTGCCAAAAAGGCCAATGGCATACTGGGCTGCATCAAAAGAAGTATTACCAGTAGATCAAGGAATGTGATCATTCCCCTCTATTCTGCACTGGTAAGGTCACATCTAGAATACTGTGTTCAGTTTTGGGCTCCCCACTACAAAAAGGACAGGGACATGCTAGAGAGAGTTCAGAGGAAGGCAACCAAAATGATTAAAGGGCTGGAGCACAAGCCCTGTGAGGAAAGACTGAAAGCATTAGGCTTATTTAGTCTGCAGAAGAGAAGATTGAGGGGGGATTTGATAGCAACCTTCAACTACTTGAAGGGATGCTCTAAGGAAGATGGAGCTTGACTGTTCTTGGTAGTAACAGAGGACAGAACGAGGAGCAATGGTCTCAAGTTGCGGTTAGGGAGGTCGAGGCTGGATATTAGAAAAAACTTTTTTACTAGGAGAGTGGTGAAGCCTTGGAATGAGCTGCCAAGGGAGATGGTGGAGTCTCCATCTTTGGAGGTGTTTAAGGCCCGGCTGGACAAAACCATGACTGGGATGGTTTAGTGGGAGTGGTCCTGCGTCTGGCAGGGGGTTGGACTAGATGACCTATGAGGTCCCTTCCAACCCTATGGTTCTATGATTCTATGACTCTATGAAGCTTAATGTATCTTCTGCAGGCTGGCTGGGGGCAGGGCTCTCCCAGTTATCAGTGGGAATGCTGAATTTCTTGAAACCCTGCTTAACCTTGTCCTTGTATTGAAATTTTCGTGTTCCTCTGCATCGTGGGAAGTTCTTGACTTTTCCATAAAGCACTGCCTTCAGCAAATGATCATGAGGCTTGTGCTTCATGTGTCTCAGCCAGCACCACTTTATGAGCATCCAGCATAGTCTGCATAGATTGTAGGCTAGTTCGCTCAAGGATTTTGTTGTTAGGGATACATTGGTCCCAAGTGACACTAAGGATTTTTCTGAGACAATGAAAGTGGAAGCTGTTCAGTCTCTGCTTCTGCCTGGTGTATATGATCCAGCTTTCACTGCTATAAAATAGAATACTGAGGATGCAACCCTGATGAATGCACACTGTTTGTTATGGCAAAATAAAACAAAAACAAAAATTTGTTTTGCCTTGGACCAAAAGCGACAATGGTTGAATTTGAACAATAAATAAGTAAATTAAATAAATATAAAATATAATGGATCAGAGTTTGTGAGTCACATAATATGCTAACCAGGAAACTTTGATATAAGAGAAACATGATGGGTGAGGTAATATATTATTTTGGACCAACTTCTGTTGCTAGAAGGGACAAGATTTTGAGCTTTAAAGAGCTCAATCATTCATCCCTTCCACCACCACCAAAGGTTGGTCCTATAAAAGATATTCTCACTCACTCTGTTTCTCTCAGATCCTGGAACCAATGTGGCTACAATAGCATGACACAGAACTCTGACAGAACTCAATTCTAACCAAGAACACTTTCAGAACTATTATTGTTTTAAATTATTGCAAAAAACTGATCCTCCCTCTTCCCCGTTCTTCAAATTCTTGAAAAAGAGAGAAAGCAGTTATTCTTGCATAATCATAGAAACGGGAGGGGCTGATGAGAGGTCATCAAGTCCAGTCCCCTGCACTCATCGCAGGACCAAGGACCCTCTCAAACTATTCCCATCAGGTGCTTGTCTAACCTGCTCATAAACACTTCCAGTGACGGTGATTCCATGACCTGGCTAGGCAACCTATTTCAGTTGTTAATCACCTTGAGAGTTAGGAATTTTTTTCTGAATGTTCAACCTACACCTCCCTTGCTGTAATTTAAATCCATTGCTTCTTGTCCTATCATTGACCGTTAAGGAGAACAGTTTTTCTCCCTTCTCCTTGTGACAGCCTTTTAGATACTTTAAAACTGTTATTACATCTGCTCTGTCTCTTTTCTAGTCTAAACAAACCCAGCTCTTTCAGTCTTCCCTCATAAATCAGGTGTTCCAGACCTCTAATCGTTTGTGTTGCTCTTCTCTGGATTTTCTCCAGTTTGTCCACATCTTTCCTGAAATGAGGCACCCAGAACTGGACACAGTACTTCAGTTGAGGCCTAATCAGGGTGGAGTAGAGCACAAGAATTACTTCTCATGTTAAAGAGAAGTAATGTGCTTAATATGTTAAAATGATAAGGACCTAAGATCTAATGACACTGAAATGTATTTAAGCTGGCTGTGGTAGCAAAGTGAACTACTCTTGTATTAAAACAACAACAAAGGATACCCCCCCCAACACTTTATTTCAGATTAACCAACACATTTTTGTTTACAGCTATCACCTAGAGCTGCAGGACAGCCCTGGTTAGTGTTAAGTATTAAGTGACCTGTCAGTCTGTGAGGGAGGGGATAAGGAGAAATCCAGCAATTTTAGAATGACATGTTGAATGCCACAAAAAGTTACAGTAGGAGAGATTATCATATAACTGAGGGGGGAAAAAAACCCTTATCTCTCCCCTTTTCCTGGTTTTTGCACCGCAAATTATTAAGAAGGATAGCAAATACTTCAGAGAGATGCTATTTTAGGGGAAGAGAAACCCTACATTTGGCTGATTACTTGTAGTTAGACCTGCTCCAGCTGTGTTCCATGATTAATGTTGTGTCACCAGCATAGTGCTTGCTGAGGTGTCTCAGGTGGCAGGAGTCAGTGAGTTTGGCCCTGAAAAGGAGTGGCTATGGACTGAATTCCCCTCTTTTGCAGAGTATTTGGGGTCTTTGCACATCATCATAAAGTGGCTGGCAATTTTTCAAAATATTTGTAGGTCACCATTGTGTGTTGCCATTTGACAAAATGGATCCAAATAATCCCTCTTTTCACTAATCAGATTGATTTACTGACCTCAAACAGTTTCATGTAAGTACATACTGTTTCCTGTTGGATTTATAATTAACATTTGTTTGTACCTTTTGATCACTTTCTTTGATTTTTTTTCTGTGAAAAGGAAGTTGTACTTTTACCCTGGTGCATGCGGACTGTATACTGCATTTCCTCTGTGAGTTTAGCTAGTGGACTATTATAGCAATAATATCAACTGTTTTGATTTATATTCCTCCACCAATACTATCTAGCTTCTTATTTGCTTTTTTCACTATGACAGGATACTTGGCAAAAGGCTTTAAAGGATTTTTCTGTAATAACTTCCAATCTCTCTTTATGCTGCTCAATATTTCTGTTTAGCTGATATTCTGTCATTTGGCTTTTTGTTCCTAGGTTTGTCAGTGTGCATTCATCTGTATTTACTTTAGGCAAGATCAGGTTCTTAAATGACATAAACATCTTCCCCTTTGATTCTAATTTTCCATAGTATATGCTGTCTTCTAAGCTAATATCACCCATAGACTGTGAAATGTTTCTCTTTAATACCATCATCCCAGTCACTTACTCCCCTCCCCTCCAGTTTTTAAAAAGGACATAAAATGGATGCTGGCAGCATTTTATTAGTAGTCTGTTTTCTTGATTACAAGAATGAAAACACAGTTAAGATGTCAAATTTGAGTAATATTAAAATTGCTATAGACTGAACAAGACTATCTCAATGTCTCATTTTGTTTGTGAAAATATGTACCATCTTACAAGAAACTTGTCCAACCCTTCCTGTGCCCACCAAGCTTATGTTGCAAGATGTAGCTGAATCTCTTGTAGTCCATTAGAGTCTAATTCAGCAAAACACTTAAGTGTGTTCCTAAATCCACCAGTAGTTACTAATATACTTAAGCATGTATTTAGCATCTATTGAACTCAACATATTCAATTTACTTAATTGAACTTAATGCACATGGTTAAAGCTGAAATGGGGCCTTAGGACCTGGTTTAAAGCCTGTTAAGTCAGTTGGAAGAAACCTGTGAAGTCTGTACATAAACCCCTTCCATTAATTTTGTAATGCTTTTGTACTTGATTTGCACAGATGTAAATCACTACTAAGGTGGAAAGCAGTGGGGGGAGCAGGCATAGTGTTTTTTTGCAGTAGATCTTGTTGCTATGAAGAAAGAAGCCATGTTAATTTCTAGGTACTTAGAAACATGGGTGGTTTTAAAAGTTTGCTAAATGGAACATGCAAGACAAAGGCATCTTTATCTTCAATTTTCTAAGAAGGTATTTGAAACACTTGAGAACAAAGATGTATCTAAACTGTGAAAGGACTCCCACTTAAAAATGTTTCCGTTTGAATTCTTTTAAATTCCTTCTGTGTTTTGTCTTTAGTCTATTTCCAATGCAGTGCTTGTCCCTCTAGTGCAGCACCCAGTAGCTTACACCTTACATTTTTTTTATGGAGCTTGTATAATCTACTCTTTTTCAAAATGAAACTTAACCCTGAGATTGTTTTTCCTACTTCTTTTTTTTTTTTTGCCTGTCATGACAATGATCTATTGTAACCATCCTGGCAAGTAAATGAAGCGTGATCATATCATGCTGGATACTTGGCCTTGTACAAAGCATCCTCTCCCAGGCATTAAAAACATGCAGAATGAGATCTGGAGAAGAGGGAATAAGCCTCTAATTGAAATTGCTCTCCACAAATTATCCTATAGGAGAAGAGGTGGTGTGTGCTTAGGGAGATAGGTCCTTCAATATGGTCTCCCATTCGAGAATGGCTAGATGTGTGGAAGCCTTGTGCCACTGGTGCAAGCCCCTTCTCCATAACTCCCTCCCTTTGACTCTTTCTATTGGAGTAACATTACCAGGCCCTTCCCTTGATTACAGACCCCCTGAGGTCACTTCTTCCTGTGTGGCCCTTGGATAAAATAGGAAGGTCTCTGGGATGGTGAAATGGTGGGGAAAACAGTTCTAGAAAACTTTTTTGCTTTTGCTGGTGCTATGAGTTGGCTAGGTCAGCTCATGGCCTGCTTTCAGATGATCTACTGAGTTTCAGTTCTGAATATCCTTTGCCATAAAGATACACCTCATCCCCAAGAGAATGTTGGGAAGTCTTTCTTCTGTCATGATGGGGTTGTATTTTAAAAATGAACACTATGGTCCCTAGTAGCTGGGCGATTTTTCTTAGTGAGAATTAAAATGCTAGGAGGATTAAGTGCATCCTTACTCATTGCTGCCATTCTTTGTGCACTGCCACAGTCATGGTGCTTTGGAATGGTGGTTCTCAGCCTTTTGCGGGTTATGACCAACTTAATGGTGTATTGTGACTTCATGGGACACACCAGACCACTCCCCCCAGGCCAGATCCAGCCATCTTCCCAGTTCTCTGTGACACACTTACCACTGCGTGGTGACACAGTATCATGTCCTGACACAATGGTTGAAAACTGCTGCTTTGGAGAGCTGCCTTTTCACTAGAAGGCTGGCCTTTGAATGGAGACAATGCAGCTCTGTATGTCTGTTCTGTCCAGCCTTTTCAAGTAATTCCCAGCTGGGTGAGAAATGAGTAATGTTCTCTTTCCCTATGCACATGCTTCTCATTTCCTAGCTGATGCCATAAATGCTCCAAGTCTATGTTTGAAGATGAAAAATATGAACACTCCATCTCTTCCCTTTCTGCACCCTGTGCACCTGCTCTGCTGTCTCTGCTCCTATGGAGCTGCTTGCAACGTAGTAGCTGGTTTTGGCCCAGTGTTGACTGCTGCAAGCAAGTGATGTGCTCAGTTTTGCATAAAATATCAGTGGCCTTCTGGAACCCTGGAGAAGTCAGTTTGAGAAGGAAGTTCCAGGGAATGGAAAACAATTTATTTATGGAACACCAAGCAGCTGAAAGTTTCAGGGCTAGTGAGGAAGTGATGAACAGGAGAGAGAGAGTAAATGAGCCCTTCTATAGCAGCCCATGTTGCTAATACATTTTTATAGAGGTGAGATTTATTCTAGCGCCAAGCTCAGTGACTGTACAAACGAAGGGAGGGAGGTGAACTCAATAGCCTGTCTAAACAAAAATTATCTAGATATTCTTTGAGCCTCAGCCTCTAAGGGTATTTTTACCCTTAAGAACCATTTTGTCTTTTCATACTGTTCTTTCACCGTTAGCTCCTACCTCCCTCTTATTGTTCTTTGTCTGACTGATCCTCTGTGGAAAGGGGGAGCAGGAGGCAAATATTTGACCAAAAAAAAAAAGTCCTTTGCTTTTTACTCTCAAACTGATGTCAGTTGATTTGCTGTTACAGTCTGAGCAGATCCTATGACTTATACTTCTGTGCATTTATTTTGCTCCCTTTTTCTACATTCCCCATCTTCAAGCATCTGATGAAATGGGATTTTCTCCCACAAAATCTCATGTGATAAATAAATTTGCTAATCTTTAAAAGTGCCACCAGATTCCTCATTTGTTTAGCCAAGAAAGACATCTGTCCCAAAATACTCCTTTATCCTGGTTTGTGATGTTTGTCTGGTCCTGAAATCAGCTGAAGAAATGCCCACCCTAGTATTCAGAGCTCTAGCTTACTCCCCAAGCACGTACTCAGATGTACTACCTGAGATGTGCACAAGGTGAGGCATGGAGGTGGGGGAGAAGCAGGGGCACTCCATCTCATCATCATCAGAGGCACAAAACTTTTCCAGGGCCACATGGCAGGGGGTGGGGAGAAGGAAGAGTGAGCTCCCAGGGTGTGGGTGAAGGGAGGGAAGGACAGACAGAATATACCCACTCAAAAAGGGTCAAAGTTAAATTTCTGCTTGAGCTCCTACCCCTGCCATTGTTACCAAGAGGCCTACATCAGTCCCAGAGTCTGGGACACCATGGGGAGTGGGGCACTGCAGAATGTATAACATGGCACACTATCGCTGTCAGTGATAGGATAAGTAAGCCACTCAGAATAATCACGTTAGGTCCTGCAGCTGAGACACTCAGTAATCTCTATGGTTCAGTGTAACCTTTGGGTGGGCTAGAATGAATGTTCCCTCTAAGCTGCGTGGCTGCTGCTGCCGCCTACTGCAGAGAACACTGCTGGCTGCACATGGTCAGCAGCTGCAGTCTTTGCCAGGCCAGAAGGCAGAGGCTAGAATTCAGTCCCTTTCCCCTACCCAGTGCCTAACAGAGATAAACCCCTGAAGAAAGCAGCTGGAAACCCAGGATTCAGACTGTAAAGGGACTCGCATTGAAGATTGCTCAGAGCTACCATCCCACATTAAAATACTACTCAGAATAAACATAACAATGAAATTTATTAACTAACTTAACAAATCTTATCCTAAGAAAGCAAAATGAATCTACACAGAACAGTCCCCATGGAAAGAAACCCAAGGGTCCTGAAGGTCAGCTGGAGTCACCATTATCTCAGTTGCAGTCTCTGCTCAAGTCCTTGAGGCATGAGTGGAAAGAAGATGCAATCCTCCTCTTCTCTGTCTGCAGGAATCTTCAGAATTCCATCCAGTTCTTTCTCCTCCGCAACCAGCACCATGCATGATCTTTACTGGTCAACTAGCTCTCAGCCCTATAAGAGAAAACTCCTCTGCAAAATATTCCACAACAGGGAGAAGACATTTTGCTGTCCACTCTTGGCTCAGCTTCTCTCATGAACACTGAGCACATAGCCTCTTCTTATTACAGCTCTATACACTGGTCCTCTCAGGGCTGCTGCTCTCGGGCTTCTGACCACAGCACCAATAACAAACTTTGTGGAGCATGCTCAAAATGGTGCCACTCCCTATTTCCAGAAACTTCTGGTTTTTGGGCAGCTAATTTGCCTGACAACAGTAACCCACCCTGAATAGGTCTCTTAAAGAGAGAGCCTATTTTAGTTGTATGGGTTACATCAGCAGTTGTATGCTATTTCCTACTGCATCCTTGCTTAGTGCTAGTAAGCTGGATGTCAAAGAAGAAACAGAACCAAAAAACAAGGCAAATAATACAGGATCTAAAGGTAGTCTACATGGAATGCTATCCATTACTAGATGTGTGCTAGAAGAAAAGTTTGAGCTGTCTGTATGTAGATTCTTGCAAACAAGAAATTATTATATATTACATTAAATAAAATTAATGTTAACTACCTCTGTCAATCAAGCATTGGGTTTTATGCAACTTTGAGTCTGGTTAGTGAAGTCTAATCAGAAATTGTTGAATGTGTTAAACTTAATACAGGCAGGGCTGGCTCAAGGGGCTCTGGTGCCCTGAGCCAGCTTTTGCTTTTGCACCCCCCTGGGGGGAGGCATGGAACCTGGCCTTTGCTCTGAGCTGGCTTGCCCCATCTCCAGGGTAGGGAACAGCTGGCCCAGGGGTAGAGTGGGCCAGCCCTTTGGATGGACTGCACTCTCTTGCCCTGCCTCTGGCCTGGTCCTCTGCCTGAGGGCACAACAGCCAGTCAAGGGACAGAGGCTGCTCTCCCACCCCTCTCTTGGGTTGACTCTTCTGACCCCAGGGGCGGAGTGGCTGGCTCGGGAAGGGCAGGAGTGCGGGTCCAACTTACGGGCTGGCCGGCCCTGTCCCCAGTATGGTACCGCAGTGCCCCTAACCTGCAGTGCCCCAAGCCACAGCTTCATTGGTTCATGGCTAGTGTTGGCCCTTAATACAGGACTGTGAAACATCAGAGCAACTGTTCAGTACTTGCTGAAGTTACCCAGTATTTCCTTTTTCTGTGTGGTAATCTCTGACTTTCTACAGAAAATAGCTTTAGCTTACTTATAAAGGGTAACTCCTGAGGCAAATGAAAAATAAAATTCAGCATGAAAGATTAAATAAGTTAAAAAAGAAAAAAACATGGCATTGTAAGAAGGAAAAAATTGATTTCATCAGGCGCCTGCTTAATTTCTTTTAAAAAAAATTGTCTCGAAAAAGAATTCAGTTTAATTAAGTACAATGGGGAAAATAAACTTCAAGCTAAAATCAGCATTCTGTGAAACTATTACAAAAAGAAAATTAAGAGGCAACATCCTGAACTATTAAAGACTAAAAGAAGAACCATTAGGAAAATTGGCATTACAATGATCTTTTAAATTAGCAGTAGACTCATAAATAGAATGATCAGACTAATGTTGAGTTGAGAAGAAAAAGAAGCTGCCTCAGATTAAGTTGTTTTCCAGAACTTTCTAGAAGCATCCACAGGGGCTAGGGCAAAGCCTCAGCTGGTGTGAATCAGCATTGCATAATTTGAAATCAGGGAAGTAAACCCACTTACACCTGCTGAGGATCTTTCTCTAGATTTTTAGTATTACTACAAAGACTTAACATTTCCTGTGGTAATTTGACACTGAGTTTTCTTAATTTTTTTTTATGATCCAAATCTTCATTTCTTTCTCTGAAGACTTCTTTGTACAGGCAGAAAGGATGACCTCATCAAATCAGATTTTTCCCAAGGAGCAAATACAGCTAGCACCAATCATATTAACAAAGTCTTTGCAATGTTTAAAGCTTGTTCAGCTTCCTTTTATGCCTGATCAGGAGCAGCACTGATGCCTAGCAATCTGCAAAATCCCAGTAAGAGTGCTAATTAGTTAAACTGCAGCAGAGCCAAGAGTGGGTGATCACACCCTGCCTTTAGTATATCTGCCCAGAAGTTTGGACTTGCCACATACAGAGGAACTGATTTTTCAAATAGTGTGTTTCAAAAAATTAAGTTTTCACATCAACACACACACTGTATTGATAGTTTGGACTCTGAGGGTGTGTCTACATGGCAGTTAAACACCTGGAACTGACCTGTGCCAGCTGACTCAGGCTTATGGGACTTGTGATGGTCCTTGCCTATGGGAGTATTGCCTAGTGTAGTGGTTCCCAACCTTTTTTCTGCTGTGGCACACCTTGATACCACTAATTATTTTGAGGCATGCCACCATTAACTCATGAATACTCAAATTCACTCATGTATATTCATGAGTCATGGCACACTGGTAGGGAAATGTTGTACATGTAGTGAGAGTCTGTTGGCACCTTATAGACTAACAGATTTCTTCAAGCATAAACTTCCGTGGGTTGTAGCCCACGGGTGACACCGGACTCTTGCTGCTTTTGTTAGATACAGGCTAACACGGCTACCGCTCTACATATAAAACTTCCCAGGGTGGTAGGGGAGCACTGGCAAGAGAGGGGAGGAAGGACAGGGATGGCTATGTGGGGTGGAAGGAAAGAGTGTGGGTCACAGAGCAGGGCAGGAAAAGAGTACAAGGGTGGCCATGGGGGCAGCAGGGCAGGGTAAGGCAGGGTGGGGAGCAAGGCAGGGGTGGCAAGAGAGGAGAAGGGAAGGGAGGGCACAAGTGGCAATGTGGGGTGGCAGATGGGAACTGGGGGAATGGGAGGACAGAACAGGGCAGGAGAACATGATGTTCCTTCCCCCCCCTCCAGCAGCTCCATAACCCTCAGTGCCCCCTGTTCCACCAGCAGCTCTTTCACCCACAACACCCACTTCCCTGGCAGCTCTGCTGCCTGCAACACCCTCATCCCCCCTCACACTCCCACCAGCAGCTCTGCTACTCCCAGAGCTCCCTCCCCCAGTGCTGCTCCCTGTCCCCAAAGCAGCTCCCTACCCTCTAGCAGCTCCCCCCCCCCCCATGGCTCCCTACTGCCCCTGCCAAATCCCCCCCAACCCACTCTCACCGGAGGTGATGGTGTCCCCACAGGCAGTGGCATCCCTGGATCTGGCTGGGGCCAGATCTCAGCAGCAGAGGCACCAGGACCCCAGCTGGGGCCAGACACCAGCAGTGGCTTCTGGACCCTGACAGGGGCTGGATCCTGCCTCCACCAGCGGTTCTAGGGTTGGTCAAACAGCCAGCAGCAGGCTTAGGTCCCTGGCCAGGGCCAGACACTGGCAGCAGCTCCTAGACCCCCCCAGTCAGCAGCCCTGGGCTCCTGGCCAGGGCCAGACACTAGCAGTGGCTCTGGACCCCAATCTGGGCTGGACCCTGCTGCTGCCACTGAGGGGGCCTGGGATTCTGGTCAAGGCTTGATCAGGTGGCCAGGGCTGGATCTGCCACCACTGCTAGAGGTCCCGTGACCCCAGCCAGGGCTGGACCCCGCTGCTGCTGCCAGCCCTGGGAGGGGCCCTGGCTTGCTCCAGATCAGGGGACCAAGGCTGGTCCCACCACTACCAGCAGCTCTGGGTCCCCAGCTGGGACTGGTCCCGCCACTGCCAGTGGGTCATGGTCCTGGCTGGGGCCAGATCCCAGCAGCGGCCCTGGGACCCTATCTAGAGTAGACTTCACTGCTGGCAGTGGCTGCTGTCCTCCAACTGAGGCAGGAGCAGGTCTCAGCTGAGACTCAGGGCTCCCAGTAGGGTGGCCTTGGTTCCCAGCGGAGCCTGCTCCGGCCTCAGCAGGGCCTCTCATAGGTCTCTCAGGGCCCATCTGCCAGCCCCTGCCATGCCAGCCCTCAACTCCAGTGCCTTTCTGCCCCCCCCCCCCGCCAACCCTATTCATCCTTCTTCCCCCAGCCCACACCTACCAGCAGGCAGCAGATGCAAAGTGCATCTGCAGCAAGCTTTCTTGCCCTGCACAGCTCACATGGCTGGAGATTTAAAATAACCCCAGCTCCCAGGCAGGTCTCATGGCACACCTGAGGAGTTGCTGTGGCACACCGGTTGGGAACCCCTGCTCTAGTGATCAGGGCTTAGGCCCTGCAAGCTGCAGAGTAGGTTTTGGTAGGGGAGTGCAGGCCCTCGCATTCCACTGGGCTCCAGCCCCAGGCCCTCTGAGGTTGACAAAAGGGTGTGATATCTGGGAGCGCCATAAGGCTGCTCTCCTTTGACCACTTCCTACCATACTTCTGTTGTTCACAGTTCGTTGTCTGTACAGGAAAGCAGGGTCTGCTCACTGCATGGTACCTTTCCAAGAATGGCATGGCAACCATGGGTGTTAATGTTTAAAATAATAGTCTGGGGCACCATCCCTGGGGAGGGGGCAGGGCAGGGGCGGGGCTGGTCACTGGGCAACAACTCCATCCCCAGCAGGGGGATGGGACTGGTTTTCAAGGACAGGCAGTGTTGCAGTGCAGCACACTGTGGGATGGCCCAGCCTGGGGGTGGCATAGGCAGGCAGTGCTCTAGGCAGCCAGGGCCCCTCTTAGCCTGGGGACTAGGGCCCCACCAGCTCAGAGCACCGCTGGGGTGGGGCAGACTGGCTTGGCGGAGCAGCGCAAACTGGCAATGCACTGGGGTCAGCAGGGCCTCCCTTAGCCTGGGGTCTGGGGCTGCAAGGCAGCCCCAGTCCCCAGGCTATGAGGCACCCTGGCCACCCAGTGCATTGCCAGCCCTTGGTCCCCCTGGACTGGACTGTCCTGCAGTGTTTGGCACCACATCACCACCTGCCCCCAAGTGCCATCCCTGTCCCCATGCTGGGGATGGAGTGGCTGCTCAGGTGGCCAGCTCTGCACTCTACCCTGTCCCATGCCAAGCCCTGCTGGGGATGGTTTGGGAGAGGGTGGGACCAGCTGGAACAGAGGGATCTGCTCCTCTGGCTTGGGGCACTGCCCAGTTGGTTCAGGGCATGGGCACTGTAGGCCGGTGCTTACCAATGCGACTTATGGCAACTTTCTCCCTTTTCTGCTTCCTTTTAAGAACCCTTCTAGCCTGTGCCTCTTTTGCAGGTGTGGTGGGGCAGAGCTGGCTGAGTGGAGAAGGTCCTTAACTCCTTGTTGCCCAGTATGGTGTTTCATGCCATATCACAGAACTGTTTAACTGCAGTGTAGACATCTGAGCTTGAGCTACAGTGTGAGCTCTGGCACTCTCTCATCTTGCAGGTTTCTAGAGACTGAGCTCAAGCCTAAGCCCAAATATCTACAACACAGTGAAACAGCCTGTGGCCTGAGTCAGCTAGCATGGGTCAGCCATCCAGGGCCAGATTAAGGCAGGGGCTTTAGGACTGCAGCCCCAGGCCCTGACCCACAGGGGGCCCTGCCACTCCACAAAAATTCAGACTTGGCTGAACAGTGCACTGCTGCTGCCCACCATCAGCCTTCCTGTCTTGCCCCTGGACTGGTTGGTTTGTTCCAGACTAGCCAGCCCAAGGGTGGAGCAGGAGCTTTCCATACCATGACCTCTGGCCCAAGGTCCCCCCAAGCAGCTTGCAGGGGCCACAGGCCTCAGACCCCTTTGTCACAGGATGCACATCTGTGCACCCTGGGTTATGAGCTATATGATTTTTCTGTTCACTTATACACTGGGGTTGTATGATTTTATGCCAGTTATGCCATGTAATGTTTCTTTATGGACATTCATAGCCTATTCTACATGATTACTATAATGATATGTTTTCTGCAGCCTCGTGCAAGTGTACAGATGTGTAGCATGGCTCAGTGGGCGGGCGACAGGCAGAGCTCTCTTCAAGCAGTATTGAGCAAGGTAGCACCTGGAGGAAGCAGCAAAGATATGCTAATTGAGGTGGCTCAGACTCAAACAAAGGGATCACCTCTGCGTGGAAGGAGAGGGGTGAGGGGGATGGGAAACAAAGAAAGACACTCAGAAGATTTTTTTGGGCTTTTTGCCTGGGACACTCCTTTTTGAAACAACTTCAAGCAAGATCTGGGCCCTGTCTGGCTTCAGGAAGAGACTGGCTGTACAAACATTTGACAGCCAAACATCTTGAGCATAAACTTGGACTATGAGGTTCCCCCCCCCCCGGGCCATGCTATACATCTGTACACATGCATGAAGTTGCAGGAAACATATCATCATAGTAATCATGTAGAATATGCTATGAGCATCTATAAAGAAACCTTGCATGGCTCAATTGGCATGAACACATATAATCCTAGTGTATAAGTGAACAGAAAAATCATGTAACTCATACTCCAGGGTGCACAAATGTGCACCCCATGACACCCTTCCAACACTAGCCATGTTGTGGGCCCTGGCTTTCCCTCCAGGGCCAGGCAGGCTGCTGGCTCCAAACATTGCCCCTGCAGCACTGGCTGGGCTGCAGGCCCTAGATGCTGTTCCCCAGCACCAGCTGGGCCAGGCCACAATACCCCTAGGCTGAGTGCCACTGTGGTGAGGAGGGCCCATAGGAGTGGGCAGCCCTGTGCTCCCCAGCCCTTGATCTGAACCTGCAGCCATGTATTTGAATTGTGTAGGCATACCTTTTTTCAAAGGGGGTCTTTTCTAGAAATCCATTGTTAACCTTTTGAAAGTCTTTTAAGAAATCACTTGTCCACTGTCTACCCTCAGCCATTGTCTTTGAATATTTAAATATCGAAGAGGTTTTTTTGATAGTAGACAACTTTTTGTAATCTAGCAGAAAAAGGCATAATGGGATCCAATTACTAGATGTTGAAGCTAGGTAAATTCCGACTAGAAATAAAGCATAAACTTGTAAGAATTAAGATAATTAACCACTGGAACAAGTGGCCTAAGAATGTAATGGATTCTGTATCACTGGAGGTCTTTATATCAATACAGGATGTTTTTCTAAAAGATACACTAGTATATCTCAAAGGAAAGTTCTTGACTTGATGGAGAAATCATTGCTGAGTTTCTTTAGCCAGTGTTACACAGGAGGTTGGACTAGATGATCATGATGGTCCCTTCGAGCCTACACATGAATCTAGTTTTGATTTTTGGTTTACACCAGGCTTGCCCAACCTTTGGCCTGGGGGCGAACTCTGGCCCACCAAGGGCTTTCATCTGGCCTGTGGAGTGCTGCCGAAAGAGCCTGGGAGCTGGGGCTGGCCAGGGCCCTTTTTAGTTTATTATCCTGTGCACAGCTGCAGGGAGGTGTGGCCTGGCTGGAGCTGTTCAGGGGCTGGATCTCCTTGAGCAGTGCTTGGCAGGGAGTGAGGAGAGCAGAGTTTGTGGGGCCTCTGTCACGAAGTAGCTGAATCCTGCCACCCAGCTGCTCTGCTCCCCTGACCTCACCCTTCTTCCCCACCCCTCCTCTGCCATGCTCTGCTGTCCTGCCTTGCTCCCGCTCTCTGCCTTGCCCCCTCACACAGGCACCCCACCCCTTGTCTTCTGTACCCAGTGCAAGCAAAAGCAATGCCAAGTATTACATTAATCATTATTTTATTGAAGTTTACTACTAACATTGATTTGTATGTCTTATCTATCAAAAATTTTCACTGGCCCCCCAATGGAGAAAAGAATTGCAATGTGGCCCCTCACCCAAAAAGGTTGGACACCCCTAGTTTACACCAACAGCTTGGATAGTAAAATGTCAACATGTAAAGTTCTCATTCCGCAATGGACTTTGTTTCAGTGCTAATGATACGAGGTGCTGTTTTAAGTAAACAATTTAATGGGAGCTGGATAGTGCTTTCAACTGTGTGAGTGGTGCAATATATGAGGGGGCAAGGTCAGGTCTGTGTACTATATCTGTCTTTGAGGGACACACATTATGTAGGAAATGTATTATTTGTGTACTAGTACAACACACTCCTCTCATAATATACTAGTAGCCAGACATTCAGGAATAGTAAAAAAAAAAAATAAAAATTCTGAAATAAATGTATTCAGTAGAATATATAAATTGAGGGTGACATTTCCCTAAACTGAAACTGGAAAACCAAGTAGGGGGTGAGGCCAGGCAGCTTGGGCTAGCCCCATGGGGGCTGGCATGAGTTACCTGATCTGAGACTGGCAGCCTGAGCCTCACCAGTGTGGAGCTGACAGTTCAAGCTGTCTGGCATTGCTGCTTATGCTCATGTCAATGACATTGCAACATTTTTTGTGCAAAAAGCTCTTGCTTTCCCCCAATCCCAGACAAGAGCAAATGGGACAAAATGCACAGTTTTGCCAAAAAAAGTCAGGAGGAGGGCTGTAAACAGGACTATCCTGGTTAAAATGGAACATAGGGTCACTATAGTATTGATGAGCAAGGAGCCCTGTGGCATTTAACGACTAATAAACTTATTTATTGCATGAGCTTTTGTGGGAGAAAATCTCACTTCATCAGATGCTTTGAAGAAGGGGGAACTTACGGAATGGGAGGAAATAAATGCAGGGAAGTGTAAGTCATGGAGCAAATTAAAGCAGTTGTTAAGATTCAAACACTGGAGAACAGCATATAGAAGAAAAGGTCAAATCACCTGTTGTAATGAGAAAAAAATCCAAAGTCCCTATTTAACCCTGAAGCAATACAGTCAAATTTGCAAATAAATTTGAGCTCTGTAGCTTCTCTTTGAAGCCTTCATCTGGTATTCATCTGTCTGAGCACTGCAATTAGTGAATTGTTGATGGGGCGATCAAGAAGATTGAAATGCTCACCCACCTGTTTTAGAATGTTACGATTTCTGATGTTGGATTTGTGCCCATTTATAGATGACTTCGGATTTTATTTTCATTACAACAGCTGATTTGACCTCATCCTCCTCTGTGCTATTCCCCAGTGTTTGAATTTTAACAACTGCTTTGATTTGCTGTTACAGTGCTACCAGATTTCATGACTTTCACTTCCCTGAATTTTTCTCCCATTCTCTAAGTCCCCTCATATTCAAAGTGTCTGAAGTGGGATTTTTTCCCATGAAAGCTCATGCAATAAATAAATTTGTTGGTCTTTAAGTGTCACAGGGCTTGTTGTTTGCTTTACTGAGTTTGACTAACCCAGCTACCCCTTGAGAACCTAGTATTGATGGTTTTATAACACAGAGAAATGTTGGTTTACTGGATAATTCTCTTCTCCCAGCCCAAATATTAATTGTCTTTAGTAGACCCTATGTCATTTACAGGTGTTATAGTCTCCTCTTAATGAACTCTTGTCTCTCTTCATGCTCCCTTCTCATTTAGTATGGGCATTGGCTACAACAGACAACGTGCCTCTCATGACCTGTTTAACCTGCAAAAAACCCATCCTCTGCAGCAACTCTCAGACACTGGGCTTACAGACCTGGCTTGTGAGGTTCACATAACAGTGATAACAGTAGCTGTGTTCAGGGGTTAAAATATAATTTGGCAGGCTCCGGAACCCTTTTAAATTTCTGGGCCCCCTTCCTGCACATTCAGGCCTCCTTCATGCACATCTGGGCCCTCTTTACTCACCTCAGCTACTGCCCCCCCACTCTAGTTACTGCCCCCCATCAGACCCCTCTTTCCTCATGTCCTCCTCAGCCCCAGTCCCCACTCCCTAAGCACCCTGCCACCATGTCCCCACTGCAGCCCTCCTAACCTCCTACCCCAGCTCACTTGTCTTCACTCTACTCCCTTCAGCCCCCCAACTCCCGCCACATGTTCCCAGCCCCCTTCAGTCTCCTTGTCTCCACACCCTCACTCCACCCCATTCAGCCCCCTCAACCCCCTCCATACCTCCCAGCCAACCATCCTGACCCCTTCGCCCCCCAACGCTGAGCTGCCCAAGGGGGAGGCTGGGCCCCGTGTTGTGCTAGTTCACCTCCACGGTGCGGGGACTCCCACGGGCTGGCTGGGGTGGGGGTGGGGGAGAATTGCCACTTTCTCCCCCTCCAGGCTGCGCAGCCTGTGCATGCACAGGGGGGTGGCCTGCATGTCACTGCAGGGCAGGCACACCTCCCCTCTTCATGGAGTGGTGCTTGCCCTGCTGGAACATGCCAGCTCAATTTCTAATTTTAGGTGACCTGGAACACTGGGCCCCCTAAAAATAGTGGGCCCCAGAATGCTGTTCTGGTGCGTACTGGCCCACTTTAACCCCTGGCTGTGTTGACATTCCCAGTTGGGCTCTGACACCTGGTGAGGTGGCAGGTCTGAGAGTCCAGGCCCCATCCTGAGTGGGGATGTATTCACTACTATGTTTGCTACACTTTACTGCTGTAGTGTGAGCTCTGAGACTGCAGACCTGGGCTCTGAATCTGTCACAGCATTTTATTTTCAGTTTAGACATGTGCTAAGTAGCTCATATTCTTCTTGACACAGCAAGAAAATATTGAAGTAAAAGTATAATTTGTAATTCATGTACTGCAGGTTTATTGCTATTTTTGCAGAAATTGTCACTTCATTAGCTTGCTTTATGCGCCCCTCCATTTCTGAATCTGCTATTATGAAGCCAGAACTAGATTAGTGCTGGCTTTGTCAATTTACCTTATTAATGATTAGTTAATTCCCCCTAAGAATCACTTTTTACCTCAATAGTATTCTTTGTAAGTTATCAGTTTTCATTTGAAAGACTTTTAGCACTTGCTTTTCAATTATGTTGTCATAGCACAGTACAAAACCTTAAACATATTGTCACTTACTTATAGCTGACTTGTAGAACAGGAATGATTTATGTGTGTGACTTGCAAGGTCTAGCAACAAAGCATGATGCTACACACTTTATTGTGATGTAAGGTACAGGCCAAACAGTGTGAGCATATGGGTGGAGTTTCAGTCCTAACTCTAACATTTCCAGAACGCAGGATCAGAAGTATTAATATGCAACTTAGAAAGCACGCTATATATTTTAGTATCCCTTCTGCATCCTGTTAAAGAACCCTTTTTTTGTGAGTTTGGTCAAATTTTCCTTGCTCCATTCTGGGTCCATCATTATTTACAAGTGTGACATTACAGTGCTTAGTGGCATTTCTTTCCTTCACATCTCCAGATACAAGCCTGGATCACATGAACAAGCAAGTAAGTATTATTAGGTTAAATTTATCTTTTGAAGCATAGGTGTTAATTAATAGGAAGGCTGTGAAGGAAGATAATGCTCTTTCAATGTATGAACAAAATGAGGGAAAGTGTGAGGTGTAGTGGGAGAGTAATAAAATAATACCCTCAGATGACTGGATTAATGTGGATTAGTGGATGGGATGTAGAACTGAAGAGATGGGACAGTTGCTGAGCAGCATGTCCTTGAGAATTGTCTTCAACTGATTGCATGCAACCGGAGACATGTAAATAGTTTAATGGCTGATAAATTGCAGTTATGTGACTGTGAGGGAAGGTGGGGTAGAGTTCCCTCCAGAGCTTTCAGTGAGTGAGATCTCTGGGGTGTACTGGATCTTGCATAAAAGGATGTAGAAGTAAACTGAATATTTTGAAGAATTATATATATTGATGTCCTGTAAGGATATGTTCTTATGAGGTCTTAGTTTCATATTCTCAGGGTAATAGGGGTATTCCACATATTCCATGTGGATATTGTATCACAGAGACTATGAAAGTTAATGGTTTAGAACTGTTTTTGTCCACTGGGCCACCAAGATGTCTGAGGGGATTCTAAGTTGACACCCAAATAACTACATAGGCCTATTGCAGTTTGTTCATGTGTCTTTACCTCATGTCATAAGGTTTCTCAGTATCCTTTTTATTTCTCCTGCTCCAGATGTCACCCATTTGACACTCCTAGTAGATATTTCTGAATCTCATCAAACTAGGATGCTGAGTTTTATGTTAGTGTGGTCTGGAGTGGTATCATAAATATTTTGTGTAGGTATCTTGAGGACCTCTTCTCCACAGGGTTGGAATAATGCAGGGGCAGGGGTGGGCAGGCTGGAGGGGCCCTTTATCTGGGCCTGCTGCTCCATAATTTGATGTGATATGCTGATGACTCTTCTTTTCAGTCTAGGCATAGCTGATTTCTGTGGATGTGAAAACCTTGGATTCACAGACTGAATATATAGACCCCCTTTCTCTACTATAGCCCCAAATCCTTGCTTGATGTGTTTTGGCTCTCCTCTGCATGTTTATTCATCATTATCATGCAGTTTTGCTTGGCAAAATTTTATTTTATTTTTACAGCATTGGTTGATAATATTAATGATTTATTTTTAAGCATTTTTTCTATATAAATTTTCAGAATTGCAGAACATTGTGTAGGTAGATAACTGTAAATGATGGTATGTCTTGAGATTAAAAAAGATAAAGCTTTTATAACCATTAAAACAAAAATTGTCAATGTTTAATGGCAAAATATACAGGTAAATATCTTTAAATCAAACTTGAATAGATTCTCACGAAGAATTTTTCTTTGAATATGTGCAAATTTTGATTTATAGAAATATTTTTCAGTTCAGTTGTACAGTGAAATTGGTATTTGATAATAAATATTTCTCCATCTTTCTTTGGTACCACATATGCATTTTCCCATAACTACCTAATGTACTCCCAGTTCATATTTTTTAATGACAATTGTCACTTGTTTTGTAACTGTTAGACCCTTCTCTTAAAGCAGATAAGTAACTATTTTTACAAATCAAGGAAGGAGTCCTCCTACGAAAGCCCATGTGATAAATAAATTAGTTAGTCTTTAAGTGCCACAAGACTTCTTGCCTGTTCTGCTGAACTAGACTAACACAGCTAAACCTTTGGAACTATTTTTACAAAGTCATCATTATTACTTAACTGCAGAGCTGTAACACTCTGAGTGCCTAGGGAATGTTCTGATTGGAATGTGCACCTTGCAATTAGTAGCACTTGGGACCAGCAGTGCAAAATGCTCCTTTTAATAGAGCGGCTCTATTGAACCACTCTGGCGTACCCCCAGCAAAGTCCCATTTGCCCCACTGTAGTTACAGCTCTGCTTAACTACCTAGATGCTTTAAATGTAGGGATCAATTAAAAAAAGGTGTGTAGAAACTTGGGCAGTTTAGGTTCCCCATTGTTTCCATCCCCCTCCTTTTCACAGAGTCTAGTTTTTCTCTAGTCATTGTTTTTTTCCTCTGATTCCTTATTAGCTAGCATTAGTTCATTATCCTTTTATCTTGTCTTTCTATTTCTTTTGCAAACTTGTCACAATTGTGTATATTATTGTTTGGATCATGGCCTCATCTCTGTTTTCAGGAAAGGTTTCTTTTTACTCTCAAATCTCCAATCAGTACTGTTGAAACAATATTGGCTGCTGCTTTTTGAGGAGTTACTGTGTAAAGTCCTGTCCCTATTGAAGTTAGTGAGGGTTTTATCAGTGATTTCAATGGGCCTGGGATTCTCCAGCCTTCTTCCTGCTTCCTGAATTACATCATAGTGAGCACACTATTCCCTATATTTCTTAATTCCATGCAGTTTTTTTCAAAGCGGATGTTCTTTCCTACTGTTTGTCAGTGCACAGGAGACTACGTGTTATGGGGAGAGTATAAAGGCACTCAAAGGAGAATTCCAATAGATATTTAGGTCTGACTCTTACAAGAAGTCCTCTGTGGGGCTTTGTGTAAATCAGGACTCTACCTGTAGTCCTCTTACATTCTCTACAGTGCTGACTGTTCATTAAGTATTACATTGTATCTTTGAGCACAAGATGGGAACTCATTTAAGGATACAGCAGTGAGTTAATTTTGATTTACTGATTACAAACTTAGTGGCCTTCTGATAAGGAACATACAAGATTTCCCCCCAAGGAACTAGAAGGGCAATATCTATAATATTTTGAGCTTCACAGTTTGATGGCAAATAGTAAGGGAGATATTCTGTATATAAGGAAAGATTGTTGTTAATTGTAGATTGACCTAAAGTGGCTGCAAGTTCAGGTTAGAGTAAGCACTTAGATGTTTGTATGTTTATCTAAAGCCAGTACAAATTGCTTTACATTGCAAAACTGAGCTAGATTTTTCTTGAAGAAAGGTTTTATTGTAAGGTTTCCAGAAATGATGACAACCAGACTGTTCAAACTTAAAAAAATGGTGCCAGCAAATTCACAACAAAGGTAAAGATGGATGGCTAGGTGGTGGGCAGAAAAGTGGTAGTTTCTTATTTTCACTGATTCAAGCCCCCTTATTTAACTGAGTTTTAGATATAATTAATTTTTTTGTCTCCCCCTCCCTCTTCACAGCATCCAGGATTTTGGCAGTCTGAAACCAAACATCAATCACATCGTCTTAAACTATGTGGTTGACTAAAAATCCCCACATTTCTCAGATTTCAACTTTCTCTTTGCAGTCTCTTCCTTTTTGCTAAATGACACAATCTGAGTCCTCTGCTTTGGAGCCGTTCCTTAGAAGCAACAACAATGATCTCATAAAAGTACATGGTGCTGCCACTTACACTCCAGTAAAACTGTTTCTCTTTCTGCTGGCAGTGATGACTTATAACCCCCAATAAGCAAAATCACTTAGCTTGTGGCCAGTTTGCTGTAGCTAGATCAGGCAGAAGGAGTCTGAAGATATTACGGTAACAACTGGTGTGAGAACTATGAGGGTGGGATGGGGGAAGGCAGTTGCTCTCTGGAGATCCAAGATTAGTAAAGCTGTACTTGGAATAATGGTGCTGATGCTGTTGACATTACTTCTTTGGTAGTGGATTTTGTGTGGACAGAGCTTTGCCTTTTTTTTAAGGCTCTTTTTGGTGAATGTTGGGTTATTTTTCACACAGATCTGTGCTGAATCAGAGTTTTCTCTCCCTAAGGACTTTAACCCCTCACCAGGGTGAGTGCAGCCATGCCATTGTATTAAGCCCTTACATTTAGTTTTCAACACTTCCCTTTACTGTAGTGCACAAATTCCACTTTCATGAGTGGAAAGCAGTGTCTTTTATAAAAGTTGCTTTTATCTTCTGGAATGAGACATGCAAGTTTGCAGAACAACAACAATGACAAAAAAAATCCACTTGTTGCAGTTCCCAGGGACTGATTAGGAAGCAGATTTTAGATGAGTACATTTGTGATCTCATGGTTGGGGTCGAGGCCCTATTTCAACATTCACAGAAGGGCTTATCTAAACCTAGGCCAAGCATGAACATAGAGAATAGCCAAAGTTTGCCTAGTCATATTATTACTTACAGCAGAAAAGTGCAATAAGTAATATGTTCCTCATCCCATAGCTGGTGCTTCAAAAATTGTTTCTGATGGAAGACAGTAATGATGTCAGGACCTGCCACATTTCCCCCTCCTGCCACTTTTTTATTCATGTGTAAGGAAGGAAGGAGAGTTTGCTAGTGCCCTCTGAATCTGACGTGGCAGGACGAGAGTCTGCTAGTGCCCTCTGAATCTGACGTGGCAGGACGAAATACCAGAAGACCCTGACTTATTCCCTGGGCACTGAACAGTAACTAATGTGGCTTTGGGGAAAAAGCTCTGAAGTTTTGAAAATTTCCTTAGATTTCCCTTACAAATTCTTCCTGGAAGCCAAAACACAGTTCCCTTAAAACTATTCAGCCCTTTGGCTACCTTGCAGACCAACAAGTCAAATATGATGAGGATTACTGAAAGTCTTTACCCATCATATGTTTAAAAAAAAAAGTCCTACCAATTCCAAAGGAGCAGACACATTACCAAACACATCAATGAATAGTTCAGATCTTACTCAGATACATACTGCAAGCCAATACTTATTAACTGAACTAAATTTTTTTTAAAAAAAGGAAAGTAATGGTTAATCTTAGGTCAGTATATACATACAGATGAAAATAAAGCTCTTAGGTCAGTTTCAAATAGAGATGATTAACCAGGTTGCAAAGTTCTCAAACTGCAAAGTTTCTGAAATCATCCAAGTAGCTTGGAACTCACCAGTCCTTGCTAGAGCTTCTTTGTTAGAAATCCGGTTTAGAGAAGTGAAGACTAAGTAGTCCATACACCATTAGTTCTCCCATGAGAATTAGCAGGATGATTCTGAGCTGGTGCTGGAAGAGCTCTCAATTCTTGGGGAAAAGCATAGTGTAGTGGCTAGCACAACTGCTTAATATGCAGATAGTCCTGGGTTCAATCTCTAGGGGGTTGGACTTGGTGATCTCATGTGGTCCCTTCCAATCCTATGAGTCTAGTTTATTTTATGATCCAGACTGTCCCTGAAAAGCTTGGAAAGATTTGAGATAAAAAGGATCAATCCTGACTAGAGTCTTTTACAGATCCCTGCAGGCTGATTGATATCTTCTTGACAGCAGGTACCTCTTTGAACACTTAACAGATGATTGCTTGTGGCTCTGAAATATCATCTCCCATATTCTGAGCACACTGGTAGCCAGTTAAATTAGCACAGGTAATTGGCTATTCACAAGTGTTTATTACCTGAACTTCAAAGAGAAATAAAAACAATAGTATTTTTACATCGAGGTTCCATCTAAATGGTCAAATGTTGCTTTTAAATAAACGAGTCCTGTGGCATTTTCCAAATTTGACATTGTTGTTTCAGGGCTTAATAAGGACTTTTGGGGTTTTTTCTCATTACAACAGGTGATTTGACCTCATCTTCCTCTATATTCTGTTCCCCAGTGTTTTGAATCTTTACAACTGCTTTGATTTGCTGTTATAGTGTGACCTGATCCTATGACTTACACTTCCCTGCATTTATTTTCCTCCCATTCTATAAGTTCTCCCATCTTCAAGCATCTGATAGAGTGGGATTTCCTCCCACAAAACTTCATATGATAAGTAAATTTGATAGTCTTTAAAAGTGCTACAGGACTCCCTGTTTCTTTTTCCAAATTGGTAGCTGTGTTAGTCTAGTTCAGCAAAACAAACAATTTAGATTTTTTCATCAAGTCAAGCAACTTGAAAAATCTGAACTGACCTTGTGACTTACCCTTCTCTGCATTTTATAGATCCACTTCTGCATTGTTTTCCATTTCATGCATCTGATTGAGTGGGATTTTACCTATGAAAGCTAATGCAATAAATAAATTTGTTAGTCTTTAAAAGTTCCACAGGACTCACCTAGACTAACGTGGGTGACTCTCTGGAACTATTACTTTTGCACTCTTAATCAATAGGGCAGTGATAGACAGGTCAAAAGTTTATCTACATTGCTAATCTCTAAGAAGATAGAAATAAACATCATCACATAACTACCCACAATACACTTGCTTGCCAAAACTCTAGCCTACTTGTAAGGAATGACTCTTATTATCATTTCTATTTTTGTGTAATATGTATTTAAAAATCAGATTTAGGCCATGGACTTGCAAATTTGCATATTTTTTTTCTGGCCTAGCATCACACCATGGATTTATATAGTGGCATTATGATACCTTGTGCCATATTATCTATCTATTTCCTAATGGTTCCTAACATTGTTAGCTTTTTGACTGCAGCCATAGATCGAGGGGATATATTCAGAGAACTATGCATAATGACATCAATATCTGTCTTGACTTATAGTAATTAATTTAGACCCATCATTTTATAAATGTAGATGGGTTTATGTTTTTCAATGTGCATTACTTTGCATTTATCAACATTGAATTTCATTTGCCATTTTGTCACCTAGTCACCCAGGTATGTATGATTCCTTTGTAACTCTTCACAGTCTGCTTTGGACTTTACTATCTTGAATCATTTTTAATCATCTGCAAACTTTGCCATCTCACTCTTTATCCCTTTCTCCAGATTATTTATGAATATGTTAAACATCTCTGGTTACAGTAGAGGTCTCAGGGAACACCGCTATTTACCTGTCTCCATTCCAGGCACTGACCATTTATGCTTACCCATTGTTTCCTCTCTTTTAATCAATTACTAATCCATAGAAGACCCTCCTTCTTAGTCAATGATTGCTTAATTTGCTTAAGAGACTTTGGTGAAGAACCTTGTCGTAGAATCATCGGGTTGGAAGGGACCTCATGAGGTCATCTAGTCCAGCCCCCAAATAAAAGCAGGACTACTCCCACTAAATCATCCCAGCCAGGATTTTGTCTAACTGGAACTTAAATGTTTCCAAAGGTGGAGATTCCACCACCTCTTTAGGTAATGCATTCCAATGCTTCACCACCCTCCTAGTGAGAGAGTTTTTTCTAATATCCAAGCTCGACTGCCCCAGCTGCAGCTTGAAACCATGACTCCTTGTTCTGTCATCTGTTACTACTGAGAACAGCCTAGCTCCCTCCTCATTGGAATACCCCTTCAAGTAGTTGAAGGTTGCTATCAAATCTCCCCTCAGTCTTCTCTTCTGCAGGCTAAATAAGCCTAGTTCCTTCACTCTCTCTTTGTAAATCATGTGCCCCAACCCCCTAATCATTTTTGTTGCCCTCCACTGGACTCTTCCTGATTTGTCAACATCCTTTCTGTAGTGTGGAACCCAAAACCGGACACAGTATTCCAGATGTGGCCTCACCAGTACCGAATATAGGGGAATAATCACATCCCTTGATGTGCTTGCCACACTCCTACTGGTGCAGCCCAATATGCCATTGACCTACTGGCAACAAAGAGCACATTGACACATACCTAACTTCCCATCCTCCATAATCCCCAGGTCCTTTTCTCAGTGCCACTACTTAGCTGATTGGTCCCCAGCCTGTAGCAGTACATGAGATTTTTCTGTCCTAAGTGCAGGACTTTGCACTTGTCCTTGTTGAACTTCATGAGATTTCATTTTGCCCAGTGCTCCAATTTGTCTAGGTCTCCCTCTGAATCCTATCCCCACCCTCCAGGGTGTTCACTATTCCCCCCCAGTTTGGTGTCATCCATGAATTTACTGAGCATGCGATCTATTCTATCATCTGGATCATTAATGAAGATGTTGAACAGAACCGGTCCCAGGACTGACCCTTGGGGCATTCCACTAGTTACTGCTTGCCAACTAGGCATTGAGTCATTGATTCCCTACCTGCTGAGCCCAGTGATCTAGCCAGCTTTCTATCCACCTTATGGTTCATTCATCCAAACTACGCTCTCTTAACTTGCTGACAAGAAGGCTGTGAGAAACAGTATAAAAATTTTGCTAAAGTTGAGGTATATCACATCTTCAGCTATTTCCGCATTCACATATCCAGTCATCTCATCATAGAAGAAAATCAGCTTGGTTAGGCACAATTTACCTTTGGTGAATCCATGCTGACTATATTCCTGATCACTCTATTTTCCTCCAAGTGTTTCAGAATGGATTCTTTGAGAACCTGCTCCATGATTTTTCCAGGGATTGAGTAAGACTGATTGGTTTGTAGTTCCCCAGGTCCTTCTTTTTCCCATTCTAGAAGATAGGCACTATATTTGCCTTTTCCCAATCATCTGGGACCTCTTCTATTTGCCACGAGTTTTCAAAGATAATGGTTAGTGGCTCTGCAATCACATCGACAAACTCCCTCCGCACCCTTGGATGCAGTTCATCCGGCCCCATAGACTTGTGCCCATCCAACTTCTCTGAGTAGTCCCTAACTTGACCTTCCATCAGTGAGGGCTGCTCTTCTTTTCTCCATTCTGTGTTATCCAGTGTAGTAGCCTGGGAGCTGACCCTGCCTGTGAAGACTGAGTTAAAAAAAGCATTGAGTACTTCAGCCTTTTCAGCATCTTCTGCCATGAGGATACCTGCCCCATTCAGTAAGGGACCTACACCATCCCTGATCCTTTTCTTGTTACTGACATACCTGTAGAACCCCTTCCTGTTACCCTTCACATCCCTTGCTGGCTGCAGCTCCAATTGCCCTTTGGCCTTTCTGATTTTATCCCTGCAGACCTGAGCAATATCTTTATATGCCTCATTAGTCATCTGTCCAAGCTTCCACATCTTGTAAGCTTCCCTTTTGTGTTTCAGCTGACCAGAGAGTTCTCTGCTAAGCCACACTGGGCACCTTCCATATTTGCTGTTTTTTCTGCACATCAGAATGGTATATTCCTGTGCCCTTAGTAGGGTTTCTTTAAAATACAGCCAGCTCAGTTGGACACCTTTCCCCTTCAGATTAGCCTCCCAAGGGATCCTGCCAATGAGTTCTCTGAGGGAGCCAAAATCGGCTTTTCTGAAGTCCAGGATCTATGTTGTACTTCTTTCCTTTCTTTGTTCAGGATCCTGAACTCTGCCATCTCATGGTTACTGCTGTCCAGGTTGCTGTTCACTTGTACTTCCCCGATCAATTCTTCTCTGTTTGTGAGCAGCAGGTCAAGAGGTTCAAGGCCTCTAGTTGGTTCCTCCAGCATTTGTACCAGGAAGTTGTCCTCAACACTCTCCAAAAATTTCCTGGATTGTCTGTGCACTGCTGTATTGCCCTCCCAGCACATGTGAGGGTAACTGAAGTCACCCATGAGAACCAGGGCCCATGATCTGCAAACTTCTGCTAGTTGTCTATAGAAAGCCTCATCCACCTGCTCATCCTGGTCTGGTGGTCCATAACAGACACCCACCACGATATCACCCTTGTTGCATTCTCCTCTAAGCTTAACCTGGAGACTTTCAACAGGCTTGTCTTCACTTTCATAGTGGAGCTCCAAGCAGTCATAAAGCTCTCTTACATATAGTGCTACTCCTCCACCTTTTCTTCACTGTCTGCCCTTTCTGAACAATTTATAGCCATCTATGGCAGTGCTCCAGTCATGCAAGTTATTCCACCATGTCTCTGTTATTCTAATTACTTCATAGTTCCTTGTTTATGCCAGTACTGCCAATTCCTCCTTGTTTCCCAGGCTCCTTGCATTTGTGTACAGGCACCTAAGATACTGGGCTGATTGCCCTACTTTCCCTTGTTGACTGTCCCTCCTGTTGTATCCTCTTCCTTGGATTTTCTCCCAGTGTCCTCCACCCTTGGTAACCTCAGGTATTAGGGCTTCATTAGAACTCCTAAGACACTGATTTGATTCCCTCCCACCACAGTCCTGACTAGACTCTTTTTTGTCTCTGCTGTTACAGCCCTAGCTCCCCCCAGGTTCCATCCATTCCCCCAGGTCTCCTTCATTGTGACTTTCCTGTGGGCTTTGGTCACTTTCCCCCTTGAAACCTAGTTTAAAGGCCTCCTCACTAGGTCAGCCAGTCTACGTCCAAATATGCTCTTCCCCTTCCTTGATAGGTGGAGTCCATCTCTGCCTAGCAGTCCTTCTTCCTGGAACAGCACACCGTGGCTGAGGAGGCCAAAGCCCTTCTGGTAACACCATCTTTGCAGCCAGGCATTTACCTCCAGGATAAATCTGTCTCTGCTCAGGCCCCTACTCTTGAGTGGAAGGATTGAAGGGAACACCACCTGCACACCAAACTCCTTTATCTGTACTCCCAGATCCCTGTCGTCACTTTTGATATGCCGAGGGGCACATCTCACAGTATCATGAGTGCCCACATGTATGAGTACCATGGTGTAGTAGTCAGAGGGCCAGCTAATTCTCAATCCCTCCATAATGTCTCGGATATGGGCCTCTGGCAGGCAACTTACCTCCTGGGACACCATGTCAGGGTGACGGATGGGTGCCCCTGACACCTCAGAAGAGAGTCCCTGACCACCACTGTGTTTCTTCCTGGGTGTGGTGGTTGATGTCTTCCCAGTCTCAGGGGTGCATAGCTTCTCCTCTTCCACATCATCCTTGTTGCCAGGGCTGCATAATGGTTCTTCAACACCATGGAGGGTGGGATGGGAGCAGGTGTGGAACACTGTCTGCTGTTAAAAGTAACCAGCTGCCTGTGTCCCCATTTACCATCTTTCTCTGATGGTATGGCAGCAGTCCTCTTTACCTGGATATTGTCCTCAGCCTTGGATGTCTCCTCATTGATGCTATCAAGGAATTTCTCTAGGGCATGGACACTCCTGAGCCTAGCCATCTCCTCCTGTAACTCTCTCACCTGCTTCCTGAGAGATTCCACCAAAAGGCATCTTTCACACTGAATGATGTCTCCAGGCTGATTGTCTGTGAGTGGGAAATGCAGGCCACAGTCCTTGCAAGTCCACACTAGGATCTGGGTAGAGATATCCATGGTCAGAATGTCTGTCTGGATACAGGTGGAGGTGGAGGAAACAGAAGCCGTGCTAGCAGAAGTGGTATGACTCTTCTTCACCATGCTGGTCACCTTAAAAAAACAAAACAAATATGAACCCGAACTCCCTCCCACAAACTCCTTCTCAAACTCAAAGTGTCTTTACATTGCTGACTTTCATTAAAGGTCTGGTTTAAGCTAAATATCTGTACTCCATCTGTAAAAGGTCCATTTTGGAATCAGTTGATCTAATACGTTACCAAGTTTTCATATCATTTAAAAAGTTTTATGTAATGTACCTTTAATGTTTTCATTTATCATAGTTTGATTTATTTGGGAAAATTCCATTCCCATTGTATGCTTTGTGGAACAGAAACTGTATTATTGAAAAGCAATTATTTAATTACACAGGCGTTCCTCCTCCTGTATTAACTTCTTGGTCTTTTCAGCATCACTTGACGCAGTTGGCCACAGCAACAGTTACAGTACATATCCCTTAGATTTACTGTTTGATAAGAATTTTTCATCTGTTACAAAGGCTCCTTTTTGCCATCTTTATAGCACTTCCAGAGTGAATGTATGATCAGCAGCAGAGATAGAGAGATGCTGATTAATGCTTTGTCATCTCAGGGGCTGATTACTGTAATTCACTCTTATAAGTACTTTCAGCTCACACTGTTAGTAAATTGCTGCAGACAAAAAAAATGTTGCTGCAAGATTTCTCCTCAATCACAATGAGATTATGTGAACACCTTACAGCCCTTTTGTAATTTCTGAATGGATTAGCGGTAAAATTGCAACATGCATTGTAAAATATGGTGGTTTATCTGTCAGATCATCATTAATGTAGATTGTCCTACTCTTCCGTCAAGATCAACTTGTCAGAATGCTCTGATGATGGCTGTTAGTATTATGTATGTTTCCTGTGAACGAAATTACTTACTGACTGTTCCCAAAGGGAACTCCGACTCTGATTCTTAATCAAAATTAAAAATACTTCGTGTTTACTGGTGTTCCTAGTATAATTTGAATTGTATGATTCTGTGGGAATGTGTGCGAGAGGGGGTGATGTACACTATTGGCTGGGATTGTTTTTTATAGCTACACATGGAATGAAAGAAGATAGATGCCAGAAACTGATGATCTGGGCCATTATTTATAGACCTGATTGCATTTTTTTTTGTTTAGAAACAGTTCAAATTTTGAAAAAATGGAAAGGGGGGGGGAATCTCAGGCTGCTCATTTCCTTTCTTTTCTGTTTTATTTTTAAGACTATTTACATATAAGAAATCCTGATTGTGGCTGGGCTGAAAACAGTCATGTGATGGGTCAGGAATACAGAGACATTATCAGTGTTAACCAGTTAGATTACATAAGCAAATAAGCACATCCTTACTGGCTTCCTCAAGCTCATTGACATTAATCAGCTTGCAAATTCTGGACATCCAATCCCTCTAAAAGGTTAATTTAAAAGGTCTATTTCAAAACAAAAACAGAACTGAAATTTTCTATTGTAATAATTCAGCGGAATTGTAGAATACTTGTGTGAATTATTTAATAAACACATATATGTAGCACTATATATTCCTCTGAAAGCCCACAAAGTCTAACCTACTGATATGGTGAAGACAAAACAACTCTCATAAAACAAATAATAAATTCTCCAAACATATGAAAATGTAACTAAGTTAATGCCTTCTCAAAATCTACTGAGGTCAATGAAAAGTTCCCCTTTCATTTGAATCAGACACTCAGGCATTGGGTCTGATCTATATCCATCTTTTTGACCATATGCTTCTCAGGGAATGGTCTATCTTAATTTTCTGTTGTACTGCATTGAGAACCACTTTGACATTTAATTAATAGTGATATTTTGGGGGTAATTCTTCCACTTACCAGGCAAGACTCTCATTAACTTGTATTGAAATTTGGTCCTAATAAAGTCTGCAGGATTTGGCCCTGTTATGAGGTCCATGCATTAGCACCATCTGCTGACCGTCTTGGGGATTAACTCTGCCAGGTGCTGTGTTCTCTTTAGATGGGCCTCTCCATTTTTCCTCCCAGAATGAAGTCAGGCAAATCTGCAGTAACCAGAAAATCCTATTCATGATGTGGCCCTGATGTTGGGTCACCATCCACGTCTTTCCCCTTCCAGGGTACCCTAAAGTCTGCCAGTCTTTTGATGGAGCCACTTCCTCAGTGCCCAGTAGGGGAGCCTTGGCTTGCCTAATACTCTGAGTGATAGCCAGCAGTGACCCTCAGCTCAGCAGTTTGTGGCTCTACCCTCTCAGCCTTTGCTGCTCCTTCACTTGCTCACTATTTTTCTTGGTTTCCCACTTTCTCTGATGCATCTGATGAAGGTGGGTAGGAGCCCACAAAAGCTGATGCTCAGAGAAATCTGTTAGCCTTTAAGGTGCCACAGGACTCTCATTGTTTTCACTTTCTCTGAGAATAACAGCTCCAAATCGATAACCTTTTTCAAGAAAGTGACAGCTTCCTGCCTTCATGTAGCCTGTCCTAGCAGCCCGTGTCTGTTCTGAGCTCTTGGACTTTAAAGGCTATGCCTGTTCCTGCCCTTTTTTAACCATCTCCTTGCTCTCTACTCTTTCTGCAGCCAGGTCAGTTAGTTGGCCTACCTGGCCACCATAACCTCTTCTAATCCAATATGGAGTGGTGGACACCCCATCACAGGCTCACTGGCACTTTGTTTTACTGAATATCAAGATTTATTTGTCCCCTATGAAAAATATGAGTATTGACCTCTGATCCACCTCTGTTACCAGCTGTCTTTTGAGTCAATACATTCTGATATTCAACTCAAAGGATCAATTTTTGCTAGTTATTTAATAGCTTTCTTGAAGCTTCACAAAACAGTAAAGGATGTAATACATGAAATTCCATATCTTCCTCTGTGGAATAAGCTCTGTTTTTCCGGTAATAGCCATAGTGCAGAAGAGTAAGATTAAAAGTTCAAGGAATTTATGCATTGCAAAATAATTTGCTCTGAAGAATATACTAAGAAAATCCATGCTCATGTTTTTAGCAACCCTATCATTAAGTTAACACATTAAATTAATATTTGTATCATTCAGTTCATGTTCCAATAACATTGCTGATGCAAGTCTTTCCGATACAATGTATCGGTTGCAATCCTCTATTTATTACAAAAGTGTTCTTTGTATTCTTCATTTATACAGTGTCCATAGGTAAGAAAGGGTACCCTGTAAGTTAAGCTAACACATGCAGTGTATGCATATGCATGGAAAAAACACAAAAATTAAAGTATGACTGACTCAAAGAAACTCATAATAAATTGCTTTAAGCATTGTAGTATGTTGTCTTACACTGACAAGTGCTTCTTTCTGTCATTCAGTAGCAGGGCCGGCTTTTGCCATGAGCCACTGAAGCCCTGGCTTGGGACACCATGGCGCTGTGCTGGGGGTGGGGCAGGCTGGCACAGAAGCTGAACCCCATGCTCTGACCCCTCCCCGAGCCACATGATGTGCCCCTGGTAGTGGAGCAGGCCAGCCCATGGGGTGGACTCTACTCTCTCACCCCGCTTTTGGGCTGACCCTCCGCTCCTGGGGCAGAACAACCAGCCCAGGGGAGGGGCGGGAGAGTGGAGCCTGGCCTCTGGGCTGGTCCGCTCCACCCCTGGGATAGCTGTTTCCCACTCTGGGGGTGGGGTGAGCTGGCCCAGTGCTGAGGCGGGGTTCTGACCTCCTCCCAAGGGCAGTGGGGAGCATGAAAGCTGGCTCAGGGTGCCACAGCCCCTTGAGCCAGCTCTGATCAGAAGTTTTTCAGTCATTTTAAATTTTGGTGGGCCAGGAGGTAAGAAAAATGGTGGTAGCAAGACAACAGTTATAGTATTAGCAGAAACATGTCTCTCGAAGTAGAGAATACATAGGGTTATACAATAAAGTCTTACTATGATCATATCTTCTGCTAGCGGCTGTTCTGCTTACTTGATAGAGACGCACACATTTGGTGATGAAGGCTCTTTAGTTCCTGCTGATGGCTGTAGTATGTCTACATATGGAGTTACAGTTTATTACAGAACATAATGAAGATGTGGGAGGAAGGAGCAGAAGATTGTAGTTGTTAATTTTTCTTGTATTATTTCAACTTTTTTAAAAAGAAAAGTCTTGAGAGACTTTGACAGTAGTAGTTTATAGCAGTGAGCTGATGAAATGAAACTTCATTGTTATTAGCTGTACCTTGCCTCACTGACTAGTGGAAAAAGAAAATGTGTAAAGAATTGTAACAATGGGGTATGTTGACAGCTTGTGATGTAATTAAATGAAATTCCTGTTAAGTGTGCCCACCCGATCCAAATGGTGTCATGAAGTCAATTATATATTGAACAGGGGTGATATGTACAAGTTGGGGAACTATCTAGAAGAGTTCCTGTAGCAGATTTTATCAGTTCTTTTAATTATGCATCTTCTATGTTCTACTTAAGTTCACAATTTGGGTGTCTGGTTAGATTATGTTGTGGGGGAGTGGGTGTAGGGGGCACGATCCCCACACTGCAAGAAGGAGTCCCAATTGAGAGGCAAGAGACCAAACCAAAATTTTTTGGGTTAACTACTTTCTATGTGACTTTTATTGAGATAAATAAATTTACAGAAAGGAAAGAAGAGGAAAAAAAGTTAAATAAGAGGTTAATATTATTCAATTACTAATATTCCTGTTAAAAAAATTAAAACTTGCAATTCCTATTAAATTACACTTAACAAATCTCATACAAACTGCGGTTTTAGAACTCTATTTCTTTAAGGCATTTAAAGATCTTCTGAGTACAAATTAATTGCCCAATAAACAGAAAATAGAGCACAAATATTACTATAACATTTATCTCCATTCTTGTGCCTAACCCTGAATTAAACCCCCCAGCTCCAATCCTGATTGATTATAATTTAAGAGTGGGGTTTATAAGAGACAGAGAGAGAACACACAATCTGTAGGTAAAAAGAGCTTTGCTATTTACCACATACACACTGAAACATCACACTAAAACATCAGACACAGCCCAGGACAGCATGAACACCTTGCTTCTCCCCCTGGCTCTCCAGACACCATGGATCACTGCCCAGTGAGGCTAGCCATGGGCTGTTTGCGGCTAGGAGTTACAAGGGTCAGCTGGGGTACCTGGCGGGGAACACAAGTGGATTTATTCTTTCATCACACTCTTTCACACTGCTGTTTCCAAATTTGATTGTGGAACACCAGCTTGATTCTGATCTGTGAGGTTAATAGGTTCAGAGCAGTAATAATACACATACACATCCCCAAAAAGCATTTCCCAATTTAAATTCCAAATCTGACCAGAGTATATTTACCACATCTGGATGTTATCTCCGGAGTGACAGACAGCAGGCCTGTTTCTTTAAGACAAAGATAGCAAAATGTGATAGAACAGCCCAGTGTTAAGACGGCTCTGGCTGCGGACCAACAGGACAGCCTTCGGGCTCCTATCTGTTGCCGTCAACCCAGTAGCCCACCGGTTTGGCGTCTACCAACTGCAAGCTCCATGCACTTGGCTGGACCGGTGTTAAAGTGGCTCGACCAAGCGCTTCACAGGACAGCCTCCGGGCTCCTATCTGTGGCCTTAGAAATCAGAGCCCACCGCGACCAGCTGCAGTGGTTGAACACCCCCTGCCACCCCCTTCGGATGTGGGCTCTGGCCCTCCACTCCAGGGTGAACAGGTGAAAATTGAAAACTTAGTAAAAGAATTCAAAAAGCAAAAGCAAAAGAAAAAGATCTGCCAAAGAAAAAAAACTGCAGACTCCCTTGGTGATCAGTCAAGGGGTTTAACACTCTTCCTTGTGAAGAGTGGGGAGATGCCTAGGGGGTGGCCAGATCCCCTGGCAACACGACAGGCTGCTGGCCTATCGCTTCTCCAACATGCCTAAGCCAGAATCCCGGCTTTATGCCTTGGACCCCTGAAAATTAGCATATCGCTTGTTGTCATAGAAACTTACTGACACTGGTCTGGTCAGCAGAGGAACTCATAAGTCTTTCAGCTATAACTCATAAGTTTTGCAGCTGTAACTCAAGTTTTACGGCTGTAATGTATAGTTTATTTTATCACTTTCTTTAGGTCTGGTCCCACTCAGCTTGGATACTGACAATAACTCTTCTAGAAGGCCATTACTCCCTGCTGTCAAGAGATAACACCATCTAATTGTAGAGGCCTAACAGGCCACATTCCATAAGACAAGCTGAAGTTTGGCCACAGCAAAAGAAAACACAAAGAGGGGTAGAAAAATCCACCTCTCACAGATTAGTGGCTGTATTTTAGGTGGTCAAATTGTGACTGTGACCATGACAGCTCTCTTTCACTTTTGTCTGGTCAAAGGTTGCCATATCTTCTTCCTGCAGTCATCAATGTCTTTGTAGCTTTGATGTTAAATTATTACAATGTACTCAACCTTGGAATCAATGTTAAGTCCACTCAGAAGTTTGGAAAGATGTAGAATGAGGTAGCCTGCTTATTGAGCAACTTTCGCCTTCAGATCGTATTATATAAGTAGTTCATGATCTGTGTGGTTTCCAGGTTAAAATTAAGGTGCTTGGTTTTGCCATTGTGTCTGGAAAATGTCTACCTGAAAGACTGGTTTTTATTCTTATGGGATGGTCATCCCGTTGTGAACAGTGGTAGCAAACAAGCTAAAGCCCCTTCTATTTAAACCAGAGAAAACTGTCAGAAGGGCTTCTCTTTCTTCTTCCTTTTTTTTAAATCAAGGAGCCCTCAGTTTGTACAATTCTGTCCTCAAAGTTGGTTTGAAGTAGCCTGAATTTGCTGAACTTTGGGGCACTCTGTCAAGTATATATCTGTTGTACTGGTATGAGGGATGAATGGGTCATGAAAAGGAGTGGTGTTTTGACTTGTCTGTTGCTGTGACTGGATGGTTTGATTTTAGTCATGAGACTTGGCTAACTGGACTTTTTGCATTTTAAATTGTTGACATTTTAACTAATGTGTGTACATTTATCTCAATGATGGTAAACTAAATTTAGGTTAAACTTGTCCTCCTAAACTCACCCAGATATTACTATGTCATGTAACCACACCTCTCAAGGATTCCTCATGCTAGACTCAATTACCTAAATTCCACAGAAATCGGATGTCACTTCACTTTTACTGTTGAAAAATATTTACATTAGAAATAGTGTCATGAAACCAAGCCTACTTATAGTAAAGGAGGAATTCCTCACTAGGTTACATTTCCTAAAGAATCTATTTTTGTATCTTCCCATACTGGAAAGGGCTTAAAAGCTGCTTAGGCCCAGGTAACTCCACTGTGCTATATCTGCAAAGTGTGTATGGGCTGGAGCAGGAGTTTAAAAGAGGCAGAGTAGTTGACAGAACCCCCTCAATTGTGGTGGTGGCCCCCCAATTGCAATTGTGGCCCCACATTGTGGTGCCCTGCCAATGATGGGGGGGGGCAGGGTCAGGGGCTCTGAGACCTGAGCTGGCCACACTGCAAGAGGGGCTCTGGTGGGGGGAGCTGCAGGCCAGTTCTCCTGTGGGGGGTGGGCAGGGGGGTTATGGGTCTTCTGTGTGAGCCCACAGGTTAGTGCTGCTACGAGGGGCACGCTGAAGGCAGGCAGCAACAGTACACCACTGAGGCCAGCCACAGTGGATTTTTGGGAGGGTTATGGGGTCCTTCTTTAGGCTGGGACCTGGGGCTGTAGCTCCTAAAGCCCCAGTCTTAATCCAGCCCTGGAGCTGACCAGCTCCTGGAAGGGACTGTTGCAGGAGCTCTTGTTGCCAGAAGCGTGTCCAGGCCAACAAAGAAGAGATGGGTGGCTGTCTGACTTTATCTTTGTCCTTCATTCTTTGAGAGCTTTACTTTCCCTGTTGAGCAGAGTGGTAGGGAGTTATCCAGGGAGGCAGGTGCATAGCACTCTAGGGTGCAGGACTTAACTGCTTACTACTGTGCCCTGCATCAGAACCTGGTGAGGAGGGTTGGCCTTGGTTCTCCTAACACCCCCTAAGGAGGGGCCAACTACAGAAACCCTGTTGTGGATAAGGTACTTGAGGGAAGAACTTGAAGATAGATGTGCCTAGACATGAGCCCCTGCGCTAAGGAAAAGCTTGAGTTCCTTTGCCTAACTCAGAAGACTACTCTGTTGGATTTTTTTTACATGTATCTGGACAGGCTTGGACTCAGTCGCGTCCTGATGAGAAGGCTGAGTCATTGAAGGGGCAGAGTTTTGCAGTGCCTAGAAAAAGAAAAGCCTGCCCTGCTCCTGTTTGATCACTGGGTAACACTGGAAGTGAGAGTTTCTCTTTACAGATCCTTATTTTTATTATTACATATTACAAACCACATTTGAGCCATGGTAGGTTGAAAGATCTGAAAGTAGCCAAGCACTACAGGAGAGACAGTGAGATTAGGAAGGTTGGATTTGTCTCAAGAATTGCCTGACAGTAGGAAAAGGTGAATAACTTTTGCCAGGCAACGTTGTTTATTGCCTCTCTTTTGGAAAAGACATGCTTCTCAAGTCCTTGAAAAGAGTTCTCTAGAAAAGCTTTCTAGTAATTAATACATTGTACTTGCTTCATACTTCCAGAGCACAACTCTCAAAAAGAGAAGGAACTCAGGGCAGGTCTGCATTGTGGTGGGATTTTAGAGGCAGTTGAAGGGAGGTATGCAAAGTACTTAAAATACCTTGCATATCTTCCTCCTACTAACTACCATCTACTTACCATGTGTTTTCAGTGCGCTGAGTCAAAGGGAAAGCCCCTCTCTTTGCCTCAGTGCTTCTCTACTTACTGAGCTGGTCTTCAGCAATTTCGTGATTGGCTTAGTGGGTCTTCACAGACCTGATCAGTCGATTGGAAAAATCAATCTGATGGTGGTGAATTTGCTGCCATCAATGAAGACAGCTACTCAGTAATTTAAACTTTATGTATTCAGTGGGAATAACAAACCATCAGATTAGTGTAACTTTTTGGAGCTTATGAACCAGGGAGGCAGTGTATTGATATTATGAAAAATTAAGTGAAAATTAATATTCAAGATTTCCTTTCAAGTGCACACAGTCTGCAGCCTAGGCATTTTGGCTCCACTATGCTTTGATGTTCAACAGAGACCAAGGCATCTGAAATAGTCTAAGTAGAGAGAGGTGTGAGACAGTACCCGTTATGTCTGACTTGCCTTCATCTTACCATGTTTAAAGTGAATTCTGGGAATTGCATTCTATAACTGCAGGAGTGTTAATGGGTTACTTCACCTTGAATAGTACCTTGGACAATGCATTAACTACCCATTGTACAGTCTGTTCTATCTTCTATTTTATCTGTGGCATTCTGAGTACCTTTCCCAGAACCAAAGATGAGCTATTGTAGCTCAAAATCTGTCTCTCACCAACACAAGTTGGGCCAATCACCCATCTTGGCTGTCTGATTCTTAGACCAACATGGTTACAACATCTTTTGGAACATGGTTGGTAATAGTAAAGAGACATTGTTTTGGTCTACCCAAAAACTATCACTTTTATATTTGAGGCCAGATTGAAAACCTACTGAATTTAATAGAAGTCCTTTCACAGTGTTCAGTGGATTTTAGATCAGGCCCATTAGGGTCCTGTCTTGCCCTGATTAAAATCAATTTTCTTATTGATTTCGGTGAGATTAGGAGCTGGCTCTTAATCTGTATCCATCTGCTTTATTTTATTTCAGAATAGTTTCAGTATAGCAAATGTTACAGTAAATAATGTACATTGTCATAATGGATGTCCTTAAATATCTATTGCTTTGAGGCACTGAGCACCAAAAATGCTATGCTGTCAAAAACATTCGGTGAAGAAGAATCCAATAGAATGAATGAATATCCAGAAAATGGCTGGAATCCATGAAGTGGTCAGGTTTTATAATCCAACAGACAGAGGTTATTTTTTTCTACTAAGTGACTTTTTCAGTGTGTGTGTTAATTTAAAACAATTTATATGAATTAGGAACAAACACAGTATAAGAGCAAAACTCTGGATTGCTACTTAACTCTACCTGACTAGTTTGCTCAGATACTTCTCTCAAACATCTGTGCTTTCCTTTCAAGAAGGAAATTCTTCATCTAATACACAAGATCCTTCGTTTTTGTCATTATGTTATAAATATGATGCTTATGTGAAGTAGTTTCTGATTTGTCACTGTCAGTCTTTTAGAAGTGGACCAATTCCATTTTAAAAAGATCAATCTCTTTTGTACAACCCACAACAAATAGCAGGTCACTTAAAAGTTTTATAGTCCCTTGTATGGATGAAGGATTATGCTACAAATATTGTTTTGACTCCTCTGATAATTTATGATTTAGGCTTGAAAGGGTTAGATTTTTATTGATAAATGTCAATTTCATGGCATGCAAAACCCAAAAGAAAATATTTCCATTGATAATTGAAATTTACTGAAAGGCAACATAAGAAAAATACTAACTCATTACACTATGCTTTAAGAAGATTGACTTGGGTATTTTGATGTGTTATGGAGATTAAAAAAATTAAAGCTTTAGAGCCTACAAAACACAATGTGTCAACATCTACTGTCATTAAGGAATTTACTGTCTGCCTTCCCCAATTGCCTGACATCCACCCTCAACTTTCTGCAACTGTGAAAACTTTAATTGTTTAAAAATAAGAAAAAATCCTTAAAATTATTGTCCGTTGAAATGATAAAAATAAAAATTGAATTCTGTCAAACATTCTTATGTTTCATACGATGGCATTAACAATTTATTAAAAATGTGTTTTCTGAGGACAGTATCAGCTGTGTGTGTGTTATATTATCACTGATCCCCATAGCACAACTAAACAGCCTTGTCTGGTATATTGCATATGAACAAGTATTCAGGGGAGAGCCATAAATTCTTACATGATTTTAAAGTAGCAGTATTTTTGTTTTACAGCAGCCAGAAGTGTGAGACATGTCATAGAACAAGTAAAAAGACAAGGTCTAAGAGGCAACCTAATATTACACATAACACTCAGAAAATAATAGAGTAGGGGTGGGAGGAAGGCGAGATGTAAAACAAACATTATAATAATGAAACTACTGTTGGGAGTTTGCCAGCTCTTAGAGTGACAGACTGAGCCTCTGGGGTTTCTACCCAAGGGACTGTAACAATGATGATGACAAGAGGCCTCTGACTATTTCCCAGTATGCTTGAAGTCAGGTGTGGGGACAGAATGGATTAGAAATTCCTGCACAGGGTGATTTGGGCAAATGGTTCAGGCCAATGCCGAGCCAAGGCTGCACAGCTCTTCTGTGGGAGGGCTCAGACTGCCACAGAGACAAGATGCAGGCTCAGTTTGGGAATGGGGTGCTGAGAAAGAAGCAGAGCATCTCAGCTTATTAACTTCCCTTCACTTTAAGAAAGACTCTGAACTGCTGTGTAATCTAGTGCTGGGGCAGGCATCTCCAGCCCTGTGGAGATCAGTGTCCAGAGAGACAGAGATTTGACCCAGTGCTGGGTCCTGAGTCTGCCATGGAACTTTAGTCTCCGGCGTCCCGTCAACCTGATAGGAACCAGGGGAGGATCCTGCCTTTCCCCAGGGATGGAGATCTTTTAGGAGGACCCCCTTTGTTTAAGCTGACTCACAGCACTGCAGCACTTACCTTGGGACTCATCCTCAATCGCTCTCATTTGGAAGAGGCCATGGAGGAGCTGAGGACTGGGAGAGATGTGGATTTTGGGAGATGGGGAATAGGTGGTTGTTCAGTACTTACTGATGAACCCTTTCCCTCCTCAGATCCAATTTTCTTGCTCCCACTAACATCCCCCTTTGATGATGATGTTTTGGATGTGTCACTTTTGCTAGGGTTGTGTTTCTGTTCTTTGTTTCTTAAAGATGTCTACACAACAATTAAATACCTACAGCTGGCTTGTGTCAGATTACTCAAGCTCACTGGGCGCTATCTGCAGGTTATAAAACTGCAGTGTAGACATTATGGCTTGGGCTATGAGACCCTCCCCACTTCTGGGGTCTCAGAGCCCAGAATACGGGTTGAGACTTAATGTCTACTCTACATTTAAATAGCCCCAGAGTCTGAGCCTGTTGATCCTGAGTCAGCTGATACAGGCAAGCTGCAGGTATTAATCCCTAACCGTAGGTAAAGTAACATTTATTCACTTACCCAAAGGACAGCAGCCTGGCACCTTGGTTGGAAGCACCCCCCTCCCCCACTGAAACCCCAGACCCAACCCATATGAGGAGACGGAGAAGCCACTTCAGTTGACAAGCATCAAGGAGGAGGCTTGAACCACACTTCAGGGAAAGCGCTACAATACGATGAGGCAATAATTAGTCAGTTGTACATATTTGAAGGATGAAGAATGCTTTGCAGTTAAAGCATTGGATTAGGACTCAGGAGATCTGTATTTGGTTCCTGCTTCTCCCCTAGAAAACTTAACATGGGTTTTGAAATTTTTAAAATCTCCCTGTTCCTCCATTCCCAATCTGCAGAATATTGTTTTTCCATCCTTCACAAGGGTGTTATGAGGATGAATTTATTAATCACAGTGCATGCTGAGGTACCATAATGAAGGCCAGACCAACACAAGGTGCCAGTTACAGAATTTTGACATTTTCTTTTAACCTTTTAAATACCTGTGAGCTCATGCCCAACCAACATGTTTTCATTCTCTACTCACTGTTTTACATATTGTAATTTTAGACTCACTAACAGGTCTTGTTATGTAAATCAAATCCAATGTGTTCTATCATTATTTCTGTTCAGAGCATACATTTAATTCACATTCTCATCTCTACTGGGGAGAGTGAAAAGTTTGGGAAAGACATGATAATAGGAGAATGCATGGTTTAATAGCCAGGCAGCTGAAGGAGGTGGCTTGGGCAATGTAGGCAAATAAAAATGCAAATACAGTGAAAACACATTTAATTTATGAAACAATCCACAGAGATTTAACAACTTTGTGGCATTGCAAAATTAGCTGGTAAAGTATCCAGTTATAAATAGTCGGGGGGGGAAGGGGGGCTTAATCCTTGGCAGCGACCATTTCACCTAATGAAGTATCTGTCTTGGTTTTAGCAGCGCTCCAGCTGGAAGAGTGATGGATTACTTCTTGTTAACCATGGCTCAGTTTGTACCCTTGCCCTCACGTGGTACACATTGTGTAGGGTACAGCTGTAACTTTAAGATGGGCAGGGTAATGGACCTGGCATAGGCCTCCTGGGGGCTAGCCTTCTGCTATGTATCTTATTTCTTCCCAAATGTCATAGAAAATACTATTACAATAATTAATGCTTTCAGAAGGAAGGATAAAGCATACAGCTGAAACCTTAATCATATAATCATGTGATTTCTCAGCTTAAATATGGCATTAAACCATTTATCTATGATTTGGCAAGGTGAATCTTGTAAGGCATATCATGAGTGCCCTCAGTGGTCTTAATACTATAGCTGTAAACACACACAGTAAATGTAGCATAGCTGCTATGTAAATTTCCATCTATATGGCCATTTAAAAAAGCTCTGATATTTTTACGTCTAATGTATTTTGATGATGATATGTGGTGGCTTACATCAAAGAAGTACTTGGTGTCATTGTGCCTTATAGACACCATGGCTCTGTCCACACGTACATCATTATTTCAAAATAAGTTATTTTGCCCCCACCCAATACAGGCTAAAAGGAAGGCACCCTGGGAAGGAGAAGGGCAAAAGTGTTATTTCAAAATAATGGTTATTTCGAAATAACACATCCAAATGATGTTATTTCAAAATAACCATTTCGAAATAACAGCCATTTCGATCTAAAGGAGGTTTAAGCTATTTCAAAATGACGGCTCTTATTTTGAAATGATGGAGCCCGTCATTTTGAAATAAGATTACATTGTGTGGACCTTATCTCTTTTTATTTTGAAATAACCAGTGTTATTTCAAAATAAAAGAGATGTGTGGACATACCCCATGCTACTCCAATAGGAGCACTCGTAGGAATCTTATATATATCACTCTAATAAGAGCATCAAAAAGCAGTATAACTCAGGAGAGAACAGTGTCTGAAATCATGGTTGGCCCCTCTTGTGCAATTGGTGGAGCATAGCAGGGTCACTTCAGTTTTCAGCAAGGATCTCTGAAAACACTTGTTGGAGGATGTCCTCTTCTAGCATTGCCTTTCTGCTCTGCTCTTTGTTTAAAGTCTGTTAGCTTAATAAATATTCTCCTATTACCATGTCCTTAGTGCGCCAGTCTTTCTGGTTCATACTTTGATGCTGTGTCATGCACAAATGTGCACATGCATCCTATAGATAGAGACAAGCATTGTCTCTTTCCCCACATCATATTCTCTCTCTCTCTCTCTCTCAGAAGGCCCTCAGTCCATGCTCCTATGTGTGATAAGCACTAGAGTTAGCACAAAAAAAGTTAGAGCTTTTTCCATTTATATGAACAAATTTGAAGATGTGCATAACTTGTTTTCTTTCTCTTTCTCACATTTTACTTTCTTCCCAAATTCTTCCATTGAGGAAAGATGTATGAATGAGCGACAAGTCCCACAGGGGTAGCCCTCTGTCTAGTTCAGGAAAACAAACAGATGCCACAAGCCTCCTTATTTGTTTCAATGAGTGAATGAGTTAGTAAGTTTCCTTCCACTTCTAGTTATTAACTTTTTTCCCCACTGGGAAAAAATAAGGGGAGGAAGCAGGGAAGGATCGAAATCAAAGATGGTGTGATTTCTTCAACAATTTAAGAAATACCCAAAAGAGCTTTAGGGTTGGTCAAAAACATTCCATTGAAATGGAAAAAATTGGTGTTTGGAAAAACATTAGTTTTGGTCATCAAAAAGTTGAAATTTACCAAAACAGACACTTTTGTGAAAAATAAATACTCAAAAAGCAAAAAGTTCTTGAATCTTTTGGGGCAAAACCCAAATTCTATATGGAAATGCTTCAGTGGTGACTTATGAGTGTTGTAGGTCAGGTACCTCATGCTCCAAACTTCCACAAGGCTCTGTGGTAGAATTTCCCAATCAAAAGTTTGTTTTTCAAAAAGACTTCAGTTTTTAAAATATTTTTCTTTCCAGGCCTCCCCACCCAATACCACTTGAGAAGTTCAAATTTTCTGGGTCATGGTATATGGGAAACCTATTCAGTCTGTCCCCTGCCCCTCCCCACCCCGGTGCTTTCCACAGCTCCGTCTCCCTCTCCCCCAAAATCTTAATTTCTGCTAAGGTCCCATTTTTTGATTTTAAAAAACCTCCCTCCAGTATAAAATCTTTGACTGTCTCTATCAAGCACCCATGTTCTGCCCAAATGCATATCTCAGCTCCATGACCACAACATCTTTACTAACTGAAGATCTGACCCATACTCACCCTCTCATCAATGCATCCCATATCACCCAACCTCTTGGACAGGCAGTGCTTACTCAGATTCCTGTTTCCACAGAGGCTGGAATAGAGCAGCTGCAGAATCAGCAGGGAACCTTTCCTTGCTGTGTGCATGGAGCTGGATAGCTGGGCTTCTTCCTAGCAAATGCTGATGTGGAAGCACTGTTCTTTTTTTCCTCTGCTCCAAGAGAGGTGACTTAAAGTTCCATTGTGATAAAAGTAGGGCTTAGAGAAGGGGCCTTGGATGTATCTATTTTTCTTGTTCTGTTCCTCTTGCTGGGGCCCTGGTTCCTCCCTTTCAAACAGGATCCTGGGGTATGGATCAGGCCTTTATTGCTGTGGTTCTGAAGAACAGTTGTCTGCACATTAAGGACAGAAGAAACAATTTAGACAGTCTAGCAGCATTCCCAGTTTGGAATGCTGTTTTCATCTGTCCTGGCAGAAGTACTGTCAAACCAAAAATGATTGGTTAGGTATAGAAAATGAGATTTAAAAAGAAAGGAAGGTGGGTGGGAGAAGGGCTTTTTATTTATCTTATACTTTTTGAATCTTTAGAGTTTATGTTCTATAATTTTCTGCACAATCAACTAGGCTAGAAACTTTCCTTTTTAAAATAATCTTGGATCTAGTTCAGGAGCTTGGGCTTTAAGATAAACACAGAATATTGTGAGATTGGCAGTAAAAAAAAAAAAAAAAAAACAACAAAAAACCCGCTAGATGAAAATCACAGGTCTGTGATGGCAACTCTGTTTATGGGGCAGTGTGGTGATCTGTTCACACTTCTTGTTAGGTGTGCAAAGGTGAAGAGAGAGAGCCCTGGAATCTCTATGTCAGACATTGGTGCCCAATTGGAGGCCTTCTGGTTCTGTAGATATACAGAGGTGCTGTAACAATTTTTATAGTGGGGGCGCTGAGAGCCTGCCAGCTAAACTGTAAACCCTGCATATAATGGAAACCACTTCAAGCCAGGGGACATAGCAGCACCCCCTTCACCCCTAGTTTCGCCTATGTATATATAGCAGCCCATCAGAGCCCCCTGACAGTTGAAGGGAAGGATCATTGCATGCTGTCTCCCTTTTTTATGGAACTGCTCAAAAGCCACCTGCAGCATGACCTGTTATAATTAGCAATTGCTTCCCATATATAATCTTAATGCAATCTAGTTCTGTAGTTTGTATTTCTATTTGATTTCACCTACCTATCCAAATCAGACTTTTTCTGACCCTTAGCTGATGTTCTGTGCTCAGTTTCTTAGTGGATGTGAAGTGCTCATCTTAATAAACTCTTCTCCACTGAAATAAATAGGTTTGATACTTGAAAGAAATTGCCTGAAAAAAATTGTTATGAAAAGAACTGGGAAATGTCTGCACTCTTTTGACTTGTGCTTATGTTTGCTTCTGAATTCCCTAAGGGAACTAGGCTGTTTGACTTGCTAATCATCTGGGAACACTGAGGCAGATAAATGTAAGACAGGGGGGATGAGTTCCCTACAGGAATTTGGTGTTGTGTATGAACTTGTGAAAAACCTCTTTGGAATATATACACACAAGACCTCCTACTGTCACAGCTGACATGAAGAAACAGCATTAACTGCTTTCCAAATAATCACAACTGCTGAGGGTGTTCTCAGAGGAATAGCACTGTTTTCAATGAGCTCACTAGCAGGCATCCATCAAGGGTAAGTAGTGCACTAGTGCAAATGTGTTTGAATGAGAGTCTCTGAGATATTTGTAAAATTCAATGCTGCAGAATTTAGATGTGAATCTGCAAAATTCAATATGTAGGCATGGATTTTCCTCATTTCTGTGCCCTGTTCCTTAAGTAACTCTTCCTTTGCATTTGACTTTTTCCCCCCTGCGTTTGGTCACAAATCTGGCTCAGAGGGAGGGACCAGGAAAACTAAGGATTCTATTTACATGGAGCTCGTCAGGATCAGCTATTTCCGAATAACCTCATGTGGGCACTCTCTTGTTTCAGAATAAGTGTGTCTTGTTTCTGCTTAGGTTAACTCACATATCAGAGTGTCTCACAGGTTTTTAAACACATGCGTCCTCAAAACACTTCCATCAGGGTGGCAGAGGTATTGCCTCATTTTACAAATGGGTGACCTGAAAAAAAGAGGAACTAAATGATTTTTCCCCAGAGTCACACAAGAAGTTTATGGCAAAGCAGGGAAGTGAACACAGAACTCCAATCCCAGACTTGTGCCTTAACCACTGGGCAATTCTTCCTCTCTACCTGAGATTACTTTTCATTCAGGATACCATACAGAATGCAATGGCATAGATATTACAAACCAAGACTGTGGTACATTAGAATTCTTTGTATTTTAGGGGTTGGAGGGAGTTACATAGAATCATAGAAACTGGAAGGGACCATGAGAGGTCATTGAATCCAGTCCCCTGCACTCATGGCAGAACCAAGAACTCTCTTAAACTATCCCTGACAGGTGCTTGTCTAACCTGGTTTTAAACACTTCCAATGATGGAGATTCTACAACCTGCCTAGGCAACTTATTCCAGTGGTTAATCACCCTGACAGTTAGGATTTTTTTTCCTAATGTCCAGCCTAAACCTCTCTTGCTATAATTTAAGTCCATTGCTTCTTGTGCTATCATCGGCAGTTGAGAACAGTTTTTTCTCCCTCCTTCAATGAATAATACTGGACTCAAACTAATCCCATAGACACTTCATGTTTATGAGGTTCCAACTCTCCCCATTTTTTTTAAAGCCATACCATTACACCAAGCACCAACTTTCCAAAATACAAATAAGAAAATGTTTTTCTCTTTCTTTTTAAACATACAAATAGGTACCTTTTCAGAATGTCTATATGAAGGATACATTGTCTGAGGGTAAAAGGGACCATTTTCAAGAGGGGAATGAAGTAAATTAAGGTGATTAGAAGTGGTGGATACTCCATGAAGTTACAATATTGAGCAGCACTTCAGATAGATTGAGTCAGAATTCTTTCAAAGGCGCAGGCTGGATTTATGTTCAGGGTAGTGATTGCTAGGGGGCATGGCAAAGAAACAATGTCCTTGAAATAATAATTTCACTGCATGGATGAAGAGAATGTAGAGAGGTGTGTGAAAGAGAGATTAGGATAGATGCAGCAATGCTCTTCATTAAAACATTGCAGCATTATATTATTTCACCTTCAGATATGCTTCACATATTTAATACACATTTAAAGGAAACATATTCTTCATTCTTTCTGAATCATTAATCACCAGACAGAACAGTAACTGAATTATACACATCTGCAGTGACATATGACAGAAGCAGTGCAGATGTAGTGAAGGCCAGCAGCTTTCATCACTGGAGTGAGCCAAATATTTTGTTGGCTGGTTATTTCAGCTCAACTGGGGAACCACATCAGAACAACAACATTTACCATTTACACAATGCTTTAAATTTTCAAAGTGTTCTAAAAAACATTACTTGATCTTTCTGGCCAATTCTGTTGTAACCCCTTTGTATGGTAAGTACTGTAAGTAAATCCCCTGTGCACCCCTTTTTGGGTACCCCAGTTTTGTGAGCACTCCTAATTCAAGGCATTTACTGGCAAATTAGTCACTGAGCACTGCCAATTGCTACTACTGAACGTTTAGCGGGCATACTATATACAAATACTAGCTTTTATTTTGACTGCACAACTTTTCTTTTAAAAATGTTCGTGCTTACAGTGAAGCAAAGTTAGTTTCTTTAAGACTCAGTGGTGTTTTCTGCCATTAACACATAAACAGGGGATTGGACTGGGGGAACAGAGGCCAAGGAGGAGGGACAGACATCCATAGTTCATATCTCTCTGATGCTGACTAATTTTTGTGCTTAAAGGATCCTTCCCTTTTAAGAACACTCCATCCTTTTTGGGGGGTAGGTGCTCCTTGAAGTGGTGAAAGGGGCCTTCGTCTATGCTCCCCTGAGGTTTGATTGTACTGCTCCCTCTGATGTTTGTCAAAGCATAAGCTCACCTGCAGCAGAAGAGACTGCTGCTGCTGCTCCCTTAAGGATAAGATGTATGTGAGGACCAGTTTCTTTTGCTTGCTTGAAGAAATAAGGTTCACAAATAAAAAAAGAAAGTTATAAATTATTTAAAATGCACAGCATTTCATTTTCATTACTATTTTTGAATGTGCATTGAGTGCAGCTCTCCAAGGAGCCACACATTCAAATATAGATTTCTCCAGAGGTCTGTGCTCAGGGTACGTGTGGCGGTCTGCAACAGAAGTTAACAAGTGCAAATTTTTAACTTGTTGGCTGCCGCTGCTGCTTTGTTTCTCCAAGCGGATGTCCTTCTCAGCTCTGGCTTTCAATAGAATGTTAGAAGAGTTTCCTTTAAAAGATCACCTGAAGTCTGTAATCAGATGACTGCATGAAAATAGTGTGTGTATGAGTGGTGGGGGAAAGCATTAAAGGTGTTTACAGTTTAACCAGGTTTTGCTAGGCAATGTGCTGGCTGTGTGCTGATTGCCAAGGTAAATTACAAAATGCTCATTCTAGAATATTTCCTGAGAAGAAAAAGAAATCAGTTTAGGTTATCAAGATGACTCTACTTCTCAGGTTTTTAAGCTCATCTGGTGAGTACACCTGAACCATTAATTTCAATTACATTCATCTTTTAAGAAAAAGGCTAGTAATATAATTTAATTTTAGTTAAATGATAGCCTTGTCTTAATCAGATCAACACTTTATTTTTTATTTCTGGACACATTTAAGCATTGTTTGCATAATGACTTGTATTTTAAGACTGGTTCAAATTTCCTTTTTTATTTTTGTACATAGCCCTTTTAGTAGTGCATAATGCATATGGCACTTTACCTGTAAATAAATTTGGGCATTTGATATTTTTGCCGACCCATAGAGACTGACTTATTTTCAGATAACACAGGTGGTATTCAGAAAGGAGAGCTAGAGTCTAACTAGATTGTTAGCCTTAAAAAATATAAATACTTAAAAATAAAAGTAATTTGGTAGCCACAAAAGTCTAATCTGTGGAAAAGATCTGCAAAACTGAATTGTGTGGCCAGCTGGGCACACAGAAGGGTCACAGTATGTTTTCCCTGTTGTTTTCCTCCATGATAGACATGTGATTTCAGGGTCAGAATCTTTGTCAGATACTCATATTTAATTCCTAATCATAACATGGAATGTTGAGTTTTTTTCTGCCGTGAGTGTCTATGTGAGTAGAATCCTTTGAATCAGCTGTGTTTTAAAGAGTAGTTCAAAAAATGGCCCACTACAGGGCATGATTTGAGTAATTTCAAGTTACTATGAGTCTATTCATGAAACTGTATATAAAAGTCATTTAGATAATGAGCTGACCATGAAAATGCATACAGTATGACTGCTCACATTTTCATGTACGTCTTGACTGCTAAGGAGTAGAAGAGGTTCCTCTACAATGAAATTAAAATACAGAAGGGTAATGAAAAAGGACAAGGACCCCAAAATGTTCAGGTTACTTGGCTTACAAAGAATCTTTCATTTAGTGATTTATATTTTTTCCATTCAACTGAAAAATAAGATGTAGAAATATTTTTGTTAGAGGATTATCCTGGGTACCCATGCATTTTCTGTTTAGCTACATTACGTACGTAAAACTCAGATCTGTACATGAATCATCTAAATATTTTATCTACATATTCATTAGTGGAATAAAACTTGTATACAATATGCTACTTAAAATAGATCAAAATTTTATAAATATTTTGGCTAAAATGTTAAGATTGAATAAGTATTCTACCATTTGTATGACCTTAAAATTTATTTGGTAATGTATGTGGATGTTAATAGTCTTATTGCTCTATTGTTTAATATACTGCCTTAGTAAGTATTTAAAAAATATAGGGCCAGATTCTCAAATGATCCATGTTTTCTTGTCTAATAGTTCTTTGCCCTTTACACCTGAAAAGGCAATAATTAAATCACAAATAAAGAGTCCATGACATGAGGTTTATTCTAATAAAAAGCATTGTGATTGAAAAGCACTGCTGTTTGTGTTTCTGTATGTTTAAGTGTTATTGCACACTGACTCATAGACCTGAAGGTCAGAAGGGCCCATTTTGATCATCTAGTCTGACCTCATGCACATTGCAAGCCACTGAACCTCACCTACCCATTCCATGTAAATGAAATTCATTGCTGAGAAAACTAATCCCAAGCACATCCGAAATCTATTCTAAAAGGTAATATCCCAGAATGTTTGGGCCATTGTATGTGATGGGAATGATTGCTTGGGAATCCCACTGTTTATGAGTTGTATGCTTTTACAATTTTAATTTGGGTGCCAATTAACTCAATAAATTGCTATTGTTGAAACTTTTATGGTACCACCAATAATTCATCTGTGTCCCTGTATATCAAATATTGGAGAAAATGGTGTAAGAACTTTCAAATGCCTTGACTATATTTCCAGAAATGCATATATAGGGAAAAAAACACTGAAATTTTCAAAATGTGTTTTCTTTGCCATGTTTTGCTTCTACTCAAGCTTTTCTAAAATAAACATCAACTGTAGGTTAAGTTCTCATGTGTACTTGGCAAGAGTAATGTATTTCAGCTATTAGTTACAAAGTCAAAATGACACCATCTTACTCGTTTAATGAAGATACTGGAAATCTTGATCTAAAGCTTTATTTAAGAAAAAGGATTATTTCCAATGCTACTTAACATCAATAATTTATTAACAACTCAATCACTGTCAAAGTTCTGTTTATTAATTTCACATATCATAATATTTAATATTCAGTTCACTAGCTGTAAGACTCTGCCAGTATGGGAACTATGCAGTCACAGGCAAAACATTTTAACCAACATTCCGATTTCTAAACAGCAGAGTTTATACCAGTAGTTCCCAACCTTTTAGGTTCAAGGGCAACAGATGTTTTTACAACCCTAAAAGGCCACTAGTCTGCACCAGCAGTCCCCCATACACTCTGAAGCCAGACAGAAGGAGGTCAGTGGCTGCAGCAGGGAAACACACGCCCTCTAGTCCCATGTGCTCTACCTGGGTCCCTAGGCAGAGGCTTCCTTCTGCAACCAGAGGGACAGAAGATCAATACTCTCCTCCTCCTTGCTTCACCAGGGACTCCAGCACTTAGGGACCTCAGTGGAACACTTCTGCCATGTTCCATGCTATAGCAGGGAGTGAGGGATTGCTGACCTCCTGTTCCCTTGGCTGTGGTAAGGAGCCTGCCCTAGTCTTTCAGCCCAACAGAAACACACTCTGCCTTGGTCCTTAGGCAGCACCTACTTTCTGCAGCAAGCAGAAGAGCAGCCGTGGGCCTCTTTAAAAGCCCTCATGGGCCACTTTTGGCCCCCGGGCTGCAGGTTGGGAAGCACTGGTTTATAAAATCTTCATTTTATAATATACTGAAGGAGCAATCTGATTGGCTAGCTACAGTACTGAGATCTTACACTTGTGCAGGTGGTCTCATTAAAGTCAGTAGGGCTGCTCATGTAAAGGCTATAGGGCTACAGTGACTGTCTATTACATCTGAAAATGCCTTAGGAAATATGAAGTTCTGCCAATCTCCTGCCCATAATATCATAGGCACAGAAGGGGATAGCAGTATTGCCAACCCCAAGCACTCAAAACTTACAAGTCAGGTCCCCTCAACCCAAAATTGTGAATGGCCTAAGATGATAAGATGAATGAAATTAATTTTGGGGGTCATCTTATTTACCGTCTGGTTTCTGAGCCTGCACGGTGCACTTGGGTCAATTCTCAAACACCACTGTGAAACCATGTGGGCTAAAAAACTTTTCAAATGAAAGCTGTGATTTTCTTTTATTTTCATGACTGCAGGAGCAGGGGCTCTACAAAACACCAAATTTTGTGAGATCTGTGATAAAAAATCATGAGCTGTGAACACTGCATAGATCATGTGAAATCAGAGAGCACAAAACAGCTACAGTTTTTGTCAAGGCTTGTTTTCACTTGAACACTAATTTGAAGAATCAAGGATAGGGTAGGCCCATTACTTAACATGGAGAAGAGGGAAAACAATAACAGAAAATGTGGAAATATCAGCAGTGCTAAATAATTTTGTCTTCACCAAAAAGTTCAGTCACAATTGGACATTCAACTTAATGAAGGCCAGTGTAAATGTGGTTAGGAGCAGAGGCTAAAATAGGGAAAGAACAAGTTAAAAATTACTTGGATAAGTTAGATGCCTGCAAATCACTAGGGCCTGATGAAATACATACTAGAATATTCAAGCAGCTGACGGGAGATGCCTGAACCATAAGCAACTATCTTTGAAAAGTCATGGAAGATGGGAGAGATGCCAGAGGAATGGAAATGGGCAAAGATGCTCAAACCAGCATTCAACCAAAAATACCCATCCCCAACTTACTTAAACCCTCTCTAAGATTTGGATTCATTTAAATACAGACTGCCATCATGTAGCTCTGTAGTTCAGTCAAGCTGTCAGAAGATAAAGTTACCGTATTTAAACATGGTTGTGAAGAACCACGTTAGCTGATCAAATGCTGACAGTGAATTTATGGTCACCATAGTCCAAGATAAACCATATACAGGATTTATTCCAGGACTAATCTTGATTATATCATCATGTGACAACATTGAGCACAATTTGTCCCGTTCAGCACTGGTCACAGTAATCATCATATGAGTTCACTTAGACTCACAGAACTGTAGGCATGAAAGGGACCTTGAGAGATCTTCTAGTCCAGTTCCCTGTGCTCAAGGCAGGACTAAGGCTAAGTATTATCTAAACCATCCCTGCCACAAGTTTGTCTAATTCTTGAATTTCCTATGATGGAGATTCCACTTCCTCCCTAGGCAATTTATTCTAGTTCTTAACTACACTGACAGTTAGGAAGTTTTTCCTAATGTCCGACCTAAAGTGCCATTCCTGCAATTTAAGCCCATTGCTTCTTGTCAGGGGTGTTGCTGCCTGGAAAAAAGGGTTGGGCCCTGACCCCTGCCATATGGCCCCAATCCAGCCCAGAGCTCTATCTGGCAGCTAGATTGGGCTCCTCCCCACAGCAGCCTGGCCCAGATCCAGCCCCTGCAGCTGCTGCTGTTGGCTGGCGGAAGGTGGCCTGGGACCTATCTGCCCTAGTCACACATGGGTTAAAGCCAGACATGGGTTAAAGCATAATTTGGTGGGTGCTGGAACCCTCTGGCATGGGTGGGCCCCTGCCAGCACAGGTGGGACCCCAATACCATTCCCCAGAACCCACCCTCTGCCCCAATACCTGCCCCCCCACAGTCACCCCCCCACAGAGCTACCCCCAGACAGATGTACACAACACCCCCCCCCACACACAACCCCTAGCAGCCTCCTCAAAGCCCTTATCTCTGCTGTTTGCATGCTGCCTGACCAGCTGGAAGCTGCTCTGCCTTGCAGGAGAGATTCACAAACTCCTGGCCTGCCACAGCTCTCTGCTGGCTGGGCTTAAGGAGGAGCAGTGTTTAAGGTGGAGCCACCGGAACGCTGTGTTCCAGCTGCTCGTGCTATTTTTAGCCGGCCCCCTGGAACGCAGCATTCTGGTGCATTCCTCTATTTTTAGGGGCCCCAGAATACTGCCAGCCTAAAAAGAGGGGGCCCTCAAACTGCATTCCAGTGTGTTCCCCCTTACTTTAACCCCTGCTGCCAGCAGCAGGTGTTGCACTGGATCCGGCGTCTTCGGTGCCACTGCTGGCCAGCAGCAGGTGGCTCTGGCTTTGATGTGGCTCCTGCTGCTGCCAGGGCTGTGCTGGAGATGTAAGGGGGCTGCAGCCCCTTGCCCCTGCTTCTTGTCCTATTCTTTAGATGTTAAAGAAAAGATATTCTCCCTGCTCCTTATAACAATCTTTTATGTACTGTGATGGGGTCACACCTGCTAGATATATGAGTAGTGAAGGATGTGTATATTAGTCCTAGAATTAGTAAATCCACGATCCCTGGGTTAAGTTAGCCAGGATCTCTAGGTTAATTGGATCACCTGGAGCCAGTAAAGGAACCTGCTGCACTGCTTAAAAGTCTCCTTCTCAGGCAGGCAGAGGCAGCTGAAGGGAGGTCATAGAAAGAGTAGAGCTACTGGAAGAACAGTTACAGAGTTTGTTTGCAGTTTTGCCACAACACCTAAAAAGGTGCAGAGAGAGTGGGAGAACCCATACAAGCAAGGTTGATAGGCCCTACAGCTTGAAGGAGGTCTTGGTTGCTAAGGGAACTGAGCAAGGGAGTGGAAGTGGAGCAACCCCACCCCAAACAAGGAGGAGACCACAGAGACTGAAACTTCAGGCCAGGAGGCTGTGGGACCTTCTCAGCCCCAGAGTGTGGGCCAAGAGCAGCAGGGCCGCAGACTGATGACTCAGGGAAGACAGTATCCCACCTGGGCTTAGTTTAGAGGCTGCTTACTCGTGGAGTCCCTGGGTTGGGGCCCTGCATAGAGGGTGGTACTGCCCCCTAATAATCTCCAGCTGTGTGACCCCAGAAAGGGGTAGTTGAACAGGGAAGAAACCCCAGTGAAAGGGGCCAGACTCATCCCAAAAAGTGGACCCCCACCTTGGAAGAGATTGAGAGGGACTAATCAGACTTTGCCAGTCTGCAAGATAGAGTGCAAGACTTCCAGGAGGCAGACTAGACCTTGCTCTGCCCCAGTACTTAAACTGTTTTGCCCCCACCCCATCTTCTTTTCTCCAGACTAAACAAATTCATTTTTTTCAATCTTTCCTCACAGGTCATGTTTTCTAGTCCTATAATAATTTTGTTGCTCTTCTCTGGACTCTTTCCATTTATCTACATCTTACCAGAAGTGTGACATCCAGAACTGAACACAGTCTTCCAGCTGAGGACTAATCGGTGTGGAGTACAGTGAAAGAATTACTTCTCATATCCTGTAGAGTGGAGGGAACTTCCCCTCACAACGCTCTGAAGTAGCCTGAGGGAGTAATAAGCCAGGTGAATCTCCCAGATGCTGCACTAATTACGGCCCAAGAGAGCCCTGCTTAATAGGGCAGTGGGGAGCAGCTGGCTCCTGAAGCTGTCTGATATATAAGAGGGCTGGAGAAGAGAAGCCAGGGGGTGTGGACAGGCAGAAGCCCTGTAACCAATCTGTCTGAGGACCAGCAAGGGAGGCTCCCTGTGCCTCAGAAGCAGGAGAGGATGGAGTTTGTGACTAGAAAATTGGAACTGTATTATTGTAAATAAAGGAGCATTGGTACTGCACTGGGAAATGGCATGCGAGTCCTCTGTTTGAAGGAGAGGATATGAAGTGCACTGCCACATCTTGCTTGGTAATCCTGCTAATACACCCAAAATGATGTTTGTTTGTTTTTTTTCTTTTTGTGCAACAGTTCTACCTGGTTCGCTCATGTTTAGCTTGTGATCCACTATGACCCCCTTATCCCTTTCTGCAGAACTCCTTCCTAGGCAGTCATTTCCCATTTAGTATGTGTGCAACTGATTGTTTCTTCCTATGTAGAATACTTTGCATTGTCCTTATTGAATTTCATCCTATTTACTTCAAACCATTTCTCCTGCTTGTCCAGATCAATTTGCATTTTAATCTTATCCTGTAAACCACTTGCAACCGTTCTCAGCTTTGTATCATTCACAAATATTATAAAAGTACTCTATGCCATTATCTAAATAATTGATAAAGATATTGAACAGAACTAGATCCAGGATTGATCCCTGCATGGCCCCACCTGATATGCCCTTCCAACTTTACTGTCAGCTACTGATGATTGCTCTCTGGTATTGGTATTCCAACTAGTTATGCACTCATAGAGTAGCTTCATTTAGAGTGTATTCACTTAGTTTGTTTATGAGATGGTGTGATGGGGCAGTTGCTCCATACTGGCAGATAAGGTGTTAAAAAGGGCTCTGGAAGCAGTAGCTAATGAGAATCCACTGACCCATCATAAGAGGGAGCTGTCAAGCAGCATTATTAATTTCCTTTCTGGAGCTCAAAGGGATCAGAAGGCCAGGACCCTGGATAGCTCAGTGGCTGGCTACTGGGGTGGAGCAGAGCCAAGGTCCTGAATTAAGGGCCAAAGAAGTACTGGGGGGCTGTGGGGAAGGGGCCCAGGGAAGAGATGTGTGGGCATGGGGGTTGAGATGGTGTTGGGTGTTGCATGGAGTGTCCCTGGGCCAAGTCCTGGAGTAGTGGGTGAGTCTGAGTCCCTCCCAGTCTCCCCCAGACCATTAGGACTATGGTGGTGATGGATTGTGCAACCACTGAAGCAAGTGGCAAGCCAGGACTGTCCAGCAACCATGGGAAGGGAAGGAGATTACTGACTGTGGCTCAGCAGGAGGCCTGAGGCCAGCAGAAAATATGGGGGGGGGGGGGCTGAGATGGAGCTGAGAAGGCTGCTCCAACAATGTTGAGATGACAGAGCACAGGCTCCAAATGGGGTTGCCCACTTGAGCTATTTCCCTATAACATCACCAGGGGCACGTCTACACAGCACTTTTATTTCGAACTAACACTCGTTAGTTCGAAATAAAAGAAATTAGGTCTACATGACGTTTTCTTATTTCGAAAGGACAGACCTTGTCCTTTCGAAATAAGAATCGTCATTTCAAAAAAGTAAAACCTGCCCCCCCCTCGAAACGGCTGTTATTTTGGAAGGGATATTTCAAAATAAAGCTGTTCTTTCGAAACAACACTGTGTAGACCTGTTGTTTCGAAAGAGCTGTTTCGAAAGAACAGGTCCAAATGGCTTTATTTCGAAATATCCCTTCTGAAACAACAGCCGTTTGGATTGCAGGCTTTCCCTTAATTCGAATTAACATTTTGTTAATTCGAATTAACTTATTTCGAAATAAGGATTTTATTTTGAAATAACTCATTTTGAAATCCTTATTTCGAAATAACAATGCATGTGTAGACATAGCCCAGGAGGCACCCGTCCAACATGGAGTGTGCTACCTTATCACAGAAGGTCTTGTGAGACGGTATGAATCCTATACCACTGCACATGTGAAGAATTTGTCCCTTGCAGATTCCTTTACTCCACAGAGAAAGAATGATTTACTGATGGGAAACCAAAGGGAATCCACAAAAATAGTCACACATCCCTCCTCAGCAGTGCAGGTGTGTTATTTTGAACAGCCAGAGCAGCTGGCACAGAGGTAAATCATTATAGGAGTGGGGTTGGACTGGAAATGTCCAACCAAGTAGCTCTCATCCACTACCAGGCTCAGCTACTAATCACAGCTGGGTTTGTAGAGGACTGGACCTTCTTTTCCCTGCAACTAATGTCTGGGGCTCAGTCAGACCTATGCCTAGAAACCTGCCTCAGCTGCAGCATGCTCCTCACCCACTCAGCTTCCTGCCCCCGTTGTTCCTCAGTTGTGGGGGAGGAGAAGGATCAGTGTACAAGTAGCTGCTCCACCAGCCACCAAACCCCTATACCTCTGGACTTTCCCTAGCCAGACACATCGCTCACCTAGCCTTACCCCTCTACATGGATCCGCTTCCTTCCAAGTCTTATCCCCATTGCACCTGAACTTCCCCTGCTGAGTCTCAGCCCCTGCCTCCAAATCATCATCCATGCACTCAGATCATGCCTTGCGGAGCTGCCCCACATTCAAACCCCCATCCCAATGAGCCGTATTCCTCCCCAGCAACTGTAACATCAAAACGAGTCTCCTGCACCCAGATCCCCCACCCCACTGAGTCCCAAGCACTGTACCTGCCTCCTACAGAGTACCATTTCCCCTTTACCCAGAACCCTCCTCTGAGCTGCCTACCCCCAGATTGCCTCACAGAGGACCCTTTCACTCTACATCTGGATTCGTCCATAATAAACCTCTCCATACTTGGATGTTGTGTCCCAAGCTCAGCCTGCCTGTCCATACCTAATGTGGAAGAGCAGGGCCCTGAGCTATTTCAGGGGCAGATGCAGCCTTGTGCTGAGTCATGGTTGGTTGCAGCCTCACTACTGAATTGGTATCCTGATGGGTGGGGCCGCAGGGCTATCGCCTACCTCTGCTCAGCCAGTAGCCTGTGTGTTACACTGCTATGCAGAGCCTCCACATTTATTTATTGACAATTTTTTTTTCAGAATTTTAAAATACTGTGTGCAGAATTTGTACTTTTTTGGGTGCAGAATTCTCTCAGGAGTATGAAGTCAAGATATCTCTATCTACCACTTCCCCCTATCCACAAGGCCTGTTAGCTTGTCAGAGAAAGCTGTCACATTGGTTTGACAAGATTTGTTCTTAACAAATCCATGCTGACTGTTACTTGTCACCTTATTATCTTCTAAGTGTTTGCAAATTGGTTGCTTGATTATTCACTCTGTTATCTTTCTGTTACTGAAGTTAAGCTGGCTGGCCTGTAATTCCCTGGGTTGTCTTTATTCCCCTTTTTATAGATTGGCACTATATTTGCACTTTTCTAGTCCTCTGGAGTCTCTCTTGTCTTCCATGACTTTTCAAAGATAATCGCTAATGCCTCAGATATCTCCTTTGTCAACTCTCTTGAGTATTTTAGGATGTATTACATCAAACCCTAGTGACTTGAAGACTTTTAACTTGTTAAAACTCCCAGCTTACCAGCTGATGTGTTGGGTGGCATTGGGCAATATGACATCTACATTTTGCCCTCTAGTGTCCCAATCTGTGGGAACAGAAAACTTACCTGAAGAGTTACTGTGAGGATTAATTGATTAGCTATCATCTGTAGAGTACCTTTAAGATAATAGGGCCAAATTTAACTCAGTTACCCCTGAGTAAATTGAGTAAATTTATTAACTTAAAGACTAATACTCTGGATTTACATTGATCTTACTGAGAACAGAATTTGCCTTATGTAGTGCTATGTAAGTTCATTCATTGTTTTGCATTTTTTTTCCCCTGAAGTGGTTCAGTCACCTCTGCTCATGTAGTTAGGGGTATTCACTTGATGCTTTTCAAAATAATAAGCTTTTCATTCAAAATGTCAGTTTCACCAGTTATAAATGGAATAACACTGGGTGGCATCATGTGGTTGTTAGATAACAGCATTACTTGTGTGCTTGAGGCACTCATTGTATATCCTTCATTTGTATTATTCCTCACATGTAACAATGCATAGGAATGTGTAATATCATCTTAATTTTAGCTCTAGCAATATATTTTAGGGAAAAAAGGAAGAAAAAAGGTTAGTATTTTGCTTTATCAGCTAGCAGTAAAATTCTGTTGTGCATAAGAATGGCTAGATTTGGTCAGACTAATGGTTCATCTGGTCCAGTCTTTTGTCAGTAACCTGTGGCAGAGAATGAAAAGAAAAGATAATCATCCAGTGATCCATATTTGTGTAATTTTTGAAGCTTTGAGAATGAGATTAAAATATATATCTTTTAAGGAATGCAGGAGTTTGGCATTTGGAAAGTGAGGAAAGGTGGTAGTGCTTGTTAGCTGGGAATGTTTTGTATGTCCTGGTGAAAGCTAAAATGCTGAAGTTACTGACTTAGTTTTTTTTTCTTTTCCTTTCACCTTCTCTGAAATAAAGAAGATTAAAAAAAACACATCAGTTAGCATGAGGGGAAAGATGTCATTAATTTTCTCAGTGGTATGCAGATAGTATTTTACAGTAATATTAATGGAATACTGATTGACTGTTGATTTGACCAGCCATTAAGCAATGTGATTTACATATAATTTATTATTTTTGAATATTAGTTACATGTTAATCTCTAGAGTTATATAGTGCTCTCTCTGTCTCTATACATGTAGTATAACTTGTTTGTTTGCTCTCACTGGCTATCTCTACACTGCCAATTTAATTCAAATTAAGGAGGCTTAATTTGAACTAAATTGGTCCCAGTCCACATTAGCCTTTCCTTGGTTTGAACTAAGAAATTCCTTAGGTCAAACTAAGGAATGCTTAGTTTGAACTACTAAGTACCAGTGGTTAGTTTCAGCATTAGTTCAAACTAAGCATGATGTAGACTCAAAACTACCCCTCAGTTCAAACTTAAGAAGTTTGAACTAAGGGCAGTTAGTTCAAACTAATGAAGTGTACTATTTCTTATTAATGTTAGTTTGAACTAGTCCACATTGTTAGTTTGAACTAACCTCAAACTTGTTAGTTTGAACTGACAGGTTTGAACTAACATTTGCTAGTGAGGATATAGCCACTGGTCCTAACAGTCTTTTGGAAAGTTTCTTACTTTTCTGCCATTTTCTGAAATAGTTGTTCTGAAATTTTTATTTTATTTTAATTTGTTTGTTGGTAGAAAATTCAATAACAAAAACTTACAAAGTAGTATCAGTAATAATCCTTTGTGTTCTTAACTTTATGGGAAAGTCTCTTGATGAGATGAAATCATTCATATTTTGTCTGTAGTCAAAGATTTTACAAAGCATAAATAAGATCCTTTTGATTTCTTTGACAAAAATACAAATTCTCTATTGTAAAAATATATATAGTATGACAGTTTTCCTTCCCTACCGTAGCACATTTTTAAATAGTTGTAATTTGGCATGAAAATAATTGATTGCATATGAATAGTTGATGAATTTAGATATGAATTTTTAAAAGTCTATTTTTTAAGTGTAGTAGAAAATGTTATTAAATCTCCTGACTTGACTTGGGAGCTAGTATAACACAGCATGCAGAGCTTTCAGGTAAAAAGTGTGTGTGACAGGGGTTTGTAGTAATGAAAAGTGCCATAATTTCCACCCAGATGCAGAATCAGTGGAAGTCAGGGGAGGCACCAAAAATTAATGATAAGTGACTGGCAAGGAGATATGGCTAGGACACCTAAATAATACAGAGCTACCATGAGAAAAAATGTGTAAAACCCAGCCAATATGACTAGATAGTCTGAAACTTAGAGGGCTCTTGGTTTTTAACTTGTGACTCCTTTAGCATTGCTTTTCAGTGGTCTGTTCTTGAATCAACAATGTGAATAATTTTTTTTTTTACCATTGACTTTAATGGCCACAAGGCTCTTTGCCCTGCCATACTTCTTCTGGAGAGTCATTTTCATAGATATGTTTAAGTAGGTTCTTTCTTGAAAATTTTTGCACCAAACAGATACTTACTCCTACTCAAATGTTAGTCAAAAACATTACTTTGAATGCTTGTCTTTTCCTAATTTTTAAGGAATTATGCATAACTCAGTGAGTTTGAATTCTAAAGACTCTGGGGCACACTCCTTAGCTATGCTGAGTCATCGTGTCAGTTTCAAAGATTTATATGCTAAAGACATTGTGACATTTTTTCCTTTTCACTTAAAAGGTTACATTTCTTTGCATTGGTATGGAAGACTAAGATGTTAATGCAAGGCTTGTTACAATGTCAGTGGACCTTTTTTCCTCTGTATTTAATCTGTATATTACAGAAGAACCATTACAATTCTCAAGAGAGCCATCTCATTGAGTTTCAAAGACACCAAAGCTGTTACTTTGTTAATGAGACATCTTCATGGCTAGGTTTTGCCAACACAACAACTCCAAAAGAGACTAGTTATTTTTATAGGAATAGGTATGACTATTTTTCAAACATTTAAAAGTTTAATTTTTTTAACCATTTAAAAAGCCTCTAAAGTTAAAAAATACTCAAAAATAACATTCATGCAACATGTCTGTGATGTTCTATCTTGAAAGGAGTTCATTGTGTGAGACTCATTTTGTAGTGGAGGCAGCAGGATTTTACTGCATTACTTGCTATCCCATGTGATGTGTATGGATGACACTGATGGTTGGGCAGTAAGTGAAAGCTTGTGTTACTGCTGTTCATGCTCTAAGCATTCTGTGACTACTCATAAGATAGCAGTATTTACAATGATTAATCTGCTACTTTTTATCACCATTAATGGTCACATGACAAATTCTGACCAGTAAAAATAAATGGTGATCCAGGTCCAATATGTAATATCCATTGGCAAAACATAAATGATGAAATGTTGCAAGATGAAAATATTTCTCAACAAGTTCTCACTAAAACTGTAAGTCCACCACAAAGATTTGAGGCAGGATGACACATCTCTATCTACTTACCAGTCCTGCAAATGAAAAATATCTGCATGTTACCCACTCTGTCTTTGTGTAATTTGAGAATGTTCAGTACAACAGGGGAACATCATATGATGGTGGTGGAAATTAAAGATATAATTATCTTAATCCTAAAATTCTCTATTTTTCTTTGGTTAATTTTGATCCTAATGTTGCTTTAACCTTGGCAATTTTAAAAAATATGTAGTTTTCCTTAAATCATATGTTCAGATCTGAAAAGAAAAGCTGTTTATCTGTTTGAGGATCTCCTTCAGAGTACTATCAATAAACTCTAATGCTCCATGTGATGCACAGCAAGAGGTGGGAAAACATCAAGTACTTCTGAGTGCAGATACTGTTCTGATGGTAAATACTTCTGAGTTGTAGCTCTCTACTTGCAGTAATAGACAAAAATGTTTTAAATTGACAGTACTGTTATAAGTCCTAGGGATAGATGGGGCCACAAGGGTCAGCTACTTTAACCCCCTGCCAAGATATAGGATTGGTTGTGTCTAAACCATGCAGACAGATGACTGTCCAACAACTTTTTGAAAACCCCCAGCAAAGGAGATGCCACAATTTCCCTAAGCAGTGAATTCCATTGTCCCATTGCTTTTATATTTTTGAAATTTCTCCTGAGATTACATCTAAATCTACTATGTTCTAGTTTGAACCTACTGCCTGTTGTCCAGAGGTTAACATATAATTGGGCAGGCCCTGGAGCCCTGCTAAATTTCCAGGCCCCCTTCACGCACCCCAGCTACTGCCCCCCAAAATGTCTGCCCCCTACCCCAGCTACTGCCCCATAAACACCTGCTTCCCACCCCAGCTACTGTGTGAAACACCCACCCCCATCAGATCACTTTCCCCATGTCTTCCTCATCCCCAATCCCCATTCCTTAAGCTCCCTGCCCCTATGTCCCCACTCCAGCCCTACTAATCCCCCATCCTCCAGCTCCCTCATGTTCACTTCACCTCCTTCAACTTCCCAACCCCCTCCACATCTCTCCCCCCACACTGAGCCACTGACTGTCCCCAAACCACCCACCCCAGGGCCCTCTGACCAGTGCCACTGAGGAGCTGGGCAGGCTGGGACAGCAAGAAGGGACACAGGCCTGAGACTGGGTCTGGGTTGCACATGCCACCCAGGCCCAGCAGGAAGGGGGAGGGTTGATGCAAGTTCCAGGGAAAGGGGGGGAGTGGTGGCCGGGTTTTCTCCAGTCTGCAGCCCTTTGAGCTGTCCCTGGGGGAACATGCTGGAATCCTGTGTTCTGGTGAGTTGTTCTGTTTTTAGGAGGCCCTGGAATGCAGCTCCAGTACATTCCTCTATTTTTAGGGGGCCCCAGAATGCTGGTCTCTAAAAATAGGGGGCCCTAGAACACTATTCTGGGGCATTCCAGCTTCTTTAACTCCTGTGTCCTGTCTTGCCCGGTGCTGCAAGAGAGAATAATTTTTCTTCATCTTTTTTATGGCAGTCTTTCAAGTATTTGACAAACCCCTAACATATCCCCTTTTAATCTTCTCTTTTTCAGACTAACCATACCTCCTTTCTTTGCTTATATGGCTTGCATTCCATTCATTTGATAAGCTTTGCTGCTTACCTCTGGATCCTCTCTATCTGTTCTATATGATGTGACCAAAATTAGACAAAGTACTCCAGCTGAGGCCTAACCAGCACTGGGCAGAGTGATAGTTACCTCCCATGACTTGCACGTTATGCCTCTGTTAATGCAACCAAAATTGCATTTTCTTTTCTTATGACTGCATTATGTTGTTGACACGTGAGAATGAATGGGAGTTTGAGCAGTCACAATAAAAGAAAGAGTCAAACACTATCAGATTGCTAGCGATCTCATTTATTACCTCCATTTTGGCATACATAAAATGTTGAAAGAATTCTGGTCCTTGCTTTGGTCACAAATGAGATTAGCAAAGATGGGCACATGACATTAGCATCATAAAAGCTATGAAAAAAAGCTTCAAAGCTCACATAGTTGCCCTAATATCTTCTCCACACAGTGCATGTGTGAAATAAGCAACCTCAGAATTTAATGAAACAGCTTCTCATTTTTAAAAATAATAGTTCCATTACTTATGAAGTGGAATACTGGGGATGAGGAATTTACTGTAATACCAGAGTTTTTCAGGATTTTCTATAGACGTTTGTGAAAAATTCACAATGTGCTACAAAATCATTTGAAATTAAAGGATTATTTTCTTTAAAAATGCAATATTCTTTTCTTTAAAAATGCAACAATTGGTTCAAGTTTCATGGAAAATTTTGAAATGGCATATGATGTCTTACTGCAATAAAAAAGTCAGTTTTTTGGTGGAAACATACTTGTGTAAGAAAAAAATCTTGGGTGACAATGCACTCTTCTTTGAAAGATGCTTTTTCCTTGAAAACATGCTGAAAAAACATAATGGAAACAACGTTGTTGCCAAAAAATAAAGTTAAAATTGACAATAAAAATAAGCCACAAATTTTCACTTAGAATTATTCAAAGCTAAAACTGGATATCACATTGCTTTGGTTTGCAGTGGTAATTAACATTCACTCCCTCTTCTCACCCCACCCCCAATCAAGAATAAATAGATCCTAAAGTTATTAACAAAGGTAGTTTAGGTCATAAATGCTAACTTCTTAAAGAATGATGCATTTTTCTTTTTTAACATAAACAATGCAGCCTGTTTTTTCAGATTGTAGACTTTAAGATTGTAGCACATGACCCACTGGATAGACACCTCCTGGTCATGGTACTAGGGAATTGCTCAAGTGGCAGTGCCATGCATTGGCCTCTGTTATCTTCTTATGGTCTCTAGTCCATTTCTAGGACCTCAGTCCTGTGTGTCTTCTCTCAGTTTCCCCATTCCGGGGTGAGATATAGTGCAGGCTGGTCCATTCTGCATCAGTGGCCACCACTAGTCCTTTCACCACCCTTTGACAGTCTGGGGAAGGTGTGGAGGGACTGAAGCCTGTCCATGTCTCCAGACCCTGGCCCAGGGACCCTATACACTGCTCATTGACAGCCACCATAGTACAACAGGTCTCCGGGCCATGTTGTTGCCTACTCCAGGTACCTTTGCTTCAGGGTCCACTGGTCAGCCAGCCTCTGGGGAGCTGTCCTTGGTTCTGTCCCCTGCAGCCAAGCTGACAGTCTCCTTCCTCTTCACAGGGTGAGGAAGGCTGCCAAGAGCTGGGGCTGCAGCCTGCTTATATTCAGGGCTCCTCTGTCCTGACTGGCTCCACAGTCACCAGCTGTCATTGGCTGCCTCCCCTTTTGCTACGTCCCCCTCGCTCAAATCTGCTACCCAGGGGTGGGGGTAGATCCTCTTTTGTGACTGTGCTACCCAGTGGTGGCCATCAAGCCTCTCCATCTGCTCCTCTGTTTTCCAGAGATGGAGGCACAGGCCCTCTTGCTCCTTTTGGGTTTCCTGTAGTGCCTGTTCTTCTGCCTGCAGCTTTTCTTGGAGCTCCTCTGTCTGCTCCCTGGCGTTCCCTATGATGCTCCCCTCTAGGGTCTGGGTCTCCTGGCTCCATCATTTGGCTCCTTGACACTCTCCAGCACTCTTCCCTCGAGGGTCTGGGCCCCCTTCTCCTTGGACTCTCCTCCTGGCTGTGTCCCCTGATCTACCTGCTTCGGCCCTCATGAGGATGTCCACCTCAGCATGGGCCCTCTCTATCCAAACAACCTGGTCTACTATCTCCCTCCCATGCTCTGCGTGAGGGAGATCACCTTCTGCCAGCCTTTTTCTTTTTCCAGTGACCCACCCCTCTGATTGGTGTTGATCTGGGTCTGGGTCTCAGGCATGTCTTTCTCTGGCCTCTCTTTTCCTTTTCTTCCCCTCCAGGGGGCCTTATATGTCCCAGCTCCTAAAGGGGAAACATTTTTTGGGTCTCCCTGGTCCAGTCTCTTCCTTCCAGCTGCCACCTTCTTGGCCCTCTGGGCTTTCCCTCCTTCAGTGCCCTTTTTGTCCACAAGCCCAACAGGCCTCACCCCATCCTGATGCCATCACAGGGATGTCTGTCTGTCCAGGCATCCCCTTCTCAGGTGTTCAGTCTGTCCACTGGCCCAACAGACTCAGCCCCCAACCCCTCCATTCCATTCAGAAGTGGGGCCAGTCTGTCCTTTTCCTTTGTGGTGGCCCATCAAGAAGTGAATCAAATGGCGACACAGTGCTGCTTTAACCCCCAGTATAGTATAATGGATTCCCTTGGCCACACCCTTGCCTACTCCAGATACCTTCTCTCCCTTTGCCTCAGCCAAGCTCTGATCACCCACTGGGCTCTCTCCTTGCTTCTGCCCCTGAAGACAAGCTGACAGTGTCCTTCTTCCTCACAGATCAGAGAAACAGTCCTGAGAACTGGGGCTGCTGCCTGCTCAGGGCTCCTCAGCCCTGATTGGCTGCACAATCACCAGCTTCCATTGGATGTCCTGCTCTGTAGGGCTTTTAACCCCTTCCATATTGAATGGGAAATTATGCGGCTACATAGACATTTAATTTATTTTCAACTAATTGTGTTGCATGGCACAAATCAAGAATAAGCTATGCATGGTCACTTAGTGATTTCACAATTAGCACGACCAACCATTTGCTTTGTTAATAAGATAGCTTTGCATTTCCAAATATCATATTTCATTTTATTAAGGTACTATCACTACAGAGATTCATGAATAGGCTAGATAGACCAATGGTAATGCAATGAGTAATCCTGCAAAACTCATGGTGTCATATTGTATGTGTTGTGCTCTGGTTTGACTATATACGAATGTATGAAAGATGAGAAGATAAAGTAACTTTTACAGATAATATGTTGAGGGTGTTATTAATTTATTATGATGTATCATTTTAGGTAACTGCATTAAGTAGAAAATTATTGCTACATGTAGGCCAAATAGAGAAAATCTTTATTATTTTGTCCCTTTTTTTTAAAAAAAAAGAAATGATACATATTTAAAAACTGAAGAGAACTTTGCATTGTCAAGAACAAAATTTAGTGGTGAGGTTACCACATTATCTATTATTTTTTGCATCTGTTAAAGTGTTAAAGTTTGTCTGCAGATGTTTGATGGTATCTGCTGCTAATGAGAGGCTGGATTTGGCTGTGCAGCCAAATTCTGCCCTATGATCCATATACACAACTTCGTCAGAAGCCCAAAGACTACTAAAGTTTGAAGTTCAGCATGAGCATTACTGTTTGCATTGTTGGGATACCTGTTACTAGATATTATAGTGATAAGTCTGTTACAGAAGTCTTTGACAGGAAGAACTGACCTCTGTATTTCACTTCAAAGTGAAGCACAGATCTAAGAAGGGTGACATGCAGTCTGTTTAGACATGCTGTGCCTCCTGCTACTCTGTTTCACAGTAGCAGAAAGTGATAACTGAATATTTTTAAATGTGATGACCTGTGCATGCAGGGGGTACATGTAGCATGCTCAGTGCTTTTGTGTGTCTGAAGAACTCACATTATTACCTGCAAAAATCACCAGTTTTTATCAAAAAGAAAAATATTTACCTTATTCAAGGCAGAAAAAAAGCAGTCATGACATGATCTGAGCTAATGTTAATCTTTTCCAGTAACAATTTTAAAGTAGTCATGGAAGAAGGGTTGAGTAGAAGAATGATCTTTCTTTCGATTTGCAATATGTTACAGAATTCTGATGCTCTCTCCACTTGGTCAGAGGTTTATTTGAAGTTCATGCTGCACAGATGGGGAATAGTTTGAAAGAACAGATGGAACGTATGGAACAGAAAGTTCACTGGCAGAATTACTCTATTTCAGTGGAAGAGAAGAATAAAAGAACAGAGACAAAAATATTGATATCCAACTGGTTATATTACAAAATATCACAGCCTTGCTTGTGTAGGAGCTGAGGGTAAACAGCAAATATTTTAAAAGTTATTCCAGAATAGACAGATTTCCTGCCATTAGAACAGATAAAAAATGGCTTCTAAATCTGATTTAAAATGCAAATATCCACTTCGTGCCATGGTATTTTTTTAGTTGTTCTGGTTTTTTTTTTCTTAATTTTGTGTTGGTGGAGCTGTTATTGGGAATAGATTAGCTAGGAAGAGAGATAAGGAGGAAAGAGTGGATATGAGGGGGAACAAAAAAGGGTTCCACTATGCAAAGCTTAGTTCGAACTAGTTAGTTTAAACAGTGCATTTGAAAAAAGTTCAAACTAAGCAGTTAGTTCGAACTAGCTGTGCTGACTAGTTCGAACTAACTTTTTAGTTCAAACTAAGCCATGCAGCTAGTTCAGACTAAACTTGGACTTAATTTAGTTTAGACTTGCAAATCCAAACTAAATAAGTAGATGTAGACATAGCCCAATTGAAGGAACCTCAAAACATATCAAGTCCAACTCCCTGCACTGAATCAGGACCAAATGAACCTAGACTACCCCTCACAGAACTTTTTCCAACCTGTTCTTAACCCCCTCAATGATGGGGATTCCATAATCTCCTTTGGAAGCCTGTTCCAGAGTTTAGCTACCTTAATAGTTAGAAAGTTTTTCCTAGTATCTAACTTAAATCTCCCTTGCTGAAGATTAATCCCTTTACACTTTTTCCTACCTTCGGTGCACATAGAGAACAATTGATCACAGTCCTCTTTATAAAAAGTCCTTAACATATTTGAAGACTGTTATCAGGCTCCCCATCTGCCTTCTTTTCTCAAGACTAAAAATCCTGTTTTTTAACCTTTTCTCATAGGTCAGGTTTTCTAAGTCTTTTATCATTTTTGCTACTCTCCTCTGGAATCTCTAGTTTGTCTATATTTCTCCTAAAGTGTAGCACTCAGAATTAGACAGTACTACAGCTGAGGCTTCCCATACCTTGTACACATGCTCCTGTTAACACACTTCAGAATGGCATTACCTTTTATTTTCAATTGCATCACATTAAATAATTCTTGTAGAATTGCTAAATTTCATATGCATGTAATTCCAAGAACAATGTGAGACCTATCATTCAGAAAAGGAAGGAAGAGACTCAGCAACAAATTCATTCTTTCAAGCACTGATTTAAAAGGAGACCCTAAAATTGTATAATGAGATGAGTTAAGACTATAATTTCTTGCTGTGCTTTAATTTATCTCCAGCTGTTAGACGTTGCCTAATAAGTAAAGCCAGTATTTAAATAATCTTTATAAATCTAAATATTGTTTTATTTTCTTCAGAGTTGTATATTTTTATGAACTTCTAAATATTTTAAAAAATTAAAAGAACTGGAGAAACTTAAAGCTGCTTTGAGGTTTATTTGTTGAATGCAATTAATTTTTTATAGGGACATTTTCATATAAAAGATGAATAATAAGCCCAGAAGCCCAAATTCTGCATTGTAATATAACAGCATTTTAGTTAAAATGATAGATCTTCATGACAATGTCTGCAGATCCCCACTATAAGACTCATACGTGTTACCTTGCGAACAGGAGAAACATTCAAAGCAGTAAAGTCAATGAGAGTGTGCATGTGTGTTCCTAAGATCCAGTGTCCTAGAAGTAACAATATAAAAGGCATCCATTCCTCAATTTCTCTTTTCTGTCAGCTGGACCAGTGGCTGGCCCCTGGCACAGTGTTAGCTAGTGTAAGTTTAAATTTGTTAAGATTGTTATATTGCTCTTTTGTATTTTGATTAAAAAATGCTTTGGCCTTTTTCTGCGGCGGGTGAAACAGAGAAAATGACATTTAAAAAAACAACTTGTACTTTTTATTTTAAATGTCTTCATTTTAAGGGTTTAGGCAAAGATATTGTAGCAAGACTGGGAGACTTGTGGGTGGTATTTATGCTTTGTGTTAGATAAAGAAGGCAAAGGCTAAAGGTCTTCCTTTTGGACAGTGGTGGAAGGTATAGAATCTGAGAAAGCTCCCTTTTGAGAGATGCTGGGCATCTAAAATCAGTTCCAGTTAAGGGCTCTTCTCAGTTTGGAAATGACAGGACCCAAGAGTTCTAGAGATTGGTATTTGGACAGAAAATGATGGTGTTGTCTCAATTCCCTGAATATGGGGATTTCTCAGTGCCTTTATCAGTGGATCTAAAGTGAAAAAGATGAACCAGAGGCTTTAATTGGCTAAGAAACAATCCATAAAGGTCAGTGAGTCTTTGGCTCTGAGGGCTAATTCTGTTTGTGCAGGCAGCTTCCTTAGATATATGAGGCATGTTAGGCACGTACAGCAGTGTACAGAGTACTGATATGACGCTGCACACCCAACAACTAGCACAGGTAAAAATAACAGTGTGCATGGTGAGGCACAGTGTAGGGAAGTAGAGCAGAGTGCCTTCCATGCCTGAACCACAAAGGCATGTACTCTGCAGCTTGGGCTCTCTACATGCCCAACAGTGTCTCCACATCTGGACTGCTAAAAATAGAAGTATTGTGTCCCACTTGTGGAGAACACCTTGCCATGCTGACAGCCTCTGACAGTGACAAATGTGGCCGCAACCTGCTTTTCACAGTGGCATATAGCTACATATGTAGTGCCTGTACTCTGCATGCCATGGTATGGGTACAGATAGCCTTAAATTCCTTGCTTTCCCCCAGTGGGACCCTTGGAAGCCTACATGGCCTCTGTAGAGTGGATTGCTGGTAGAACCGGCCTTACCTCTGTTCTTTGTCTTGACCGCGGGATCTGTAGGAAGTCAAGCAAAAGGAGGCTGGGGAAGAAGAAAGAGGGAGAAATTAGCTTTAAGATAGATGCTATTTTTCTTATTCTAGTAAAATTTCTTGTTGGAACATCAAGATTCTCTGTGTGATTGTTTATCATTGTAACAAGACCAAGAGTTGTCATTGACTTCCAGGTCATTCTGTGTAAGGAATATCCTGACTGGAAGAAGCATTTCACAAGATTCCTAATGACAGTGAAACTTAATGCAGACAGTGGCAAACAACAAGTCAGCTCATAGGATAACTTAACAGGAACAATACTGAAAATATTACAGGCCATTTACCTTCAGTTGGGAAAGAGAGAAAACCAGCTGTGCTATCACCCTCAAGAAGTTTCCATAACATGTAGCAGCTATGGTCTTATGGGGGCACTATACTAGTTACATGGAAAAGATTGGAGGCTTGTAACATACTGTTCGTGATGGCTTGTGGAACCTAAGACCAAACACACTCAAATGGAGAATGAATGTTTTGGTGAGCATACAGGTGTTCAAGAGGTGAACAAATGAACAGTAGCACCTTCACAATGCCAAACAAATTACACAAGCCACACACATAGTTGATAATAATGGCTACACAAACTGCTGCTTAGATGACAGAGATAGTTCATGTGTTCGAAAAGAATTAAATCTATTGCACTATACCTAATGGGGGTGCAAGATCTTAGCGCTCTTAAGGTGATTTACCATCAATGGAAAAAATATGCCTTTGATAGAAAGAGGTAGGGACATACTGAGAGAACAGACAAGGATTGCTAAAATCATAGAGCCAGGGAAGTAGGAGTAGAAAAGGCTGCATATCACAGCTACTGTTGTCTAAATTTTTTGCCTCTGTAGATGAGCATTGTCCTTTTTCACATCCATTTAAGATCTTTAATAATTTCCTGGTAATAGTGAGGAACTGACAAATGTTTAAGGTAGTTCCAGAAAGGTGAATTTGAGGATCCATTATTAATGCACCCCTTACTAGCTTTGTGGTTAGAATGGTTCCGTAGCTTGCAAAACAAGGCATGGACTTCCAAATCTGTAGAGATCATACATTTAGAGAACAGATACTAGCAAGAAACTTTCTTTGTGGAAATTGATTGATCTTATCTCTTGCAGAATTTGTCATTAATAGTATTAGACAGAACTGCCATATTTACTACTAATCATCAGCTAATGAGGAAATAACTAAAATAATCTCAGGTTGGGGACAGGTTCCCTGAGTTAGTTGCTACCAGTATAGTATTCCTCCTCCTCTTAACAGAAAGTTTAATAACTAGTGGTGATCTCCATTTTACAGCAGGCTCCTTTTTGCCAGCCAAACCACACTTCCTCCTTTATCTCCCCATTTCTTCTTCTTCCTTTCAGAAGAGCAGGTCATCATTAGCAATTTTTCCCATTCTTGTCTTTTCATTGCAGATTTATTTATCCCTTTCTCCAGTTGTCTTTACTTTTGTTTTGTAAGATGAAGGGTGAGAAATGCAGTATGTACAGGGAAGGTCTCCACTGTGGGACCCTTTCTGTTCCATCTAGGACACTGCCCCAGGCTGGGAAGATTCTGGAGATACAGCAAAATATCTGGCTTCTTATCCGTCATTACCCGTGCAGAATCAGAGAGGTCAAAAGTCTAAGGCAAAACCTCCAATCCCGAACTTCCACCTTCAGATCTCTTCTTCATCCTGGAAAGTGCTCTCTGAAAGACAAAGTGTTCATTCAGGAAAAAGAATAATGAAGATGACTATTAATAGATTTTCATGACACAGGTTCAATAGGAAGATAAAAAATCTTCTGCAAGAGATATGCAGACCCTTGAAAGTTGAGTGGAATGTGGCTTCATTTCCTTGGAAATTTAGCCTACTTTATGTCTTACCACTTGTCTTCTGTTGCTGAAAAGCCCTAAACGTTTGGCAGAAGAGTTTGCAAAGGTCATTTGATTGCCACAAATTGTCATAGGAAGTCTTGATTCTCCAGGCTTCTACAGCTGCCACATGAATTGCTAACAACATGTGTGTGTCCATCAGTATCTGGAAAAGCTCAGTCTGTCAGCCTGGCTTATGGATGGAACAAGAAAGGATCATCACAAATGCTTGCTTTTTCAACTCAGTCCACCCATAAGTCAGGCTGATAGACTGTAAAATTAAGGAACCTCAATAGTCTACTGAATGATGAAGACCGTTCAGTGGTGTGATCATTTAGAAATGCATAAGAAATTCAGTTAGTAGCAATTCTAAATTTTTCACGCAATGTCTGTCTTGCCTATCGTTTCCTGGAGGCGCATGACTCTGCTCCTTCTGTTTAAAAAAATTTTTTTTAAAGGTTCCTCTGTTGGTTCTGACTCCATAGTTGGAAGGTTTCTAAAACATTTGTCTTAGACTAACTTGGAGATTCTCTCATACTTCCATGAATTCTCAATATACTTCTGAATGGCCTTATCTTTGATTTGTTTACTTTCCTCTCATTAGTCTCATTGTCCTGGAAAATAACCTTTCTACTGTTTCTGCTAAAAAGCAGAGGGTGTTAGATATATTGGTCTGTTTCTCTTATGTTTTGATAATTTATTAGAATAAAGGATACTGCTCTTCTGTCTAGTTTCATCCCTAAAGTCTTGTCTCCTTTAGTTTTTGAGTCAGGATGTAATCTTCTTCCAGCTTCTGCCTTGATTCTGAGGCAGGGAGAAAAACAAACAAACAAAAAACACCCCTCCCAAAACCCCAACTTTGTACAGGCTTGGAGTGCCTAAAGACTCACTTACTTAGAGCAACATAATTTAAAAAATCATAATCCTAGTTAATTCCCTTTGAGAGTAAGAAGCAAAGGCCCTGGCTTCTTATCTGTGACAGCTAAATTAATAAAACTACAAATAATAGAAGCTTACAAACTGGCTGGCCTTCCTTGCCTTGTTAATGTAAAAGCCATTTCAACTACATGGTTCTGAGGAGTTACAGATTGATCGGCCTCATCTCAGTCCTTGGAAAAATCATGGAGCAGGTCCTCAAGAAATCTATGTTGAGGAAGTTGGAAGAGAGGAAGGTGATCTGGCCCAGTCAATGTGGCTTTACCAATGGCAGGTCATACCTCACCATCCTGATTGTTTTCTATGATGAGATGACTGATTGGCTTTGTGGATGTGGGTAAAGCAGTAGATGTGATATATCTTGACTTTAGCAATGCTTTTGATAAGTTTCCCACAGTATTCTTGCTAATAAGTTAGAAAAGTATGGGTTGAACAAATGGACTATAAGGCAGATAGAAAGTTGGCTAGATTGTTGCACTCAACGGATAGTAATCAATAGCTCAAAGTCTAGTGGGCAGTTGGTACATAGTTGAATGCCCTGGGGTTTGGTCCTTGGGCCAGTTTTGTTTAACATTTTCATTGATGATCTGGCGGATGTAGTGGGTTGCACTCCCAGCAAGTTTGCAGAGGACTCTAAGGTGGGGGGAGTGGCATATATACTAGAGGACAGGATATAGCATGGGTTATACAAATTAGAGGATTGGGCTAAAAGAAATCCAAACTTCAGCAAAGACTAGTACAGAGTCCTGCACTTAGAATGGAAGAATTCCATATACTGCTACAGACTGAGGACTGACTGGCTAAGCAGCAGTTCTGCAGAAAGGGATATGGAAGTTATAGTGGACAAGAAGCTGAATACAAGTCAACAGTGTGCCCTTATTCCAAGAAGACTAACAGCATATTAGGCTGCATTAGTAGGAGCATTGCCAGCAGACTGAGGGAAATAATTGTTTCCCTGTATTCAGCACTGATGAGGCCTCATTTGGAATACAGTGCCTAACTTTGGGCTCCCTACTGCAGAAAAAGTATGAACAAATTAGAGTCTAGCAGAGTGGAGCAGAAATGATTGGGGGCTGGAGCACATAACTTATAAGGACAGACTGAGTGAAATAGGCTTGTTTAGTCTGCAGAAAAGAAGAGTGAGGAGGGATTTGATAGTGGCCTTCAACTACCTGAGTGGAGTACCAGGAAGGATGGAGCTAGGCTGTTCTCACTTGTGCCAGATGACAGAACAGAGAGCAGTGTTTGCATTACAGTAGGTCTAGGTTGGATAGTGGGAAAGCTTTTTTTACTATGAGGGTGGTAAAACGCTACACTAGGTTGCCTAGGGAGGTGGTAAAATCTCCACTTTCAGAGGTCTTTCAGGCCCAGCTTTGATAAAGCTCTGCCTGGGATGATTTAGTTGCTGTTGCTCCAGCTTTGGGAGGGTCATGGGGAGGTGAACTAGATGACCTTTTGTGGTCTCTTCCAACCCTAATCTATGGATGTGTGACTTCAGCCTTGGGGTCTGAAAAAGGGAGAGGTTTCAGCTGAAGAATTGTGCAAAGGTTTCACTTAGAAGCTTTAAACACTGTGGTTTTATTGTGGTTTCCTCTGCTTATATACTCTCTGAGCAGCATGCTTTTTCTTCCAATAGTAGAAGGGTACATAAAACAAAGCGCTCTTTGTTTCCTTGCATCCAGTCATCTTTATTTATTTTGAGGTCTGCTTAGGTTGGTGCTCTTGCTTTTCCTCACCCTCTGGGTTTCTTTTCTGGGGAACACTGCAGATATTCCATTTGATCTATACTGGTGGCAATCTGAGTTCAGAAGTGGGATTTTTTTTTTAACATAGGTCATTCCTTTCTGTTCTCTAGTTTCACCTATACAAACACCTGCCCTTTAGTGAGTAAGGTTAGAGTCATGCATGTTGTGTATTATGGTGGTGCCCATGAAGAGCTAAATTTTCATTCTGGAAGTTCTTGAAGTGCACTGACAAAAGACAGTGTGTGACAAGACTTAAGGGACCCCAAAATAGAGTTTCTCCTTCCTTGCTGATCTGAGTATCAGTACGAGAATGAGAGCTGCCATTTATCTACTACTAGTGGAAGTGGGGCATGGATCAGGGTTATTGAGTCAGAAAGTCTCCTTTAACTACTTAAGTCTTCAAACAAATACTTTTCTCTTTTGAAGGGAATGAGGAATTGGTGAAACCATTACTCAGATACTTAAGGTATATTAAAAGATCAGATGTCAGTGGAGTTATAACTATAAAAAAGCCCAACACACACACAGCCCCCATTTTCTTTATAAACAAAAATCACAAAACTTTTCTTGGAAGGTCACATTCAATAAAATCTGTCTGTCTTTAGCACTGTGCAAGCCCTGGAAAATTGATTTTTTTGTCTTTTTCTAATGTACGCAAGTAAGGCTTGTGCTGTCTTCTGTAGCAAGGAAATGACTGGAGTTTTTACTGGACCCTGACGAACACACAGTACATACCCCAAACTTTCACAAAATGACTATTTCTGGCCTGATTCTATAGGAAGATGGGATTAAGACTTTTTTTTTTTTAAGAAAAGTTTTACTTAATCAATGGCTTTCTGATTAATTCTATAGTTACAGTATTTTCAAATATGAATGCTTTCTAGATAGAATTTCAGTTTTTTTTGTTGGATATGGAAAATGAGTATTTCTGAAAGATCAAATTTTAATATTGACTCACCTATCTATATAATTAAATTTATCTTTTATATTCCAAATGCTGCCAAAAGGTGATGGTCATGATGATAGATAGGATGGTCAGACAAACATTGTTTAGAATCAGACTTTTTTGGTCCATCCTCAATTCCAAGCTGGGTTGGACTTGAAGTTTTCTTGTAGTATGAAAACTCGCTTTTGTAGAGTGAAATCTACAACTTGACAAAACTGTAATTCTTATTTATTCAATTTATTTAGTATTCCAACAGCAACAACAGACCTTAACTAAGCTTGGGCCTTGTTAGAGTAAGGGCTGTTCAGCTGCAAAGTAAAGATTGTTCCTGTCCTAAACAGTTTACAATTTCAGTTTAAAATTGATCATAACAGCAGGTGAAACAAATGAACAGTTAGGATGGGAAAATAGACTAATAATAATATGAGCATCTAAATATCTTTGTATGAGTAAAATACAGATGTTGGAAGGCAGCATGGTCTGATGGCTGGGACATCAAATGGGGTTTGAGGACACATTTCTATTCTTGTCCCCGCCATTCACTTCCCATATGACCTTGATCAAGTTACTTCCTCTCTGTTTTTGCCATTTCCCTTATCTTTCTGAGCTTGGTGGGACTAGCACTGTCTTACTATGTGAATGTATGGTGCCTATTACAAGAGGGATATGACTGTAATATGAATAATAAAATAAATTATAATTAATACAAATTGGTTGATAACAGCACTTGAATGACAGCATATCAATATGTGTGCAATATTCACCAGTGTGATATTCTTGAGGGATATTGGGTCAGCCAAAATCACTTTGCTTTCCTTAAGATGGCCTACCTCTCTCCTTCCCAGAGATTTCTCCTTTTTATTTTTTTCCTCAATAGGCTGTGCTTAAATAATGCTTTTGCAGATGCATTTGTGCAATAATCCATCTCATGAAAACTGAAACAAATTAAAGTACAAAATGCTGTGGTCTTGAGTGCATTATTTTAATTTTTGGACCCTGAAGCCATGTGGCTGCTGTACAAAATGTAAAAGAAAAGATAGATTCACTTTGATGCATTCTTATGCTTTCAAATACCAACCAAAGTTTTATTGCTGTTACATTGCTTAGTTGGCTCTGGAACAAAGACGGTTGCTACTGTGTTCTCCCACTAGTGATAGTTGTAAATGCTTAAAGGAAACCTTGTCTGTTAAATTATTAATGCTGCCCACATAACAGCCACACAAAGAGCTTTGCAATAATTTTTTGGTCTAAGTGTTTTAAAAAATGAAATATAGTACTTTATTCTAGCTCCACTTTTCAAGATACGTGCTGTTTCTCCCACATTTAGTCACAAGCTTAAGGACAGATAAAACACCAGAATAATTTTTGTCACATCTGTGTGATGGCAACGGTATCAACCCCACACTGGGCTGAAGAAGCCACACACTCACCTCTGCTGAACATGCTACAGATGGGGGGGGATAAGATAAAAGGAAGCTAGTTAGCTCAGTCTGGGTTGGCTGAGGAGGAGGAGGACAGATGTGTGCTGCTGACTCCTGCTGAAAAACAGCCCTCCAAACTGCTGAGGCATGTATTCCTGACTATGCTACCAGCTGTGGCAACAGATGGGGATACCAAGCCACTGACTATTAGAGACAGGCCTGAAGTCAAGTTATGGTTAGGAAGTGACCAAAGGAAGGTATTGGGAGCCAATATTTGAATCCTGAACAAGGAGTTTGTAAGCAGGTGCACCAGACCTACCTGGAAGGCACCTCCTGGTGGTGTTTTTGGGGAATTTACTCAAGTGGTGCCCCTCCAGGCGGTCTGTGCTCTGCTTCTCTACATGTTGACTCCTCTTTGAGTCTGGCTCCAGGACCTTAGCCATCTAGCTAAGCCCCAGTCTACCCCTTCTGGGGTACCGACCACTAAAACAGCCTATGGCCTGAAAACCCTCATTCTGGCCACTAAAACAGTCAATGGCCTATGAACCCTCTGCCACCTCAGGCACTCATGCTGCTCCTGCCTCCCTCCAGTCTCCACAGTCTCACACCGCATCAACTCCCTGGGCCATTTCCCCACAGCCCCAGCCGCATGCAGTCAGACCACTGGAGTCCAGCTGCCATCTGCTTCCTGGCTCCCTGCCACCACACCACAACTGCAGTCTGCCCTCATGGGATCCCTAGTGCCTGCTCCCACTCATAGCTCTCCAGGGTGCTGGCTACCTCAGCCAGCCTGCCAAGAGGAGAACCTTCCCCCTGCAGCTCCCATTACAGACTGACCCAGCTAGCCCTGCTGTGCTTCCTTTATACCAGCAGCCTCTCTCTGATTGGCTGCCACAGCCCTCTCACCTGATTGGCTGCTGGTCACCCATACCTTTTTATCCCTGTGTGGGCCATAGTGGAGCCACTGCCCTGCTACAGAGTTGCTGGCACTGGTCAGAACCCAATGGAGTAGGGCAAGCCTGCGTTCCCCTTACATTCTACCCCAGGCCAGCAGGTGGGCACTGTTGCTGGAACACTAGCTATAGACTATTTACTTTCTCTGCCTCTGCTTGTTGTTGTTTGCCCCAGCAAGGAGACAAAGGGCTATAAACTGTTCATTTGCTCTAACCTGCCCAGAGGGTTGGAATTTCCTGATTGTTTTTATCTGTCACAAATTATAATCTTGATGACTTTGTGATGAGGTATGTCAAACCCACAAGGGGCAAGTGGGGTACTTCTCTTTCTGCCCCCAACATCATCAAGGATCTATAGCCTAGTTTATAAGACAATCCCTCTCTTTCTCAAGCCTGGGGAGATAGACTTCTCCTCGCTTATAGGCAGTCCCTCAACTTTAAGTAGATACTCACCAGCAACTACAGACCTAACAAGAGAATCATTAAAGCAGGCACATAACCCTGCAACAAACCATGCTGCCAGCTTAGCCCGTATATCTGCACAACATACACTTTTTACAGGACCTAATAAAACCAGCTACTCCATCAAAGGCTCATTCACCTGTTTATCCACCAATTTGATTTATGCCATCATGTGACACAAATGCCCCCACCACTGCCTTATATATTGGACAAACAGGGCAGTCTCTGCACAAAAGAATAAATGGTCACACATCTGACATCAGAAATCACAATATTAAAAAACCAGTAGGTGAGCACTTCAATCTTCCTGATCATTCCATTGACAATTTGCTAATTACTGTGCTCATATGAATAATGGCTCAAGGCTTCAAAGAGAAGTCTTATCACACCTCTCCTACATGGCATTTTCTGGAACCATTAGAGTATGAAGATGCAGATGTTGATCTGCATCCACAGGCACTGACAGGAATCTCATCATACCTGGATAGAGCACTGTATTCATCCTCACCATCTCTACCATAGGACTACAGATAGTACCAGGAGCTACTGCAGATGATAATCAGTGATTCAGATTTCCACTGGAGGAGGTCCAGAACACTTTGAAACCCAGCACATAGATGTTCTGCAGCCCACTGGTTGAAGCAAAATTGTGCTTCCATTTTAGTGAAGCTATCCTAGAGCTAGCCATAGAGCTGTGGCACATCCTAGCCTAATGTTCCTGGAGCCAAAAAGCTGAGAGATGCTCTTTCATCCTCACCAAATTTCTTTCCCCCCATCTAGCACCCAACTCACAGTTGGTACAAGCAGCCATAGGGAGAGCCATGTCACAACATGATAAGACTACCCCAGCTGACAAGAGTTCAAAGAGGTTGGATCCTTTGGCAAAAGAGATTTTTATCTTCTACAAGCCTGCAATTCCATGTTGCTAAAAATCAGTCCTTATTAGAGAAATACAACTTTAAGAAGATCCAAAGGGGCAGCCATGTTAGTCTAGTTCAGTAAAACAAACAAGGAGTCCTATGGCACATAAGGACTAAAATATATATATTTATTGCATGAGCTTTCATGGGAGAATATCCCACTTTGTTAGACACTCCAGGCTGGCAGACTTTAAAGATGACCTCCCCCTTGAGGACCGAGCCCAATTTCAGTCTTTCACTGAGGAAAGCAAACTTGTGGTGAAGACATCTCTACAGTCTGCGATGGATGCAAGAGGTGCAGCGTCTAGCAGTTTGGTCACTCGCATAGCTATGAGGAGTAAGAGTTGGCTTAATTCTTTGGGGCTACCTGAGGAGGACATACTCATAACAGGGCTACACAAAACCAATATACAGGACTGACTTTTTGACACATCAACTTGTTTAAGGAGAAAACTGAGTTGGAAAGATTCTAGATTGATCTTCCATTCTCTGCGAATTTATGCTCCAGGCCTGAAGAGAAAACACCACAGTCAGATGTATAAACCAAAGTCATCCCTTTGACAAACATTCTATGACCAGCACCCAACCGAAACTCTATGTAAATGATGTGGAGTCCAGACAATTCCAGCTATGAAGACTGCCTCTCTTTCCTGGTGGTCAAACCTGGAATAAATGAGTATACGCCTCCTTTTGGTGCCACCCTCATAATGGATGCATCCCTTCTGGATTGAGGCGTCCACCTGAACAACCATAATGTACAGGATACTTGGACCCCATGGCAGGCCAGGGTGAACACTGAACATCAACCTGCTGGAACTGAGGACAGTCTGCATGGCATGTGAGGCTTTTTTTTTACCACTCATGTATTTGCTCCATGTCCAAATGAGATCAGACAGTGGCACCACAGTCCTTCTATAAAGTATTAAGATGGAACAAGTTCCCTACTTCTCTACCTAGTAGTAGTCAGGCTTTGGAATATGAACTGGAAACCACATCACTATACAAGCCACATACCTTCCAGGTGTTCAAAATTCCCTAAGATATGGTCTGAGTAGGCACATCTCTGTATATTATGAGTGGGAAATACACTGTTCTGTTCTGAATGAGATTCACTCACTGGGGAACACTTTAGTGGGATCTCTTCATGTCCCAAATTAAGAGGAAACTCCCCTTTTTGGGGCAGTTACAGGCCATGACTCAGAGGGTGAAGCTTTCCTGCTGGGATGAACATTCCAGTTCAGATATGCCTTTCCACCCATTTTCTTCCTACCACAGCTCTTGAGAAAGAGTCATCACAACAGGACCAGAGTAATTTTCTTGGCACCCAAAAAGCCCATGTATGTTTGGTTTCCAGAACTACTGAGAATGTCAGTCCATCTTCCTGTCATGTAGCTTTTCCTTCCTAGAGCCCCAAACTCAGGATAGCATCAAAATCAGACACCCAAGTCCAGATCTTCTTCATTTCATGTTTTGGTGCATTGAAAGGGGAAATGCATATGATTTATCTGTAACTGGAAGCTCTTTGAGATGTGTGGAACCCATCTGTATTCCACTAGCTGCCCTCCATTCCTTCTGATTAAGATTCTTTTTCAATTTATAGTAAGAAGAGGAACTGGGGAGGCATTAGTCCACACTGCCTCTTATATCTTTGGTCTGGAGAATGAGCAGAACTGTGTGTGTGTGGCCAATGAACATTGCTCTTAGAATTTCCAGCCTTCGGTGCATGGTGTGTATGCCTACCAATGTGTGGAATAGAGATAGGGATCATACTTCTTGAACTTACAGTTGCAAACAGGTAACCTCCATTCCAGACCTATCGTCCTTCTCCTGGATGACTAGCTCTGCTTGATAAATGTGAAGGCCATGTATTTGTGTACTCTCATCTTTCTAGATCACAGTTTGTTCTCGGAGTGACCACTGATAAGTCTCTTGGATAAGAGTGGTTCTTCTGGACAATATGTTAGTTCCAGGAGTCAACAGAGGAGCACAGACTGATTATTAAGTTCTTGAGCTATGAACTTCCTACCTTATTCTTCTGACATAGGATTTCTGGTCCCATACTTCTGTCACTATGAAAGTGGTAGCTTCTGTTAACTTCTAGGAGGTGCTTGTAGTGTGCCCCTCATTCTAGACTAAACTTCTAAACTTTTAAGAAAATGAGCAAAAACCCCACTTCTCCCAGGCTTGTATCAGGGTGACTGTGCAAATATTCTTGTAATCTATTTTGGGAAAATGGAGCCTCAATTCCTTGCTCGTTGGAGCTATTTGCTAATGCTAAGAGTGGTTTATTTTAATGTTATCTGTCAAACCCTTACCATCCTTTCAGGTGTATCACATGAAGTCAGTTTCACCCAAAGGAATCTGCTGTTTCTCCTTTCTACAAAAACCCTGCATTCTTCTGCATCCACTTGACAAGATGCTGCATTTATGGAATATCAAAATGTGAGATTGTGTTTGCCTTTTGCGAGTCTAGTGGAGAGGAAGCTAATGAGCTCTTCTGGGCTCAGTCAGCACTAACCAGGCACATCGGTAAGGCTTGCTCTACCTGGATTGAAGGGAAGTTTACAAATGAAAGCCTGCCACAGGAAGTAGTGGTGTACAAAAAGATGACTGTACCACAGACTGCTGTCCACAGAGACAGTAGTCAGACAAGACAGAGACTATTGCAGGCCTCACAGTCCCAGAAATTTCATGAACCATGTATAAAGTGGGGGGGGGCAGAGGAGAGGCTGGAAGCAAACTCTAATTAAGGACACTGCCAGCTGATAAGCAAGCCCCAAGGGGACAATCATGAAAGACTGCCTAAGAGACAGACCACCTTTGCCTTTCTCTTTTTTTCTGATTCCCTTCTCTCTAAAGGGAAAGAGAGCAAAAATGGCTTTTTTAGTTTATTTTGCATGAAGAACTCTCATATTATGAATAGCAAAGGACACTACAAACAATTTGAATAGTGATCTGATGGGGGCTGAGGGAAGCCCCAAACCCCACACTTTCCTTTTCTCAGGAGTTGGAAAGTCAAAACAATTGTGTTTGTTTTGAAGGTTACACCAAGGATATCTTCATTATACAGGTTGCTAAGCTTTGTTCTGAGCTTTTCAGGTGCCATTTAGAGAAGTCTACGCTTCCTGGACAATGATTTTTGAGGAATATGTTTCCACTATGTGCAAGACAGCAGACCAATCCTACATGGGGAACAAATATTTAATAAAGGGCACTTCACACTAACAGAGAAAGATATAATATGATTCAAAGACTGGAAGTTGAAGCTAGATGAATTCAGACTATATACAAGGTGAATATTTTTAATAGTAAGAGTAACTAACAAGTGACATAATTTACTAAGGAGTGTGGCAAATTCTCCATCATTGACCATTTTAAGATCAAGATTGGATGTTTTTCAAAAAGATGTACTCTAGGACTTATTTTCGGGGTAGTTCTATGGTCTGTTATAAAGGATATCAAACTAGATGATCATAGTGGTCACTTGACATAGTGGTCAATCTATGAATCTCCTTTCTCTTTGTGTATATCAGTATGAACTATGCCTGTCTGCTCCTCAAGATCTGTCTGGTGGTCATGAGACTCTGCTAGCAATACAAAATGGTAGTCTCACTCACTGGTGTTGCTGCTTAGTTCTGCAGTCTGCCTTATAATCTTTTGTTGTAGAATGGCAAGAGAGACATGAAAAGGGGAACTCATTTACTGGCAATTTGTTAGGTTATGATCTTGCAGCACATGTCACTGATGGCTTTTTGTTAATTTGTATTTTTTTTTTGTACACTGTTTCTATCTCTATGGCTCTGGAAGTTTCTCTTTTTTTTAAATTCATGTAATCGGGGTGGGATTTCAGAAAACGTTGGCTTATTTCTTCCTGTCTGATGGTGCTTTAACATTGTGTATCTCTTAATCCAGTGTTGTAAAATAGGAGAAGTGACAAAAATAAAAAGAATTATTGATACATAATTTTTTCCATTGCTATATTAATTTTTGTAGATTTTTCTCTCATTCATCTTTATATCCAGGAGCTGTGCTAAAATTACTATTAATTTTTTGATCACAGAAGTCCTGATTTCTGCTTTTCCTTCTTCCCCTGCACCATCACCAGTATGCAAATGAGTCTAAATGGAAAGTTCTTAAACAAAGTCTGACATAAGTAGCTCTAAGAAAAGAGGAGATTTAAGCTTCTATGGAGGAAATCCAGGTAGTGAAGATGTTCAGCCCAGAAAATGAAGTAGTTCAAGCTCCGGTGCCCTTCTTTGGTCAATTAACAGGACAGAGCAACATTTGTTGGCTTTGAAGGATGAGGGAAAATGATAGACTGAAAAAGATCCAATGAGTAAGAAGGAGTCCATTTGAGTCAGAGCAGTCTGATTCAATCAGGAAGGCACACAAAAGCTGTCTGGGGGAGAGAGGAAGACTCTTCATAAGACTGAGGAGGGGCTAGGGGCAGGTCTACACTGACTTCCCTCCATTTTTCACAGCAGTTGAATGGAGATATGCATGTTACTTAAGATAACTTGCATATCTCAGTTTGATTGCCCTATGCCCAGAACAGCCTCTGCACTGAATCAAAGGGAAGGGCTTCCTTTTGACTTAGCGCTACTCCATTTGTGGGGGCGGTATTAATAGATTGGCTTCCCGATCAACTGAGCTCAATCGATTGGGAAGGTTGATCTGACAGTGGTGATTTTGCTGCCATCAGTGAAGACTAATTCTAAGAGATTGTGTGTTGGAGAGAAGGCTGAAGGCAGAAAAGCAGCAGAAAGTGTTGGGTAACTTGTGTTCTCAGGCAACAGAGTCAGTGCTAGAGATCCCAGGACAGTGTGCTGAGAAGGTAGGAGGAACAGCACAGGGAATTTTTTACTGTGATTCTAAAAACTCGAAGCTCTTGGTAACTGTTAGTCTTGTCTAAGTAGTGGCAGGAAATAAATCAATGGAGACAACGCTGTCTGACCTATAGGTGGCTGGCGCAAACAGTGCAATACAAGAGTGCTTTCACTTCAACTGCACTCGATTCTAGTCTCAAGCACTTATACATGTCCACAACAGGTTAGTAAGACACCCCCCAAAAAATCAATAATTACTGAAGTCTGGAGCAGTCTTTGAGTGGTACAATGACAGCTATCCAATTGACTCATCTTTCAGCTGCCACTGGGGAATTAAACTGTACTCATGAAATGTCCCTGAAAAATCAGCTTACCTCATCCTCTCTTTATTTATTGGGTTAGTGTAACAATTACCATGTCATTAAAAAAGCTTGTTAAGCAAATAACTTCAAAGTTTAAGCAAGAGGTTTCCCCAAACCATTAATTAAACAGATTTATTTTTGCAGAGTCTGTATGTCATGAGGGCCTTAACACACACATCTCAAAGGGCAGATTTAGATAACCTTCCTGTTCATCCAAAATACATATCTCAGCAATTTCAACAGAAGTCTTATCAGAAAACTCAGAGGGTCAGGTTCAGGATCCCTCCTCACCTCTTGGTTGCTTGCTCAGATATGCTAAGGCTGTTGCAGAGGCCTGCTAGGACCTACTGGTTTAGCTGCTTTTGCCAATAAGCATAATAATTGATATTCCAGTTATTGGTAGTGGTTCAGGTTTTCTTGTTGGTCTGCCAAGAACTCCCTCCCAAGAATTGCCTGCCGATTCTAAGCTGGAGAGCCTGCAAACAAGGACCAGAAATTGGGAAACATGGGGGAGTGGTGGAGGGGCAACTCACATCTCCAGGGCCAAGAGCTGGACCAAGATAAACTGTGGGAGGATTGGAGGAATAAGGTAAGTTCTACAGGCAAAGATGATCCCAACAAAGAGGCTGCAGGGTTTGAGATTGAACTCTAGTTGGAAGGGGTGGGTGGCTTAATACAGGACAAGAGGACTGCACTGGAGAGTAGGGGCATGGTGAAAGATGCTGGGGCTGTATATTGCATGTAGTCTTGGGACAATGTTGAAGAATTTTGGACTATGGTTGAGGGACTTGATTATGACATATGGAGGGGACTTCTACCTCGGTTGCTGAAATCACACTTAAAATAATTCACAATACATGGATCAGATTTAAAGAATTTTTGTTGTGGTGAAATGTTTCTTTGTACTTTGTAAGAATGATGTGTGGGTTTTAATAATGTGGGTATAATTGTGTTAGTGTTTTAAGACTGATTGTGTCCTTAACTTTATTTCTTTGCTTTAAATGCTTGGGGTTTTTGGAGATGATATAAAAGATAAGTACATTGTTGTCACTTAGCAACTTTACTGTTTGTTTTTAGACTACTGGTTTTGTTGTCCTGAAAAGGGATCCTTTTAATATTAAGTGGGATTTTTTGCTCTAGTAATTGCTTACTTTGATTTTTGTCATGTGTACACACACACACACACACACACACACACACACACACACACACACACACACACACACA
>ML682067.1:5462545-5506541 GCA_007922195.1 Podocnemis expansa
ACACACACACACACACACACACACACACACACACACACACACACACAGAGTATATATAATGTGCAACCTTAATTCAGTCCCTTTGTACTTATGAATTATGATAGGATGAATTCTGCCATTGATGTAGCTCAGGGGCCAGCAACCCAAAAGATGAGTCATTGTTAAAATTTCCTTCAATAACCAAATGTTTGGAGAGCTGCAATGGGTATAGCCTCCTGGTGAGTGGTGCAGAGATCTGGGAGCTGGGCCAGGTCTCCTACTTCAGGGTTCCCCATTGGAAGAGGGGACCTTGAGCTAGAAGCAGGCTGCCACACAGTCCTCCAGTGGTAGGCATGGGGGGGCAGGTGTGTGCCACCAGCAGAGTTCCCCTGTGACAGGGTAGGGGGCAAAGCCTGGAGCCACAAAGGGGCAGCCAGAGAGCTGCATGCAGCTTCAGAAGCACGTGTTGCAGAGCCCTGATCTAGCTACTGCCTGTCAGTGAGGCAGCAAGAAAACTCCTCCCATGGTCATAGTGAGGGTCAACGCTGAACTGCAACAGCACAGTTTTGCAGCTGTGACCTGTAGCCATTTAAGTGCAGTAAATGAATGCATCTTAAGAACAGTTATTTTAAGAGACCAAAACACCTCTAAATTAACACTTAAAATATTTAAAATAATATTTGTCTTATCTGGATGTGATGGGCAGGTTACAGCGCAGCTATCACCATTACTGCACTGTGAAGGAGGCAAGAACAACAGACAAAATTAATTATTTACTTTGGAAGTAAGTGGTCATGATTTTTAAAAACTCAGCTTTGATTTATACATTCAAGTGAAATGGCCAGATTTTATTAAAGGCTCAGCATCTAGCAGCACCAATTGTTCTCATTTGTTCTTGAGAACAATGGATGTTGTTGAGCACTTTTGAAAATCTGGTCATTGCATTTATGGAAACTGGACTCTTTTAATAATGTCTTTTGCTGGAATTTGTGCCATGAAGAGCTATAGTCTGAATATGCTGAAAATTCTTTGCCTTGGATGGGAGGCATTGTTAGCATGCAATAATTACCATTTTACTGACAAAACCCTATTATTACAAATGCGCTTGTAAGTATTTGCTCATACAAATTATATGTTGCTAGCACAAATACCATAATGTTTCATATCTCTTCCTGGAAAGGCAGATTTGGTGCCCTGTCCAGAAACAACTTGGAAATGGACAAATGAGTGGTATTCAGGTATAGCAGGATAGTTTCCTCACTCCAATATGGAAGGAGCTAAGTGCCCAGTGAAGAAAGCAACCAAGAGGAGCAGGTGGCTACAGGGCTAAACAGGGGCCAGGAGCCTGGTATATTAGAGGGCTGCAGCCCCTGCTCTGGGCACTCTTCCCCTGGCTGGCAGGGTAGAAGGATGTGCTATTGGCCTGGTTACAGGAAGCAGAACCAGGGACAGCTCCATACAGACTGCCAGGGTTTGGCCAGATCCCAGCCCCTGCTGCTGGAGAGAGAAGGTACATGGTGGGGATGTGGTCGTGGTCCAGGGGACCTATTGAACTGGTGTGGGGGTTAAGGTGATGCCAGAGCAGTGCATAGGGTACTTGGGCCAGGGACCAGAGAAGTGGGTGGACCTGAGTCCCTCCTGCCTCCCCAGACTGCTAATGGATGGTGATTGGACTAGTGGTGGCCACTGAAGCAAAGTGGGCCAGCCTAGACTGGAACATATTGTGGAAGGGGAGAACTCAAGAAGAATTTGGTTAAAGGGCTGAGATCTGGACTAGTGACCCAGAAAGATGGAGTACAGGTCACCAACTGGGAACACCACTTGAGCAATTCTGCACTACTATCACCAGCAGGTGCCTGTCTAGTGGGTCACATACTAGCTCTCATCTACTTGAGGCATATAACAATTGAAGTTTTTCTGGAATAACTTCATTGTAACAATTATTTTTGGGTGACATGGAGGGAAAGAATACATCAGAAATTTGAGAGATTGTTAATGATTAATCTGTTGCTATCAGTCTGCTATCAGATTAGCAAATCATCAGGTGCCTAAGTCACTGTCAACTCTTGAGATGAACCATCAGTAGTTATTTTACTTATTGCTTATTTCTAAGAATAGTCATTTAACATATTTTCTTTTGTGTGATCTAGTTCAGCCAAGGCAAAGCTGGAAAGAGAATGAGGTGGTAAACCTGACTCTGTGTTCTTTTGAATCTGACTTTCTGTGTCCTTTTCTTGATATCCAGGGGTGAAAAGCAGGCAGTTGGCACACCTGCTGGACTACTCAAAGCCACATCCTGTTTTGACATTCCTCGTAACCTTTGCCTTTGCTTGACAATTGTTTCCTTTTGATCAGCTATGTAATACTTTTAATTAACATGTCTAACTTTTGGGATATAAGAGGGAGGCACCAAGTCTGAGTGAGACATATTGGTTTGTGGATTGAGAAAGGTCTGCAGATACAGGCAGAAGGACTGGTGGTCCTGAAACCTATGATTAATTCAAATGAAGACTTCCTCAGACTTGTGGGGTAACTATTAAGTTTTGGGATACTCTAATCACCTATTTTATTTTTATGTGCTTAAAACTAATTAGTGGAGACTTTGGGCAAAAACATTCCAGTGGGAATTGCTGGAGATCAAAAGCTGTAAAGTTAAGAGCACTTGATTTTGAGTTGTCTGTACCAGTCATGTAACAAATGGAGGTTCTGAAATTCCTTTATTTCCTGCTAGTGACTCACAGATACTAAGAGTTACTGGGCTGAGGAACCCTGGGTCATATGGAAAGCATGTGAACCATTTGTTTCTGCGGTTATTACAGATTGTTTGAAAAATGTGGCCATTTTCTTTCTGTTTTGGGAGATGTGTATGCTGCTAATCTGGAGATATGCTGGATCCCACTGGTAAACTGCTTTCTGTTCTGGATAATATTGTCATGCCAGAAGACTGAAAGATATGAGATAACTTTAGTTTTTATTCAGAGACACTTTTTGTTCCATACACATGCTTTCAAACTGCAGTAAGAAATGAAGTTACTATTGAGTAGGAAAAATACATTTTTTATTGTAGCTAAATAGCATACAAGAACGTGAATTTTTAATTACAGAAATAATTAAATTCACAGAGACTGTTTCAAAACACTATTTCAGCTTACTGTATGTTAAACAAATACATTTTGGATGAAAAGTACTTTTAAAGGATTCATCAAAAAGTTCATATGGCATTTTTCTGTCATTTAAATAGGGGTTTGTACAAGTATGAAATTGTCTCTGTACCTTTTCCCACAGAAGACACACTCTCCTCCTTAGTACAGAAACTTGTGCTTTTTATTTATAGTTTGTAAACCCATTTCCTATACAAAGGTCTGCCCTTCTGGCTGTGTGTGCTGAGCTCCTTACCCTTGCTGGCTCCACCACAAACTGGCTGCAAAGCACCAGTCCATCTCTGGCAACACCAGTCCTCCTCTTCTTTCCCAGCCAGCTTACATGCTTGGAGAGCTGCTGTTCTTAATTGGTCCTTTGCTTTCTCTTGGCCAGGTTTTACTCAGCCACCCCACCTGGGGCTCTATGGACTGGTGCCTCTCATGCCTCAGGCAGCTGGGGTGAGATTAGCTCTGACACAGCTGCTACAGGATAAAAATAGTGTGCAATTTAGAGCTAGAGGGAGTACTAAGAAAAACGCATGATGCTTAGCTACTTCTATTTACTGTAAAAATACTCAAAACACCTGTAGGTACACTGGGTGCTTAGAGTTGGCATGAAAACAGGTGGAGTTCTTATAAATACCACACACTGTTTAAATGAGAGATATCAGGATGTACAATATTTGTAAGAGGATAGTTCAGTCATGACTGTATTTTTAAAATGGCTCTTCAAGCTTGGTCAGAGGATAGGGAAGGGATCATGTGCTTGTGTGCTTATTTATACTATTAAAAGGACAGTAAATTTGCAAATTAGGAAATGCCGGACTAAAGATTGCTTATGCAGCTTTATTTCAGCTGCCTTGGGCATCTACCTTATAGAAGTAGTTAGTTGCAAACTATTTTTTTCATTACCTCACTGAGTTCACAGAATGAATGGTACTCAATTAAAGAAGTACTCAGTATTTTGTTTTATCCTCATTGTTCAGTGTGTGGCCTCAGGCCTTGTTTACTAGGAACTAGCCAAATCTTGCTCTGAAGACAGAATTATTATTTTTCTCATAGACTTTTCTATAGTGCTCCATATAGTATGTGAGTGCTTCACATGCTGTAATTAATTTCCACAACACCACTTTGAGCTGAGGTGGTAATATTATCCCAATTTTACAAATAGGGAGCTGAGACACAGAAAAGAGGTTAAGGTCAAAATTTAATTTTTAGATGCTTAAGGCTTGAATTTTCAGAGTACTTAGCATCAAATAGCACTATATAGTCAAAGCACAACTCTCATTGACTTTAGTTGCAACTATTGCTCAGCACAACACAAATCAGACTATGGAGTCTCAGGTTGGGCACCAGCAATGAGGGATCTGTGGTCACCTGTGAAAAAATTTGGTTTAAGTTACTTGACCAGCATTACATATAAGGAACTCAGTAGCAGAAGCAGAGATATAATCTAAGCCTGTATTCAACTGCCTTCTCCATGGGTCTATCTATCCCTTCTTTTCCTGCAGTCCCATGCCTCCTCATTTACTATACATCTTCTAATTTCTGCAACAAATGAACCAGCTGCTTACAGAAAAGGGTCCTTCAATACCCAGCCAGAATTCATCCCCAATCAGAGCTAACCTGAGTACTGAATGAGGCAGGGGTACTATGGAAAAAAGTAAAAAACTTCAAGATTCCTAACTGTACCTTTTGAAAATGCTTGTATACATCTGTCTGCATTGTGAGGTCCCTAAATACTTCTAAAATATAGTCTTAAATTTATTCTGAAAATAGAACTTTGGGTCTTAAGTTACATAGATGCCTTTCAATTTTTATCTGTCATTTGCACTGAATATGGATCTACTAGAAAAATCATCAGTATTGAAGTAAAAGTCTTGGCTGTCCTCAGGAATCTGTCTGACTACTTATAAATATGAGAGAAATGACAGTAGAAAAAGGGTAAAACCTAAAATTATTTGTACTGAATACAGCAGCTGAAATCTATTTGACCTTAAGAAATAGACTACAATGTGTGTTGGCCCTTGTAATGATTTGAGCCATCTGTCAATGTACAACTTATGAATTCCAGATGATGACATGCAGCTGCTGCATCACTGAAGGCTTCAGTGTATGTGGAATCCACCATTTACTACCAGGGCCATGTCAAGTACCCCAAAGAACAACAGAGGGTTATTAAACCTTGATGACTCCCATTCAGCTGAGAGTGCTTTGGAACTGTTTGATCCTTGAAACCTAGGGAGACCAATGGGAGCAAGTTTGTCTGCATAGGACTGGAAGTTAAATTTCCCCAGAAAGGGAACAAAGAAAGCCAGGTGGCTGTACAGTTCTCTAAAAATGGAAAGGCTGAGAAGTTGAGGACACTTACAGACAGACAGGAAGCATGGTCAAAAGAGAGGAAGAGAGTGAGTGCATTCATAGCAAGGCAGCTGGGGCAAGCTGAGGAAGAAGGAACCTTCCTGCACAGCAGAGAAAGAGAGGCAGGCTCCACAATTTGGAGGCAGAACCATATACAGGAAGGGGGATACTGAGTTCCTTGGAAGACTGTTACCAAATCCCAAAGAATACTCATCACTGGTGAAGAAACTGAGGCAGGGAAATGTGTCGAGGTGTGTATTGTTTTGTCTTGAATTGTGTTTTGTTATACCAGCTAACGTAAAGAGTGGCTGTTCTGGGGGAACCCTCACAAAGTGCCACAGGACTCCTTGTTTGTTTAACAAAGCCAAAAAGTGTCTGTTTCCTTTCACACAGATGCTTCCCCTGAAGAGGTGAGTTGCCCAGTGTGTCCACAAGGTTGGAACGCTGGGAAAGGATGTGTTTAAGCTACTGAGTGGTCAGCACAGTATCTATGGGCCTAAGGTAACTGCATTTGGAGGCTTTATTTCAGTGAAGGGGTAGCAGAAGAGAGCTTTTGTCTAGGCAGTGCACTGCCCACTGATCCTGGGAAACTTAATAGCTTATGGGCCCAGTTCATCAAGAAACATGCACAGCAGCCCTTTGCCTGAGCAAGGCCTGGAACAGAGACTTTGAACTATGCCACTGGAGACGAGCCTCCCAAAACATTAAAAACTCTGCTATTGATAAATGATTAGATGTGATTCAACAGATAATATTTTATTCCCACTGCTCCCTGGATGGAGCCTTGCTATCTCATGTTTTGGGACTTTCCTAAGATATTCTTTTTGGCTGGCTTGAGATAGATAGGAGATTTAATATGATGATGGATAGCTCATTAAAAATTACAGAACTATTTTGGGACACATCCCATCGCACGTTCTAATTCATGGAAAGCTTGGTTTTCTACAGCAGTACATGTAACCTAACAATTAATAATGCTTAGATGGAAGAATAGACAGCCTCTAGGGATAGAACCTTGGCACAGCAACTTGGTCGACCTGGCAGTGACAGAGTGGGCAATATTTCAGAGAAGAAGGACCTCAGAAAAATTTGAAAAGATTTGGATTAACTTTTTAGAAACTTATTAATTACTAGTAGATGGAAATGGAGAATCCATTCTCTTTTTCCTTCCTTGCCCCATTCCTTTTCCTTGCTTCCTATTCCTTTACTACTTTTTTTCTGATCTTCCCTTATTTTGAGGAAGAAAATCAATAAAATATAAATTTTAAAAATAAAATCAGCCTGGTGAGTATCTACTACAGGAAAGTTTGTCAGGGCTTCTTGACAGATCCAAGGAGGAGATTCTTGAAATGAGGTCTAGTGGAAGAAGACTTTAAAAAAAGAAAAAAATGTGTGGGGAGCTCCATAATTATTGAGAATACACTGTTTGAATAGGAAGAGAATAAAAATAGAGTTCCAGTCTTTAATGCTGAAAGCAGTTTTTCAAAGAGGCGTAACTTATAGTTGAATATAAATAAGATGTCAATAATAATAATTGATAATAAAATAATATTAAATGAAGGTAAAATATGCTAATCACCTAATTTTCAGTTAGTAAATTGTCTATCAACAAATTGTGAAATTCATTTTTCAAACTGTGCACATTCCTTAAGTGAATAATTCTTTGATCTGCACATTAGTTGTGAAGTGTTTATTGTGGATATTGCAAAATGCATATAAATACTTTGCATTTGTGTTGATTAGTTAAATCACTTGCATGGTATTGTTTATATAATTAATAAAGTGAAATTCATACTGTTGTTCATTGTTTATGTAATTTAAAAATTGCTTTTGGCTAGGGGTGTGCACCAGGTAGGTAACAAATGGGGATGGGTAGGAGATAATGGATGCCTATTTAAGAAAAAGCCCCAAATATTGGTACTATCCCTATAAAATCAGGACATGCGGTCCCTCTAGCACAAGGGGTGGTAAGCACAGCCATGCCTCCCAATAATCAGGGGGGATACAGAACTCCTCTGGTCCTGGGGCTGCTGTGGGAACTGACAGTTCTTTCAACCCCAGGGCTCCAGGAAGAGTGTGCGGGAGACTGAGCTTTTTGGGCTGTAAGAGTGGGGAGGGGCAGTGCAAGCTCCTCCAGTCCAGAGGCTGTGGAGAGGAATGGGGGCCACAGAGCAAGCCCCTTCACTTTTTTATTCCTGCACACACCCCAGCTTTTGGCAAATAATCAAGAATTGCACCTTAAGTCCACAGCTTGTGAATATCCGTGCTAGTAAACATTGTTTTCTACTATAATGGTAAACACAAATTGAGTATGAACACAACCAAAAAATTGTTACAAATCTAAACAAAAATACTTGCTGAAAATTTTAGCTCTATTAATTCAATTGTACTGGCCATACATGGTTTTTGTTTAATTTTGGTGTCTTGCATGCCATTACTAAAGCAGAGGCCAGTGATAGGTGGTAGGTATTGCTCTTGTGCAGAAGTTTCCCACATAACTATGACAAACTTGGCCTAGAATAACCCTCTTCAATCTCTATTGAACAGTCTGTCAGGTGCAACAAATTGACAGGTTTTTTCCTGAAGCTCAGAAACTTCCTTTGGATTAGTCAGAGGAGAACATGAAAGCTCATTTTCAGTTATGATTTGAGTCCAGGTCTCGTAGTGACAAGCTCATGTATTTAACTCACAGAACCATCTAGCTTCCTATGAACAACTTTACTTCAATATGAGCAAGGCACTTTATTTCATGCTTCAAAGAATACCGCAGGTTGAAATGAACATAATTTTGAAATTTTAGTCATCCACTTTATGCTCTTTAACTATTTGCTGCCTATGAATGTGTATAATAATGCGCAGATTCTCTCTTCTCCTGCCTGAACAAGGCAGCTGTGCTGCAAAAGAAAACACCCTTTTTGCACTGATGGACTCCAGAACACAGTCCTATACTGGTGACTTCCCTGGCAGCAGAATGGAAGGGAGGGATGGGATGACTGCCCCACCCAGTCACTTTAGTAACCCTTCTTTTTCAACCAGTGGGAGGAAGGAAAACAACAGCAGTCACCAGCAGGCAGTTAGAAAGCAGAAGATAGACTGAAAGCATTCTAGGGCTATGTCTACACTGAGGGAAGCAAATTCACCTCCATCAGATTGATCTATCCAGGTTGATTGAATGGCAGTGAAGATCGATTCAATCCATCCAGGTGTTGATCTATTAAAAGCACCTCCAGAAAAACGTAGTGCTACATTGATGAGTACACCTTTGTTGGCACAGCATAGTGGGGAACAGAACTTGAAAAGTTGATGTAAGTTACAGAAGCTATTCTACATAGCTTGTGTAACACCCATCAACGTCTGCCAAATTGGCTGGTCAGGACTCTAAGTGCCCTGGGTGCTAGGGGAGACTGGAGGGAGGCTTTCCCTCAACATAGCACTGACTGCTGGGGAGCACAGGGAGAGAAGGTCTCCCCACAGTGTGCCAGTACAACACTTCCAGGCCCAGCCACTGGGCTGTCTGTAACCTCAGCCTCCAGAAGAGCCTCAGGAAGAGACAATCCACTACTCCTGCCACCTGCCTGCCAGCAAAGGAGAATCTCTCTTTCTCCTGTCATTGCCTGCAGCCTGCTTGCCCTGCAGTCAGCCTTGCTGGATGTGGGATTTTGGATCCAGAGATCTGACCTGCTTACAACTGAACCTATGGGTTCTAAGCTTCAATGGCCGTCAGTACAACTCCAGAAGGGAGTGGACAGTTAGTCCCTCTCCAGTGATCCTCAGGGAGCACCTGTGTGTCTACATCAGTCTTCTGACCACTCAGCCAGAAAAGGAAGCTGAGTGGGTTGGGTAGATGGGGTTTAATTTTGCAGCATTAAGGTACATTACACTGTGAAAGAGCTTGCATTTATCTGGATCCTCAAGACCTGTGCCGCCAATTCCCAGTGTAGTAAAGTCTGTTTCTAACAGCATCTCCTTGCAGGCCTGCAACATGTCTCTACATATGCCACCTGGGTACCTAAGACAGGCAGGACTGATGGGGGTACACTTTTGTTTAGGAACACTGGGAGCGTGTGTAGGTTTGCCAACATAGCCATTAGTGGTTAAAAAGTACTATACGAATATCTCATCATTTTGATCATTTAATGTTTTTGCTGATTGAATATTTCTCTCTAATCAAATCGTTATGTAAAGTTTACAGGTATTGTTTTGTGTGTTTGCTAGTGTGAGTTTAAATTCAAGTGTGGTTACTCCCTGGTTTCACTGGAGGCACAGACAGGTAGCTTTATTCTTTAGCACAGTAGGAGGAGGAGTTGGCTACCTACCAGCAGTACCACAAAATGAGTCCAGGTGGCAGAGACTTTGGAACTGTTCAGAGACTTTGAGGAACCACTTTTCTGTTTGCACATCACATGGATACTAAGCAAGCACCAAAAAGGGGATTACAAATGTATTTTGTTATTTATTTCCTTCATTTGAAAATAATCCCTGTAGTTTCAGACATTATTGCAATATTAATGGTGAAAACCTCCTGCAGGGACCATGTCTCTTATGATTAGAAAGTACTTATTGCATTGTGGAAGATATCCAAAACAAATAATAAATATATGAAATTAGGCTTTTGACAAAACTCCATTTGAAAATATTTTGTGAGAATCTAATTACTGTTGCTGGTAACAGTAACTGTTTATTGCACATTGTAAGTGAACCTGTAGAATACCTTAATTTGGTGAGCCACATTGATTAAGTGGAACTCCCTACTGGTTTTTGTAGAAATCTGTTTAAAATTGATGTGATGTGACTTGGTATTATTAGTTCTAGGATAAAAAGGATTTTCTAGCTTTTTAAGAAACTGTAACAGACTACATGCTCTTCTTTTTCCAGGAATGAGGTGTCTGTAGATAAATGTGAAGTTAGAGTGCTTGTCCCGGAAATTAGATTTTTATTCTATTAACTTGAGTAGTCAGGTACTTTAGATTGTGAACTGTAGACATTCTATAACAGGAACTCCCTTTCTTTTCTGCCACCTTCCCCTATTTATTAAGTTAATTTATTTAAAAAAACATTTTAACTGTTTTATCTTGTTCCTGAATCAAGGTGAGCTTTGAATATACTGTGTATTAAAGAGGTGTGTCAGTGAACAGGTATTGATTTTTCAGACTGAATCCTGAAAACACTTCAACTTCAGAAACTAGATTAAATTTGACTTAATCTCATACTTCCTCACATTATAAACCTTCTGAATATACTGTTCTGTCATTTTCATTGCTATTTATAGCAATTGATATTTTTCTGATAATAAAACGTGAACGTTCAATAATAGGCTTCATTCACCTGATAGTGGCTTTAGGTAGTCTAAACCTTTACCTTATAAACATGCATAACATTTGCTGTAGGGCAATGAAAGTCTCTAGGGCAAGAAATTAATTTCCAACATTGTAATAAAAACGTGTGTGTCAAGGGTATGCAGCTCTTTTGTTAACTGGGCAAATTTCACTGCAGTGTTTGTCTGCAGCATAAGCGCACTTACAAGTCAATTCTGCAGCTGAACTACAATCTTTGGAGTATAGATTTAAGTGAGTGTTTTCAGGCTTGCAGTAACTGTTGACTGAGAATTTTTGAAATTTTTTTTAAGGCAAAAACTGAGGTTATTACTCAGCTTTCACTCAAACCTTATTTGGAGGAACTCCACAGTCTTTCACGAGGAGTTTTCTCTGAGAAAGATTGAATAAAAGGGGTCTGATCCAAAGCCTGCAGAAATCAATAAGATCTTGACAGTGGGGTTTGGATCACTCTCAAAGTGAATAAGGCTTAAAAGTTGTGATGCAGAAGCAATTTTTATACTGGGGTTACTGAGAGCCATTGAACTGAACTGTACATCTTCCATATGATGGAAACCACTTCAAGTCACATAGTGTGGCAGCACCCCTAATTCCCACACCTTTTGCTCCTAGTGAGATTTTCAAGACTATTTGGTAAATGTTTTGGACAGGAAAATACTGAAAACAATACATTATACATTGGTTACTGGTCTGGTGCAGTCTGTAGTGATCCGTTTGAGAGACTTACTAAAGAACAAGGCATTCATTAAAAGGGTGAGGTGGGATAGCTGCAGTATTATGTCAACAGATTTTTTCCTTATATAAAATGTGTCTGCACTTCTGGGAATTAGAAACTAATATGAACTGACTGAAATCAAAGTGATTTCTGAGTTGCTTATAAATGTAGAACATGGAGAGTATTTTAATATTCCCATCCACATGCAAGTGAAAACACTATCTTAATCTCAATGTTATGGACCATGAGTTAGAGGTGAGGTGGGGTAGTCTGTAAATATTAAATAATATTCTTGAACCCTTTTTTGATCCTGATACTTGGGTATGTGAATGAGGCCTTTTCTTGTGGAAATGTTGTTCAGTGGAGTTAGTATAATACTGGCAACACAGAAAATGGAATGTCCAAAATATGTTCAGTGGAGCCATGTCAATTTATGTTAGATGAAACCTGGCTTAATATGTAACCCAAAAACATACTGGTTAAAATTAACTAATCTTTTGCTGCAGTCGGTCTTTCCTTTCATGTAAAGCAACTGCACAGGTTTCAGTGCTGATGGAGTACTTTCAGTATTCAGCAATTATGAGGCAGCCATCGTTAGGTAGTCTGGGCATAGAGTGCAAAAGAATGTGATACAGTGCGGGATTCCTGATTGCTTGGCTTATTTTAGTGTTCTGGACCCTGCTTAAAGTTAAATGCATGCTAATGCTCTGATGAAGATAAATCTGATATTAATGTTTACAGGTGATTTTTAAAAAGCCTTCCCCAATTTCTTTCTGTGTTTTACAATTATTGTTTGAGCATGTAAGTGAGAATGTAGGGCCAGATTCTTGGTTGCTGTAAATCACTTAATGGAACAACACAGATTCACATTATCTGAGGATCAGAACCATAATGTGCAAATTACCAGAATTTACCCAATGTACTTAATCAAATTTTGTGACATATCAATATGCAAGATACAACTAAAATAGTAAGCATCCCAACAGAAAATTTAACCATAGTAATAATGAAAAGGTAATGCCAACAACTTCTTTACAATAGTCATGTTGTTTTCCTTATAATTTTCATGCAATGTGGTCGTATCGTCCATTACCTACAATAAGGAGCCTGAAAAATATTTGCAGTGGAGAGGATAGAATCAGGATTCAAACAAACAGACAAAAACCCAGCAGCTAACTGGTCATTTTCCTTTAGTGTAATTATAAGAATTTGGATGGACATTAAAGCTAGAAGATATGAGATGGTCATATCAGTCACTGAAAATTCAGAATTCTGAATTAGTTAATGTGCAATTCTAGAAAAAGTACATGAAAGTCACAGATCTCAAAATTCTTTTTTTAGTGAAGCTTTCTACAATTATTTACCATAGGACTGTGTGAGTATTCTGTGTACATGGAACTGGAAATTCAGTTGCAGCGTTGGTTTGTTTACACTGGTGCCCTCTAGCACCTCCATCCAGGGGCATAAAGGGTGATGTGACCTGATAAATAACCACTAGACTTACGCTTCTTTCACTTGCAATTTGGGATGGAACCTCCTGTGTTCATTTCATCTATTCAATGTTTCACTTGCTTGAATCTATGACTATTGTAAACAGTAGTCTTAGTAAGCTTAGCTTTAGTGCTGGTTGGTAGCTGGCAATTCCCTCACTCATTCTGCCTTTTCTCTTTGAGGGCATCGATAGAATCTGGCCCTGTGGTCATAAAACCTTTTCTGACTTGCCCCTAGGTTTTCCCAGTGAACAACCTCATGAACTCTGCTTGCACTGCCTTAGTGAAACATTCATCCACTCAAAGTGCAAAATCTACCTTGCATTCCTTCCATGTACTAGATAAGCTTATGATATCAGGCTCTGGAAGCAGTGAATGGAGCTTTCCAAGAAGCCATGTTAGGATCTGGGGCTCTCCTACTCCGTTCATGTCTGTTTTGAGGTACGGGGCAGCATTCTGCTTATGTCTGGTACTGGTGGCTTAGAGCCCTCCTCCAAACGCAAGGAATCCATGAAGCAGAAACATGAGACAGAGAAGGGAATCTTCCCCACAAGAAGAGTGACCAAGATCTCCAAAAATAGGTGAGTAGCAGACATAGCTGATTTGGTCAACTGAATGTACCTCACTCTATGAGCCTGCACTTTACATATCATTTAGCAGCTTATTATGTCTACTTTGAGATGAAGTATGACGTGGAGCTATCAAATGATGCCACTACCATAGTAACAGGAATAAACAATGACATGATGAACATTTTAAAATGACTGCTTTGAAACATTTTCATAGGTTTGTTAGTTGAATGACTGTATATTAGTGCATAAATTTGGAATTTTGTGACCTCAGAGCATCACAATAATGATCTAAAGAGTAAAACAAAATCTGATAATATATTTGTACAGGTATTGGTATGAATACAACTGGTGACATTTCTAGTCAACATAATTATCATTATTTTGTTCATTATGTGGTCTGTTGGGCATGTGTATCATCTCAGTGTTCATTGTTTTGAGATTCTAAAGCCACATAGGCACATACAGCATTCAGAAACATCTTTTCATCCCTTTCCTTTTGTGAGTCCTGTGTAAGTCTTGGATTTCTTCAGCATCTCTACTGGTGATGGGCTTTGCTGCTTTATCACTGGAAAAACTTTCAGCAAGAAAGTGTGTTTGTGTTTGGTGAACTTGCACTACTCAAGTACAAGGAATTTTACAAATGACTGCTTGTTGGATGCCATGTTTAGAAACTTTTTCCATGGCGGCACAGGGAGTTCAACTATCACTTTGTATGTCTTCAGTCCAACCTTAGATCTGGTCTGGTGGTGTCTTTTTGCAGTTTACACAGAGCCACCATTGCCATATCAGACTGTCAAAGACTTTGACTACAGAATTAGCATTGTCAAATCCTTTTAGGACCTGTATAAAGTACTCGGCAGCCAATTCACTGAATGTGTGGATCTCGTCATGGCATATCCGATATACAGTGTGTTTTTTTTTTTTTTTTGCAGGCTCTTATCTTGCAGATTCTTTTAGCCTGAGCTTCCAGCTGATCCTTTAATTCAGCTTTGCTTATTCCTCTTATTCTTCCATCAACAAGGAAGAGGGACAAAGGCACAGATCCTATTGGGTGACTAAGAACACTTGCCATTAAAACATCTTTGCATGATGTTAAGGGCAAGGGTCTGTGGAAAATAACTTTGGGACTGACAGTTGCTGTAGTTCAAACAAGGAGTCTGGTAGCACTTTTAAAGGCTAACAAATGTATTTAGTGCATGAGCTTTTGGGAAAGAAACCCATTTTGTCAGATGCTTGAAGATCAAGCATCTAATGAAGTGGGATTTTCTCCCAGGAAAGCTCATGTGATAAATAAATTCATTAGTTTTTAAAAGTGCCACCAGACTCCTTGTTTGTTTTGCTGGACTAGATTAACACGGCTACCCCTTTGAAAGTTGCTGTGATTGTTCCTCTTGAGACACTTTTAAATTTGGCTGTCTTGGCCATGTCAGTAAATGTTTTGATGCTAGATTTCTTGACTGGCCTGAAGAAGCTACATGTCCCATCAGAGTCAAGTCCATCTCTTACAAATTTCTGTTTGTTTGTTCTTCACCAGCATCTCTATTTTCACAAAATTTTCTTGTTCATCTGACTTTACATGCACTCTGGTAGATATGTCCATAAGTATCTGTGGATGTTATTGTGGTTCAAATGGGTTTGTCATGTTGATATTGCTGGTAAGAGCTGCAACATGCTTTTCAGTCCTCTTCTTCCATGCAGAGGCATGAATTTGTTTATGGACTTTTGTCTTCACTGCTTCTTGTTAGGCCATATCTGACTCTGCATATGCTTTTACATATTGATAGCATGAAGCTGTGTAACATTATGTGAGCTTTGAGTCATTCTCAAAGCATACAAGCCATTTTTGCCCATTGTTCAGACCACATGTGTCCAGGTCATGTTAGACAATAAGATTATCATTTACTAAGTTGAAGCATAGAAGCACAAGATACCTCATCCTAAAGAGACAAGATCCACTTTTGGAACTGATGTGTCAGGCCTTTGATTACTCTCTTAACCATACATATCCTTGTCCTAATGAGTACACTGGCAGGTAGCCTCAATAGACTTTTCCACACATATCATGGGCAAGTATAAACTCCACCTGTTAAGAGCACAGCTCATCTTTCAACAGTGGGGTATTCTGTGTTGGTAATTATTTGCAAACAAGCACCACAAAAAAAAGCCTGCTTACTGTTTCTGGCCTGTCCAAGGCTTTTGCTCTTGAGGGGACACCTTTTCAGTACAGTGGTCAGAATCACTGATCTGCGCCTTCCCTTCAATCCCTCTGCTTCCTCACATTTTCAGGAAGATGAGACTTGACAATGCAACAGTAATCCTCATAGCACCTATGGTTCACTACCATACTGTAGCTAGCCTCTTTCCCACGCATGGACTCACAACCATTCCAGGACCTGCTGTCTCAGAATAAAGACAGGGTGAACCACCCCATTCAAGCATTAGGTAAGGATGGCTTTCAGATGGACAAAAAACATAGACAGCCTTCATTGAGGGAGTTCAAGCTGTCCCGTAGAATAGCAGGACACCCACTTTCTAGAAATGCTACTTTACTCCAAGGAAATGATTGTCTCTTTTGGTGCCAGTAGTATATTTTGGTATTCCTCTCACACTGGAGTATCTTTTCTTGCTCAAGAAATCTAACTTTCAGTTGGATCTTTATAGTGTATTTGGCAGCTACTTGTGCTTTTCACATGCCTTCCATAACTGGTGGAAGGCTGATCTGTTTTTACTCATTCCATTACTGTACAATTCCTGAAGACACAATAAGGACATTCCCTCCACTTTGAAACCTGTCTCTTCTTGGAACCTGAATATTGTGAAGAATTTCAGATCTCTTATGACAGACTTGCTTTACACAATTTTTCACAAGTCCAAGGTTTCTTTTACCCTACAGCCTATGTTCATACCCAAAGTACCATCTGAGTTTTACCTTAACCAATCTGTACACCTGCCTGTGTTTTTATTGTAAACCTCTCCAATGCCTGGAAGAGGCAAGATTTCCTTCCTTAGATGTGCACAGGGCACCCTATTTCTGCACAGAAGAGTACCCTTCCAGAGGTTTCCTATGTTGGTTGTTGCTTATGCGGGGAGAATGAATAGGAAGGCTGTTTATCTGGATTTCTTCTTGCATCTGTCTGCATGGTATTATGAAAGTCCCACCTCCTCAGACTCGTAAGGTCTATTCCACCAGAGTTCAAGCAGTGGCATTTGCTCCCATACAGGAAATTCCTCTCTCAGTGATTCGCAGAGCAGCTGCTTATAGCTCTGTATACACTTTCCCAGGTATTTTGCTCTGGTCCAAGCTTTGACCATGAATGCCTCCTCTGGCTCAGTGACCCACCACTCTGTGTGGTACAGCACACTCTGTCACAAATCTTCTCTTCAGTGAGCATTGCTTTGGAGTAATCCACAGTGAACACCCATAGAGATCAGTACTCAAAGAGGAAAGGAAGGCTACTTACCGTACAAAGTTCCAAAGGGACAGCTGTGCCAGTCTAGTCCAGCAAAAAACCCAAGGATTCCTGTGGCACTTAAAGACTAACAGATTCATTTTTCACATGAGCTTTTGTGGGAAAAAGTGCCACAGGACTCCTTGTTTTTTTACTTACTTTACAGTAACTGGAATTCTTTAAGATGTGTGGTTCCTAGGAGTATTCACAATCCATGCTCATTCTACTCTGATTGTGTCAACCTGATTTATGGTAGTGTTTAAACTGGGGAGTGGTTACTCTTTGCCACCCTTTATGCCCACAGATGGAAGCACAAAACTGTGCAGGGCTCTAGCATGGATGAACAGATGTTGCTATTGAAGAACTTCTCATCCTGCATGCACATCATCACAATGGCTACCCATAGGGACCACACATCTTGCACTCCAGTTACCAAAAGGTAGGTAGCCTTCTTTTTCATTATTGTGAACTTTGTCCATTTCTTTTATTGCTGATGTGCCTAAATTCTTGCTTTAAGAAATTAGCACTTTCTAACCTGACAAAGGAAATGTCACAGCATTAGAAATATTTCCACATTCATGGTTTATAGGAAATGTGGTAATGGAAGCCTAGTATTCATTATCACACACTGATGCTGCTGAAATCTGCTTATTTCCTCTTGGGCTTTTCTATGCCTTTTGTTTTTAAATGCTGTCTCCTGTCAAAGGCCTAACTGATTATGTTCTAAACATTCTAAGGGTGTTATTTATATATTAGCCTGTTGACCTCATTGTTCCCTTATATTTCTGACACACTTCCATGCTGCTTTACAGTCCTTGAAGGAAAATACATCTATATAGCCTCTGAATGGATACTAAGCCAAAAGGTGCTCTCATTCATGCTAGTCTAAACTCATAGTAATCCTAGAGGTACGGTACCCTAGATTAACATCACTCCATTCAAAGTTTCATCCTCTAACTTCAGTGAAAAGAGTAATTTTGATTACTTTTTATTTCTGTTATGATTTTGGAGCCAGTATGGCCACAGGAGAAGTGAACTAGAGTTGATTCTGGCTCACACATAATCAACTGAATTGTTAACTAAACTTTAGCTGCATAATCTTTAACTTTTTATTAGTTCAGCATCAAAACTAAATACCTTGACCTTCAGATTTCATGGAGTTTTCAGGACTACCAGCTTTAAATACTCTCATTTGTAAAATGACCATATTTGAGAGACAATAAGTTTGGAAATGTCATTCGTATTCCTGGACCTCTGAAGTTGTTTTCTGATTCTGTTGTCTCCCTGCTCTTCCAATTTTGTTTTCCATATGAATCACAAGAATTGGACATCTCCATTAATCCAAGAATTGGACATCTCCTTTTATCCACTGGATTTCTTTTTCTTGATTTATAGCACCTGTTCTCCTGGCACCATTTGCAATAATGAGAACACTTGTTTGGTTTCTGAAAAGACGCAACTATTTTAAGGACAGAAATGTAAAAAATGTTAAAATTTAACACTTCTCAAAATTCAGTTTAAAAAACTTTTCTTACAGACTTAAAACAGCTGCATTTTTGTGAAACACTTTGAGAAGGACCACACTTCTTCAAACAAAATTAGCTTCATTTTCAAATACAAATGTCTTTCCCTGAAAAATGTGAAAATTGGGTTTTATGAAAATATTTGATTGTGAACATAGCCTTCTGTTGGCTAGGTTTATTAAGACAAAATTTAGGGAGTGAGAAATCTTTTTTTGTAACACAATGTCAAATGATGAGGCCAAATTCCATGAAATAAAAACTTTCTTTACCCAGTCTTTGCCACTATACAGATTTATAAAGATGGAGCAAAGTAGAGTCTTTGGTGGGATTTTTGGCTAATTTTTGTCCTCTTTAGTTATATAACATTCTCTGTAGCAGGTAATTTTTTTATATTGGGGAATGGGTTACCTACAGTGGTGTGTTATAACACTAGTTACCCTAGTGCAATGATGAATACAGCTCTCACCTTCCGAAGGTTATAATAAGAAGAGGTCCATTCTGAACAAAGCTGTGAGATTTTTATAGCTGCCATTAATTTTAGTTCACTCCCTTTCCTGTTGACTAGTTAGTGCTGCCATGTGTATCCAGATTTGCAGATACTGTTAATACACTGACCATTAAGAGATACAGCATTTGAAAATATCTTCTTCTAGTGTGTATGGAATAATTTGTATGGCTCTTACAAGTCCAGAGGGTCCTGGAGGTGAGAGATTTTTGTGGTTTAGAAACTTAGTAAAGGGATTTCAAGAGTTTTCTCCTCTAGGCAACTGATGTGTGTCCCAGTTCAGGCTGATACTGACTGAATGGCATTATCACCTGAGAACTTCTGTTTGGCCTATGAGAAGTGAGACAGCTAAATTCTTAGACACAAGTGTATCTATCACAAAAATCCCAGCACAACAGGCACTAACTGGAACGTTAGGCAACTTCACTGAAGAAACAAAGGATTGACTAGATACATTACATTGAACTACCTTTTCACTCCAAGAGAAGATTCCTCTTGGGTCTCATTGGGGACCATTGGCAGGCCAATGTTGAAATCTGTACTGCTGCACCCATGCAATGCCTGTCTGATGGAAAGTCAGAACCTCAGTCTTCAAGGCTTTAATGAGCACAAGATTAATTTAAAAAGTGATAAAAGTTTCAGGAGGTAGAAGCTCTAAATCACTACACAGAAGATAGAAGGGTCTAGAACAGTGGTTCTCAACCTTTTGTGAGTTGTGACATTCCTGGTGGCATATTGTGATCCTACAGTACACCCTAGCCCACTCCTTCCAGGCCAAATCCAACCATTTCTCTCACTCTCCATGACACACTTACTGCTGTGAAGTGACACAGTAACGTATCCCAACACAGTGGTTGAGAACCACTGGTCAAGAAGATAAAAGACCAATATGCTATAGGAGAACAATTCCCAACCTGTGGTCCGAGGGCACTGCAGGTGGTCCGTGGGGGAACAGATCAGGAAAAGGGCAGCTGGAGCCGGAGTGTATGGGGCTGCAGAGGACAGGAGTGTGGTAAGAGGTGCAGGGCCACAGAGATAGGGGTGTTGGTAAGAGGCTCATAGCAGAGGAGTGCAGAGCCGTGGGGGACAGGAGTGCGATAAGGTGCTGGAGGACAGAGAGTACAGGGCTGCACTGCATGTGGTCTGCAGGGTGGGAAAAGTATACACCAGAGGACAGTGTGGTAAGGTGCTTGGGGTCAGGGAGTGCAGGGTTGCGGGGCACAAGGGAACAGTAGGAGTGCAGTAAGACTCTCGGGGTCAGGGAGTGTAGAGTCATGGGGGACAGGGGCATAGTAAGGGGCTTGGAGGCATGATAAGGGACTTGGGGCTATGGAGTGCATGGCCGTGAAGCAGGGATTTCCCTAACACCTCCCCTACATCTTCCCTGAATTTCCCAACACCCCCCAGTTGTCAGCTAGCAACAGTGTTATACCGATTTAGTGAGCACCCCAACAATCCCCTACACCTCACCTAATCTCAAGTCTGGGGAAGCTGCTGCCACAAAGGACAGGGGCACAGCACAGTAGGGGCCTTGGGGGGCACAGTAAAGGGCTTGGGGCTGGGGAGTGAAGGGTCGTGGGGGGGGGAGTGCGGTAAGGGGTCAGGGCTAGGGAGTGCAAGGTGGTGGTCCGTGAAAGCTTTTGGTGATGTAGTGGTCCGTGTAAAAAAAAAAAAAAGGTTGGGAACCACTGCTAGAGGAGATATCTGTTTATCTTTATTCCAGGCAGTCTCAAGCTAAATACAGTATAAAACAGTAAAGTGCAGGACTGAATAAGAATGAGGGAGGACTTCTAAACTGTGGATATGTGAGAAGTTTATACCTTATGTTTTGCATGTGCTTATTATAAGGAAATAGTCTTTTTACACTTTTTGTTCCGGATGGCTAGTGATTTCTTACAGATTACAGTCCCGGGGCAAAACGCACACCTGTGCTCTGCACAAAGAGTCTTGAATATTCTGATCTCATTCTTCATGATGAACTTCCATTGGCATCAGTGGCATGCTACATATGGAATGAGGACAGACTGTGCAATAGTGATCCACAATAAAGAATGGAGAGGAGAACCTTGGCTCCAATCTTGAAAAATGTATAATTGATCATATTTCCTTTTTATTTGTGTTCATATATAAGTAACCCATTCCCCTATATGTATACATAGGGGAATGGGTTACTTACAGGGCTGTGCTATAACACTTGTTATCCTGGTTCAATGATGAATACAGCTGTCACCTTCCAAAGGTCATAGTAAGAAGACGTCCAGTCTGAACAAAGCTATGAGACTTTTAAAGCTGCCATTAATTTTAGTGCACTCCCTTTACTGTTGGATAGCCAGTCCTGCCATATGTATTCAGATTCTCTCTCTATTTGTGTGTATGTGTGTATGCATGCACACACACCTATATATTTTTCTCTAAATTGCAAAAGAATTGTAGTATAAACTGTAAAAAGTAATCTATGCTAGTGATTGATTGTTCAAAATTAATTGCCTGTTCTCACATTTGAATATCTTGCTTGCATCTTTTTCTTTCTGGATACAGCAAAAATGCCTCATTTTTGATGAAAGCTCACACAAAGCTGCCTTTTTTTCCATACTTAGTTTCATAGCTATAACAACATTACAGACACTGAATGATTATTACTGGTTGCAGGGAGTTACATGGTAGTTTTCAGCTTCACCATACTTGCAAGCTTTAATTAGTGAGGTCTTTGTCACTAGCACAGTTGACTGCTACTGTAGTAAGTTAGTTTAATTGTGGCTTTGTGAGATGGGAAAAGGAGAAGCTGTAGTTTTGTAGGAGTAGTGTTGGTGATTAAGTGCATGAAAACAAATGACTAGTAGGGTTGTATTTTGTGGTTGACGTAGCTTTTGGTTTTAGGGAAGTTTCTGGTGTACTTCTAACTATATGAATATTTGTTTTTAATTTGTGACTAGGACAATGTATAGATGATTTTTAATGTATATTTTGTATAAATGTAAATCAATTCTCCATCAATTTCCTTTGTATTGAGGAAGGACTTATTTTTCAGATGGTTGAGAAGACAGTATTGCTCTAGCACACTCTGCAGTGTAGAAGATGGAGGGGACAGGCCTGGGTTAGCAAAGGCTAGTGGAGTTGGGTTCTGGCAGCAGCAAATTTGAAGGGTGATATTGGTGAACTGCAACTGAATCATTTTAAGGCAGTATTGTTGGTTAGCCTTCAGTGTAGAATTCTCTGAGCAAGGGATTATCTACTTTATGTTGGCCAACTTTTTTATACTGAAAGAGAAAGTGAACTTCTGGGATATAGGTGGGACTGGTGCCACCACAGAAAATGGAGTGTGTATTTGTGGTATGTCTTTAATACCCTGAGAGTTGAGGGAAGTGGACCTTGGAAAGGAAAATCAAGAAGTTTGCAGTGGGCAGTTGATATAGTTTGGGTTAGTGGTTCCCGTGATTTATCTGACATTTTTCCAATGATGCTTTAGCATTAGGCTGTAGAAAATGGCATATTGGAGTTCAAAAGAGGCAATTGTGAGCTCTCCTTCTTATTAGGCAGTCACTGGTATATGTGATGGCCTCCAGGTAGTCACTGAACATCTCTGAGTGTCAGAGGACTGTAGGTTGAGTTGTTTGACTGTCTCTACCTCACAGGAGGTATCTGAGCACCTGCAAATGTGACAATCTCAACAGATTATTCTGTGCAAGAGACAGTTGAAGAGGATGGTATGTAAAAATGAGAACTATCCATTTGACTAATTCAAGGTGCCTGAAAGCAATTGCTATTGTATCATTATTAAAAAAAAAAAAGTTTTCGGGAAGGAGAGAAGCTGTCCTTGTAGTTTAGAATAATATAGTGGCCCATATCTGTAAGTGGGGAATGTCTTCTATTATATTTCTCAAATGGAAGAAAGTCATTAGGCAGTTTGGGTGTGAAGATATGTACAGTGAGTGTCAGGCTCCAAGGCAGTACGGTCATTTGCATTTCTAGGAACTGAGCACCCTACAATGTTTCATTCATGATACAAAAAATCACACGTGTGTCATGGTGTCCAACTTTTTCCATGCTTACTGCTTTAAAACATTTCTACATGATCAAGGCCTTCTTAGTAATTTCTTTAATGGTCATGAGACATTAAGGACCAAATAAGGGCCTTCTTTTACGATACGGAATAATTGGTCCCCTACCACAAGAAAAATGCTTACCACTCATCAGAGAACCAAAACAACATACGCACACTTGACAACAGATTTTGCCTCTCAAAGGAGTCAATGACAGGTGGAGCAAGTAAATGACTTCCTTGGAGTGGGAGGGGTCCCTAAATCTGTGTCACAGGAGTTACTATCTTCAGTTTTGTGGAGAACTGAAGCTTTTTATACAGGGAAATATGAGTGCAAACTTTTAGCAAAAGAAGGCACATGAAACTCAGCTGATGTCACTTAAATTGCATGATGAACAACTCAGAGACTGAAAAATATGTTATTGGTTGACGTTTAAAACTTCATTGCTGTGGCTGGCTCTGCAGCCTTTCAGTCCTGGTAACAGAAGAAGAAACCTTCAGTTACAAATTGCAGGCCTGAAATTCAGAAAATCAGTTAAGGGATAAGAATTTCTAGCTGAGTTTACAGTAATATCCTCTCTCCAGGAAATGCAACTTATGCCATCATCTAGACTGCAGTAGATGGATGAGAATTTACTTGATTGTATTCCCATCTAGTAACCAGAAGAAGACAGTTCTTCATTCCAGTCTCTAACCAAGAGAATCTGTAGTTTGAACAGTGAGGAAAGAAAATATAATAGTGAGGTCCTATCATAGATGTGATGGAATAATAGACCCCAATGCTAGAAATCAATGCACTTGTTCAATGATGAACTGACCCACATCACTTATCCTTTTCTCCCATTCTGTGATACATCAGTGGCATGAAGACTAGCAATCTCTAGCACTGTCAATGTTTCCAAAGGAAGCTACCCACATTACTGATTGCAACAAATTGCTTTCATGTTGTTTTTAATAGAACTACACGATAAAAACTGAGCAAAACATTGAGATGCATTATGAATGAATACTACTGGCACAGTGCATTTACACTTTTTTCAACTATTGCCATTAAATATCTTTCATTTTCCTTTAAAATCATTTTGTACATTTTTATAGGTTGTTTAGTAAAAGCTATCAATGAAGATAAATTTGTCTATCCCTTTATTTTGACATAAGCTGTATTTCATCATATAAAAACAACAAAAATATTGTCATCTTAACAAACTCAGTTTTTCTTAAGATTAAATTTCATCAGCTCAAACCCTTAACAGAACTGCTTCTAGCGTTGTCAGTAATATCCCCTTTATTTTTATTTAGTAATATAAATTTGTCTGACCCTTCAGAGAGCGAAGACTGTGTAGGTGTATGTAATTTGTGGCGGTAACTTAAGTTCGTACGCTCACACAGATTCTAGAGGGATAGCCATGTTAGTCTAGTTCAGCAAAGCAAACAAGGAGCCCTGTGGCACTCTTAGAGACTAACAAGTTTATTTATTGCATGAGCTTTCATGAAGTAAGATTTCTTCCAAATAAATAAATAAATAAATAAATTCTTCCAGATAAATTAAATAAAGTATGCTCACACAGTTTGTGCCCTAAAAGAGCTTAAGGTCTGATCCTAAATGGTGTTGACAACCCTCAATAAGTACAGTGCAGAAGGTTCTCAGCAGAATTAAACTAGAAGACAAATCACAAGAAGAGTTTATTACATACAGCTGTTTGTTTTCATGTCTTGTTCAATCCCACAAGTTGCCATAGCCAAACACAGAAAGTGGGGAAAAATAAGGAAGGATGGGATTTCACAGATTTTCTGTATTTGAGAATACAGTACATGGCATCCAATATTAGCTGTAAAACATATCCATAACTGGTTAAAGGCAACCTTATCTTGGAGAGAAAGCCATTATTTGGGTAGTTGCATGTCCTTAAATGAAGATCCCTTTGGACAGGATAGTAATCTGAGATTCAAAGTATGTGTCACTAAAGGGCAAGGCACATCAAGTGTTGCATATGCATTTCTGAATAGTAGAGTGCATCTCTTCACTTTAAAGAGATGTGATATATATATTGTGGTCATTACATTCCACTGAGCTCTGTTTTAATTTCTCACTGGTTTGGGGAGTGTGTGTGATTGAAATATGTTTGATTTGTACACCTCCGTAAAAGCTTTACTATGTCTTACATAATAGATTTCCTTACTCCACAATCTAGCATGCACAAACCAAAATATAAATATACTTTTGCCTGCTGTTTTCTTGTATATAAATTAAATATATTCAAGTTGGCAGGGCCCAGTGAAATTTGTCCTAAGCAGTCTCAACCCATTAGCAATTATCTTTGAGAATTCCTGAAGGACAGGTGAGGTTCCAGAGGACAGGAGAAAGGCAAACAGTACCTATCTTTAAAAAGGGGAACAAAAATGATCTGGGGAATTATAGACCAGTCAGCATCATTTCAAAGCCTTGCAAGATAGCGTAGTAAATTATTAAACAATTAATTTGTAAGCACCTAGAGAAGCATAGGGTGAAAAGTAATAGCCAACATGGATATATGAAGAATAAATCATGGCAGATCCCTCTGACTTCCTTCTTTGACAGTTATCGGCCTACTGGATAATAAAAAGTGGTAGACTTGATGTACCTTACATTTTAGTAAGGTTTTTAAGAGAGTCCTGAACACCATTCTAATAAGCAAAAAAAGGGAAGTGTGGCTTAGGTGAAGTTACTATAAGGTGAGTGCACAGCTGGTTGAAAGACCATACTCAAAAAGTAGTTATCAGTGGTTCAGCATCAAACTGGTCAGACATACCTAACAGGGTCCTCCAGCTGATTGTCCTGGGTTCAATACTCAATATTTTTGACTGGTGACTTGGATAATGGAGTGATGATATGCTTAGAAAACTTAAGAAGATACAAGCAGAAAGGGAGATTGCAAGCTCTTTGGAGGATAGGATTAGAATTCAAAATGATCTTGACAAATTGGGGAATTGGTCTGAAATTCCTTCACTAAAAAGATCGTGAGAGAATACCTGTTCTTCATAATACCCAGAGAATTTAAGCCATGTAAATTATCTGAATGAATAATTGATAGGACAAAGAGGATAAAAAAGCATATATTGTAGTAAATTCAGCCTTAGTAAGATAGCATATTATTATTCAGATTAACTGCAAAAGAAAGACCCTTTCTGCTTTAGGATATACAGAGCTAAAAGTATTCTACTCTGAGTATTTTCATGTTTTAGACTAGAGCAGAACAAATTCATTAATACAAACAAAAAACAGTAGTAAATTGAATTATGTGTGCTAATAAGGAGAACTAATGATTGTAATATCATGTTGGTTAATTTGCTTTGTTCCACTGACCTAGTCTTTGGAGGTAAAATGGATTAACTTTTCATTAAGGGTAGGCGAAGAATTCAGTGAATAATTTGGTAACTAATTTAGGACGATTTATATTTGTCCTGAATGTGTTCATTACATGGATTTGTTCAGATCTTTGGAGTTGAACAATTTTTATTCTACAAAGTGTTCAGCCTGGTTGATGTAAATATTCAGGCTGTGTGACTGTTTGCCAAATTCACATGGCATTGCTGATTCAGCAGAGCACTTGAGCATATGCTCAACATCCAATATGTGAGTGATCCCACTAACTTCAGTGGAACTGCTCATGTGCTAAAAGTTAGGGCCAAAGAGCTTCCAGTGCAAACACTTCATTGAATACTTACATACTGTAGGACTCATTATGTACCTTCTGCTTTACTTGAACCGTGTTACAGGAAAATATCCCTTGCCTGAATCTTTGTGGGTAAGCAAATGGAAGTGGGCTGAGAACATTAGTGCAGTGATTCCCAGCCTTTTTTCTGCTGTGGCACACCTTGATACCTTTAAATTTTTCGAGGCACACCACCATTAAAAACTCATGAATATTCAAGTTAGCTCAAAATAACATGAATATTTATGAACCATGGCACAGTGTTTTGGAAATGCTGCTGTGTGGGGTAGCAGGGGAGCAGAGCAGGGATGGAAAGATGGGGGGGGGGCAGGAGTTATTTTCAGTGATAGGAGTGAGTGTGGGGAGCAGAGCAGAGCAGGGCAGGGGCAGGGCCGGCGCAACCCAGTAAGCCTGGTAAGCATTGCAGGGGGGCGCTGGCACCTGCTCTGCTTGCAGGGGTGTGCCAGAAATGGTAGCATTGTTCCTGGGCAGGGGTGGCCAAAGAGGACAAGGGCAGCCATGTGGGGAACAGCATAAGGGTGCCAAGAGAGGAGAAGGGAAGGGAGAACAGGAGTGGCTTGGGGGGGACAGGGGGGAACCTGGGGAGCAGGAAGGTAGGGCAGGAGAGCACAGTGCAGCACCCACTTCCCCCTTTCTCCACAGTGGTTCCCTGCCACGCAGGGCAAATCCTCACCCCTCTGCTGCTCCCTCCCACCCCAGTGGGTCCCATTCCCCCAGCCCCCTGCTGCCTATGATGGACCCTCCCATCACTGCAGAGGCCAGAACTAGCCCTCCAGCCCCCAGCTCACCCCCCACCTACATATACCCCCAACCAAACATCCACCCCATAACTTCAGCTACACATCCACTCCCACCCACCTCTGCTACACACATACCCCTGCCCCCCACAACCTCCAGTGTCCCCTCTCAAAGCCCTTACCTTGGCTGTTTGCAGGCTGGCTGACAGACCGGGAGCTGCTTCCCTGCCACAAACTACTTTGTGGGGCCCCCTAAAGGGCTCACTATCGGCCCCCACTGCTATCTTCCCTGTGGTCCCAGTCCTCCCCTGCAGCCCTAACCACCCCACATGACCCCCCAGGACTCCTTTTTTGTTTTGCTGAACTGAACTAACATGACTATCCCTCTGGAACTTGTAAGTTATTCTTGGGTATGATATTTTTAAAGATCTTCCCATTGTGAATCTTGTAAGTTGATCATCTTTCACTTAACGTAAATGACTAGTGCTAAACTACAAAGTTAAAATGAACATTTAAAAAAATTTTAAAAAGTATGAGCATTAATTAATAAATAAAAAGTAGTAACATTGATGGCTCAAAAATAACAAATGCCACATTTAAAATTTTGGCAGTCAAATCTTACAAATGTTTCACATAGGCTTGGGTTTATGTGTACTAGACATTTAATTCAAATTATTATAATAAATAAAAATAAGTAAAAAAAAAAAAGCTTCCTAGTGCGCAGCTATAAATGAAAAACACCAAATTTCAGTGAAATTCTGTGAAGTACTCAAGTTTATAAGACTCTTGCCCCCTCAAAAATATTAAATAGTAAGTACAGAAGAAGCTAAAAAGTTACTTACACAAAAAAAATGATACAGCACAGGCATCACATACAGCTGTAATGATTGTCTAAGAGGACAGCACTGTATTTATATGTAGCAGCCTATATGGACCTACCTGGTAAACAGATCGAAAGCTTATGTGAAAAAAAAATCTGTTAGTCTTAAAGTACCACATGATTCCTTTTCTTTTTTATTATTATTATTATTATTATTATCTAACCAAAGCCAAACTAAAAATGGTCACAAAGTCAAAGGAAAAGGCAAAAGAACAGGTAAAAAAAGAAAAGGAAAAGGCAATATTTTACAAAATTAAAAAATGGCAGAATAAATGGCCACACTGAGGAATTAAAAGCTGAGCTTGAGGGAAAACTTCCTAGTATTGTGCTGTCTGTTGCTTGCTCCTGCTTTTTTAGCATATCAGTGTGACGGTGATGGGCAGGTAATGGTGAAATCTGCAATTGAGATGAAGCACAGATAGATCCTAATGATAGTTTGCCTTGATGAGCCAAGAGTGAAAAGTGCTTAGGCTTCCTGCCCTACTAGCTCTGCTAGATGGGAACAATTTCTATATTTTTCTATATTATCATTTCTGTCCACCAAATTGAGGATGGGAACCCTTATGGCTTGGGGCCCTAGGTGGCTGCCTGCTTCGCGTACCCCAAAAGCCACCACTGCTTTTTGCCAGCCCTGCACAGCCCACATGGCTGGACTGAGCAGGGAGGGAGCTCTAACTCTAGCTCTCCCAGATTCTCATGGCACACTTTGGGTGTTGCTGCGGCACGCCAGTTTGCCGCAGCACACTGGTTGGGAACCACTGCACGAGTGAAATGAGTTTCTAGGTTTCATTCACAAGAAAAAAATGCATGGATCCTTTCTTTGCTATATCTTTGCACCCTGATCTTGATCAGTTTGATTCAAGCTTATATTTTCAAGTGACTGTAATACAGGGCCTTTGTGTCTCTGTTCAAGGAGAAAAACCAAATGTTTGATGAACACAAGATTTTAACCTAAACTTACGGGAGAAGATTAGCATTACATTGGCATTAATTAATAGTCAGTGAAACTAAACATGATTATTTAATCCTATTATGGATTGTTTTTATATCATAATGCAAGACTGGGCAAGGTGCACTGGAGATATATTCTGAATTAGTCAACAGATAAACAGAAGTTCTAATTAGCATTTAAATGATTTAGCTAAATTACCATCTCAGTTTTGGCTTTTTCTTACCCTCCACACCATCCTTGGAGCTGACCAGTGAAAAATCACTCTGCAAGACTGAAACAAATTTAAATAAGCATAAACATGTGATAAGTTTTTACAAATGTACCCCAGAAAAACCTTCTACACACTTCATTAAAATTGAAGGAAATAACAGTCAATTAATGCTATGAGGAATCAGTTGAAACAGTGGATTACCAGCATTCAGAAGCATGTCTTGGCACTCCTTATAAACTGGTTTAGTCACAAGTGTCAAATGTGACTTGCCTACTTACAAATGTGCATCAATGGAGGCCATCTCTGTAGGATCCAATCCTGAATGCTGCATATCTTCTGATATTATCAGTTAAACAGGACTGAGGCTTTATTTCCACCTAAGAGATCAAAAACATGAGCTTTAGCTGATTCATAATCCCAGCAAACTTCCTTTTGCCATCTAAGTAAAACTGGCCCAAGAGGTTTCAACTTTGTATATTTATTCCTATTTCAATACCTCTTGGGTATTAAAAATAGTTAAAAGGCATCACTTCAATTTTTATCTCCTCTTATGTAGCCCACATGTAGTGTTGTGGCTGATGTCCTGGTGACACTGGTTCTATCGCTAGCGTCTCCATAAATTTTCAATCACTTGTTTCTGATTCTGTCCCTTGTGGGGCTGGGGACTTGGTTGTGGTGTTCAAACTCCCAGTGAATTCTAGCGCCTTTATCCTCATGCCTGTATTATCTGATGGTGTTAGGAACCTTGGAGTGAGCTTGCAGATTTGGTGAAGTGGGCTAGTTCCATCACACAAGGTGGTGCATTTGTCGGATTGGTGGTGGTAGTTAGGATAGACTTTATGATCCAGTTTATACATTGTCTCTGCATAGTATAGCTTGGAGATGGGAAACAAAGGTGAATTTAAGCTATACTCAATCTTGGGTTGCCACACTGAGATGTTCTGATCCTGGTTTAAATAGAAGCCTCACAGCAGCTCTGCTTACAGTTGGCTCCCCATGGACCTCAAAACTCACCCCAGAAGCTTGGGATTATTGGCATATATATTAAATATCCATTTTCTTCCACAGAACTTCTATTCTGGGACCAAGAAAAGGGATGATGTAAGAGATTTTACTGGCAGCTTGGAGGACATCAGAATTCCCTCATTCAACACCCTCAGTTTTGATCTGTAGTGACATCAAGGAAATAATTTCATGTGAGATGATGCAGGTGGTCACTTGTGAAATGAGAATGCTGGATTGGTTCCATCTATGTGATAGGCATCAGTACAGTGATGATCTTGACCATGATGGTATAATATAATCAGGTCACATTACTGAAGGGAAAGCATGACTCTTGCCAGTCTATTCCTAGGGTTTGAGGTGCTGTTAGTGACTAATGAGGGGTAGTGCTTAAGACACAATCCAGCAACATACAATACATTATAAGTAGTGGGAGTTCCAGTAAACAATGTGAAGTATGACTGTATTTCCATCCTTTAAGAGCATACAACCATACACAGAGCCATGAAAATGCTCTTTCACCAACAGTAGTTGGTCCATTCAAAGATATTACCTCACTCACCTTGTCTCTCTAATATTCTGAAATTGATCCAGCTACAAAATCATATGTAACCCTTCTGCCAGGGTGAGCTGGCAGAACAAGGGCTGGGTTCTATATCTAGGGGTTTCCAAATAATGTTGCAGCACCAACTGGCTTGAGCACCCACCCACTCTTTTGGGAAATCATGCACTATTCTCTGGGCATCCTGAAGGAGTAATGTTTCCCTGTGCAAGCACAAGTGTGAGTGTAGTATACAGAACTTTTAACAGTAATAAAAACAGAATGTAAAAGGCCCAATAACAAAAATCAGTGCTGATCAGGAGAATCAGTGCAAAACAGGTTCCCAGCATGATCCCACACAGCATAACAGCACATGTGAACTCAGTAGCAAAACCAGCACTGATCTGGAGAATCAGTGCAAAACAGGCTCTCAACAAATCCCATGATATGTAGGAGTGTCTTTCAAACCAGCTGTCCGCCAGCACCAACCACTGGTCACTCACTCAGTAAACTAGCGCCGGCTCCACTCGCAGGTCACTAAAACTATCCAGCCCATCACTGGGTACTCTCACTGTCCACTGGCTCCACCCACTGTCCGCCAGCTCCACCCACTGGTCACTCAGTCCATCCGCTGCTCCTTTTCATTGATTCAGCTCAGAGAGAGGGTTTGCCTCTCTTAGCGATTTCAGCTCTTAAACCTCAAATAGCTGCAAATAGCTTCTTCCATTAAAATAACAAAGAGAGGCCTCATAAGAAGCCTAGCCAGATCTACCATTTGACAGTGGGGCCAGGGGGTGAGGCAGATGCTTCAAGCATAGCTCCAGCCTGAGATATGCAGCCCCCACCTCTGTCTTGTCTTTTCCACGCTGAAACAGGCAATGGCCTGTCTCACAAGTCTCTTTTTTGCTAAGGGTAGCTTTTACCCTTTAACTAACCCAAACAGATTTGGAACAATTAGAGAGCAGCACATCACAAAAGACAGTATTTCATGTTTCCTTTCAGTTAGGCACAGCTTCTAAGCCTGTCTTACACATAAATAACTTTTAACTATAGTAAATTCAAGAATAAATATAAATTAAATGTACACCACTATAATGGAATTAGAAAGTGGATATAGTGAGCTTCATTTGCTATAAACAGGAGCAACAAACACTGGACAGCAGGGCTTTCTAAATATACCTTTTTGGATTTTCATTGTAGGAAACATCCTTTTACCACATAGCAATGTTAAACAAAAAGAAGTAAAAAGAAATATAGACTATGGAACAGATCTATATAGTTCTTTATAGCAATACAACATGTAAGATTTCAATACTTGAATTTGTTTTTTAAAATTGTATCAGGGAATGATTACTTGATGAAAGAATAAGTGTACAAGTTACACCACAAGCCCTAGACACGTCTTTTTAACTTTTCTTGAAGAAGTTAATTGTAAAGCTTCAATATAGACCAAAGAACATATAAACTGTAAACCCTGTCATTACACTGAAATGTAATTTTTTCAGCACTGCAGTTTCACTAACCTACAGTACAATTGCCTAATATTCATTGTTGAATGAGACTTCAATATCTACAGTCAGTCTTTTGACAGTGGATCTTAGAGAAAAGAATTATTTTCCTATTTGTGATAATACCCTGTTATTGAAGTCACACTATGACCTAAGATAAATAAATATAGTTATTGGATAAGTGCTTCTTTCTTGAATAATCAGAAATTCAGAACTGTTCTGTGTAACCTGAATTAGTTTTCCTTCATCATGAACTCGAACTCAACTCTAATCACAGCTCATCACAGATATAGAGGGTCTGATTCTTAGTTGCCTTGCATCATGTGTAGTCATTCACACTTGTGACAAGTGGATGTAAAATGCTGTCACTCTGATTTTGTAATATTTTCCATCTACTTGGCACAGGAGTAATTGATTACACAAGTTGAAAGGCAGTGGAGAATCAGGCACAGAATCTTGCACAATGTTTATAGCGCAGTGCAAATATTTTATTGAAATGGCTCATTGTGCTGAACAGGAAACATTCATCCTAACCAATAATATCTGACAGCCTGTCATAGATTCAGGTTGAGCATCCACTTAGCAATTTCATTTCTAGCTAATAGAGTGTACATAAAGCAATACTTTATTTCACATTGCACAGATATCATGTAGGTATTGTTTACTTACAGGGTAATGGCTGATTACTTAATTATGTGTGAAGTAGTGACAAGGCAGGGTAATTAAGCTGAAAGTACAATGTAATTACCCAGGCCTAGATCTCTCCTCCTACAGATAAATTCACAAGGTAGACAAGAGAGTCTAGAAAATTCCAAGTCCCAGTTGTGGAGTTCTCTGCAAAGCAGCATCTTTTCAATATCTGGGACACTGTGGAAATACAAGGGACATGGCCCTCCAACTCTGGAGATCCAAGAGACCTGTGGGATGGGACTAACCCCAGAGAGCATGGCTCCTGCTTCTTCTTGGCAGACGTTCTTCAGTTGGAATTGGTTGTCACTGGACTGCCTTTAAACTAAAAAAAGTCCAGCCAGGTACCCACTGGAAATATGTGCAGCCTAAAGAGAATGTTGCTGTAGGTTATGGACAGTTTTAGGAATAGGTCGTTTTAGCTAAATCTTGGTGTTTTTATTTTACTCCATACCTACTACCAAAACTTTGGAGTCGTGATCCCGTGGAGTCCTGGCATGTTTCTAAACCGGAAGTATGTTTCCTAGCTCAAGCAGACATATTTGTACTAGTTGTCATCCAGCTAGTGGTCTAAAAATGGTAGTGTAGCTGTGGCAGCATGGACAGCTGCAAATGGATTAGCTGGCTCAAGTACATACCCATGGAGTCTGGGTGGCTTTGTACTTGTCAGATGACAGGACATGCACTTACAAAGGGAATGCTGGATAACAAGTACTATTCAATAGTCCTTTTTTCCCCCCTCTCTGTCTGCAGTGCTCCAAATACTGCTTTATCTTATGCTAAGTTTCACTGACATCTGGATGTATTATTTGTATTTGTACCAGGATTAGGTTGTGTGCAGGTTGCACGATGATTAATCATATGTCATACCATGTTATTTTAATTGCTATGTGTAGTGGGGTAGTTTTCCTGCTTTGGATAGGCAGGGATTAAAAGCCCTGCTGACAGGAAGTGGCCAGTGGAAACAGGGCTACAGGGTGGGTCAGAACTGAGGGTCAGGATAAAGGTAGGAGTGTAGCTGTTGCTCAGGGCAGTTTGCCTCAGATCTGGGAGGAGAAGGTGGTGTTGAGCAGGGCTGTGGGAACAGGACTCCAGGATTGCTGCCAGGAGCACTGCTGAGCACCAACCTTCAGACAAGGCCTTCAGGTACCTAGGGGAGGTATGTATAGCCTAGCGAACCAGATGAGAGTGCAGGCTGAAAAGGAATGAGGGGGTTGAGGTGGCACTCAACCAAACATTTAGGGGTTCCTAGGCCAGGGCCTGAAGAAGTGGGTAGGCCCAGGTCCCACATGTCTCTCCCTGACTACCAGTGGGCAGGGAACTGAAGATGAGTGGAGAAGTGTGGTGGCCACTGATACAAGTGGACCAGCTGGAACTGGACTATACCCTGGATGGGGAGAAAGGTGGGCTCAGTTGGAGGGCTGAGGTCCTCAGACCACAAGAGAGCAGATATGTGGACAGACAGCAGCTATTGAGGCAGAGTGGGCTGAGCTGGACTTGATTGACCCCAGAAGGGGGGGAATACAAAGGACTCCGCTAGAGGGCTGAGGTCCTGAAGAGAGATAGAAATTGTGATGAGAGACTGAGCATAGACCACCAGATGGCAGACCGCTTGAGCAATTCCCTGTAATACCACCAGAAAGTGCTTGTGTGGTGGGTCCCGTGTTGCGGAGGTGTACACTGTGATTCCTTTTTTTTCTTCTTTTTTTTTTCAAACCCTCATCCACTACTTTCCTATTCATGAATTCAGAGTTAAATTGGTCAACACAAACGTACACATGGGCAAGAGGGGATTCTCAGAATCATGAAGGAGCTCCAAATGCAATGAAAATTTCAAGTGCATATCAGTATTGGGAGCCATGGTATAAAAGATTGAAAATGGGACTGATTTCTGCTCAGCTGCTGTTTTGCATTGATTCTATGTGAGTGAGAAGGAAAGTAAATGCATTTATTGTGTGTTCTTATGGGAAGAAACAATGGCTTGTAGACCTAAGTTGAACCTTTCATAGATAACATTAAACTTTAAAAATATCTGGTCTATAAACTGCAAAAGAGTTTTCTTTGCATTTTTCTTCTCAGAGGCAATGTAGAGTGTTTTATTGTTAGAAGAAGAATGGTTCAGTTTACAGGAGTTTTATGGCAGTGGCATCACACACTCTTTGGATTTAGCCAAGTTAGTGTTGGTGTCACTATTTGTGTCTAACACTCTGCTGAATGTGTCTGAAATGAAGAAAAACAAATTTCAGCCCTCCAGAAATGACTTACGAACCCTATGCCTCTAAGTCAGGGGTTTCTAGTCAAGATCACTCGTTGCCATTAAGGACTAAATTCTTGTTCTCTGAGATGAGCTCTGTAATTTTAAATGGAAGTGTTTGAAGTGGGACTGATGCCACAGAAAGATGGTACAGGCCACTACAGTCCAGTGGAATGAATGCAGGCTGATTAGGTATTTAGGAACTTGAATACCTACAGAATCTGGGACTAACAGTTTGCCATTGCTATTCATCAGGAGTAGTGGCAATTTGGGTAAAACCAATCATGAAAGGATGGATTTAATGAGTCTAAGCAAAGAAAGGAGTAAAAACAGCAGCACAAGGAAAATGGACTTAAAAAAAACAGACTAACAAAGCTAGAAAATTGAAGATAAGTTCCCAGGGGAAGAAAAACTAAGGGGAAAAGTACAGTAGTGAGAAGGGAAAAAGTGCATGTGTGGTCGAAAGAGCATACTCAAAAAGTAGTTATTAACATCATGTCCTTCCTGTGTGAGAGAAAATCTAGTGGTTACTACAGGGCTCAGTTCTGTGTCTGGTAGTATTCAGTATTTTTATTAATGATTTAGATCATGGAATGGAAAATATGCTTATAAAATTTGTAGATAAAATCAAGTTGGGAAGGGTTGCAAGTACATTGGAAGACAGGATTAGAATTCAAAATGACCTTGACAAATTGAAGAATTGGTCTGAATTGAAGAAGATTAAATTCAATATAGAGAAGTGGAAAGTACTTCCTTTGGGAATGAAAAATCAAATGCGCAAATACCAAATGGGGAACAACTGGCTTGATACTCATACTACTGAAAGAATCTGGGGGTTACTGGACCACAAACTGAATGAATCAACTGTGTGCTGCAGCTCTGAAAAAGGCTGCTATTCTTCTGGGTGTATGAACAAGAAAGGTGTATATGAGACACAGAAAATAACCACTGCTCTCCTCAGGCCTCAGCTAGAGTACTTTAAATGTTAACTGTCACACTTTAGGAAAGATGTGGTCAAAACTGGAAGGAATCCAGAGGAGAGGAACAAAAATAGGTCAGATTTTCTAAACCTTTTATTATGAGGAATGGTTAGAAAAAGTAGACATGTTCTGAAAAAAAGAAGACTGAGGGGGACCTCATTACAGTCTCTGAATATATTAAAGGCTGTTCCAAGAACGATGGTGATCAGTTGTTCTTGATATGCACTGAGGACAGTAGTAATGGGCTTAATCTACAGCAAGGGAGATTTAGGTCAGATATTAGAAAAAAACCATTAACCATAAAAATAATGAAACTCTGGAATAGGCTTCCAAGGGAGTCTGTGGAATCCTCATCATTGGAAGTTTTTAAGAACTGGTTGGACAAACTCTATTAGGGAAGATCTAGGTCAGCTTGGTTCTGCCATAGCATAGGGGTGGACTTGGTAACATCAATGTCCCTTCCAAACCTACATTGTTTTGATTCTTAAAGAGTTCTGACTCCTCCACTTATGAGCTTTGTGGGCCTTAGGGAGAACAGAACAGGAGGTTGTTTTAACTTTGCCTGAGCTTTGGGAAATCATTGAAGTATCGACTCTGGTCCCTGGACTGTTTTCCAAATAATGTGTTTGCCCATCAGAGAAAAAGGACCAGGCAGCCTGGCCTTATGGGTCCCATATTATGGCCTGGATTCTGCTTACTTTTATAAGAGAATAAATTTTGTGTAACTCGTGATGTAGGGGTGATGCTGCATCAGATTTTTACCAGTATAACAGAGAACAGAATTTCGCTTGATCAGCCTAATTTACTTTCAATTGTGTCTTCAAAACTGAGAGCTGTAATTCAAACTGAAGTCTGTCACAACAGACAGAATACAATTCTGAATCACACCCCAGGTAACCCATTTGAAATCATTTTTGTTGCATAGGATACCAGGTTAGAGTTTATTTCTGTCCCTAACTTAGGCTGGTCAGGTGAGGACAAGCATATCAGCCTAAACTTTATTCCTTTGTTTTTGTCAATATTAGGTAAAAGTTTGATTTTTTTCTCAATTCTAATATTGCTATTTCAGCACCTAGATATTACAGGAATTAATATTTACTTTTATCACATTGGCTATATCCACACATACATCATTATTTTGAAATAACCCATTTTGAAGTGAGTTATTTCAAAATAAAGTCCTTATTTCAAAATAAGTTAATTTGAATTAACAGTTTGTTAATTCGAATTAAGGGAAAGCCTGCTTTCGAAATAGCCGTTGTTTCAAAATGGTTATTTTGAAACAAGGCCGTTTGGACATGTTGTTTTGAAACAGTTGTTTCGAAACAATGGTGTTGTTTCAAAACAACGTGTCCAAATGCCATTGTTTCAAAACAACCATTTCTAAACAACAGCTATTTTGATTAGATGCGAGGTTTAACGGTTTCGAAATAACAGTGCATCATGTGAACATGCCGCTTCTTATTTCGAAACAACCTCTGTTGTTTCAAAATAAGAAGCCTGTGTGGACATACCCACCGAGAATCTTGCTTTCCAATATTTAGTTTAAGAACAGAAGCAGATACATAGCAGTGAATTCAGATAGGCACCTAGGTTTTTGCCTTTAAACACAAGTCTCCTTGCCCCTGCCAAAGTCTATATTTTAAAATTTCCTTGCTTGCTGCAAGTTTGTATGCCAAGCAAGTCCACGGAGAAACCATAGGTATTTATAACAGGGAGTGATGAAGGATGTTTTAACTAGCCTTGCTTTGCTACTTGGATAGTAGTGCTACATTAGTATAGATGAAAGTCCTGATTCTGAAAAGACTTATGCACATTCTTAAGTTTATGCACTGTGAGTTATTCCAGTGAAGTCACTAGGAAATAAATATTCAGATCCTTTAGGCACCTTTTGAAAGTCCCAGCTACAAAGCACAGAATGTGGGGTGTTGAAGGGGTGGCTGGGGGCAGGGGCAGAAGATGGGGCAGTGAAGGGGAGGGCAGGGGGTGTCAGGGTGGTGAAAGGGGGCATGGGCAGGAGATGGGGCAGAGAGGGGGTAGGTGGTGGCAGAAGGTGGGAGTGGTGAAGGGGGCAGGGCAGGAGGTTGGGGGCTGGGGCAAAGAAGAGTTTGGGGCCTGGGGCAGTGGGGCTGGGGCCATACACAGAGGGGACACTGGGCTGCACACCTGGCCAGTGCCCTTCTGTGGCAGTGGGGAACTTGGGGACCCCGATTGGGGTCAGTCTGGCAGGAGCAACTCTACCCTGCCTGCCCCCACACCAGCACCAGCGCTGGCCCCGGCCCCAGCCCCAGCCCCAGCCCCAGCCCCAGCCCCAGCCCAACCTTACTGCCTGCGGAGCCAGAGCAGCTGTGGTGTGGCGCGGTGCTGTGCTGCTGGTCCCAGCCCTGGCCCTGGCTCCATCCTCTTCCCCAGCCCCAGCCCCAGCCCCAGGTGGTTGGGGAAGGCCCAGCTCCTACTCCTTCTTAGGGTCTGGCCCAGGCCTGCCCCCAGGTCCCCTTACATGGCCGCCGGAGCCAAGCAACCACGCCATGGGCTGGGCTGGGCTCTGCCCCCGAGAATGCTCTAAATGTGCTCAGGGTGGGAGTTTTAAAAGCTCCCAGCTTGGAGGAAGCTCCCTGCTGGCCAGAAGACACTCCTGCCGGCAGGGAGCTTCCCCTAGGCTGGGAGCTTTTAAAACTGCTGCAGGAGTAGTAGGTGGAACGCTGCGTTCCACCCCATAATTCTATTTTTAGGGGCCTGCAATGCTGTCCCCCTAAAAACTGTGGGCCCCAGGATGCCATTACAGGGCGTTTTGCCTTATTTTAATCCCTGTCAAGTACTTCCATATTGTCACAATGCAGCCCTTTACCCACCGTGAATATCATCACATAGCCTGTTCTTGTGGTCTCCTGGCCACAAACAGACATAAGCTGTTTCCCTTTCATCAAGTGTGCATTTAATCTTCAGGTTGAAGGTATAACATACCATCATAGGTATGGAGGAGGAGACTTCCAGGTAACTTTGTTTCCTCCCTGAGGCTCCCCCTCTGAGTACACCCTGAGCTTTCTCTCTCTTTCCTGTTGTTCCCACAGATCCTCTTAGTTACAGAGCCAACTGTCATTTTTGCCAGCAATTGCCACCCAAATATCAATAATCCCCAAGACAAACTGGTTAATTGACTTCAGTTAAGCCTGCAGTCTTCCCCATGCTGCTGCAACCCTCAATGACCAGGAGACCATGTGTCCTGTCACACAATTTCTACTGCCCCACTGAGGCAGGATTCTGTAGTGAAAATATGGACTTAAAAATACCAGTTAGCTGAAAGTTTGCCTTTGCAAATAATGGACTTGTAGTGTTCTTTGACTAACAGGCAGGTGAAAACATACATCATATCACTTGAGCCTGAAATTCATGCCTGGCAGGTTGAAGGTTGCAAATCTTTTCCTTGCAATTTTATTTTGATATTAAGATCCTGTTGGATGTTAGTGTGTAAGACATGCCCTCGCTGAAATAGCATTCTTCTACTGAAATGCAAATTGTAAGCATAATCTGGCATTAATCAGCTCTTCTGACAGGCTTATGCACAGTGATTTACAATAACAGGAGCTAAAGCATTCTGAAAGCTTAATTGCCTGCATGGATTTTCTTTTGCATTTTTTGTTTGTTTTTAGAATACAGTTGTCTGCCTGACAGTCTGTTGCTACTGTAACTGCTAGTAAAACTAACTGGTAGTAGCTGATGCCATTGCCAGGCAGTTAATTTGCAAAAATCAAGAATTAGCAGTTTACTATTTATGCGGCACACTGATTTTTCTGCAAAAGGAAATCTGCATTGACGAGGAATTTAAATCCCAGTTTCCCTGCAAGTCTATAATCACATGCCCTACAGAGATTGGAGTACATTCTGCTGTGAGTATTGTGTAAAAGATTAGTAACTCCTTGGTGGCAATTCTGTTATAACAGTGTGAATTGCACTTTTAATTTGTCTTCCCATCTGACAGAGCATCTAATTATACTTTACAAAATCTATTTTAAATTATACTTTTTAAATCCTTAGATGAAAGATATTTACATAAAAAAGTTAAAGATTAAATAAATTGTTTTAAGTTCTATCAGCAAATCGTTTAAATGAGATCGTTTCTTCTGTGTTTCAAACAGAATGTGCATTTTATTCCCACCATGTTTAGTTCCAGTCAGCCAAACCAGCAATGACTAGATGCAATTTTTTTTATAGCTCATTTAGATGTGAAAGGTGCGATAAGCCTGCTTTGTATTAAACATTATGCAAGCTCTCTAATAACTAACTTGTTAGCTATCGCCAGATTGAAAAGCATTTATATAAAAAGTCTTATGTAAGATGAAAACTTATTCTTTCACCAATAGTGCTGAGAAAATCAGTATTTTTTTATTAATCAGATTCAGTTACAGAGTAAAATGTACATTTATTAACTGACAATGTTACATTTCTCTCACTCCATCTTTGCCCTAGTGTGTCTCTCTGTCTCTTAACTACATTACTGAAAATTAGGAAACCTAATAGCTGATCTACTTAATGGTGCATAACATAATGCATTTTATTCATGTTCTCTCAGTCTATGTGTGACCGTGTGCTTTTATTACTGAAATGTGGAATATTTCCCGGATTCTCAATTATCCTGATTAAAATTACTGCACTGTTACCTGCCTACCAAATGATTGGTTGGATTTTGTGTTATTGAGAAAATATTATTATTTATTACTATGGCAGTAGCATACCTCGACTTCTATTCATTGTGCTAGGCACTGTACAAACATTTAGATAGCAAGGTTCTGGCTCCAAAGAGTTGGCAAGCATGTATAACAAGCAATGAGCAATTGATACAAGACTTCTATGAAATCAGAGGTAAATTTCTGTGTAAAAACATTATTTAATACTTACTGTTGCATATGGGCCAGGTCCTTGGGAGCTGGCTGGGGCTAGAGAGGTTATCATAATACTTTGCCTCCTGCAATCTTTGTGTGTCAGAATAGTACACAGTAGATCATAACTGCTGCCATAACCTGGAAAGATTCTGGCAATTCTTTATGGGGAACTACTGCCAGGTTTAATTAAAAAAAAAAAAAAGCAAGGAGTCTTGTGGCACTTAAAGACTAACAGATTTATCGCATGAGCTTACATGGGAGAAAATCCCACTTCGTCAGACACTTTGAAGACTGGGGAATTTACAGAATGGGATGAAAATAAATGTAAGAGAGTGTAAGGTATGGGATCAGGTCATACTGAAACAGCAAATCAGAGCATTCATAAAGATTCAAACTCCAGGAAATAGCACACAGAGGGAAGGTCAAGTCAAATTACCTGTTATAATGTGGAAAGAAGCCATAGTCACGATTCAGTCCTGCTTTCATACAATCTAATCTGCATATTAGTTTGATTTTTGTCTGTTTCTCTTCGAAGTCTTGATGTCCCATTGATTTTCTTGAGGACCATCATTAACAAATCATCAAGTGAGTGATTAGGAAGATGGAAGTGCTTAGCACTTAGTCTGGTTTTTTTTGTGTGTGTTGTGATTTCTGATGTCAGTTTTGTGTCCATTTATTCTTCTGTGTAGGGACTGTCCTGTTTCTTGAATGTATAAGGTGTGGGCATTTCTGGCACATGATGGCATAAATCACATTAGTGGATGAGCAGGTGAATGACCCTTTGATGGAGTCGCTGGCTTGATTAGGTCCAATGATGGTGTCTTTTGTGCAGATATGTGTAGATATGTAGAAATGCTCCCAGCTTTAAGTTTGCATGAGGAGAGAGCTTCAAGGTCATGGGAGAAGAGAAAGGTGGCTTTAAATGACCTTCCCCTTTCGACACAAATCAGTGCACTGTTTGCCAAGATCCTAGGATTTGGTCCTATGTATTTGGAAAGTAATTCTTACCACAAAAATATGACAATTAATGTTGAATGAGGATGCAATGTTCAGACTTGAAGCCAAGGCTGAGCTTGAACATGGTTCAGGTATGTTCAGATATGTAATTTTGGTTCATATGCATCTCAAATCATGCTAGAAGTGCCATCCTTTCTATTTCCCAAACAAGAATGTCTTTTGCTATTAGTTCTCTCTTAGGCCTTATTTTAAGAGTTTAAGCAGTGCTTAGGCTCTGGTTTAGCCCTCTGCAAAGGGGATGAATTTTAGTAAACATGAATAAAGCTCTACATTTTTCATTTAGTTCCCTTTATTATTTCATTGGATTTTATTAGATCTTTCCCTCCAAACTGCAGGCTTTCACAGAAAGGTTTTAGCTTTTCAAAAAGTTCCATTTTTTGTTGAAAATGAAAAAAAATTCAAATTTTCTGATGTTTGAACTGTCTATTTTTACAATTATTCTTTGTTCTTTTCCCCCACTAATCCCCAGTGAGTGTCCTAATCACTGGCCTATCAAGTCTTTCCCTGGGGAAAAACAGTTCTCCAGAGGCTATTCATGCATTTATACACAGTAGAATAGATTCAACAGAAGAGTTTGAGACATCCTTCCTCCCTCAACAACTCTACACAAATCCCTTGTTGAAATCTTGCAGAGGAGGAATTAAATTGAACCTAAACCTCTTACACTCTAGATGAGTGCCAAAGCCATGGGGCTATTAGGTATTCTGAGTTGGGACTCTGAAGTTCTCATGTTGAAGTTTTTCTGTTTTGTATACATAATTGGTCACTGGAACCTGTATCTCTAACATCTCAGGTAAGTGTGCCCCAACCATTGCGACAAAAGCTATCAGGGAAACACTCCTTGCCCCTCCTAAGTTGTTTTGTGATCCTAGACTGTCATTTCCTGTCCTTTCTGTTTAAGTTAAAAATCCCAAGAAACAAAATGAAACCTACTACAGGTCTAGACTAGAAACATTATATTGGCACTGCTGTGGAGTGTCTGATGAAGACTGCATGACAGTGGGAGAGCTGATCTCCTGCCAGCATAATTACTTGAGAGGTGGAACTTATGTTGATGGGATGGTGTCTCCTGCTGACATAGCACCAATGTGAACACCACTTAACTTACTGTAACTTATGTCTCTTAAGGGAGTGTCTTTTTTAGTGGTGTAAGTTAGATTGTCTTAAGCAATAGTGTAGACCTGCCCATAGAATCATAGGCTGTGTTCACGCAGCACTTTTGTTTCAAAACAACCTCGTTGTTTCGAAACAAAAAAAAAAAAAACATGTTCACACGACGCACAGTTGTTTCGAAACAAGGGGAAGCCCTTGTTTCGAAACAACTGTGTTGTTTCGAAACAACTTAAACCTAGTTTCTGGGAGAAACAAGGTTGTTTCAGAACCGTTGTTTCAAAACAACAAGTGTGAACATGTTGTTTTGGAACCAAGTGTTCCGAAACAACATTGGATCGTCAGCACCCTGGCCAGGGAACCCTCAGGACCCTGGCCAGGATGCTGAGGGCTGTCCCTCAGCCCCCGGTGGGGGGGT
>ML682067.1:5512450-5642465 GCA_007922195.1 Podocnemis expansa
CTACAGAGCATGCCCAGAATTTCTGGGCATGCTCCGTTAGAGCTTCTCTGGGCGGGAGTTTTCAAAACTCCCTGCTCCACAGGAGCTCTACCAAGGGGCTCTGGCTGCCGGCAATGTGCTGCCGGCAGCTTTCCCTGTGCTGGCGCTGCAGCACGCTGCGCTGCAGCGCGCCAGCGCAGCTTAGAGGGAACATTGGTTTGAAGTAGTAGAATCAAGTTGTTAGAAAACTGGAATTTATCTGAATTTATTAAATAGCTGTACATAATAACAAAAATTTAACCTATTTTATTGTTATGATTTTTTCTTTTTTGGTTGGCAGAAGAGGTGATTAGTAATTGCACAGGTGAAGAAATGAAATGATTTGAACTGCTCCTTGGTTTTACATGGGGCCAGCCTGAGACAGTGGGTACATCTACATAGCAAAAAAAACTGAGCAGCATGTCTCAAAGCCCAGGTCAATTGACTCAGGCTTATCAGGCTGGTGCTGTAAGGCTAAAAATAGGAGTGCAGATATTTCAGCTCAGGCTGGAGAATGGACTCTGAGACCCTCTCGCTCTCCAGTTTTCAAAAGCTGGTATTCAGCTAGAGTGGGGATGTATGTAGTACTAGTTTTAACTTTAGTTTGCCCCTGATTCAGGTGATCCAGGCTCTGAGACTTGCTGCTGTCAGAATCTTTTTCTGCTGTGCTTGTATACCCATAGGTATTATAGGCTGTGCCTGCAGCCCCGGCTTGTGGGGTCATGTGATTAATTGAAATCACAGCTTTCATTTTAAAAATGAGAAGTTTCTAGCTGTCGTAGTCCTGATGAGAAGCTGGAATATATGATATGAATGCTACTGGTCTGGAGACATCTGGCTGAAACTTCAGACAATCTGAGACAACAGCTTAGAGAGGTGTGAATTTCACTGTGAATTTCAATGGGGTGTTAACTTTTAGACACACTACTTCAGGGCGCTCCTCGAACATCACCTTAGCAGATGGCTTTTCATGAGAGAAGGAGAAATGTACAAGGGGTCTCTCAAGGAGAGACCACTCAAACAGATATCCCAAAGTCAGGGTATAAATAATGCTGGGGTCCCCTGCTGCTGCTCAGAGGTGGAAGGGAACCTTGATGCTACACCTCAGGGAACGGAGTGGACTCATTTGTTTCATGTACTGTGTGCTGAGTAATAACATAAGAAGACTCCTGGTCTTGAAACCTAAACTGGCTCTTTATTAGGAGAACTATCTGGACATGTTGCATTTTCAGCCAGCATTCCAGCCATGTGAATGCAGACTGGCTTCCTCATGCCTCTGCCAAATTCTTGCCCTCTACAGCCTTGGCTTTTCCCTCCAAGTTTCATACAAGTTACTACATCATGTGCTGCTCCTGACTCATAGGGAAGGGGCAAGGATCTCTGCCACATTTACATACAGTGATGGAGGGTGTCTGAGATGGGGTGTGTATAGTTCTGAGTTGGGGTGTGTGCCTAGGACCCAAGATTACCTTAATCTGGTTCTGACTGTATGTGGGGAACACTAAGAGGAATAATTCAATCCTGTCACACTTCTAGGGTTGCTAATGGGCACCTCCTATTGTCCAGAAGCTACAAATTTCTTAGGATGCATCCATCTGCCTAAGAAGGAGTCTCTGGTACAAAATTGGATTAAGCAGTCCAATTGTGCTTGAAGACTCCCTCACTTAGTCCCTTCGCCACAGTGCCAGATTCCCTAACCCTGAAAGGGTGTAGAGAGTAGTGGTAGCAACCAGTAAAAGGTTCACCTTGAGCAGGAGTGCTCCTGGCTGAGGAAAAGATCTGGGGCATTGGTGCTGGGACTCAGGGCTTGAGCACTGTAAGCATGCCATCATTACAGCCACCACTGCAGTGGACCTGGGGCTCTGGCACTAGGACTTGGGGCTCAAGCCCCATAAACCCAGTGCCAGCACTGCCCCCAACCTTGAGGTTTGCTGAACACATTTTACATTGCCTGTTGTCTCCTTGTAATCATGATGGGGCTCAGTGATTGGCTTTCTTGAGAGAAATTCCCCTGTAGTCTGTGGTAGATAGCCACAGTCTGCCCCCTTTCATAGCTGCTCAGCAATGTTTGGAGCCTCTTGCTTTTAGGCCCTTACTCCACCTCAACATAACCTCAAGGTGGGGCCAGGCTTGCCCATAGCAACTCTTTTTAACCTCTTCAACACCAGTGTGCGGTTTACATACCCTGTTGCAGATTGTCAAAGCCTTATGCTTTTCCCCACAAAAAATCTAGGTGGTTTTTTTTTTTTGCTAACTAACCAATCCAGAGAAATGCTGAGCATCTGTAACTTCCATTAGAGAATAGCTAAAAAATTGTTTCAAATAATTTAAATGTTCTCTTGCTTTATTTTATAGAGACATTTACGAATGTAAGAGAAAGGACAGAAAAGTCCTTGTGTTGAAACACAAATTAGTGGGTGTGGGTTTTTTTTTTTTGGCAAACAGATAGCAAATATGTGCTGTTATGAAAAAATAAGGAAAATGCAGTTATTTTGGAAGCAATAAAATATTCTGTTTCTATTTTCTATTACATTGGTTGTTATCTACCATCCTTGCCTGTTTTACTGCCCACAAACATTAACTGTTCTTTTCTCAAATGTGTGCAGTTTTAGTCTGCTATGTTCAAAAACAAACATAACTTGAAAATCAAAGGGTGCACTGTTAAAACTTAAATATGAAGAATGCCAGATGTCTGCATGGAATGGTCATCAGGAATGGACACCAGAACTCTGCTGGTTTAAGCAGACATTTTGAATCATGCTGAACTTATCAGTACATGAAAATGTTCAGTCTTACTCAAGTTGCAGTAGTCTTACCTCATGATTAGATATCAAGGCTGTGGTCCCTACAGATGATGAGTCTCACAAATTCTGAGTCATTATCAGTTGTGCCACATGTGGGAATTGTCACTGTATAGTACTGGGGCATATAAATACCTAGATAGATAAGTATGTCTCACGATTCTTTCAATTGAGTTTAATTACTTGGGTTTATCCAGGGGTGTTGCTGGATAAGAAAAAGATTTGGGGCACAGGCCTAAGCCCTGCCCCCCAGCCCAAGCCCCACCCTCAAATCCCACGTGACTGAAACATCATGCTGTGCTGGATGCATTTATATACCTGAAACAATTTAATAGTAATGGACTTAATTTAAACAGCATAACCAATCTGCTGCACATGACTAGCTGCTGGGCACCTCCTTGTGGTGGTACTGGGGAATTAGTCTCCACTGGTCTCTGCCAGGTGCTTAATGCTCTGACTCTTCCATGCTGAACTCTGGTCCTGAGTCCACTTCTAGGACATTAGCCCTCCAGCTAAGTCCTCTTTAAGTCTGTTCCTTCTGGGGTGAGGTTCCATTTGAGGATTGCAGACACCAATTAAAATCAACTCAAATTAAGGACAAGTCAATTAAAGGCACTAATTAAAGTCAACTTGAGGGTTGCAGGCACTAATTAAAGTAAATGACCAGTGAGCTTCCCCACATTTGTCTGTCTGGGGGAGGGGCCCAGGCCCACCCTCTTCTATGGGCCCCAGTCTTCCTTAATTGTGGCATTGTCTACCACCTCCCACCAGTCACATGCAGACCCTTAATGCTGTGGAATTCAGCTGCTGTTCCTGACACCCTCACCTCTAGACCACTGCTCCAGCCACTGCTGTCTGCCTCTGGTCTGTTGTCCCGGAGTCCCAGCCACAAACCTGGAGGCCTAGGTGTCACAAACCTTACAGTAGGGAGAGTTACAGTCAAGTTGCTTGTAGCATAGCCCTCTCAAAAAATGTGTCATCCCTCCTCTGCTGCACAGTGGTGTGCTATGAATGTATACACCGATGAACAGATGGTAGCTCTATTGATCTTCTGCATGAGGAAAGCCACAGATAAGGCTTGGGCTCTAGTGAAGTGTAATGTCACCAGTCCAGGGAGTTGCATCTTGGATTGTTGGTAGCTGGTCCTAATGCAGGTGATGATCCATGACGATATCTGCTGGGATGACACTGGCTGGCTCCTCTTCTGGTTGATGATGGCCACACAGAGCTGCGTTGATTGGTCCACTTAATGTAGAAGGCCAGGGGTTGTCTGACATTCAGCATGTACCATCTCCATTCCTTCTCCCTCACATCTTGTTTTGGGGAAAAACACAGAGAAAGATATGTTTGTTATAATGCATGGGGTGGCCAAACTTAAGGAACTCAAGAGCCACACAAGTTGATTTTTAAACCTTTGTGAGCTGTACTGAGGCATACAGCCATTTACTTTTACCTACTCCAAAATTACTAAGTTTAAAATTCATTGTACACTTTAATTTTATCATAAAAAGAGGGCAAATATTAATCCTACCAATGTCAGATTCTAATAATTACTTAAAGTTACCATGAAAACTAGGCCTACAGTAAAAATGCTGCTGCTTCCCTGCCATCCCCAACCATCCTGTGCTTCTCTCCACTGTCCCTGAACATGCCCTCACTTCCCTTCCATCTCTGACTGTGCTGCTGCTTCTTCCCACCATGCCCTTCTGCGAGCTGCACTTTTTCTTTCAAGAGCCACATGTGGCTCATGAGCCACAGTTTGGCCGTGCCTGTTGTAATGAAATGGAGATGCAACTTTAGGCAGGAACACTGGCTGCAGCCTCAACTGATCTCAGAGACCCTCCTGGCTGAGATGATAGCCACCAGGAAGGATACCTTCCAACACAGAACCAATAGTAAGTATGTAGCTAAAGAGTAAGTGATGGTCCTGTTACTGTAGTGAGGACTAAATTAAGGTACCACAGGGGTACTGTGTTACGTATCTGTGGGTAGACCCTCCCTCTCCACTCCCTTTAAGTATCTAGAGGCCAGGCTGTGAAAAGACAGATGTTTCACCCTTTGGCTGATGGAAGGCCGATATGGCCACCAAACAGAGTTTGAGAGCAGTGACGACTAGGCCCTGGAGCATCATATGCATCAGGTACTCCAGGACTGCCTGTATGGGCAAGGATCCTAGAGGTATACCCTGTACCTGGGCCAAAATAGTATAACACTGCCATGTGGCAAAGTATACAGCTTGTGTTGAAGGTTTTCTGGTGCACAGCAAAATGTGTTGGATCTGCGCTGAGCAGGTTTTCTCCTCCACGTTCAGTCATGGAGCCTCCATCCTGTCACGTGCAAGAAGTCCAGGTTTGGATGCAGCAGCTGGCCATTCTCCTGGGTCAGAGTCTTGTCAGTATTCTCATGATAAGAATGATGTCCTTTTGATCTTCAACACTACCCTGTGTATCAGGAACAGTGATGGGAAAGCATACATACAGGGTCCTGGCCACTTCAGCAGGGAAGTGTCTGATAGGGAGCTCCTCCTGAGTTCCTGGAGAGGGCAGCAAAGTGAACACATGCAGTTTCATTGATTTTCAGAAAGGTCAACGTGGGGAAGTCATTTCCAGGTGCAGCAACCAGTCATGCTCCGCTGATAACTTTCTTCTGAGGTAGTTCAACTCATTGTTCCCCACCTCAGTCCTGGTAGTTTTCCAGTGACTGTGCATGGAGGTACATGCCCACCTAATTGGGAATGGACATGAGCAACAACTTCTTCAGTCACTTTTTAAGCCATGTTTTGTAGAAACTTGAAAAGGGCTTCTACTTCTTTTCAGGAAGCATCAGTGTATACCTCCTTTTATGCATGTTAGTGAAGCAGTCAATGACTGTATCCACTGGTATGGAATTCAGGGCAATTTTTTCAATTGAAAGCACTGCAAGATGCTGAAGTCTCTCTTGTCCTATCGTCCTTCTCAGCCAGGTATGGAGATGTCTCAAAGCACTGAATGATCTTTCACAACTGCAACTGCTCACTGGCATACTTAGTGTAACCTGTATCACTTTCTTTAAAGTTGGAAAGCAGATAGGATCTAACAGCTGGTACACATCTGTCATGTTGAGATTGTGGCCACTGTCTTGCTTGTGAGTTAAGTAATTTTTAGCAATGACAACTTCTTCTGGTTTCAGTTCTATTTTGTAGTGCTTTGCCAGTGTATTTAAGTCCCATAAGGAAAGAAAGTTTTGTGAGAGTGGACTGCATGCCTGAATTCCCATCATTAGCTCTGCTTTGACGCTAGAGAACCTCTGGTCAAGTTTAGAAAGCATCCAGTCTAAACAAGGATAAAACAATTTTGTCTTGAAATGGTCAGGTGTACTGCTATCCTCATTTACACTATGTACAGATTCAACAATGAAACCATCCATACGTTTTTGCTTTCTCCTTTATAGAACTGTTTCTTTGACATCAATGTCATTGTTCAAGCACAGTGCCCTGGCTTTCTCATATAGTTCTTTTGCCTTTTCATTTGTTCTCATGTCCTGTAAAGTTCTGCATACTGCTTTTTTGACATCTATTGCTTTTGCCAAATCAACATTTTCTTTTAGGAACAATTTATGGAAGCTCTCTGTGCTGCTTAGAAGAGACTGGAACATAAAAAGGCAGTACACTGTAAGTAACTTATATAGTCTTCCTAAGAGACCAGAGGCTACTGGAGACCCACTATCTGCAAGGCACTGAATAACAGCTGGGAAGTTTGCTAGAAGTGCATTAATAGAATTCACCTGGCAGGACCAACGTGTGTCTGAAAGCTGGTACCAGCTCCCTTTCCCTTAGTCCAAGTTGAGCTTGAACATTGTTGAATCTCTTGTGGTTTATTAGTGATGTGTGAAATACAGTAGAAATGCCTTCCAATATACTAAAAAAGTCAGAAGCTTCTTTCATTGACTTACATGTGTGGCATAGCACTAGGTTCAGTCCATGCACATAACAATAGATGTAAATAGCTTCTGGGCGATATTTCTGAAATTTAGCTTGAACATCACCACTGGCTCCACTCATAACAGAGGCACCATCATATGTTTGAGCCACACAGAGAAGATCATCTAGCTCATCAACACTTATGCAGCTCTGTAACAATTCCATGACTGATTCTGCATTAAAATGTTTTAAGTCACTGAATCCCAAAAAATGCTCTTTCACTAAACCAGTTTCTGGAACAACATAGCATACGCAGAGTGCTAACTGCTCCTTGTGTTTGTCTCTCGCTTCATCTGCCATTATTGTATACATTCCTGATCTCTTCATTTCACTAACTATGCTTAATGTTACTTCTTCTGAACAGCACTGAATAACTTCATTCTGAGAGGCAGGTGAGATGTAGGTAGTTTTAGATGGTGCGTTGTAACTTTGAAGAAACAAAACAAACCCTGTAAGTAAATTGAAACACTCAACAACACTGCCTCGATCTTGACTCTCTTCTGTTTCATCATAATCCCTAAAAGACAGTCCTTGTTTAGCTAGATACATTGTAACACAAATAATCCGTCTGAGATACTCCCATCTTTCTCTGATCTCATTCTCATTTGCCACATTTAACTGCCGCACTACATCACCATGAACCTTACTATCTCTGAAAGTTGCCCACACCAGCATGCTTCCCTTATGCATTGCTGAATTTTCATGTTCTCTAAAAGAATCCAGTGCCCTCTTCCGGTTGTTAAAGCCATTGTTAAATAATGCGTCAACCTTGCCTCTGGTGTGTTTTGCCCCAAAATTTTTGCATGCAAAACAAAATGCTGCATTTTGTTTATCAGAGTATTCTAGCCACTTGTAATTTTCAAAGCAGTTATACTGAAAAGACTGGTTTTTCAAACTGAATTTCTCATGGGGTACTGCTTTAACTTTGGCTGCATGGGGCAAGTTTTCTTATCTCCTATATCAGAACCTTCACTACAATCACTAAAATCAAATGTCACGACATTTGCCCCTGTTTCCTTGCTGGAAGGTCCCTTTGCACCTTCCACTTCAACCTGTTGCAGATGCTCTGCTTTCCCTGTCCTCTCTGTTCTCCCCACGCAACATCTCTTCCATTGAAAAAATGCCTGATATCCATTGCCTATAGGAAAAAATGTGTGCATGTAAGACAGATGTTTTGGAAATTAATCTGCTCTTCTCTTTTCAAAATTAAACCTTTAGATAGTGATAGTCTTAAATACAATAACCACACACTATTAATCTGCACATATATTTACTCGTGAATGAATAGACTAAAGGATGATTATTATATCCTCAAAGAGCCACTGGCCACTCTATCAATACACTACACTTTTCTGTACAGGAATGAATTCTTTAGTTTTCTGACACCAGTCAGAAATACACCTGAAACTGGCAATTTCTAGTGGCACTTTTAAAGACTCATGACCCCTCCCCCTCCTCTTTTCAAATTTCTTGGAAAGTGGGATTTGAACCACAAGAAGCTCTGAAATAAATACATTTGTTACTCTTTAAAGGTGCTTCAGGACTCCTTGCTTGTTTTGTTGAGCTACACTAATAGCTATCTCTCAGGAGCTTGTTAATAAGAGAAAGGCTAACTTTGCGGCTTCCTGTCTGGTGTTCTTATGATGTGTATAGGAGGGCAAAACTGAAGAGCAGAATAATTAAATAGTACTTCGTCTGAAGAGTGTCAGTGAATAAATGATACTCAGTAATCAAACAAGTCTGCTGTTACTGTTTGTACCCCTGCTTGCCCCACGGAGCCAAATCCAATTGCAGAGGAAGTTGGATTCTTTTCTCTCTTAAGCACCATTGACAGAAATATTTAAAGGAACTGTTTACTTGTTTAAAGCCCTCCTATTTCCTTCCCCCCACCTCAGCAGGCTCCGGATACCCTCTCTCCCCCACCTATTTCCTGTTCCCCACTTGCTTGGCTCCCTACAGCTTGCCCCCACCTCCCCCAAGTCTAAGCTGGGTCCTCCCTTTTTTTAAAAAAAAAATCAGATATTTTTTCTATTTATATCTTAAATTTATTGGCAAAACTGCAGTTGCACCTGTGATCTACTTAGCCACTGAAAGTTACAGGGTATCACCCTGTGCCACCGGAGGCTGAATTTCAGTAACACAGGACTACTCAAGTTAGGTGACCGTGTAACTCAAGGTTGATTTTGGCGGGATGGTGCTGTATGAGAAAGAAAGGATAGCTATTGTCATATCTGGGGAAAAGTGGCAGTAGAGTTGCTAAAGGAAAGGAAATATTTGTTGTCTAAGCAAATTTGATAGAAAGCATTGTCACTGTTTTGAAGAACAACTGGTGTGGTGTGATGCTTCTCGAGGGATTAAGGATTTGCATCAAACTATTACTGGGAGATCAGTTCAGGAAGAAGAGAGCCTTCACCCCCACCCAGTGGTTAAAGAATAATTTGGTGGGCCCTGGAACCCTCCAAATAGGAAGGCCCCTTCCTGTATCATCCAGGCAGCCATTTGCAACAACTTCTCAGCCCCACACATGCACACAACCTCCAGACCCCCACACCCCGGCCCATGCAAGCCCGAGCAGCATTCCCTGTCCCCAAGCAGCTCTGCACCCCACCATTCCAGAGGCCATCTCTCTGGCCACAGGCTGCTCCGGCCCCCCAGTTACTGGGCCCAGGCTACACTGCAAGACCGGGTCCTGCTGCTGATCCCCCGCAGATCAATCCCCACCACACTGTGGGCCCAGCTCCGGGTCCTGCCACTGACCCCCTCCAGCAGATCAGTCCCCAGCCATGCCACAGGCCTGGGTCCTGCCTCCAACACCCTCTCCTGGCCATGCCAGCTACTGGCTTGGCCCACGCCATACCACTGGCCAGGGTCCTGCTGCCAACTTCCCCTCCATAGATCAATCCCTGGCCACACCATGGGCCCAGCCCCCCCCCCCCTCCCCAGCTGCCCCCTCCAGAGGCCACACTTGCCCCCTGGCCAGGCCCTGGCCAGCCTCACCCAGGGCCTGCTACCCAGCCCCAAGAAACCCCGATTCCCCTGCCCACACCACACTAACTGAGCGTCAGAGGAGAGGCTGATCCTCAGCCCACCTATCTGGTGTCCTGCTATCCTGCACTGGCTTCTGCTACGCAGAAAACTTCAGGGTAAGTAGAAGACCTCTCTGCCACACTACAGTTTGTGGTCCGTCCTGGAGCTTAGCTCTACTTTAAGGTTTCCTGGTTTCCCGCGCTAGGATCTATGGGCTGAGCTGGAGCTTACCTCTGCCCTCCCAGGTGGACACACGTCTGTGCATGTGCTGCCGGGGAAAATTCATTCGGAGAACTGGCTGTGAGATTGGCGGCACAGGCCCCATGTGCCCAGCATCAGCGATGCTCCTGTTTTTAATCTCACGTCTATAATAATGCTTTTAAAGATTTATTTCTAAAAATTCTTGTAGTTCTCTACTGTTTGCACCTGCCAAATATTGTTCTATATATTACAAGGAATTTGGTGGGTTTTCATTTCTTTTTTGCTGGAAAAAAATGGTTTTTATAAGTTACATGCTTTGTGTAATGACAGTGAGTGTATTTCACAAATTGAAGATGCAGACATATTGGATTGATTTTAAGATTGCTATGGCACACAGCGCATGAGCTGCTTGGTAAAGCATTTGTAAAGTTATAAATAGATAGATGAATTATTTCCTTGATTCTTGGATTATAATGGCATTTCAGTATGGTGATTTTCTGAAGAATTATAATTTGGTGAGTTTTTTTCTGTTGAACTATAGATAGTTTGCTCTTTCATGAATTTCTATCAGTGGGAATAGAGTATTTCTGGGTATGGTATTTTGAAACACAATTATTTATTCTCATACTTGGAATTCTTGGCAAGCATTTTTAAACAGCTATTTTGGGGTCAATTTTTTCCATACAAGACTTTTTTCAAAACATAAAGAAATAAAACCTAGTGATTCTGTTATTTGGAATTTGTTCTGCTTTGATTTTTTAATTTATTGTTAAGTCTCTGAATTTTGTCTTAGAAATTTATGGCCTTTTTATTTATAAAAGTAATATAGAATTTCATAGATATAAGAAAATGTCCACAGAATTTCATAAGTATGCTTTTAATAATAATAGTAATAATAATAATAATAATAAATAAAGAAATCAGGTGACATTCTGATGGTTTACAGTCTAGAGTATTAGTTTTGATACTGTGTAGTTATCATGCTTTGGGTCTAAGAAATGGGTTAGTTCATCTAAGAATTAAAATACATGGCCCATCATAGAGTACTAGTGAACAACAGAGGAGATAATCAGTCATCCAGATTTAGTTTTCCATTTGCACTGTACTTCAGGTCCTGTTGTTCAAGAGGTACAATCCTGCCCCCCTCACTGCCATGTGACTTGCTCCCCTACCCTGCTTGCCACTGAAGGCAATGGGTGGGGCGGGACTGGAGTGCAGAGCCCAGCCACTGGGCCGGCTCACCCCACCTGATGATGGAGCAGCTAGCCCGGGGACAGGGAGGGAGAGTGGCATTCTTCAGGGTCCCAGCTCAAGTAATCTATTTCTTTTAATTAATTATTTTAAAAGAATTGTTGAAAGTTAAGAATAGTTGGACTAGGTCAGAAAAAAAGAGGCAATTTATGAAACCTCACAGAAAATCCCAAATTTAAATACAAACTTTCTCAGGCATGAGCTACACTTATCATGAAATTCTGCAGCAGCTGATAAGAGATACGCAGGCTATGACTTCCTGAATTCTAAATAGCGCGATGTTCCCACTAAACTGCACCAACAGAAAATGCCCTTCCACTGGTGCAATGTTACTCTTTTTCTGGTGGTTCACTAAGTCAATTTCTGGATTGATTGAGGGGGTCTCCACCTCCACAAAGTTGATTCTGAAAAAATTGATCTGACAACGGTGAATTTGCTGCTGTCAGTAAAGACATTCATAAGATTAAAATGAGTATCCTATTCTCCTGGGAAGCAGTGACTCTGGAAACAATTTGGGGGTCACAGTGAATAATCAGCTGAACATGAGCTCCCGGGGTTGCTGAACATGAACTCCTAGAGTGCTATGCCTAAAAGATTATTCTGGTGTGAGCCTCAGATCCATAAACAGGGGAATCTTGAGCAGTAATAGAGAGGATATTTTATCTCTATATTTGGCACTAGTACAACGATTACTGGAATACTCTGTCTACGTCTGGTGCTCATCATTCAATAAGAATATTGATAAATTGGAGAAGGTTCAGAAAAGAGCCATGTGAATGATTAAAGGACTGTAGTAATAGACTTAAAGGGTTCTATCTATTTAGAGATTACTAAGGAGTGACTCGATTATAATCTAGAAGTATATACATGAGGAACCCCTTTAATAATTGGCTCCTCATTCTAGCAGAGAAAGGCATAACATCATCTATCGTCTGGAAGTTGCAGCTAGACAAATTCAGACTGAAAATACAGAGTAAATTTTTAATGGTGAGATTAATTAACCATTGAGGCAATTTATGAAGTGCTGTGGTAGCTTGTCCCTCACTGACAATTTTTAAATTCAATTTAAATTTTTAAATTCAATTTAAATTAAATTAAAGATAGGCTCTAGAAACTATTTTGAGATGTTTTATGACCTGTGTTGTAGAGGAGATCAGATCTGATGAATATAATGATCCCTTCTGGTCTTGGAATCTGTTGTAGGTTAAAGAGGGAACTGAATCACAAGACTGCTACATTGGGCCTTGATAGTTAGGTATTTTTAATAGTACCCTAACAAATGTATGAATCTATGAAAACTCATCTGAGGGCCTTTGTATGTCAGATAATGTTCCCAGAGCGAGATCTTAGTCTGAACTGGTTAGTTCCTAGGCTTCCTGAAGTCCAGCAAGGGAACAGTGTCCTCTGTGAAGTCTGATCCAGCACAGCTCTTGAACTTATGAAATATGAAAACAGAAGAAGGTTACAGCCCATCTGAAAGAATGCCAGATCTTTTCTGCACGAATTCTCCTCCTGCAGCCCACAGAGGAATAATTCCAAAAATAAAGGGCCTACAATGCGGGAGCTGGGAAAAAGAAAACATTTCAAAGCTAAGGAAGATCATTTGGGGAGAGCCAGTGAGTGTGTCTATTATTTTAAACACAGTTTATCTCTACACTTAGCTTCAAGGACAAAATTCTTGCCTTATCAACTCTGCAGATCTCTGCTGTACATTCTGAATGTGTTCGCTGGGTGGGACCTTTGGTATTCCAGTAGCTAGACAATTACTCTGTTTTAAAGGCAAACAGGAAGAAACTTCATTCTGGGGTCTTATTGGCACCTCCTCTATGCTCCTTTTCCTCATGACCAACACCTTTTCCTCCTCCTTGCTCCACATTCTGGTCTTAAAGGAACTCTGCCTCATAATAGCAGGGATAAAAGAGAGACTAGTCAGAACCGGGGGTGTGGGGGGAGGAGGATGGAGGTGGGGGATATCAAATCAGTATCTTAAGTGTTTATATACTAATTCAGGAAGTATGAGGAATAAGCAGGAAGAACTTGAAATGCTAGTAGCTAAATACAACTGTGACATAGCTGGCATCACAGAGACATGGTGGGATAATACACGTGACTGGAATATTAACATATCAGAGTATTGCTTGCTTGGGAAGGATAGGCCAGGAAAATAGGAAGGTGATGTTGCCTTCTATATTAAAAATGTGTATACTTGGACTGAGGTGGAGACAGAAATAGGAGACAGGCATGTTGAAAGTCTCTGGGTAAAAATAAAAGGAGTTAAAAACAAGAGTGATGTCATGGTAGTGGTCTACGACAGGCCACCTCACCCGGAAGAGGAGGTGGATGAGACTTTTTTTCAACTAACAAAATCATCCAAAGCACAGGACTTGGTGATGATGGGGGACTTCAACTACGCAGACATCTGTTGGGAAGATAACGCTGCAAGGGACAGATTATCCAACAAGTTCTTGGAATGTATTGGAGATGATTTTTTATTTCAAAAGGTGGAGAAATTTACTAGGGGAGAGGCTGTTCTCAACTTGATTTGGACTGACAGTGAGGAACAGGCTGAGAATTTGAAAGTGGAAGGTAACTTAGGTGAAAGTGATCATGAAATGGTAGAGTTCATGACTTTAAGGAATTGTAGAAAAGAGAACACCAGAACAAAGACGATAGATTTCAAGAAGGCAGACTTTAATATACTCAGGGAGCTGGTAGGTAGGCTCCCTTGGAAAGCATGTCTAGAGTAAAAACAGCTGAAGACAGTTGGCAGTTTTTCAAAGAGACAGTAATAAGGGCACAAGAACAAAATATTCCAATGCACAGAAAGGATAGGAAGTAAGGCAAGAGACCACCCTAGCTTAACCAGGAGAGTCCTACAAAAAGTGGAAACTTGGGCAAACCACAAAGGATGACTATAAACAGATAACACAGTTATGCAGGGGAAAAATCAGGAGGGCCAAGGCACAAACTGAGATCAAACTATCTGAAGACATAAAGGGTAACAATTTTTTTTAAATACTTTAGAAATAAGAGAAAGACCAAAGGCAGCATAGGCCAATGACTCAACAAGGAGGGAAAAACAATAACAGAAAATGGGGAAATGGCAGAGGAACTAAATGATTTCTTTGGCTCTTCACCATGAATGTTGGTGGTGACTGGATGCCTGAGAGGGGAGGCAGTAAAAATGAGACATGATCAGAAGCTTAAATAGGGGAAGAAAAAGTTAAAAAGTACCTAGACAAGTTATGTGTCTTGAAGTCACCAGAACCTAATGATATGCATCCTAGAATACTCAAGGAACTGGCTCAGGAGATATCTGAGCCATTGGCTATTATCTTTGAAAAATCATGGAAAACTGGAGGGGTCCCAGAGAACTGGAAAAAAGCAAATATAGTGCCCATCTATAAAAAAAGAAAATAAGGACAATTCAGGTAATTATAGATCAGTCATCTTAATCTCTCTACCAGGAAAAATAATGGAGTAAATAATTAAGGAATCCATTAGCAAGCATCTAGAAGAGAAGTAATAGTTAGCATGGATTTATCAAGAACAAATCATATCAAACCAACCTGATAGCTTTCTATGAAGGGGTAACAAGCCTTGTGGATAGATGGGAAGTGATAGAAATGGTGTACCTAGACTTTAGTAACGCTTTTGGTACAGTCTCGCATCACCTTCTCATTAACAAACTTGGGAAGTACAGCCTGGATGGAGCTACTATAGGTTGTTTGAAAAGATGGTTGGATAACCGTTCCCAGAGAGCAGTTATCAGTGGTTCACAGTCATGCTGGAAGGGCATAAAGATTGGGGTACCACAGGGATCGGTTCTGGGTCTGGGTCTGTTCAATATTTTCATCAGTGATTTAGAGGGTGGCATACAGAGTACACTTATAATGTTTGCCAATGATACCAAACTGGATGGGGTTGCAAGTACTTTGGAGGATAGGATCACAATTCAAAATGATTTGGACAAACTGGTGAAATATTCCAAGGTAAACAGAATGAAATTCAATAAAGACAAGTGCAAAATACTCCACTTACGAAAGAACAATGCATTCCACAGACATAAAATGGCCAATGACTGCCTAGGAAGGAGTACAGCGGAAAGGGAATCTGTGCATAATAGTGGACCACAAGCTGAATATGAGTCAACAGTGTAGCACTGTTGCAAAAAAAGCAAACACTATTCTGGGATGTATTAACAGGAGTATCGTAAGTATGACACAAGTAGTAATTCTTCCACTCTACTCTGCTCTGATTAGGCCTCAGTTGGAGTATTGGGTACTGGGTGCCTCGTTTCAGGAAAGATGTGGACAAATTGCAGAAAGTCCAGAGAAGAGCAACATCAATAATTAGAGGTCTGGAGCACTTGACATATGAGGGCAGGTTGAAAGAGCTGGGTTTGTTTAGTCTAGGAAAGAGGAAACTGAGAGGGAGCATAACAGTTTTCAAGTATATAAGAGGTTGTTATGAGGAGGAGAGAGAAAAACTGTTCTCCTTACCTGCCGATGATAGGACAAGAAGTAATGGACTTAAATTACAATAAGGGAGGTTTAGGTTGAACAGTAGAAAAAAATTCCTATCTGTGAGGGTGATTAACCACTGGAATAAGTTGCCTAGGCAGGTTTTGGAATCTCCATCACTGGAAGTGTTTAAAACCAGGTTAGACAAGCCCCTGTCAGGGATAGTTTAAGAGGGTTCTTGGTCCTGCCATGAGTGAGGGGGACTAGATTTGCTGACCTCTCATGGACACTTCCAGTTTCTATAATTCTATAAGCATCCATTCCCAAATACTGCATTTTACCCCTCTACACCCTTTATTTTGTACAACCTGATAGTAGTAGCACATAATATAATGTAAACTAGAGGTGTCAAACTCATTCAATGTGGGGGGCCACAGTGGAGGGCAGGACACCTGATGCAGACCATATGGTCACAGAAGCTCCCCAACCCTTTCACCTGACACATTCAGAGCAACATGGGCTTCCCTTCCCCCCTCCCCAACCCCAGAGGCTCTTGGACACCTTCCCTTTTCTGTGGGCCTCCCTCCCCAGCTGGGCCACTCCTAACCCCCCCCCCCACCAGCAGCTGGGCAGCTCCCAGAGCCCCATTCCTTTTCCACTTCCCCTACTAAGTGGTGGTAGGCAATCAGTCTCAGTCAAAGGCACAGACAGGCTGGGTTCCTGCCTCCTCCCTTTCCTGCCCACTTACTGTCAGTCATTCAGCATGCTGGTCTTCGATTGGCTCGTTCCCACACGGTCCCCAGCCACTTTTCCCTTTCTTATTTATGATTCATGCAATGTGCTGTCAATCAAATTAGCATGCCAACTGACAGTGAACAATTGGGATGGGTGGCGGTGTAGTGGCTTCCTGGGAGTGTGCCCTAGCTTGCTGTGACTGAGACTGATTGGTTGGCAACCACAGCAGAGCTGAGCTGGGACTGGCTAGAGCACTTCCTTTGTTCCCCTGTGCTGTGACTTGGATCATGTGAGTGAGTCAGAAGCACCCTTAGCCCTGCCCTGCCTACATCCTGTCTTTTTTTATAATTCACTGCTGCAGAGAGGTTCCAGGCACAGCCCAGGCAGCAGCTTTGCCGGCTGGATTCGGCCCATGGGCCATAAGTTTGACACTCCTGATTATTAAGTATAGTAAGGCCATACAAATAATGATGGATGTTCAAATTGAGAGCCAAATCTCCACTGCCCTGTGAAATGTCAGGAAATCTGGTTCCATCAGCACATGCTCCCACAAGCATGGGGAAGAAATCTGCTCCATAAACTGATTCTGAATCGTCTCATCAGTGAATTATGAATCTGCATGCAACTGCAATTTTCCAGAGGCTGGCTACAAACTGGTGGACTGATTCCCAGGGGAGCTGAATTCTCTGCCAAAACTTAAGTCATTTGAGCATAGCATTGGCTGTGTGCCAATACCATCACTGCCTCTTGACATGATGTGTTGGTCTCCAGAGTGGAGAAGATCCAAAAGCCTTTGGTACCTAGCATGTGGAGTAGGAATCCTTGCTTTTGAGCTTTAGATGCTGCTTCCAGATTAACTACCATCCGGTACACCTTGAATGTTACAATCCATATGGTTCATGGCAAGTGTCACTTCTTTGGTAGCATCAGAAATGGAGCAGGTGTGATCACAGAGATGGGGAATTGTGTGTTAGCCAGCTGCACACTTGGGTCTAACATCCTTATTACCACTATAGTATCCTGATAGCTTGAAGACTATTCAGATTTAAATACAAGCAAGGAAAAAAATATTGCCAGGGTCTTACTGTACATGCACTAGGCTTCTTTTCGTTATGGCCCCCACCAGGGCCTCTCATCCTCCTCTTGACTCCACTTTCTGGTTTCTTAAAGGAGCCAAGCCTCGTAAGCAGCTGTTCACAAATGATACAGGAATCCTACTGAAGTCAGTGAAATTCAGTAAGTAGTACATAAGAGTATGTCCTAGAACTCCCTTGTTAAAAGACTATTGCTGAAGCTTTTAAATATTGAGATGCTAAGAAAATCAACAATATATTTAAATACATTATTGATATAGCTGCACTCTGCTGGTTTCGATGAAGGAAAGACAGCTTTACCTGCTAGTAAATATCAGAGGTAAAAGGAGTATTGGCTTTTAAAAAAAAAGTTGTGTGGGTTTTCAGCAGGGGAATTTATACTACTTCTAGTAATTGCACATGTCCATTCTTCTGCATCTGTGTGTGTGCTCCAGTGTACAGTTGTTGGAGGGTTTTCCAAAAGCAGTACCAGCTGAGGCAGTATGAGCATCCTCTGCTGCTTCACCATCATGATCAGGCATAAAGGGATTGAACTGTCCCTGACCCCACTCACTTTCTTCGTACTATTTTTGGTAGCTGACATATGTTGTGCTATGTGGGTTGCAAGCCCTCCCACTCTTGTGATAAGGCAATGCCTCAAAGGGAACCTCACCCCAGCTGCCCGACGTGCTAGAGGGAGGCTTATGTGAGTGACAAATGTGTCATTTGTAAGGGCTTTAAGTCCTGTTCTAAAAAGTCAGAGTAGCCAGACTAAAATATCTGCTGGTTGCATTGGTGCTATGTTCTTCATCTAGGCTTTGCACTTCAGTCCAGGTACTAGTACGTGGACACTGGTTACTAGTGCACATCCAACACAGCTGGTACCCTGATGGATATCAGCATTGAAGTTGGACACAGTACAGACACCACTGAAAGATACAAGGAGGTCCAGCTCTTCCAAAGACTTGGAATGCATTCAGAGAGGTAGTACTCTCCAGACCATACCTCTAAACAGGAGAGTTTGTTGACTCCAGCGCCCAGTATGGATGCACCAAGACCAGCTCCCAAAGCATTTTCATCAGAATCCTTTCATTGCACAGTGTCTTCCCAGTAATGTCTCTTCCTGAGGCATCTGTGGCTGTGAGAAAGCTGTTAAACACCTTGGTCTTGCCACCCATCAGTGGCAGTTCAAGACTCATCCAACACTGGCAGCCAGAGTACAGCTGCCAGTGCCTTTACCTTTGCATCAGGCAGTTTCATCACTTCAGTCATCAGGGTACTCTTTTAAAGTGGTACAGCTTACAGCAAGGCCCCAGATAACCTCCTAGATTCCTTTCAGGGCCATACTACTGTGAGCAAGGTTTCATGCAATGCAAACTCTCCTTCTGAACTTAAAGGCTTATCTTCTCATCAGGGTGAGAAACTCTTTAAGGTTGCTGGGGCACATGGGAACATGCACATATGTGCCCCAATATGCCAGAATGCATTATTCTTCTAGGCTGTTTGACAGAGCTGTAGTCTCCAAAAAGGCATCATGCAGACATGTTAGTCAGTGAACAGATCAAGTCATATCTCACACTTCCTAGATTGGTGGCTATGCTTGCAAGGGAGTTCCCTTTTGCCCCACCTCAGCCATCTCTTGCCATAGTAAAGGATGCCCTGGACCTGGATTGGGGGATTTACCTGCGATTGCTGAAGGTGCAAGATGTCTGGTCTACCCAAGATCTCAGTCTACACATAAACATTAGGGGGGCATGAGTTATCCAATTAACATGCATGGCATTTCTTCCTCATGTCAGGGGATGGGGCACATTGGTGATGACTTACAAAATGATGGCCATGGTTTATGTAAACAAGCAGCGGCGAGCTGGGCCCTCACTCTTCTGTAGGGAAGCAGAGTACTCTGGGGTTTCTGCATCAACAACTCTATATTGCTGAAAGTGGCCTGCCTCCAGGGGTTCAGAATATGCTGGCAGATTGCCTGAGCAGGTTGTTTCATCAATCACCATGAGTGGTTGCTTTTCCCAGACACAGTCAGGTCAATTTTTCAGCTCTGGGAAACTCCCTAGGTGGATCTTTTTGCAACAAAAGACAACACAAAATGTCATCAGTTCTGCTCCAGAGCAGGACACAGCCAAGGTTCATTGACAGACATTTTTCTACTGTCATCGGTAAGGGGTGGTGCTGTATATTTTTCCACTAGCTGTCTTTTGCCTAGAGTTCTGTGCAAGGCCAAGCAGGAGAAAGCCTGTCTTTTCACCTGAGCATGGTGCTATCAACAGTGTTTCACAGCTCTCAGACCTCTGAATTAATATACTACCCGGTTCACACTGACTTAATCTCTCAGAAGCATGGCTGCCTCCTTCACTCAGATCTTCAGGCCCTTCACCTAGCAGACTGGAGGTTTCATAATTTAACTTTGGCAGAGGAATCCGGCTCTAGAGAAGTCCAAGCAGTACTACTGAATAGTAGAAACCCATCAGCTACAACAGCCTACTCTGCTGAATGGAAAAGGTTTTCTGGGTGGTTGAGGCTGAAAGGGGCCTTCCCTCTTCTTGCTTCTATTGAGTAGACCACAAACTAGATTATCTGTTATATCTGAAACATCAAGGATTAGCAAACATCTCAATCAGGGCCCTTAGCATTTATATCAGATTTCTATCTTCCTATCTTCCTTTTTTACCCCCCAATAACTGTATGATTTCTAAAAGGTTTGGACTTACTGTTACCACACATACAGAACCCTATTCCATCCAGTCAGAGGCTGACTTTAGTCTTAACAAAATTGATGTATAACTATTGAGCCTCTAGTGACTTTCTGCACCTTTCAGTTGAAGTAGCATCTGGTAGCCATTACAGCATAAAGAGAGCATGGGATTTGAGGGCACTAGTATCAAATCCCTCATATACAGTTTTTTATGCAGATTAATTCTGCCTTTGTCTCAGCTTTTCATCGAAACCAAGCAATTTTCTTGCCACCCTTCCTCCCAAAGTCTCCCAGTAATAAGGATAGATTACACACACTAGATGTTAGAAGACTTTTAGTGTTTTATCTGGAATGGACTAAATCTTTCAGGTTTTTGTCTTACTTGTTCATTGCATCGGAGATCAGAATGAAAGGCAGTCCTGTTCCAAAGGATTTTGTCATGGATATCCTGTTTGTATTTGCTCATGTAATCAGCTGGCTAATGTGAAGCCACTGGATATAGTACTGGGACATTTGACTGGATCCCAAGTGACTTCTCTGGAATATCTGGCTAATATAGTCACATTAGACATTTAAAAAGTGGCCAACTGATCATTATATCACACATTTTCCCCTCACTGCTCTGTCCCTCAACTATATATATACTATGCTAAATCTGTACAAGTCATCCTCTGGTCCCTGTTCATATAACAGACTCTGAAATCACTTTGAGCTGGGAATGCTTGTGATTCACCTACAGTGGAATGGATGTGTGCAATCACTTGAAGAAAAAGCTGTTATTAACCTTTTCATAATTGTTCTTCAAGATATCTTGCACAAGTCCATTCCCAGAATCCATACTCCTTCCCCTCTTTCTTGGAGTCTTGAGAAGGGTCAGGGGAAGCAGGGAGTGCTTGTGCTGTCTGTGGGTATTGCTAAGGGAAAAACTCTATGACAACAGTGCACTGAAGGGAACACACACGGCTAGTGGAATGGACTAATACACTACATATAGATGACAACAATTATGGTGTGTGTTTGCTGGTTTTTGCGTGTAAGATTGTAAAACAGTCATGAATTTCTCTTAAATATGTCACCCCCACTTCTGTCAATTCACAGTCAGACGAGAATATTAACTACTGAATTTTGAATGCACATTTTTGATAAAAATTAACCTATGGTATTCCCTCCCTTTTCTCAGTATAGATACATTATGATGAATTTATAATCTCAATATGGATTTTAAAATAACAATTTTTAAATTTTTTTGTAAAATTGCTTTAATTCATGAATGAACTGAGGCCAGTAGCTAACACAAAGTAAAATTGCACCTTCTTATTCTTGAAATATATCTAATCTTTTTCACAGAGTTGAAACTGTATTCTGCAGTTTGCTCAGTTTCACAAAGAATTCCCACCTAGCTTTAGTAAAAGCACATCATCTGCATATAATAGTTTGTCTAAATGGATTTCATGCATTTTTTTACATATTACTTTAAAAGGTGCCCTATCATTTCACAAGTACTGACAAATATTACTTTTTCACAGGGTGCAAGATCGCACTATACACACTTGACCTAATTTTCTGAGTACCCCGTCTAATGTTTGCCCTGAAAATGTTTTCAGGTTTCAGATAAAATTAAGTACCTCAAATGTCTGATTAAACATTAAAAAACAAGGTACCTCAGGGCTAAGCAAGGATTAATTATAGGTGCTCAAAGCAATCAGTGACAAAGTGGATCAACATTTGAAAGTAATCCTACAGTATGAAAAAGTCTGCATTTGTGGTATTCAGGGCAAAAAGCAAAGATGTTTTTAGCTATAAATATTTACAATTAATTGATTACAAGGCTGTTGACAATACATTTTCTTTAGTTGAGATAGCATACAGAAGAAGATGAAACTTACCCTGGAGAATGGGAGAGAGGTAGACTTCATTAATCAAAATCTTGGCGTTAATTGGCTTTGGCCACTTAGTTCAGAGGAGGCCTGATTTTAAAATCCCCCAGAATTCTAATCAAATGAGTAATTTTGATGTCAGGAAAAAAATTCAAAATATTAGAACTTCTTGTAGAATGAAAAGTCATGAAAAAAATTCATTTTGAGCATTCTGTTTTAGGTTTCAAAGGGGCAGCCATGTTAGTCTAGTTCAGTCAAACAAAGCAGGAGTCCTGTGGCACTTCAAAGCATCTGACAAAGCGGGATTTTCCCCAACAAAGGCTCATGCAATAAATAAATTTAAGTGCCACAGGACTCCTTGTTTGTTTTACTGTTTTAGGTTGTACAGAGTTCTCCTCCTGCAATCTAGTCTGGTATGTCGCTGTGCCTCCCTGATTGTCCACTCCAGTCCCCCTGCTTTGCTAGGTGGACTCTCATTCCTGGGCCAGGCCACACCAACCTCCCATGTGTAATTGGTCCCAGGCAATGGCAGTTTGATCACTAGCTACTCAGAGGACATCCCCCAGTGAGCACTCTTAGCCCCCTGATGCCACACGAAGAACTGCTGTCCTATAGGGATAGGGACCCTTCCCTGATTACTCTGCAGCCTCAGATAATTCGGTCCGTTTAACAAAGAACTGATGTGTCACTTTTGCTCTCAGTCAGGCTTTTTACATTTACACATCCTCTCTCCAAAATCCGTACAACTTCAGCTAAAATAAACATTAATTTATTGATTAGAACATGACTTTTCAGTGAGTATATAGCAAATCAGTGCACAATGAATTAATCAGTCAGTCAAGGAGTTCATCACTACCAAATAAAAAATACCACACATCCTAAACTAAAGTACACTGTTGTAGTCTATTACTAGCTTATCGACATGCTTTAGCTACATATTGTTTTGCAGCCAAGTCTTTCTCACCATGTGGGTAGGTACAGGTCACGTAAGCTGTTTCGAGATGGACATCCAAACAGAAAAACCCCAAAACAGTTAAAAATGTCTCTCTTCTTTTTTTTCTTCAAACACTCACTTGGCCTCTTCTTTCCTGGGATGATGTGATTCTTTTGTTGATCTTTTCCCCTCCTGATCCAGGGAGCTTAATTTGCATCATCTTTGTTATGCACTTCATCAGAGGGTTGATGGGGGAAGACAGCTCTGTATTTGTGCTCCCCCTCCCCCAGCCATGTGAAACATAGTTGGGGACAAGTTTCATATCTATACACATTTGATGCGGCTGAAAACGTTTTTCTACCAATAATGTAAAGCTTACTATGAGCACTAAAAATAACACCTCACATGACATATTTTGCAGTAAACCACATGATTAAATTACACAGGTGGACAATCCAGATGCACAGATTATATTACAGGGGTGTGGTGGAGTGAACCACATCACAAGTTGACACTAGTATCTCTGTTTTACAGAGCTCTTAAGTATCTCTTGGAATTGTAATTGTAATTCAGAGACCTTCATGGCTTCATTCGCCATTATTGCCTGGACTACATAGTCCATGATATACTGTAGTCTTTCTTGTGGCTGAGCTGCTATGGTGTATAGTTACAGGACCATGTCTGATTACTTATTCCCACAATGCATTGCAGCTGCTCATCAACAGGAAAGATAAATCAGCTAGAGAGGAAGGGTGGGAAAGGGATTCTGAACTGTAACCCCCATTAGGCACAGTGGCATTTTAACAAGTCACAGATTTATGTTGACATGAATGAAGTGTGTTTTGATTTTTCTTTAAGAAAATGTTGCTGAAATCTTTCTTCCTGTGGAAAATTTAGATGAAACTCCATGTGAATAAGATAATATTTAAATACATTTCACAAGTGAAAAGTCTATCTACAGATATTTACAAACCTAGTTACAACTTTGCTTAGGCAGTATAATACATTGAACATAGTGCATCATCTCTTTCAATCACGATATTAACATTTGCTTATACTGGCTCATGCTATGGATTGTCCTGAGGATGTGATTAACAATAACATTAATATGCAGAAAATATCTGTCATTAAGGAAGAATGACAACACCTTTCCAGTCAATTAATCTTAAAAAGAAATACACAAGCTTATAGCTTATGTAGACTTGCTAGCTTTTAATCAACCTTTCTTGTAGAGATAGCCCTAGCCACAAAGGTCTTTTCTGGGTCTGAACTTTGCCAAAGTTTAAGGGTTTCTGATATGAAGTTTTGGATTGGACCATGTCTAATTTCTAGGTCGTATACATAAAAGTCACTCCCATCAGTGCACGTGTATCTCTGTGTTTTTAGTTTAACTAGAAAGTAATCATAAAACTTTGCATTTGTACACAACTCCGCATCTCCAAAATGCTTTTGAGACAGTAATTAAGCCACACAGGAATGCTGTGAAGAAAGAAAATCTTATTCTGAGCTCAGAGTGTTAAAGGAACTTGTCCAATACCCTACATTTTCCAGCTTCACCTATTCTCAAAAAAAAAAACAAAACAAAAACAAAAACAAAAAACCAAAACCCGAAAGAAACCAAACAAGTACACCTTATTTATCTTTTGCCTCTCATGAAAAGTCATTAGAGCTGAGCAAAGAATTATTACTTAATGAAATTATTCTCTCTGATTGCAAAATAACCAAGAACACATCAGTTTCCTTACTTCTCTTAAGAGAGTACTGCTTTGATGATTTGCCTCCTTCCCCCAGCTATAGTTGCTGTCTAGTAGCTAAGAAGCAGATGATGAGCTGTTTAAGATCACTACAACTTCCAGGGAAAATGCATAGCTCAGATCTTGGGCTCTATCAGATTAATTATTTCTAAGTGAGCAGTCAAGATCCAATAAAAAGGCAAACTTTGAAGATGTTGTTAGTCCTGTTTTTATGTGTGAAGAGGTGCTTATCTGCTTTTCAGGTAGATCTGTGCTCATACCCGTCTATTTTTAAAACTTGAATTGCCATCACCTACAATTTTATCTTGAATTGGGTGCACAATGGCAGCCAAATACCACTGAAAAATTTATACCAAAAGAAAATGACTTTATGATTTCATAGCTATTGTATTTTTTAGTGAATTACTCCTAGAATTGTGTCCATGGGGGTTCACCGTTATAGCTGCCAGTTAGACAGTACTGCAGATTTCTCTTAAGAGCTTTTGTTTCTGGCAGTGAAAACAGTATAGTCTGAATACATGTCTTTCTATGATTACAATGGAGAAGCCACAAAAATGAAAGCATTCATCTTCTCTCCTATAGAACTCTTATTTAATCTGTAAGGCTAACCCACTACCCTATTTCCAGTAGTACATTGTGGGAAGAATTAGCTGCTTCATTCACATTATGATTAAAAATGACTAAAAATTCATGTCTGTGGCCTTTTCAGATGTCTTTATTGTAGACCTGCTTTTATATTGTCTTATCTTTGATTATTCCATCTCATTTTCATGCATCAGTTTCAGACTCACTTGTTGGCTAACTTCTCTTGGCCTTGAAAGTTCAGTCTGGGGGAAATCCCATTTCTACCATCTTCCTCTCACATGTCACTGTCATTTGCCTTGTGCAAATACTATACTCAGCTGGGCATCTAGGTTAATTAGACATGAATGACCGTGATATGAGTGAATTTACCATAGTTAGTCACTATTAAGAACACATTTCTGTGCAGCATCTGTATGTAATGTGGATAAGGAAGTACACAATTTAAAATATTGCTTTCCTCTATTATTTGTAAAGCAAAAAGTGGAAAAATATGATTAACTTGAATTTTTACCTGTGGTTCTCACAAATAAGTTTATCTTGATTTCACGTTGAGAGTAGTAAATTTAGTTATGATACATGGACTTGCTCATCCAGGATTTTTATTTAAAAAAAAATAAAAGGGAAACAATGGAGAAGAAACTCAGGGTGTATAAATGGGGAGGGAAATAAAGAGACAGGAAGTAGGGAGGCCATAAGAAATCATGTAACTTCTGAGGACAAAGGGTAGACAAATGACATCTGGAGAAGGCCAGTAAATAAAAGGTTCAAAATGACTTGGTGACCATCAATAAAATGGCATCTAACTAACAGCCCACCTACTCATACTTTCACTGTAAAACTGACAGGAAGAGTAATAAGTTTCAGCCAGTCACTGGTTGTAGTAGGTAGCAACGAAGTGAGTATAGGCCAACAAAGTACAAGAGCCTGACTTTAAGCACTAGAGTAGTCCCTTTGCTGCAGCCAGGGTCATGTCACTTAGCCCAATGGAGATATTTATCAAAATATTGACCTGTTGAAAAATAACCTAGAAAATGCGCTGGTTGTCTACTCTTTGGGGCTAGTGGGAGCACCCCAGGCAGAGGTCTTGTTTCAGGGATTCTTTGAAAACAAACAAATGAACAAACAGAAACTTTCTTCAAACATTTATATTGTATCCTAGCCAGTTAAACTAAACCAAACATGCCAGCTGATGGTGGGGCTGCATGTAACTTCAGCTAACTTTGTTTAAATCTGTTTCACAATTGAGCATTTCCTACAAAGAGAACAAAATATGATTCCAGTGCAAATAGATAGGATGTTTCATTTACATCGTTATAGCACAGCCTTCTGAATGTTCCCAGTGGCTTCCCAGTGGCCATGTGTGTAGACGAATTGCCAACCGCAAGTGTTCAAATTGTCTTGACTCAAGCCTCCCAAAATTATGAGCTTATCTGAAAAAAATCATGAGATGTTAAAATAATATTAGGCTCTTTTTATTTGTTTCTTGGTTTTTGAGCTTTAAGGGTTCATATTTTCAATTTTTTTTGGACTGTAGCAAGGGGAAATTAAAACAGTGATTGTCCCATAAACAAGAGACTCCAAAGGAGCCTTAAGAAAAACACCAAATATTGTAAGATTTGAGATAAAAATCAAAGGAGTTGGCAACATTGGAGTAGGTAAAGAAATTAAGGCACTGCTAGTGAAGAGTCATAAATGCAAATTACACAAGAAGAAATACGTGTGTTTCAAGAGTCCTTTGTTGCAGCAACATGATTAAAGACTCTTGTCTCCTGAAGCTCTCTTCACAATGAAATGTAGACTCGCTCATGTGAAACATGCTTTTTGAAACAGGAAGCTGGATAACTATTGGATTAATATTACTAAACCTAGAGGATCATCTGATATGAGAAGAAACTTAGTACCATTTTGGTTTAGATTGTGCAGATTCTATGTTCCTCTCAAATTGTTCCTTCCTTCAATTTTTGAAGATTACAATGATCTAGTAGTATTATACCAACATGTAATGAACTGCTGGTGGCAGTATCAGATCTATATAATTTAATAATAGACTGGCAAACACAATCACTTCTTCTGGTGGTGAAAGGCAGTGTAATATCTACATCATCTCAGAATGTTTGGTGACTGCAAAGGTGTGAAAATATCATAGTAGTTTCTCTTATTAGATGATGCATACAGTATTGTACCTGTCAATCTCTCACTGAATTGAAGTCCTCTCTTAATAAATTTAAATTTTGATTTAAAAAGAAACCATACTGTGAACCTTTCTGTCTTACTACTTTCAGAAACTTTGGACATTTACTGCTGTTTCATTTCTGAATTTTTGTAAGTCATATTAGCTAATTATCATTCTTACTGAAATTCACATTGTCATTAAGTCTTGCACATTTAGAAATCAATGTTCTCTTTTGGTATGAGAAACACAGAAAGTATTTTTTAGGACAGCAGTAGAAGAATTCTGTTAAATTCTGAAACTCTCATATACTGCCAAATTAGATGCTGTGATTCTTGCAGAAAGCAAAACAGCATTACTTGGCTCAGTTCCTAGACCGCAACAATTAATTGTTATAAAATGAAAAGCCAAAAAAATCAAAAATAACCCTCTCCAGCCAGCGCCTGAAACAAAAGTACACAGAATCCTAGAATCCAAAATCCTATCTAATGTCAGTGATACTGTGAATGAAAAAGAAATCTCTACTAAAATAAGCCTCTTTAATAAACAAATATAAATTAATGTATATAAGATTTTTGTTCCATTTAACTTCACTAAAAATACAAATACGAAACATAATAGAAGCAGTTAATCCTGTGTAAAGGGGTAGCATCTGAGAATTTTCTCAGTCAAAACTAGAGTAAGGGACATTCACAATTTTTGGGCAAGATTCTAGTATACAGTAATTTACTTCCAGTTTAAAGACCCTTTATCCTGCAGAGTGGATAAGGGGCCTTAGTGTAACTGCAGGCTTTATTCTGTGTAACACATGCTGAGGGCAGGTCCTCACTGATGGTGGCAAATTCACCACTGTCACTTCGAACTTCCTGATTGACTGTCTGTGGACACCCACTCAGCTGATGAGTAAGCTGCTCCTGCAACATTACCCAGGGAACCTGTTAATGCTGGTTTGAAGGGAGGCCCCTCCCTTTGAACTAGTGCAGTGTATGCTCAAGGAGTAGAGAAACTGAACGTAGATATGTGAGCTATGTTAGGTGACTTCCATGTATCTATGTTTGACTGCTGCCAAAAAGGGCAGACAGTATAGACCTGCCCACAGAAAGGTATTTGGGCTCATTTCTCACTATGTATCCTACTGCACATCTCTGAAAAGTGCAACCTTTTGTAAAGCTACCTGTGAAGGGTTGACCGCTCCCTTCATGCCTATCTTATGGCCTACAGTAGTCTGTTATTCTCCTGGAAGTTTGAATCCACTCCTGCCAAACTTTTGGGATGATAGATCCTTCACTGGGTGGCTTAACCATATAAAGGGCAGATACAAAATCACTACAGGACCAGATACTGATACCTCCATAATGCCTCCTTCATCAGTTGAGATGCTCACAGAGTAAATTGCTCACTGTGAGTAAGGATATTAGAATCTGGCTGAGAAGCCCGAGTCTTCTGTTTTCAGTGTAAAAAGAAACAGAAAGGGAGATTTTACCTGAGGAGATTCACTGTGTTGGAGAAAAGAAAGATTCACTGAACTGCAAAATTTTATGCTGCATTTCATAGTGTAAATTACAGTCTTTGGTGAGAGGAACAAACTGCAGAGGGAAGCTGTTCCTTAACTTCTCCAAGTGGCCAGGCTGCCTCTTTGTTTTGCGTTCGTGTCTTATCAGGAGCAAAAGGGTTACAGTGTGGAAGTGGGAGTCAGACGGTCTGGTTCTGATGTTAATTCTTTGAAGGAACTCCTTTGAACATGGGTTAAGTCACCTAGCATGGGGTTTTCTGAGGTGCTGAGTACCTGAAGCTCTTACTGATTTCAATAGCAGCTGCAGCTTTAAGCATCTCTGTGGATCAGACCAGTGGCCTGTCTTCTGCTTCATCTTCTCCATGGATAAATTTGGGTAACCATTTTTCTTATTATGAACATTAATGTATGCAAAGTATTTATAGATTTCCCACACCAGAAACATTCTAGACGTGCACTTTTTGTCCTGAGCAGTTAGTAAAAGTTTGGGGTCCGGAGGGCTGTTTCTGCTAAGAGAAGAAATTGATGATGGATGGAGCCAGGTATCTTTGATGCAATCTTGTTTATTTAGGAAAACAAATACAAAGTTTCTATCTTCCTGAGCACAGGAGGAATCACAGAAGATGGATTTGTTAGCTCAGCTCCAAACCTCTTTCAGCCTGCACTCAGCCTGAAAAAGATGTTTCTAGGTTTTTCTCAGATGCACACTTTCAATGGGATTTTTTAGGGTGTATCCTTGATGCGCCTTCTCTGTTGTCTATCTGTTTGGTGTTTCTCACTGCTTCTTTCTTTCATACACATCCCTCTACTAACATTTTACCCAGCAAAGCTCCTCTGCCCAAATATACCTTGATGCACATGTGTTTTGGGCAGTGACATGTGCATGTGTTTTGAGTGGAAACTCCTATTGTTTTGTCTACCTGGTTCCATAAATGATTTTAATGGTTTCTTACATTTTTCTGAATGAGGGATTGAACAGTGCCGACTCAAAGACCATTGACTGGCTCAAAACTATTTAACTGTTTCTAAACGTAGCCTTACTAGTCTTGCCCACATTTAATCATTATATATAATAATGGGGGGTTGTGGTGGCTACCTACCTGTTTCAATAAAATATAATCCAACCCATACTAATAATCAATAACTATATTTTGGGAATTATACTGTAGGGCAATGCTATTATTACAAACTGTTCTTTACAATGTGAATCCTGTGTTCCTTTTTGCCTGAGATTGTTTCAGTTTTCCTCATCCCAAGTCAGGTAGGAGAGAATCACGTATGGTCCTTAGAAGATGTAAGTTAGAATTAATGTTATGGAAAAACCATAGATGCTTAAACTCCTTTGGATTTGATATCAGTAGAGAGCTCTGCAGCTACATCAGAGAGCCAAGTGTAACATATAGCAAGTGGAAAATTTTTGTGACACTCCCTGGAGGACTTTGGTCTTGCAGTCAATAAGGATGTGAACAAATACAAATTGAGGATGGTGAGATAATTTGCTGTTTATAATTTAGGAGCTCAAATATCACTCACTTTTTGATGGTATTTATAATTTTAGAGAAATCATTCTTTCTACCTCTCCAGACCCCACATTTCTGCTCTCCTCTGATAACCCTTTTTAAACCTAGCTGGGGACCCCAGCATGTCTTCCTGCCTTTGGCTTGGTTGCCAATGCCACAACTTTCAAATCTCATAATTGGCAGGACATGCATTATGACAGAGCCCTAGGTGACAGTTAGGGCTAGGACTGCTTCTGTTCCTGATAAAAAGATTATAGGCAGAGATGATGTTGGAAAATTTAGTGCAGTTGCAAGGTAGAAGGTGGAAGGGTTTCCAATCTGACTCTTTAAGCACCGCACTCTGTGTCATCACATAAACCTGACTTTTATACTCTGTTCCCATGCTGTCCTTTCAGTTGCAGGCTATTATTACTGTATGTTCATAGCTGTTGCAGAAAGGTGTGGAAGGAGACACTGAGAGAAGAGTTGCAAAATTTTGTGACACGTAGTAGGATTTGCTGGAAACTGTCTCATTACATTGTGTTGCAGGTGAGGTGCCCTGTGCAGACAAAAAAAAAAAGTGATAATGCCTTTCACTTCACTGTCAGTCCTACCAGAGCATGCTGCAATACTTCTGTATCAATGAGTATGCTGTATTGATATGCTGTTGCTATGAGAATTGAGGCATTCATTGTGTGTAATACACACACGGGAACACAAACCATTATTCGAGTTACAAAGTGAAGCATTCAAAAGTTAGGAAGTGCCAATTTTAAGACTGCCTGTTGAACCTTAATTCCCCCCACACCTTTTTAAGTGGCCATTCTGTGCACTAAATGAGGTAGTAATTCTGTGCAAAAAATAGCATTCGGTCATGAATAAAAAACTGTATTATCATGTACACCAGGGCCTTAATAATGGTTTCAGGGGTAAATGAAAATGTGGCCTATCCTATCTTTTTGAGTGATTGGTTTTGCAATCTAAATAATATTTCTTTAACAAAGGCTTTTTGTGTGTGTTTCCTGGTATGCTTTTATTATATAAATATTATATATTGTATTATTAAATATATATATTAAAAGGTAAAACCAAATATATATTAAAATTAATATATTAAACTATATATATATAAAATTAATATATTAAACAAAATATATATATTAAAAGGTAAAGCTGTTAGGTGAAGCTGTAAGCAAGTCGGCATCATGAATCTCTAGGATGGTTGAATCCTGACCTTGCAGTACAGCCTGCCACTACTTGAGCTCACAGGGCTTGACAGCTTTAGCTGGCAGCAGGAAAATGCTGTTTACCAATGTTGCTCAGTCCAGAAATTGCATCCAGCTAATAAAGCTCAGCTGGGTTGGCTTTCTCTGTCCCTTACCCCCATAACAGGAGGAGCTCCTATCCTATATGTTTCCCCTGCATTGGAGTGAAAGGGAGCAGGAGGGGTTTGACTGTTGACATCCTAGGTGGCAGTGTTTTCTCCAGGAATTGAAATTAAGAGGAGTGTTTGAATTTTCAGGGAGGCATATGAAGGCCAATGTGGTGTGAGACTGTGGGGGTCACTGTATAGCACCACAGTAAAAACTGAAAAGTGTTTTGTGGCCATTTTATTAATTACACACAAAGGTGGCTACTCAAGCCTTCTGTGAAACACTATATGTACATCCTTCTTCATTTTTTGTTTTACAAAGGGATCTTACAAAACTAGGTGACTGGGCAACAAAATGTCAGAAGAAATTCAGTGTTGATAAATACAAAGAAATGCACATTTGAAAACAGAATCCCAAATATACATATAAAGTGATAGGGTTTAACTTAGCTCTTACCACTCGAGAAAGAGATGATGGAGTCCATTTTAGATAGTTCTCTGAAAAATTCTGTTTGATGTGCAGTGGCAGACACCAAAGCTAATTGCATGTTGGGAACCATTAGGAAAGGAAAGGGATCGCTAATAAGACAGAACACTGTATATCATAATGCCACTATATAAATCCATGGTACTCCCACATTTTGAATACTGTGTGCAGATCTGATTGCCCCATCTCAAAAAATATGTATTAGAGTTGGAAAAGGTACACAGAAAGGCAGCTAAAATGATTAGGGGCATGGAACAGCTTCCATCTGAGCAAAGCTTAATAAAAGTGGGACTTTTCAGCTTGGAAAAGAAACAACTAAGGGGAGATATGATGGAGGTCTATAAAATCTTGACTGCTATGGAGAAAGCAAATAAGGAAATGCTATTTAATAATTCACATAACACAAGAATTAGGTTCCTCCCCTCTGTGAAATTAACAGGCAGGAGGTTTAAAACAAACAAAGGGAAGTATTTCTTCCCATAAGACACAGTCAATTTGTTTACCTCTTTGCCAGAGGATATTGTGAAGGCCAAGGCTAAACAGAGTTCAAAAAAGAATTAGAGAAGTTTATGGATAGTGAGTCCATCAATGGTATTAACCGGGATGGGAAAGGATGGATGCAATACTATGCTCTGAATTGTTCCTAGTCTCCTGTCAGACACTGGGGCTGGATGACAGGGGATGGATAGTTCCACGACTACCTGCTCTGTTCATTCCCTCTGAAGCACCTGGTATTGACCACTGTCAGAGAACAGGTTACTGGGCTAGATGGACATTGGTTTGACCTAGTATAGCCATTCTCATCTCTTATGTAAAATTAATGAAAACATAAAAATGTGTAGTACAGAAAATCTGCAAGGTAACAGCCTGTCAATATGGTGATGATATAAGATAATGACTTAGGCAAATAAAGCATTTTAAAAATCTTGACCTACTAGGAAACATTTATGTAAGTTTCCCAGTCACAAATATAGCATTCTGGAGCAAAGTCATTAAAACAGTCCAACAATCAAATGTTCCTTTAACGTGCCTCTCTCTTTTCCCTTCACTGCACCCCATTCACTGTGTGAGACCCACAGTTCAGAGAAGCTTTCATAAGAGTTCACCTCCCAAAGCAGAGAAGAGGTTGAGTAGCTGTCTGCTACTTGTTCTGGTCACTGTTGTAGGTTGTGCTGTTCACTCCATCACTCTTGAATGTGGCCTCTTACACCATCTCATTCTCCTGCCAGCCACCTTCACTGTGACCTGACCTCAGGGAGTAGGTCTCTGAGGGTCGGTAGTTCTCAAATGTCAAATCTCAGTGGGAGAACTTATAATGCAGGCTGGCAGTCTTTCCACAGAAACTGTGAAAGGCATGGAGACACTGTGTCTGTCCCACAGCATGTCTAAGCACTAACACTTAGACCTGATTATCAGTGATTTCAGCTATAATGGTTACTTAAAATAACAAGACTCTGTATGGAGCCTAACTTTAAGAGTTATAGGCGCTATATTTTTTCTAACCCAATCCTTGTTAAAAGATAGAGCTAGTTACTAATACTGGCATCAACCCCTGCTTAGTGAGTTCAGTTCAGTCATTCCAACCAATAACTAAATTGGTAACCCTGCTAGCTGAGAAATGGGGCGGGGGGGTCACCAGCTTTGGAATGTCCAGCAGTTTTGACATACTGCCATTTGCTATTTTATAACATACTCCTAAATGAAAGTGTGGCCAAAATGCACAGGGGTCATGTATGAATACATATTGGTTCAATGGTGACTGCATTTGGCCCAACTGCACATCCGGAGACAGATCTAACCCTCTTAGAAAAAAGAGAAAATTTCAACATAGGTTCTTCTGCCGCCTCAGTCAGAGACCTGCCAAAATGTGGCTGTGCTGGACACAGATCTTTAGAAGAACAGAATTTAATCTTTAGTCAGGAGAGATCAAGTAGCAGAATTGTAGCAACACATTTTAGCTTTGTCAGCACTAATGGAAAAGGTGTAAAAGTCTTAAAGTTGCTTTCTTAATGTGGTGTGAAAGAGATTATGGATGGGGTGGGAACAAGAGACGTCTGAATTTCAATCTATCAGCACTCACTTTCTCTGTACCATTATTTCATTCTTAAATCCTATTTTTTCTTATCTTATCTTTAAAACAGTTTAATTAATTCTTGCAAGTAAATAGTCTGTGTTTTCTCCTGGTGGCTTCTTGAAGAAAACAATACACCTTCCCATCTTGTTGTGTGTGTTTTCACTGCTTCCTGGGTGCTGTGTTTCCGTGATGTCATTGCTAGCAAGGTGTGAAAAAAAAATCCCTTGGTGAGAATAGAAAGATTTTCAATTTCAAACAAGAGTGATGGAAAAGGGGGTGAGATGTAAACAAACGGAGGGAGTGTAAATCACTGAATAACCACCCATGTTCAATCCTACTGCTCTGATTCAGCAAAGAAGGGTACAAAGCTATCTTAGTAATGAATGATCCCACAGACTCAAGAGTTATTTGTTTGGGTCATCTTAAATGTTACAGAATGGGAATTGGAGGCACATTGTAATGGTATTAGAGGATAAGAGAAAGTATATTTATCCTAATCAGATCAAACTAATCCAAATGGATAGCTGCCTGGTTTTTTATTAGAAACAAGAAGTTATCTGATTTAGCTGTAGTCACAGTTTTTAATTTTCTTTTGTTAAATTAGAGTAATAAACTTGACTTGCTTAAACAGAGCATTTAAGTGCTTGAATCATCTTTGTTTGGTAGGGTTCTGTCACTATATTACCATCATGTAGATATTTGAATATTACTTGGTCTTAGGATTTCCTGGTTAATGTGTCCTGTTCAATATGTAGGGATTCTTGAATGATTGTTAGTTCTGAGCATCCTGAAATGTGTGAGGTTTACAGAAACTAATGTATAAGTTCCAAATTAGTAGTTGTGTTAGTCTAGTTCAGAAAAACAAACAAGGAGTCTAGTGGCATTTTTAAAGATTAACAAATTTATTTATCGCATGAGCTTTCATGGGAGAAAATCCCACTTTGTCAGACACTTGAAGATGGAGAAGTGCAGATGAGTGGGAGGAAGATAAATGCAAAGAAGTATAAGTCATAGGATCAAGTCAGAGCTATGACCTAAGGCAGTGGTTCCCAATCTTTTGCACACTGCAACACACTTGGTGGCATATCGTGACCCTATAGGACAGACCAGCCCCCTTCTCCCCCCCACCCTCCGGTCAAATCCAGCCATCTTCCCAGCTTGCCATGACACGCTGACTGTGCGTTTGACACAGTAATGTGTCCTGACACAGTGGTTGAGAATCACTAACCTAAAAATCCAGTGCATATACAGTACCTGCCCAGAAATGCTTGCAGTCTAAAATTAGACAAGACGCTGCAGCTAAAGATAATAAAAGGCAAGGAAGGAGAGAGGCAGGAAACTATTACCATAACAAAAGCATCTGTAAGGCATTCACACATCTTGATGGTTTTGAAATGTGTGTAATTTTAATGTCTAAATATATTAATAATGGTTGAGGAATTTTCAGCAAAAACAGTTTTTCATTGGAAAAATGCCATTTCATTGAAATATTTCATGGGCATGTGTTAATTTTGCTGAAATTTGTAATGTAAAAAGGATCTGAATTGAAATATAGTATTTTGTTTTGACTTCCTTGCTTGTTCCAGTTTAATTTTGTTTTATTTTGACTTTTTTTAAACCATTAAAAATTTGTCATTAATGTTGATCTTTCATTATACATCTATGTGTGTTATAATGTTTCACTTATCAGAATGACTTGGGCTGAAAGAAAATTTCAAAATGTCAGAATTTTCTGTGTGACCAGCGCTAGTATTAACTCATTTGTGGGGGGAGACTACAGAAATGAGTCTACAAGGGATATTGGAAGGGCGAAAAAGGTGGCTTGTTTAACAGGTTTAAAAGGGTTTCCATAAGAGGCAGCAGGATGTGCAGAGGGAGAATGGGAAAAAGAAATAGAGAAGACATTGAGACTTGTTTTACTGGTGAAGCCAAGAGGGATTGTAAAATGAGACAAAGTCTTCTGTATTAGAGCTGTGAGAATAAAGGTTTTTTGGTTTTTTTTAATGTGTTTCGGTTTTCTAGGAATTCCGAATTTTCAAAAATAATATGGTGTGTTGAACTGAAAACAGAATTTTTCAGAATTTTCAGTGACTCAAATTTGTCATTTGAAATAATTTTGGGATAAATGATACATTTAGTTTGCCATGGAACAAAGCCTTTCATTTTGATTTCAAGCATTTTTGAATTTGTACATTAAAATATTAAATAAAAATTTGAAATAACTTATTTGGAATAGAAGAAGTCAGATCATTTTGATTTTTTTCCATTTTAAAATTTTTTTTCCAACTGAAAGAATTTGGGAAAATCAAAACACATTCACAAAATGTTACAATATCACCAAAGGTGCATTGTACACCAAAAGAATGTTTCATACAAAACAGTTTGCTCAGCTCTGGTAGCTATAGATGAGATGTGAATAAAGGGGTAAGGCAAACATTAAAATCTAATGCTTTAAAGGTAATGGGAAAAAGAACAATTAATTGGAGTCATCAAATAATACCTGAAAATACTCATATTTTCACATAAAATTAGTGCATGAAATTATTTTTTTATGCCTTCTAGGGAACCTAATACCTCAGTGCCTAGGTGGCAGGTTACTGGTCATTAGTGAGCTTGATAAGTCTATGGAGGGGATATTATGATGTGACAGCCTAATTTGGTAATTGATTGATCTTTGATTACTAGTGGTAAATTTGCCAAATGGTCTGTGATGGGATGCTTGATGATGTGGGTTCTGAGTTACTACAGATAATTCTCTGGGTGTTTATACATAGGCTGTTGGTAAAGCTTCACCCCAGGTCCTGCTGCTGTCCCCAGCAGAGCATGGTAGGGCAGGGGTGGTAAGGGAGGGTAGAGAAGGGGTAGCAAGGGAGCAGGATAGGGGTGTCAGGAGTGTGGGAAATCCCATCAGCTCTTGAGCTATTACTGTTGCTGTCCTGCTTTGCCAGACCCCAAGCTGCTGCTGCTCTCCCTCTTTCTCTTGAGCCCCCAGGTCCCCTGCTGCTGCTAGCCCTATGACTCCATGAGCCCCCAGCCCTCTGAGCCCCTGCCAGCCCCACAAGCCCCCACCAGCCCTGCAGCGCCCTGAGCTGCTGCTGCTGCCTCCCTGCTGCTGAGCCCTGCCAGCTCAAAGTCACTGCTGCCACCGCCACCCCTACTGGCTTCCAAGCCCCCTGAGCCACTGCTGGCCCCCGTAACTCCCTGAGCCCCCCCAACCAGCCCAATGAGCCTCCACTGCCCTCCCAGCTGCTGCTGGTCCCATGGCTTTTCAAGTAGCCGTTGCTACTTCCCTGCTCTCAATGCCTCACTGGTTCCCAGGCCTCTATTCTCTCAGCCCCTGCCCTCCAGCTGCCACCCCCTGCTCCTGAGCCTTCACTTCTGGGCACCCTACCTGCAACTTGCCCAGCTCCTGCGCCCCTCCCAGTACCTTGCCCAGCAATGTGGGCAGGCACACTTGCCTTCAAAGGGGCCCACTATAGAACTCCTCCCTGGCCAGGCCTGGGCTGCATGGCACCATTTTAAATTTCCTGGTTCCCACTCTGAGCCATATGCTTTGGTGGGCTAAGGCTGGAGATTTAAAAAGGCTGGCCCTGGCTGACCCACGCTCTCAGGCTGAAGCAGGCAGACTGCTCAGCCAGGATGCACAGTGCCTGTGTTCCTTCCTTACTAGGGACTGGGGAGAGCAGGGGAATGTGGGGCCATGACACCCCCATTTCAGTGGCAAGTGGTGGCATTTCTCAAGGAAGACAGTCTCACCCCCACCCCGCCCCTTTAAATACTAACTGCCCATGGGAGTGGTTAGCTGATAAGTCTTGCCCACATGTTTGGGATTAAGCTGATTGCCATATTTGGGGTCAGGACTGAATTTCCCCCAGGGCAGACTGGCAGAGACCATTCCTCTGAAGCATAAGGCAATGGTCATTTGCTGGTGGATTCTTATATCCTGATGTCTTTAAATCACTCTTTGAGGACTTCAATAACTCAGTCATAGATTAGGGGTCTATTACAGGAGTAGCTGAGTCAAGTTCTGTGGCTTGTATTGTGCCAGTAGTTAGACCAGAAAAATCCCTTCTGACCTTATAGTTTATGGCTCTATGAAGACACCGTCTGTGCTTTCTCTTTATGTTAGACACCCCACAGAAACACATGGGTACTTTTTTGTAGTTAAGAGTGAAATGACTTGCAAGTAACTAGTGTCGTCACAGATCTGTTTGTGGCTTTGGTCTTGGAACAAATCAGAATCTGACTTTTTATGCTAAGGTACAAAAGAGAAATGTATAAAGAATTATAAAGTTATTAACATCTCCTCTGAAAGCTTATCTGTGCCACTGCAATGGCCTTTATGAAATCACAATGCACTGCGTGTTTCAGGTCGCAATGAGACGTTGTTCAAAGCCTAGTGAGCTATTATCCTTTTTCTCCAGTTCATCTTTAGAAGCTTTAGTGGGACATGAATAAAGAAAATTTAAATAACCATCTGCAAAAGGATCAAGTATAAGAGATAAGCAAATACTGTTGCAGTGATGATTAAATAAATGGATAGTACCCCCTGCAACCTAAAATCCCTCAAGCACAGAAACTGAGAGTTTAAAATGGAATACTAATACCAAACAAAATTATGTGAATTGGTGCCTAAGCACTTTTTAATGTTGGAATGCTTAACCGTGAGAGCTTATTTTACGAGAGTCTGGAAAATCAATGGCCAAATTAAACACGTTGACTACTGTAGATACTTAACTGTTTTGTAGTGCTTTATGTTAGGTACTTATAAGTACAACACAATAACAGTTTGGATGGATTATGAGGCTACAACTAGCAGTGTTAATTTTGTACTTCGATTTTTATAACTCATAAGAGTACAGAGTGCATTTACCCCAATACATGTGTTATCTGAGTTCTGTTTTCCGGATATTCTGCAACAAAACAGCATTGCTACAGAGATGAGACATTACTTTGAATGGGTTGCAGAACTGATATGGAAAAGAGAGATTAAGTACACAATGAAATGTGTCTGTGTTGTCTGAGATACAGCTGGCTAGAAGGATGGTACACTTTCTGGTTACTCTGTTCTGTTTTTTTTATTGCTTTTGGTTAGGTGTTGTGTCTTAAAATTTAAGAAGGCGAAAATTGCAATCAGTCATGTCTACAAACAACTGGTGTTAATTTGGAAGCACTGGAGATTAAGGTTGATAGTGATCTAGAAAGAAAGCAATTCTTCAGTATCAGTATCATATCAGTTTTGAAGGCAATATCAGCAAATATCTTGTTAAGAAGAAAGAATACTTCCCTACAATTTCAGTAGAGTACCTGAGAAGGTTAAGGTATCAGATTCTAATTAAAGTTTTAGAGAACAAAGTGAATAAAGTGGATTTCTTTGGAAATTTAAAGGACTGTGTTTATCAGATTTCCAGTACAGTATTATAAATGTAAAAATCACATCCCAAGAGTATGAGATACTGTGAGCACATCTTTACTCATATATACTCATATCTCTTGTATACCAGTTATTGGGAAATTAATTGAACTATACTAAGAGAGTCATTTTATAATTTGTTACCTATTTTCACATTTTATTGCTTCAGTATTTGGAACGTCTGTATTTTCAGTGGGTTTTTTTTGTATCTTTTTGTTCTCACTGGAATTTACTCTCTTATGCTCTAATTTAGGAAAGAATTTAAGCACATGGTTAAATCAATCCTTGTTCAGGATAGCTCATACTTAACTTTAAGTATGTGCTGAAGACTCATTGTCCCAATATGATTTAAATATATACCTAAGGTTAAACACATGCTTAAATGCTGTCCTGAAAAAGGATGTTGTCATGTAGCAGGATCTCAGTAGCACAATTTTTTTCATGTCTTCTTTATGGCAGTATCGCTAAAAGTTCTGTGTTGCTGTCACTTGTCTAGCTAGGCCGATCATAATCATGTGACTGTGTAGATCAGGCAGCAGTGTTTTAACGATGTCTGAATAACATATTTCTGAATAACAATGCACTAAACACCCTGCAGGTACTTGTTCTCTCTACTATAAAAGTATCCCTCTGATAAAGGATCACTTTGCAAAAACAATATCTTTACTCTGTATATCAAGATTTCCTCTGTGACTCCCATGCTACGTTTCCTAGTTTTACCAGGCTAAGTGCCCATTTTCTTTCTTTTCTTACTCATCTAGATCAAACAAAGTAGCTTATGAGACTAGACCTGTATTTTTCCCAGCTTCATTTCAGAATCAGAATGCACTTTGTGTCTGTTACAGGCTGTGATGTATGAAGCAGAAAGAAGATTGATTTTCACAAGCTACCTTGTACCTGAAGTAATGAGAGCACCACATTATTTGTTCACTGAGCAAACATGACAGGAATGGCATAGAGGGAATTTATATATATATTCAAACACATAGGGGTCACATAGGTGTTACTTTTACAAAGTGACCTTAGCTTCCAGAGGGACACTTTTAAATCTGCATTAGTTTACAAAAGAAAGGCTGAATAAAGCTGCACTGCTAATAAATAATGTAAGATTCAACATAATGCAGAATATAATTTAAACAGGTGCTTTGTTTCTATATAAAGACTTCAGCTCAGGAGCATTTCTTCTGGTCATCTAGGACTTTCTAGAAATAGAACATAAAATATTGACTGTAGAAGAAAGAATAAGAGAATTCTGGTCTGTAATACTCTGCCAGTGAAAGCATTTATTTCTTGAATACTGAAGCAGTGTTTTATAGGAAAACAACCATATTTTTCCTACATGTAAACATTCTTAATGTGTACACAGATACGTGACATCTCTGGCCTGGCATGCAAAAGGGTCTTCAGAAGGCAGCTGGATCTCAAAAGCACTGAAAATTTATGTGTGTGTGAAACATGAGCTAATTAATATTAAGGTGCATCATGGATACCAAGTTATGTAAATATCTAGAAATGAGAGAAATGGATAGAAACATTTTATTTCTATTTAAGATGTTAAAAGGAAAAAGAATAAAAGTTGTTATTTTTCTTAGATTCTTTCATTGTAGTAATGACAGCATGTGGTTGCACTTCACTTACAGTAGGCATTCTAGGCCGGTTTAATGCTAGCCTAAATGGTTAGAAGGTACTGTAAATTCCCAGATGATTCTCCATTACTTGTGAGTTCTTGGAGGAGGGGGAAGAGGGGAGCTCCCCATCCTGAATTCCCCAGCAAGGAGTGAGCAAAAGAAAACTTGCAAGTCTGTGCAATGGTACAAAGGAGCAGACAGACATCAAATACTCAAGGAGTCGTGTGGCACTTTAAGACTAACAGATTTATTTTTCGCATGAGCTTTGGTGGGAGAAAATCCTGCTTCATCTGATGAACATGACTCCTTGTGGTGTTTTTTTTTTTTTGCTGGACTAGACTAACATGGCTATCCTTTTGGAAATCAAATACTCATCCAGGTCCTGGAAGCATTCCCAAGGTACTCGTGCAGGTTTGCCATACCCACCTTTTGGTGATCCCATTAGGTGATAAAACAGTGCAGAGGGCCATACCTACTCTTTCTACACGGGTTTGTACATTCTCATGGCAAGTACTTTGATTAACTGTGGCGATTGACCTTAGAGACTTCTACAGACAACACAGTGTTCTCAATTTTCCTGGGCAATCTCAGTTGGATTTGTGTCCTGAACAAAAGACATGCAACTGTTAAGATACTTTTGGCATAAATACTTAAGGTGGTCTAGGATTGGACTCTGGTATGATGTATTAGTGTGCTATTGGTGTACATATTAGTGGAAATATTTATTCTAAACCCAGTGTAGCAAATTAATATCAGTTTTCATTAAGAAATGGAGTTAATGAAGAACTGGTCACAGTGCAATCCTCTCCCATCCTCCTCCTGTCAAAGAGGGTTATATTGTTGCTAGTTTTGTTTTATTTTGTTTCAGTTGGGTGTGTGCCTAGAGTTTAGGGATGGCCCATGCTTTCGTTTTCCTGCCTGCTCATGCGCTTTGAAAAATGAACCCAAAAGGGCTATTCTTATAATTAATTTTTCTGGATCAAAATGTTGATACTGCATTGTTTCTAATTAAAAAGATATTGAAAATTTTCTTGTTTGTAGCTTTCAGTTAGAAACAGTCAATTTTTTGCTTCACATGAATGAAATTGATTTTGAAATTTCAACTTTTCCTTCAAACTTAATGTTCTGATTTTTGAAGTTTTAGCCGATAACAATACAACATAATTCAATACGAGCAGAAAATAGTACCATGGTTTTTGATAGTGGTCTCAGAAAAAGAAGGAAGAGAGGCAGAATGCCTAAGAGGAGAAAAACCTGTTCAGTTAATAGCTGCAGTTTGTTTATGTAGCTCTGCATCTCCCCTCATAAAGCTTGGAAATAACTTTTTCAGACCTCATTTGTTCTACTGACACAGCCATTATGTTTGTATAACAAGAGTATGACACAGAAATCTTGGTAACGGACTGAACTTTTATGTCAGGGACCTAGTTACCTGAATACATCAGGGTTACAAAAAAGGTTAATAGCCCTGTTTTGAGACTGAGGTCAATATTATCTGGCCTAGTGGCTACTTCCTGTTGCACCAAGGACTGTTTTGGAAATCAAATGCAAATAAAATATATTGTTGGTTCTGAAAGTGGGGAGGTGTAAGATAGCTTGGTGGGGGGGACTGAGGGGTACTTGACTGAGAGTGGGGCTGGGTGGCAGTGGGGACCTCAGCCTCACATGAGAAGCCCTGGACAGGTGTTGGGGTGGGGGACACTTAGGAGGGGATCAGAGGCCAGGGGAGACTGCTGTAGGATGCAGGGTTGACACTGCTTGCAGCTTAGGGGACAGAGCAGGTCCAGCTCTGTACTCCCTGAAGATAGCAGAAGCTGCCACTGCCACTACCTCTTGCAGCAGCGGCAGCCCACTGCTACTGCCAGGCCTGCTCTCCACATTGCTGCTGCCCTTGTTTTGTGCTTCCTGTGCTGCTGCTGCTGCTCCCTGCATATCTGCTGCCTCAACTCCTGCTTCCCACACTACGGGCCCTGTTTTTTTCCTGAAAGGGGGAAGGGTTTGGACGAAGGGTGGGGGGGGGAGTTATTGTTACACACAAGTCTATGGGGGACAGGGAAGGGTCCATTTACAAAATTTGAGACCCATTGAGATGTATCAGACCAAAAATAACCATCACAAACTAATGCAGCCAGGTGATGGTTGTGATAGAAAAAAACCCAAAAAACTTGTCTACACTTATTTTGAATGAAGGAGCCCTAATTCTAAATAACCTACTTCCCGGCCATGCAGGCATTTCATTGAGTTGAACTAAGCGTTTCCCTAATTCGAAATAAGAAAACACTAGTTCAACTTAATTAAATCTCTTTTTACTTCAAATTAATTCTTAATTCAAAGTTATTAATTTGAACTAACCCTATTTTAGCCAGGGAGCAGGGTTACTTTGAATTAAATGGGCTTCCTGACAGGGTACAAGGGAGCCCTCCCTGACTCCCTGGCAGAAGGGAGCTGTGTGTGGCTCCCTTTTGCTGGGGAGCCACACACAGCTCTTGTGGCTCCCTACTCCCCGGACCTGTGACTCCCAGCAACAAGGGAGCCATGTTTTCTTCTCCCTGCGACCCATGCGGGAGCTGCTGGTGACTGTCTTCCCCAGTGCTCCCTGGACAGAGGAGCCCCAGATGTTCCACCGTCCCAGGAGTGCCAGTGAAAACAGCTGCTGGTGCTCCCCAGAAAGGGGAGTTCCTTTCCCTGCTGGCCGGCAGGATCCTCCAGGGGGCATTTTCCCAAACATAGGCAGGGATCCTTCACTGGGTGTTTTCCCCACCATGAGCAGGGATCCTCTGGCAGAGTGCGTTCCCCACTGGCCAGCTTTCCCAATCTGGTCCCAGGTCCTTCCCTGCAGGCTGCAGGGGCTGGGAGCCCTATCTGGCTGCTTGTGCTGTGGCCAGGCAGCTAGGAGCCTGGTCAGTTTCATAGGCACGGAGTCTGCAAAGTTGACCAGGCTCCTAGCCGCCTGGCTGCAGCGCAAGAAGCTGGGAGCCAGATCGGGCCCCTAGCTGGCTCCCAGCCCCTGCGGCCTGTAGCGAGGGACTGGGGGCCAGACTGGGCACACCAGCTGGCAGGGAAGGCACCCTGTGGGGGATCCTGCTGGCCCCGTGGGGAAGGCACCTCACTGGCTGGGGGCTCCCCTATCCAGGGAGCGCTGGTGGCTGTCTTCACTGGCATTCCTCAGACAGGGGAACCTCTGGGGCTCCCCTATCCAGGGAGCATCAGGACAGACAGCCGCCAGCGGCCTCTGGGACAGGGAGAACCTGGGGAAGAGAATACCAGTGGCTCTCTTTCCTGGGAGCCCTGGAGGCTTCCCTGTCCTGGGAGTGTCAGCGGCTCTTTTCTGCAGCGCTCCTCAGACAGGGGAGCCCCAGCGACTGCTTCTCCGGGGCTACCCTGTCTGGCCTGATGTGGCAACCACTTCTCCAGGACTCCCTTGTCCCCACTGAGCCCACCTGCTCTCTTCTTGCCAGGGAGCGACAGGCCCGCTTGTCCCCAGGAGGTGTGGCTCTCCCAATTTGAGTTAGAGAGTCTAATGTAGGCTCTGTAACTCGAATTAATAAAGTCTACATTAATTTGAACTAAGAGTGTAGTGAAGACTCTCTAGTTTGAATTAATAACTTTCAGTTTAAATTCAAAGTAATTATTTCGAATTAACTAATTTGAAATAACCCTGTAAATGTAGAGATACCTAGGATTGGGTTCGATACGTCTAAGTCATTTGCTAACCTCTCAGAACTTCCTGATTGTCTGAATACATGGTCAATTTCTCTCAGCATTCATTTTATAACAGCTTGTGAGGGTGCTGCGAAGGAACCACCACTTCAAATCAGTGTTTGCTGGCCTGTTTTTTTGGGGTTTTTTTGTGCTTGGCAGTGTCTAGGTGATTGTATGTTACTTGTGTAAGCACATGAAAACTTCTTCTGCTTGTCCTTAAAAATAGGGAGCCAGTGTTTTTCTACTAGGTTAGACCTCTTGGGCACCCTCATGGAGAGAGCGGACATCAGTTTTGTTTCAGAGTCCAAGTCACAGCCAGATTTCTGTTCCCTGCTTAATGGGGTAAGTAGTTGTAAAAGCAGTCCAAACAAAAAAGTCAGTATACTTTCACAGCCCACAGAAGGCAAAGTCTTAGAGAAAAGGAGGCAAAGCCCTGGAGTAAAGAAAAACACAAAGTAATGGGCTCTTATCCTTTCTCAGAGGGTCTGGGTCATGAAGACTCTCAGGCTCTTTCTCCAGTCAGCAACTCCTGCAGTGAGTCAGCCCTCAGACAGGCAGAGGAAGCTATCAGCAAGGAGAGCCTGTGTCCCATAATGTCAGGCTCAGGACCATCCCGCTGTCTTGCAGTGCACTAAACTCCGTACTTCCACTTGCATATAGTCTAGCCTTGTCTGAGCCCTGTACCAGTGCTATACTTGCTCTACACTAGCTTAACTTCAGTCTTGGCACTGATCCGCTTCACCTTTGACTCCACCTCCTAATCCTTACCCAGCCCTTGGACCCTGACACTCTGGTTTTGACCTTTAGTGCATTTCTGAACTCCAGCTTTGGTATCAACTTGGCTTGTCTTCAGATTCTAACAGCCAAGCTGCAACCTTCGTCTTGCACCAGGTCTCTAGCTACTGTTCTGATTAATGGTTAATCTAAGAACTCTGACATTGGTTTGACCCCCCCCCCAGCACACTCCCAGATCTCAATTCACATGCCACCCTTGACCCAGGCCTTAGCTTGCACCTAGCTGTGACCTATGCTCCAAACATTAGGCCTAATTACAAATAACTCTGAGTTTCAGCTTTATTCCTTCAGAGTGTCATCCTAAACTGATTAGGAACCCTCTCATTTCAGGGTCCCTCTCTTTCCAGGTTTCATGAGCTTCACAAGTGAACTAGGTCAGGGATGATTTAGCCCAAGAAAGCTTCTTTTAAACTCTTCCTGACTGGGGTTTGGGTCTGCCTCACTGCAGTTCTACTTGGTTTTGCTTAGATGTCTTCCATTCTTCCTGCAGGACTGACCTTCATAGGTAGCTGTGACATATAATGTTTGTTCGTATAGTACAGCTTTTACCTTGTCCATCATTGACTTGAAATCTAATATTGTCTCTCGCTTGTACTGGGGTAATTGTATTTTTCCTATGTTAGTTTCTGAGCATATAGCTTTTTTTGTAGCTACCTCTGGGTAAACAGTCTTTAGATTAAAAAGTTTGGTATATATTGACTCTAAGGATTTTGTCCCCTGCCTGTAAGTCTCTGAGCTGGCAATCCTGGCAGAGTTATTTGTGCTGACATTTCTGCTGACCCATGTGGTTGTGCACTGTAGAGGCTTGACTCTCATTAGAAGATTGCTAAAAGGTGTGAGTTATGGGTTATATGTTCTGCTTACTAGAAGATGGCTTTTTAAAGACATGCAACAACTTTCACCTGCAAGTACTTAGATTGTGAGCACACACTGCTTCCAATGACCTGATTAGAATTAGGTTGGAAGGAATTTAGTGCAGTGGCAAAGTGATGGAAATGTTTCCATTACCAGTAAGCTCACTAAAAATATTGCAGCCATTGGTCTGTTTTACTTTAAACAACACAGGTGTGTTGTATGGTTAATGCTGGTTATTTAGCCTGTGGAAGTTCTGATTTATTATTGTCATTAGGATTAAAAAAAATCATCATTAGCATGATGGGGCAGTTCCCACTTAGTAAATGTATCAAAGCTGAAAAGTTCTTTTGTGTGTGCAGGTCAGCCTTTCAGGAGGATATCAGGGTCAACGGACCTTCTGAATACTAGCTCACCATAGTCCCACCTGTAGGGCTGCCATCAAGGAAGACTTGTGTCTTTTTAAGTTTTTGTTAAAGACTCCTTTTGTTACTCAACCACAAGTGGCTGCTGTTTATGGGCAGACTGGTTGTCTCTTTCCTCATTGCCTCCCTCTGAGGCTATTTTCTCAAGTCCTAGTTTTGTGGCTGTAGCCTGGGTCATTGTAGAGTAAATGGAGAGGATCTGGCAAAATCAGAGGGTGCAAGGAGGAGTAGAATTAGCCCCATTTTACTTACTGTTTCAAATCCCCTTGTGATTAGAATAGAAGCAGCTGTGCATGGAACCAACTTTATTGTAAGGGAATTTTGAATGTCACCAGCATCACAACAGGTGCAGTGGAGGACTGGAAGTGAAACAAGTAATTTCTATACTGTTCACATGAATGGCTATAAGTCAATGTTGTGAACATGTATCTCTATTTAATTTTTTTTTATTCTTTTTTTTTTTTTTTTTTTGGAAAGACAAACAATTAATTTTCTTTCAGTTCTGGGCACTTCAGAAACCTATAACTGATGATAGTGAATAAACAAGTAGCATTCCAAAAGAACTGGAGTCTTAGCACATGGAAGAGCAAACTGATGTCAGAAATAGAGTGTGGTTCACAGCATGCTGTGATTACTACTAAGACTATTAATCAGTCAGACATCCAGGTGCACAAGCTATTAGCAGAATACTCAGTATTGCATTTCCCCATCTCTGTGTTATCTCTGCGGTTACTAAGAAATGTACGTATAACCTGAGTGGAACACACCTTATGTAGTAAATGTGTTACTTCTGTCAAAGAGAGTTTAATTCTGTTTGTTCTGAATTCAGATGTTAAAGGGCATTGGCACACTTTAGATTAAAATCTTCTCATTGGTCTGTTAATTTGAATCGCATGTGTTTTACAGCAAATCCTTATGTATTTTCTTCTAATTACAAGGGGTGATTTGACCTCATCTTCCTGTACATGCTGTTCCCCAGTGTTTGAACCTTAACAACTGCTTTGATTTGCTGTTACAGTGTGACCTGATTCTATGACTTACACTTCCCTGCATTTGCTTTCCTCTCATTCTGTAAGTTCCCCCATCTACAAAGCATCTGACAAAGTTGGGTTTTCTCCCATGAAAGCTCATGTGACAAGTAAATTTGTTAGTCTTTAAGTGCCACAGGACTCCTTGTTTGTTTTGCTGAACTAGACTAACATGGCTACCCCTTTGGAATGTGTTTTACAGGTGGCCCAGTATGAAATCTTTCCTATGTTTAATAAGATCATACCTGTCTTTCTGTAGGAGATTCATGTTTTGGGGGTTGATGTCTGCATCACTAATGTGTATGGTCCTGGTAGGAAAAACAAAAGAAATTGGTATTGCTCTTATGTGGAAAGAGATCTGGAATTTAGCAGTCTAATGTTTAATTCTGAATGATAGTATAGTACAGTATACTTTTTCATAGCACTTGTGGTTGTCAGGGTTATGTTGTGCATGAACAGAGCCAAAACGAAAGAGGATAGAGTCTTTTTAATATTGACTTCTTATGAATGCAATAGGGGAGAACTCTGGAAATTGCAGAAAAGGTCTGAAGCAGTGCAGATTTTTCTGCTCTGAAGCAAAAAGGCAGCATAGCTCCAGGTACTGTCAAATAATAGTAATTTTGTTCAAATAGTCAAGTTTTCAGCTTTTTCAGTGTAAATCGTATGGAATAGGCATCATTGTCCTCTTGACCTATCACCAGAAATATGACAATCCTGCAGTACTGTTTCTCAACCAGCTCCTTAGAGGTCTTCCATGGAGAATGAAAAGTGAGAGCAGGTTTCATTATAACACATCTCATCAGTCTCTGCAGAATACTAATACTCTAGCACTATAGCTAGTGTTCCTGTTCTTGTTTTTTGGCACCTGGACATCTACATTGCATAAAGCTGCACTAATGTAATCAATGTTCAATCTTTCATTTCATCATCATGTCTTAGTGCCATCAGATACTGCTGTAGTCATAATCAACACATCATAATGCAACATCAGTTCCTCATGTTGCAATTACTTTGTGACTTTCTGAAATTCCCTTTGACATAGTATTCCTATCTATTCTTGTCCATTGGGGTAGTCAAGGAATGATACAAATGATTATATCCATCATCAGGACTTGTATGCAAGACTTTTAAAAGGTAGCCTTAAAGTTTTATGGCAAATATCTTTGCAGTAGATTTAGAGGGTCAAATCAACTTTTGACTGAGCAATGATGATGCAAAGGGTGAGACCTGCTCCAGGAAGCTCTGCTGCATCCCAGGATGGCTTCAGAGCAGGCGAGGGTTGGCCCGGTTTTTATGGATGTAATCCCTTGAGAAGCTTTTCTGGTGGAGACATAGCTTGAGGCTTCATAGATGTGCTTCTGATGCAGGGCTCAGTTATCCTCTGAATCCTAGAGATGGTCCTTCTGTGTCAGGGAGGGGGAACATCGGTAAGGCAGGGAGGGGAAGACTGCACCTTATATGCTGCACCTCTTCTATGGCTCAAAAAGATTTCGAACTAAGGGTTGTCAAACAAGCACCTTTTACAAGCTTTAAATTCAGTTTACAATGGCAAAGAGAAAAATGTTTAATTTAAACATTTATTTTGTGTATTTTATCTTTATTTTTTAGGATGAATAAGAGATACTTACAGAAAGCAACAAAAGGAAAACTGCTAATAATAATATTTGTTGTGACATTGTGGGGAAAATTAGCATCTGGGGCAAACCACCATAAAGGTAAGAAATTCTGTTCTATTTAGCTGTATCAAAGAACACATAATAATCTCTTTTGAAAAACTCAGAACTGTCCAGTTTAATGTCCCCATGTCACTTTTTCTATATTGATTTGCTTCTCAATAAATCAGTATCCAGGGACATTTTCAATGAACAGGGATGTTTCAATTTTTTGTGTGTGTGGATTGCTACCATGTGAATTTAAGTATTCAAATTGAATGGCTGTGAATGTCCGACTTTAGCAGCTGCTCTGCCATTTTGTTATCTAAAATGGTAAAGCGGAAAAATTGAGTAAACACATAAAGATGCTTCCCTCATAAAAATGGATACATCAGACAGAACATATAAGTGCTGTAGATGAGTTGTTGAAATGAGTCTCATAAAGAAACAATCTTCAATAACATGCATGCTGCTCTTGCATGCAAACTATCTGATAAAGACAACTTCCTGGAGAGCATGCACTGAATATTATTGTCTGTTTCCTCAATAATAATAATAATAATAATGAAAAGAGATTGGCAGGGGCAGGGTTGGGGGGAAGAAGGGGAGGTAAACAGTCTTCTTTTCCAGTTTGTCTATCTCCCTGTGGATGCCGCCACATGGACATTGTTGTTGTAGCAGCAACTCTAATAATTGGGCCTATGTAAGTCTGCTTTCCTCTTGGGTGTTCCAGCTTCTAATCTATATACTCATGAATCTGGAGAGTTCCTTGTAGTTTATAAATGCCTCTCACTTTTTTCTTTTTTTCAAATGGTGAGGGGCCCTAATCCAAGGAACGACTTCCCTTGATTTACAAATTAATATGAGACAACTTCCTGTTCTTTTCATAGTCAAATACGACTTCAGAAGCCAACTTCAGCCTTTGCAGTACAAAATGATTTTGAAGTTCCCATCTCCCTCTTAGGAGCACAAAGGCAATTTGTCTTCTGATTCCAGTTGAGAATGAAACAATAAGGTATGAACAAACTAGATGTGGAAGATGGATGCCACAGAGAGTTATGGAACTAAGTAGTACGAAGTGATATAATAAAGAAAATCATCACCTCTCTTAATTAAAGTTTATTTTATAATTTTTTTTGTGTGATGAGGATTTTATGAGTAAGCATTTCCTATATCTAGCAGTCAGATTTTGGGAGGGGCAGGGATATCTGTGGAGATTATTTTTCTTCAGATGCATTATTGATTGAACATTTTAGGATGCAAAAGCATTTTCCACATAGTCTCTTAACTTTTAAATTTAGTCGTGGCCAGAAGAAATTCTGACATGGTTCAGCAAATCACTGAAACTGGGGTCATGTCTTGTTGGAGCCATATTCAAAATTTCATGTGTTTGTCTTAGTTCCTGCTTCAACCACAATCCAATTTAAATTTTGCTGGAATGTGGTTGTTATTGTTGCTGAAAGATCTTTGTATTAAGGGTCTGTCTTCTTTATAACCAGCTTTATTGTATATAAATAAAAGATTTTTTTTCAAAGAGCATATTGGGAATTACTGCTGTGTAATTGAGAGGAAATGCTGTAAATACAACCTCCAGATACATACCCATAAGTGAGATCATAACAGAGTTATTTCTTTTTTTTTGGGCCACATTTGGTAATCTGAGTTCTAGGCTAAAAGCAGGGAGAACTTTAGGGAAAAAAAGGTGATTTGGATATTTTTAATTTACGAATGTGGGGGAAGGAGAAAGCCAGGTTAGTCTGTATTCATGTAGCTTAAAAAAAAAGCTTTTCTTTTTACAACCATAACTTTCAAGGCCTTTAGCAAATAATGTAAAGGAGGAGATTTGAGCTTCTGGAGAAAAATAAAAGGAAGAAAGATGATTAAGGTATTTAATTTAGCAAAGCATCTACTTTGCATGAGGATTTTTTGGTTGTGGATTTAATACAGGTGCAGAACATCTGTGTTGTTTATACATGCGGAGAGTTCAAAGGCCCGAATAAGAGCGAGGGGCACAAATGACATTGAAATTCAGTAGAAATTCTGAACCTAACTTCTTTTTTGGCCTTCGAAAAATCACCCCCATGGTCTACACTTGGAAGGAGCTAGGATTTTCTAAAGCAGACCTGACACCTTAGAATGCAATTTCTAAATACAGATTAACACAATGGTTTTTTCAGTCATGATTACCTATTGCAACATTAATCTTCATTTACAGATGCTCCTAATAACATATTGACATGATAGACATTAATTACTCTGAAAAAGCCTCTGCAGTCTATTAGATCAATAATCTACATTTTCAAAAAAATCTTTACGTTTATAATGCTGTAGTCACATAAAGCTCCAGTTCTTCAACACATTTGGTTTTTTGAAAGTGACTGTAAAAACAAAGAGGACATTCATACACACAACATTATTTTAAAAATGTTCTGCTCTAAACATTGTGTACAGTGCAGTTGTGAACAGTTGATTCTGAGAACTTAACAGTCTTGTTGCTCCTGAGAATTTAAGGGGTATGGCAGACATGAGAAACCCCAGTTCAGTACCAAGACAAAAGCATAAGGGCCAGCACGTTTGGGCCCAGTTAACAACCATATCCCTGAAGTCAACAGCAGTCAGAATTAGAGTGTCAGACTCCTACCGATCGGTACAAGATCAATGGGCAATGACGCCATCATCTTCCGTGACATGCATTCTGTCCATATACCCAGCTTAACATACATTACAGATCTGTCTTGAAGACACTGCTGTTTCAGTGTTTTCTCCACTAGTTGTTATAGGATATTTAGCATACCATTCCCTGAGTGAATAAGGTAAAACATGGCATTGTTATGTTCTGTGCATTAGGCCTCAAGAACGAGCCAGGCTTAACTGCTAAAACAAAAGTCACCCAGACTCCCCACCTCTGCACACACACTTGTGTGCATGCACCAAGTGTGTGAATCCAGGGATGAGACCACTATTGACATCCTCCTGGTGTACAAACCACCTAAGAGTAGTGGGTAGGGTAGCACTTGGTCTGTTCCTTTCAGGCAGGTACCAGAGGGCTGTGGTACATCTGGTTTCATCGGGGGAGGTCTCACCTCTGGAGATATTTATGCTGTCCTATCCATCATTATATTCAGCATATTTGTAACTGCTCATAGGTAATCATGTGTTTTAGCACATGCAGTAGGAAAGCAACCTCAAGTTCTGTATACCTTTCACATCAAATGCTCCAGCACCATTCCCCAGTTTTGTCAGTACCAGACAATTACATGAATGAAGGAAATATCAGAACTTAAATAAGAGAAGGCATAAATAATCTGCCTGCTGATCATCAAGATGTTAAGTTTTTTTTTCTGAAATCTTTGCTGTTCCTGGACACTCACAGCAACAGTAACAAGTTATGTCTTTTGCCATTTTTGGCTGGCCACAATGCTTCGCTTCTTCTTCCTGTAGGATAAGGATCTGACCACAGGCATACATGTGTTTTGTCACATGCAGGTACAGAATATGACAGTTGCTTGATGTATAGTGTTCCAACTGCTAACTGGGAATGTGTGATGAGAACACACCACACCATATTCTGAATTTCTGTGTCATTTGAGGTCCAGAGGGAGGTCCTTGGTGATCCTCCAACCTTGGCTTTCTCAAGGACTGCCTTTCTCCTCTTTGTGGTACCTGCATTTGTTAGGAATACTAAAATTCATAGTATCAAGGGCAGATATTTCAGCATGAGGGAGCAGGCCTCTTTTGGTGGTGGGCCAATGGCTATGAAATGCTCTTCTAGAAAAATTAGAATGACTACCAATCATACTCCTTTCAGACCAACATGTGAAACCTATCTCTTGCCATAATAGTCCCATAATAATAGCCCTAAGAATAACTTCAACTACTTCCTTAACTATAGCTATGAATATATACAACTAAAACCTACTCAAAACTCTTGCAGCATAGTATGAGGAAAGGGAGGAGAAAAATGTCTTTCACATTGTTTGCTTTATATACATTTGTTGCTATTTAAATACTACAGTGACTGGCATATAAGGAAAAAAAACCATATTACTCCACCTATCATTGTTCTTTCCATCTGTATTAAGACCGGGCAACTCAATGCTAGGGAGTTGAGAATGACTGCTAACCTCACTGTGTTCAGAATTAAATGAAAACCTCGCCTTTTTCACTTAGCTTTCTCTTACCTGAGCTCTTCTTCTCATGTGTTCAGGGGCATGCACGCACAAGCTATCTATTGGTAAGAAAGCTCCTGCATGCTGGGATGAACCAGGAATATTAATTCTTTTTAAATACTCAGGAGACAATGTTACTAGAGGGATGAGCACGTTATCAGAACCTAGATATATAGGGGGAATCAGTACATAGAATTAGATACATTTGTGCTGCAGTATCTTCACACACGAAGGCAAGTAAATAATGCAGTATTAATCTTAAAAAGGACACTGGAAAGGTTACTAGCCTAAAAACTGATATACCTGGAGAGAAGTGTTAACAGAAGACTTTTATTTAGAGAAATCCATAAAGGTATTTTATTTTTAAACTGGTACTGATCCTTCTCCTTCCCCCTACCTCCAGCCACTGCAGAACAAAGAAATGTGTAGAAATATTGTGCTCGCTGATAGAAATGGCAGGCCGACATCAGTTCAGCATCAACGGCTGCCTGCTATCTCCATCATAAGGCACATGCACTGATGTGCTGAACATCAAATCATATCCCATTTTTAAGGTTTCAAGCATGAAGAATGATCATCTTGGAAAAGTATATTGATATGTCCTTGTAGGTACTCTCTTTATAGATAAGACCACTGCTGAAGCACAACAGTTCCTAAGAGTCATACGTAGGCAGAAACCCCAAAGCTAGAATTTCTTTGGAGGTTTCTTTAGTTTGTGCCTTATTCTTAAAATACAAATGCTCCCAAAATATTGTTAACGACATACAAAAAAGCTTGAGTTAATTTCACTGAAGAAATAAAGCATAATTTTGAGATATGAGTGGAACCTAATGAACCTCCAAGTGCAAAACCCAGCCTTTTTATTGCATTTTAAAACCTTGGAAAAAGTGAACAATTACTCAAAAGCATCATTAATAATAAATATCTTTGTTTGTCAAGAAATTTCTTATTGAACCAAAAAATACTCAAGATAGACAATGAAATAATGAAGTCTGAGCTTGCTAAATGCATCTGAAGTGCTCAATGACTGAGAGACTATTTTACTTGAAACAAGTAAATGAAATTACTTATCTGATGCCTCTGTTGGTTAACATAAAAACATTTTAAATTTTTTTAAAAAGTATAATCATGCTTCTGATTAACTTGACCTCTTATAGTAAGATTGAAAGGGGAATTTCAATCAGTGTGCCATTTCATAGCAAATAGTTTACAGCAGGGGATGTAGTTATTGTGGTGTTTGAGGGTGGAACTTTGGTTCTGCAAGTTCAAAATTTTTGATATCACACGGTCCAGATACTGCTGCCCCTACCGTTCTGCTGATTTGCACTCAAATAGGAGTCTGAGAGTGAATGACTTGCAGTTAGTAGGTAGAAGGAAGATGAAGCTCAGCTCTTTCCTGATGGAGAGTCATAGAGCTAAAGTCAGGCTAAAAGAAAGGCTAAGTGAGCACCTTCGTGCAAATAAAAGGATGGCAGGAAGAGAACTCAGAGCAAGGATCAAATAGAGTTCTAAGTGATGATATTGTGCTCAAATGTCACCCACAATCCCAGATTTTTACTATAATTCTAGAGTAGCTGGGTGTTTCTGCTAAAGTCGGATTTTCTCCAACAAAAGCTCATGTGATATATAAATGTGTTAGTCTTTAAAACTGCCACCGGACTCCTTGTTTGTTTTATCTGTGCAATAGCTCATAATGCTAATATTTAAATTCTAGAGTTTGATGTTAACACCTCAGGGAGATGGATGGGGGCTTTCCCTGAGGCTATTATCTAAGGCTGTCTGTAGATTTAAGACAACAGCAGGTTGTTTCAGATTCAAGTTTTTCTTTTCAGTTACAGGCTTTGTGTACTTTAGCATTTTTTGGGAAGTCTCCAGTTTTTGCACTCTCCCTGGTGCAGCTCCATCAGTGAAAGGAATGGTGTGATCACCAGAAGAGCGCTTAGGATACCAACTTCTTTACAAATATTGGTGTGAAATGAAATGAGAAACCTGTTTGTAGCAGTAACAATCTCCTACTTTCAAGTGCTGCACAGTTATTTCCTGAAAGAGCTGTACTTTCACTGAGTCATCCTACTACCTTAGTGTAAAACTTCTATATTCTTTGAAAAGCATGTAAGTGTCGTCATAGAAAATATGTGAGGAATTCCAGAGTCCCTACAGTACCCTTGAGATGAATAAGCATTGCAATTGCTGCTGGGTCCTGCTTAAATTTATAACTTGATTTCAGTTATTCTCTTCAAACTTCTAATTTCCCTTGTATTCTGTTAAAATAAAATGAACCTAAAGCTGCCATTGGATGGTGTGATGAAGGGTTGGTGTGCCTCTTTGTGGCAAGGTGCAGTACTGTGGGGCTTCATTCTCTGTAGTCCTGCTGCTCAGGTCTTCTACTAGTCTCCTGTTGACTTGTCACTTGACCCTGTGGTTGGGCTGTCTTTGGTCTTGCCTCTTTTGGGGTAAACCAAAGCTGCTCTTAGAGTGATTGTGTATGTCTATTCCACTGCAAGGGGCAGGGTGTACCTCATGCACAGCTGTTGGAGAAGTTTTTCTCTGAGTGGTATTTGTCTGGGTGATTTCAGTGACCTCTGTTGCTGTGAGTTACTGCATTCCAAAACAAGAAGGTAGAGCCATTCCTGACCCCCCCATCAGTTTTTTCTTATAGCCAGTGATGGTCTCTGGAGGACTTCTCATCTTGCTATCACCAGTTTGTTTCCTTCATTCATTGTGTATAGTCTATTCGTCATTTAGTAGGTAGTTAAATATAGCATATAATTAGTGTTTAGGATCCAGGTTTTAGGTTCTTTTTGGCCAACCTTGATTCTAGTTTTTGGGACTGGGATTAGGGCCATGCCTCACTCCCCGAGACTTTGCCAGCCCAATAGTTTTGGTATCTTTACTCGATGTGAGGTGGTGTCAGGGAATAAACCAGATGGACTGGTAGAAATGTTTAACATGACTGCTCTTACTTTAAGGCTATACTCTACTTACATTCAGGCACTTACACATGTCCACAACAGGTTAGTAAACCCCCCAACCTTGAATAATTACCAAAGTCTGGGGAGGCTTTCAAGCAGGGGTGGGCGAAGGCCCACCCACTTGGCCCCAAGTCCTGCTCACTTTAGCCCTGAGGCCCACCCACTTTAGCCCCTGGCAGTGGAGTGAACTTTGCCATGGGAAAGGGCTTCTGTAACAACAAAGGGCTAAAATCTTTGTCACAGCCCACATCACTGAATTAGTACAGAATCTTGTATTTACAGGATAAGCAGAGTCCAGCCCCCCAGACCAGCCCCCTCCCTCCCAGGGGCAGAGTGGCTGGGTCAGGGGAGGGGCAGGAGTGTGGGGCCAGTCTCTGGGCTGGCCCACCCCTTCTCTGGCACATGGGGGGACCCCCTTACTGGCCAATTGACCCCTGGTCCCACACCCCTATAGGGATGGCCCTGCACACAGTTATAGCTACTACACCTCTTAACAAGGCAGAGTTTTAACTTTCTATATGAAAACTCAGGTCCGTTTCCCAAGCAGGGGTGGGAGGTGAGGCATAATCTTTATTTTGCCCCCCCTGGATCTAATGGGGGTGTTAATGCCACTGTGTGTGCTAAAGTTATCCTGTTGAATGCTGAAAGCAAAGGCTTGAATCAGTGGTGTGCTGTGAGAACTGTCCAAGTGTGACATGAAATTTTGTACAAAGGTAATGAAAACCAATGAAAAACAAACATTATTTCATTTTAAACAATATTCTATCCAACCAAAACTACAGCTCATAAAACTCGTGAAAATTAATCATCAAATTAAAAGTGAGGGCTGGTGTATTTTTTATTCTAAAAAACATTCTAAATGCAGGTGGCCAAAGGGCAAAATTGAGAGGATGTGGGTTTTTTTTTCTGATGGATTTGAAACATTAATGCATTTCATCCTTCTTTAGCTTGTTGTATGCACTGTGTTGCAAACCACTCTAGTAAGGCCGTAACCATAGTAAATGTAAGTAAATATGATGTTTATGAGCTATCAATTCAGTTGAAAAAAGTGGGTGTGTCATGGAATTGTTTGTCTCATTTCAATACACTTCAATGAGTGTTGTGAATGGGAGACCATCTGCTGTCAGTATAGCTACCACCTCTCAAGGAAGTGAATTAAACTATGCCAATGGGAGAAGCTCTCCTCTCAGTGTATGAGGATCATTACGTAAGTGCTAAAGCGGCTCAGCATTTTAAGGGTAGACCTGCTCTTAAGAATGCTATGGCTGTGAGTCAGCTGATCCTGTGTGTGATGTTTACTTCTGTATGCAAGTTTCAACACCGACTTCAGTGTTTAACACTCACTGAATTGCACTCTCACAAAGGGTACATCTACCCTGCAGTAAAACACCTGGGTCATGGAGTCTCAGATCCCAGGTCACCTGACTTAGGCTTATGGGGCTTGGTCTGTGGGTACAAAAAGAGCAGTGCAGACATTTGGGTTGAGGCTGGAGCCTGGGCTCTGAAATTCTGCAAGGAGGGAAGGGTCTTGGAGGCCAGGCTCCAGTTTGAGCCAGAATGGCTACACTGCTGTTTTTAGCTCTGCAGTCTGAATCCCAGGAGCCTGAATTAATTGACCCAGGCTCTGAGACTCCTCTAAGTACCCTCTAAAGGCTCTCATGAATCTTTATTGTAAGCATTACTGCATAATACTGGCCTAGTTAAACATAAAATAAGAATTTATAAGAAGAATAAACATTGCAGATATTTCTAGAAACTGAGGAATGATTCTAGTAACTTGCTTGACCAAGTTGGTGCTGACAATATTGTAAGTCTAAGGAAATTTTAATTTAAATTAGAAAGTAAAATGTTAGTAAACACAATTTTAGTTGTACATGTACTTTATATGAAATACAGAGTTGCCAAGAGAATGTGGCCTATCCCATAGGAAATCTTGTTAGCACCAGAACACATTAAACCCAGTTGTGACAGTTGGAGGGTGGTATCAGCCCCGTGCTTCTGTGCTGATATTCCATTAAGATACAAAAACTGAGGCTCTTTTGATGAAAGGAGTTTTTCAGAGAGTCAGAAGAGAACTGGAGGGAGTTTACAACTGAGAGTTAACTCTAAATAACCTGTGCAGTTGCAGTCTATTCAGACAGATTTTAAGGTTTTGTACTGCTGCTCGTCATTCTGCTATCTGAGCGTCTCTGTGGAAAATAGACTGGCAATGGCAAAATCACTAGGAGTTCACAAAACCTCTGACTCATCTTCCTTACTGGATTGTAGAAGGCTATGTGGACTAGGGATTTGGGAGATTTGGTGGGGAAGTAGTAGATCTTATGAATGTTGGACTGATTATGGTGGAAAAGCCTAATGGGAGGAATGTGTTGCAATTTGCCAAAGGTGGCCATACAGGATTCATCTAATTTATTCAGGATGTTCATTCCACAGCTGGATCTGTTGGATTAATTTAGATGAAATATATGGGCCTGTGAAGCTGTATGGGCCTGGGGGGCTGCGTATAATTACTTTTCATAATAATATTTCATATTTGCAATAACCCATATGTGATATGCCATGTTTGGTGTCAATAGAAAGGCTATAAACTGCTGAGAATGATTATATGGTTTGCATGTTGGTATCATGCCTGTGTTAGAAATTAGAAATCTATCTGTTTTTCTCTGTGTGTTCCAAGTGATCTGATTTTAAGGCATACCCAGACTGGCTGTCTGCAACAACATTATCTTCCTGATGGCTCATCAAGGCAACTTCCAGCTGACGTGGGCCTGGGAAGAAACCTGTTTGGCCAGTCACCCAAGCTGACCAAGTGATTCAACTCCATTTTGATTTGGCAAGGACCCTGAGCACATGGGGAGGGCCAGAAGGTGATAAAAGGCCACAGCCCATTCTTCATTTTGTCTTTAGTCTTCAGTCTGTCTGCAACCAACACCCCTTCTGGAGCTATTCTTCTGGGACTGAACAAAGGACTGAGACCCACCCAGCTGCTGCTGCTGCTGGGTGCACACCAGAGGAGTGGGACTAACCTGCAAACTACAGGATCTTCAAGGATTTGTTTTCCATGGACTCTAAATAATTTGTATGTATGTGATTCACTTTGACCCTTTAACATCTCTCATATTTTGATTGTTTTCCTTTTATATTAAACCTTTAGTTCCTAAAGGATTGGCTGACAGCGTGGCAAATTTGGGTAAGATCCAAGCCTATATTGTTCTGGGTGATGTGGCTGGCCCTTTGGGGTGAGGAGAATTTCTTTCCTTAAGAGACCCAGTGGCCAGAGGTGACCAGAGGAGCTTATGTGTGATAAAAGGGACTGTTTCTGTTTGGTTATGCTTGGTGATGACCAGAGTGGGGAATCAGAAGCATGTTCTGTTACTGACTGGGAGACAGGTTTAAGTACCACCAGTCAATGATTTGGGGATTTGGCCCCTGGTTTTGCAGCCTGCCCTGATTTTGGCACATTCAGAAGGTTATCCTAGGGGGTTCGGGTCACAGGGCCAAAAAAATTAAGTGTTAACGTGACCTTGATGCTCTCCTGCATTAAACGGTGTTAAAATATTGGTTCTGAGTTTGAAATACAGAGATATCAGGATGCTTAGTACCATGGTAAACACATTGTGTTAACCTTTTATTAAAGATACAGAAAAAGAAGGAAAAACAGTTACAAAATTTGAAATGCAAAGTATTAACTAAAGCAGTGGTTCCCAACCATTTCCCGGCTGGGGACCCCTTTTTTATTAAAAATACTCTGTGGCCCCCTGGCTGCATTTTTATCCTAGTGGCATGACTGTGCAGAATGTGGCCCCTGGGGGCAGAATGTGGCCCCTGGGGGCAGAATGCAGCCCCCACCACTCTAGGGGAGCCTCGGCTGTTGGGATCCAGCCCCTGTGGCATAATGTGGCCCCTGCTGCTTGGGGGAAGCCTCCCTGTCCCTGCACCTCCCCCTGAATCTTCTCCACTTGCTGTGGCCCCTCCTCTGACTCCCTCCCTGGTTCCCCCCACCTCTCCCTTTACCTGGCTGGAGCTGCTGCAGCTGGGTGCCCCCCCCGCCACTCTTCTGAGCATGGTCTAAGCATGGTCAGGAGGTGGGAGTTTTAAAAACTCCCTGCCTGGGCAAAGTTCCCTGCCAGCTGGAAGCTGGGGTCTCCATAGGAACTCAAGATCCTGGCAGCATCTAGCCCCAGCTCCTAGCCTGTCCACGGACTCCCTGGGGCCACTCTGTGGCTCCCCAGGGGTCCATGGACTACAGGTTGGGAACCACTGAAGCAAAGCTTTCATTTTAACAGCATCCTTTGTTCCCTTCCCATTTACCTGAGTGTCTTTAGAAAGAGGAAAAAACCTCCACAAAACCCTTGTTTGACTCTCTCTTAGATAGTATCAAAAATGATAACAACTATGCCTTTGGGAGAAAAAGGTGAGTTACGAGATCGGGGCTGCTGTTGTAAGTGTTATTGTTAAAGTCTGATCCCATTTCTTGAAAAATAAAAAAAGGCAGATCCATGCAAATTTGGAGACAAAAGAACAGCAAAGATAGAAAATGCCGCTGCCATCTTTGATGCTGACTTCCATTTGCAGCATCCCATTGTTAGAAAAACCCAGGACTGGTATACGGTCTTAACAGCCCTTCCAAGACCTTGTAAACTTGTACCAGAATTTGCCTGTTCAGGTCATTGCTTTTACTTGCCATTCTGGGCTCCAGGTTTACAGTTGTACTTTAGAATGTTCTCACTTGGTCAGCTGAGACAGACACTTCTGTCTAATAAGACAGAAGGAAAAGGACAGAGATGGGAAAGAGAAGAAATAAGGTGCAGAAGGAAAAGGACACATGGAAGAGTCAGGGAGAGCTAGATAAAGTCTCACATTCTAGGTATTATTTCAGATTCACTGGGAGCAGGGAGTGCTCATGATGCCATCTGGGTTCCTCTCTTTGAGCATATTCCCTGTCAGCCTCTTTTTACTAGACTAAACAAGACAAACTCTTCCAGTCTTCTTTCATAAAGCAGGCCTTTGGTCCTCTGATCATCTTAGTAACTTTTCTCTGCATCCTGTTCGAATTCATCTTTCTTAAACATAGGTGACTAGAATTATACACAGCTTTCCAGATAAGGTCTCACCTGTAATGATCTTGAGGGTTCATTAAAGACGATACTACTGAATGAATAAGTAATAGAACTTTAATCATACAGACAAATATCCAAGTGTGTACCTGGGAGCAGCCATGTTAGATCTTCTCTGGGGCATGTCCCCCAATTTACACAACACTGGCCCATGCTAGGGAGTGTTTCTAAATTCACAACCTCCTACAAGCATATCACTACATCACCTGTGCCTTGTACAGTAGGATTAAGACTTCTCTATTGCTACTGGAAATCCTTTGCCTGATACATCCAAGGATTGCATTTGCCTTTTTCACAGTTACATCACATTGGTGGCTCACCATCAGGATGAACCCTCAGCTTCTAGCAGAAATTCTTATGCTTAGATCATAAATGTATGACCTTACAATTTATATGATTGAATTTAAGCCCATTTCTGTCACTCCAGTTCTCAGGGTCATCCATATGTTCCTGTGTAATCCTCCTCTGCATCGATGATGCCTCCTGACTTTGTATCATCAGCAAATTCCATTAGCATACTCCTTTTTGTGCTGAGGTCACTTAATATAAATATTGAATAAGTTTGGTTTCAAAACTGAACCTTCAGAAACAGTGCTAGTAATGTCCTTCTATGTTTCTTTCCTTTAGCTGGTTGCTTATTCACCTTACCATGCTTGTACTGATCCCCATCTTCTGCAGGGCTATGTCTATGCTTAGAAGGTTAGTTCAAATCACCTTAATTTGAACTAATTAAAGCGAACTAATAATGATTAGTTCAAATTCAGGTAATTCAAACTAATATGGCCCCACTAGGAAAACCAATTAGAACTAACATATCCATGGACAGGACTTGCTAGTTCGAATTAGGAGAGGGGCACCATGGGAATTGTGACAACATGGCACCAAAGAAGGGCCATGCCACTACCCAGAGCTGGATGGCAGGGAAAGCATCCCCCACCTGGCTATAGCCCCGCTGAGTTAGGGGAGAAGGCATCCCTGCTTCGCTCCAGCACTGCTGGCTGAGCATGGGAAAGGACCCCTGTGACCAGCTCGACCCGTGCTGCCCAGGCACGGGGAAGAGGCACCCCCACTCCCGGCTCCAGCCCTGCTGGCCAGGCAGGGGGGAAGGACCCCCCCGCTAGCTGGAGCTGCAGTGCCTGGGCATGTGGAGAGGTCCTGCATCTGACTCCGGGTGTGGGGAACACAGCCTCGTGCCCTACTCCAGCCCCACTGTTGGGTGGGGGGCAGAGGGACCCCCGCTGCCAGCTGTGGGTTTGCTTGCTGGGTGCAGGAAACACAGCCCCATGCCCAGCTCCAGTGCCCCAGCAGCAAGGCTGGAGCCGGGCATGGGGCTGTGTTCCCCACGTCTGGCAAGCAAGCCTGGAGTCAGCGGTGAGGGTCCCTTTCTCACCCACCCTGCCAGAGGGGCTGGAGTTGCGCAAGGGCTATGTTCCTCATGCCTGGCAAGCAAGCCCAGAGCTGGCCACAGGGGTCCCACTCCCCCCTGCCCTGGCAGTGGGGCTGGAGTCAGGTGCGGCGCTGTGTTCCCCGTGCCTGGAAAGCAAGCCTGGAGCCAGCCACTTGGGTCCCTCTCCCTGCCTGGGGCAGCAGGGCTGGAGCAGGGTGCAGGGGTCCCTTCTCCACACCTGGCCAGCACTGCTGGAGAGAGATGTGGGGGTCTCTCCCACCACCTGTCCAGCACTGCAGAGCTGGGCACGGGGGTTCCCACCCCTCCGCCTGGGGCCCCATGGCCCAGCCAGATTGGCGGGGTGGAGGGATGCCTTTGGGGCTGCTTGCCCCGGCTGCTGGCTGACAGGTGATTCCTTCCAGGGTGCCATGCACCCTATTGGGAAGTTTAAAGCACCTTAATTTGAACTCATGGTTAGTTTGAATGAATGTGTCTCCATTGGTTTAGTTCGATTTAACTAACCCTTAGGTCAAACTTAAGGGAGGTTTTATAAGTTCAAACTAGCCCTTCCTTAGTTTCAACTAAGGGAACTCCTTAGTTCAGACTAATGAAAGCTAGTGTGGACATGTGCTAATTTAGTTCGAGTTAAGCCTCCCTAATTCAAACTCAATTGTAAGTGTAGACATACCTTAGTATAATTAATAATTTTCTATGTGGTATCTTGTCAAATGCTTTAATGAAGTTCCAGTATATTAGCTTTGCTGCATTTCCCTTATCTGCAATTTGTTGTTTTCTCAAAGAAGGAAATCAGGTTAGTTTAGCAAAATCCATTAATCTCCTTTTCTGTTTACCTCCATGAATTTAATTATTCTTTTCTTCACAACTTGTTCCAAAGTCTTTCATATGACTAAAGTTGAACTAAACATCTATAACTGTACAGATAATTTTTCCTCCCTTTTTTTAAAATATAGGCTGTGTTCACACACAGGGGGTTATTTCAGTACGGTTGTTTTGAAACAACTTATATCGAAATAACCCCTTATTTTGAAATAACTTAATTTGAATTAACAGTTTGTTAATTCGAATTAAGGAAGAAAGCTCAAAGCAAAATAGCAGGTTCAGGCAACAGTTATTTCAAAACAAGTCACCGTTGTTTAGAAACAACATGTTCGCACGGCGTTGTTTCGAAACAATCATTTCGAAACAACGTTGTTTCGTCCCCGCATGGGGTTTAACTTGTTTTGAAACAATGTTGTTTCGAAACAATGGTTCCGATTGTTTCGAAACAACCGTGCGTTGTGTGAACTGGGTAGTTCTTATTTCGAAACAACCTCTGTTATTTCGAAATAAGAGAGCTGTGTGAACACAGCCATAGACTCATAGAATATCAGGACTGGAAGGGACCTCATGAAGTCATCTAGTCCAAGCTTCTTCTAAAGCTGTGCTATTCCCGCTAAATCATCCCAGCCAGTGTATTGTCCAGCCAGGTCATAAAAGCTTCCAAAGATGGAGATTCTACTGCCTCCTTAGGCAACCATTCCAGTGTTTAACCACCTTTCTGTGAGAGAGTTTTTCCTAATATCCAACCTATACCTCCCCAGCTGCAGATTGAAACCCTTGCTCCTTGTTCTGTCATCTGATGCTCCTGAGAACAGCCTATTTCCATCCTCTTTGCAGCATCCCTTCAAGTAATTGAAGGTTGCTATCAAATCCCCCTTCAGTCTTCTCTTCTGCAGACTAACTAAACCTAGTTCCTTCAGTCTCTCCTCGTAAGTCATGTGCTTCATCCCCCTAATCATTTTCATTTCCCTTCACTAGACTCTTTCTAATTTGTCCACATCCTTTCTGTAGTGGGGAGCAGTGTTCCCTCTAAGCTGCGCCAGCGCGCTGTGGCGCAGCCCGCCACAGCCGCCAGCGCAGCGGAAGCTGCCGGCAACGCACTGCCGGCAGCCTCGACAGAACTGCTCTGGGGCTGGGAGTTTTGAAAACTCCCGCCCAGAGAAGCTCCAACGGAGCATGCCCAGAAAATCTGAGCATGCTCCGTAGAGCTCCTCTGGCGCGGGAGTTATGGCTGGGCCCTCTGGCTCCCGTCCAGGCCCAAGGTAAGTGGGGAGGGGGCGAGCGGGAGGGGGCTGTCAGGAGCAGCGGGGGGGCGAGCGGGGGGGCTGTCAGGAGGGAGGAGCGAGCGGGGGGGCTGTCAGGAGGGGGCTGTCAGGAGGGGGGGTGAGCGGGGGGCTGTTAGGAGGGGGGCGAGCAGGAGCGGGCAGGCTGCCAGGAGCGGGGGGGCTGAGCGGGAGCAGCGGGGGTGGGGCTGTCAGGAGCGGGGGGAGGGGCTGCGCAGCGGGCCCCGCGGGGGGGGGGCGCAGCGAGCAACCGTAGTTGCTCAGCTGCCCTCTCCCCTTAGAGGGAACATTGGGGAGCCCAAAACTGGACACAGTATTCCAGATGTGGCCTCACCAGTGCCAAATAGAGGGGAATAATCATATCCTTCAATCAGCTGGAAACGCTCCTGCTGATGTAGCCCAATGTGCCATTGGCCTTTTTGGCAACAAGGGCACACTGTTGACTTATATCAAGCTTTCTATTCATGATAACTCCCAGGTGCTTTCCTACAGTGCTGCTATTTAGCAGATCAGTTCCCCAGCCTATAGCAGTGCATGGAATTTTTCTGTTGTAAGTGCAGGACTTTGCACTTGTCCTTGTTGAACCTTATGAGACTTCATTTGGCCCAGTGCTCCAACTTCTCTAGGTCCCCTCCGAGTCCTGTCCTTATCTTCTAGCATATTTACCATTCCTCTGAGCTTGGTGTCATCTGCAAAGTTACTGAGTGTGCAATCTATCCCATCATCCAGATCATCAATGAATATGTTGAACAAAATTGGCCCCAGGACCATTCTTGGGGCACTCTGCTTGTTGGTTACCAGCTAGACATAGATCCCTACCCGCTAAGCCCGATGATCTAGTTAGCTTTCTATGCACCATGTGGAAGAAGGAGCAGAAATGATGCTCTGGCTCTGGTGTGAGCCTCTGCTGGACCAGAAAGGAGAGCAGCAGCAGCAGCTTGCATGGGGGGCTGGAGTGCTGCAACTGCTCCTTCTTCCCTCCTGCTCAGGGTCCAGCTTCAGCTGAAGCAGGGAGGGAGGGGAAGTGAAGCTGAGCTCCGTTCCTGTTCTGGGGGAGAGGGGGCTGTCCACTCCCCTTCCAAGTCATGTCCCTCCACTCTCCCCCATCTGGTGGCCCCTTATGGGTGTCCATTTGTGGCATGTGGTCCTCAGGCCGAAAACATTCCCCACCCCTGTTCTACGGTCATTGTTTCCTTAATGGGTCCTTAAGGGAAGCACAGGCACAATGGACCTAGGAAGAAACCTGCTTACTGAGTCACCTGGATTGATCATGTGACTCAACTCCATTTGATTTGCAAAACTCCATACAGCATGGGGAAGGCCAGACGTAATAAAAGGCAGCAGCCCCATCTCCATTTTTTTCTTCAACTGGCCTTCAACCAACACCAACCTGTGCAGAGGCATTGCTACCGTGGGACTGTGGGGGCATCGGCCCCCCCTGGAACTCAGCACCAGCCCCAGAGTAGGGCACCTCTAAACTGTGTGGTGGCACAGGCCCAGTCTCTCCCCCATGCAGGAAACACTGTCAACTGTGTGCAGCTGCAGTCTTTACCCAGCTGGCAGACAGAGTCTTCTGGCTGGAAGGAAACTGCCCCAGGCTGGTCCTGGAAGTTTTTAAAACTCCTGTCGTGGGCCTGAGCCTGCTCAGAGCAGGGTCAGGCTGGGAGCCTCAACCTATGCTGTGGCTGCGCTCTCCTCTAGTGGCCAGGTAAGGGCACCTGGTTTGGGGACAGGCACTCTGACTCGGTGGGGAAAGAGCATGGGGGGGGGGGGTCGACCTGGGTCAGTGAAGGCCAGTGGCAGGACCCAGGGGGGGTTAGGGAAGGGCTTGGGGGACCACGGAGGGAGATACGGAAGGACTCCGGGGATTGCGGGGTGTGGGGTTAGGGAATGGATTGGGGCCTGGGCAGCCAGTGGAGGCCTAGGCCACAGTTCATCTGTATGTGTAGCAGCATCCCTGGATCTCAAACTATCCATCTGCAACTGGATAATGGACTGGAGGCCCACCCAGGCATTGGGCAACTTCCAGAGGAACTGCAAACTCCAAATTCTTCCAAGGACTTGCTTTACATGGACTTATTTGTATGTATGTGATTCACTTAAACCCTTTAACATCTCTCATATTTTGTTTCTTTTCTTTTTATATTAAACCTTAGTTTTAGTTACTAAAGAATTGGTTGGCAGCATGGTATTTTGGGTAAGATCCAAGCCTATGTTGTTCTGTGTAATGTGGCTGGCCCTTAGGGGTCAGGAGAACCCAAGAGACCCCAGTGATTAGTTGGGGATCAGAGGAGCTGATGCGGAAGGAAGGGGGCTGTTGCTATTCTGTTATGCTTTGTAATAACTGGTGTGTGGAATCAGAGGTATGGCGTGTGTTGGTGGGAGTGGCATGGGAGTCTGATTGGGAGGTTTAAGTACCACCTATCAGTGTTTAGAGAGTTGACTCTCAGTTTTGCAGTTTGCCCTGATTTTTGCATGTTCAGGAGGTTATCCCAGGAGGCCCGGGTCACAGCAGTGTAGGACTTTAATACAATATCTGTTAAAATTTAGAGACTAATAGATGACAACTGAAGACATTCAAATGATTGAACTTTTGCTATTTCATAAAAAAGGGAAAAAATACATTCATTGCTACAACTACACCTATACAGTTACAATTGTTTACTGGGATTTATATAGAAACAATCAAGCAAAATTTTATGTCTGGTTTTCTTCTTCATTTTCTCTACCATTGGCTCCGTAATTGTTAGTAGATGCCATGAAATATGTTTTTCTTTAGAGCAATACTTTAAAGAAAATATTAATTTATGCTTATTGCTTATGAATTTGGCTCCTTTATGTTTTTTAGAGGCAAGGAAGAAAAAGAATAACAACCTGAAAATTATTTAGTTTGACCATACTCTATAATCTTCATGTAAAACTTCTGTGTAGTTTTCCATTAGCAAAAGTGCCAGATCTGTGCTTTCTACTTTCACTAAGTATTGGTATACATTTAATAAAATTATTGCATCAAAGTTTGTCATCTTTTTTAGTTATGTATCTGATCATAACTTCCAGAAAGCATTAGCAGATTTCTTAATATTTTCAGGGTTTTTTTTTTTTAAATTTGTAATGTCTTTTCTAGAATCATTCGATCACTTAGGCATATGAAACAGTTGACAATTTTAATTTCTAAAGCTGATTTCCATATTAGAAACATGATATTGTGCTAACCCTGCTGTTACTTCTTCCTATAATAAGTAAACATATGGACATTTACATAACATAGGAATAAAATCTGCTTTTCCAGTTTCACACCTCCAGCATTTATAATTTGTAGCAATGATACCTGTATTCTCTATGAGTCAGAGTTCAATATGTTCTAAATAATGTATTCTGCTGGATTCCTTTTTAAGCTTGTATGTAGAGATGGCAAGCTGTTACACTCAGATACCATACTGATAAGCAAAACAAACAAGGAGTTCTGTGGCACTTAAGGTAACAAATTTATTTATTGCATGAGCTTTCATGGGAGAAAATCCCACTTCATCAGATGCTTAGAATAAGTGACCTTTACAAAAACTTAAATTAAAAAGTTCCCTCTAGATATCCAGACTCTTCAATTAATTCTGTTATTTTAAAGATCAAAATTCTTTTAAAGTAATACTACTTAATATCTAATACTGTGGTACATAATAATTTTATTGTAAATATTGTTAAGTATGGGCTTATCTCATGAACCACTGTCTCAGAGATATGTGAGTTTAAGGTATGTCTCTTGAATAAAGTTTTCCCAGCTTTAGCAGATGCTTATTTTCTTTCAAGTTTTACAGTAAACAGCTCATCTGTGGTTCTTCTGATGATAGTGGCAGCTGACTTTAAGAAACAGAAATGGCCTTGAATTAGTCTTCAGATTTTGCCTATTCTGCTGTCACTTTTCACCTTTTCATTATAGTGGAAAATCTTCATGGTTACAGCTCTCTAGGTCTAGAACTCTGAATCCTCCTTTTTCTGACAGAGCAGCATCTTTTATAGTATAGCTTTATTCCCTCTACAGCTTTCCTTAGAGAAAGCCTTGTATTCATGTTCTTAAGTTGTTAAGGAATTATGAAGTCAGTGAGTAATTAAAATAGTTCTTAGAAAATCCAACTATCATCACACTGTTTTGTACTATATTTATCACTTTCCCCTAAACTGAAGCTTGAATATGACTATTTCTCTAAGTTTACATTAATGGGTTATTATTAAATCCAAATTCAGATGTCAATGCTGAAAAGGATCTGGGTGAGTAGAATTTCTGTTCTGGAGGCATATACAGTGGGCCTCTAAGCTACAAAGCCCCAGGTCTCTTTGTCCTCAGAGTTCCTCACAATGCATCTCCACTGGAATCGTATTGCCACGGTTTCTGTGAGGTGTTGCTGCTTCTTGGGAGCCCTCATCCAACTCTTTAAGGTGGCTACCCTAGTTCAGAGAATGCTATGGAATAGCTAACCCAGCTTCAGTCTATTTTCCACTAGCTGTTCTGTAGCTATCCTGTAGAATTGTGTGCTTCTCCTTTGACTCTTCTTCCCCATGTGAGCCTGGAAAGATCCATGCCAAGGGACTCCCCTGTGGTGGAGATCATGGTGCTATATTTGCACAAATCAACCATTCTTAATCAACAGAGTTTTTGTGCATGAGTGAAAGAGAAAAATATAAGGTATAGTGAAAGCAAAAAATATAAGATTGTCCATGGTGACACAGCTTGCTACTGAAGGTCCCTCAAGGTTTTTAAATGCAGATTACTACTGTTTAGTTTCCGTAGCTTCCACGAAGTGCTGTGTATTTTCCACATATATAAAGGGAGGCACAGAGATTTTTTTCCAAACAGATTATAAACTACTGAAAAATTTTTGGAAATTCAGGAAGCCTGTTGATTTCTTAGCAAGACAGCATCCTTGGAACTCAACACTCAGACTCTTCTGTTTGTTAGTAGAAAAACTCCTCTAATATTTGTCATATTGACTGTAGAAATTTCATTAAATGGAAACCAGAAGGGGTACTGAGTGCTATACACTGTAGGGTGAAAGTACATATATATATGTGAGATTTCCAGTGAGTGAATATTGAGAAAATTAGGCATCTGGAAGAAATGGGAATTTTAGATTCTTAATTGCAGCATTCACCTCAGAACATCTGCCAGAGATATTAGAAGCAAAGATAATAGTATTGAAAGGAAGATGAGGAAAAACTATAATATTGTGCTATATTGCTGAAACATCTTGCATTGTCCATATTAAGATAAAGGCAGTGCAATCTTCCCCTGATTTTTGTTCAAATGCATGCCAGTGAAATGAAATGGGAACGTGCCAATATATGGTTTCAGGAGCCATTGGCTACATTTTGAGTTTGATTGATGCAAAATGGAATCATTAAAATGAAAACTAGGCTGAAATGGTGTTATCAGAACCTAGCAAATCATTCATTCACCACAAAAGGACATTTTGTAGAGTCAGAGACAAAGGATATCCTGATGATAAATGCCGGGGCACTGGGAGATACCAACAGTTTGATGTACTGTTCAAGGATTTCTGGAAAGCAGTGGAGCCACAATCCTTTCTTCCTAGCTCACCTCCAACTATTCTGCTCTACACTGGGGCTTGAGGGGCTGGCTGTATGATTATAGGTAAATACAAAGCTCTGATCTACTTCCCCCCAGGCCAGGAGAATTCTCATTTGGATAGCTATGCCTCCTTCTCGGCCTCTCTACACAGCAAGAAGGACTGGTGCAAGTCTAAGAATCCCCCCGCCCCCTGCCCCGGATCACATCATTGAATGCCTTTCCTCTCTTGCGGTTTAAGGTCAACACACAGTGACCACCCTTTTCACGCACTGTATTAACACAGGTAAATTTCATAGGTTTAACATTGAAAAGCTTCTTGAATAAATGTGGAATAAAAGGAAAAGGATTATGAGAGAACCGTCCATTTCATCAGAGAGGTGGGCTAGCTATATTATTAAAAATCTAGGGAACATACTAGCATTAAAAAATCCAAATAAAATCTATTCTGAGCAAAAATAGAAGATTTAAAATCTTGTTACTTATTTGCTTTTTAAAAATAAACACCAAAAGGATCAGTGAGCAGTGTTGCCTGTAAAGTGTCATATTTTAGAACAGCTGTTGTTTAGTTATTCAGGTGCCAAAGAACTGTTCAAAATCAGTCAGCTATTTTTAGAAATAGCAAAACAAAAATGATTTGAATAATTCTGAGGTTTGACTCTCATTTACACTGTTTCATTCCACAGCACATAAGTTCACATTTTAGACATCTATAAAGTGACTTCATAGCAGAAGGTGTAACTAGAGTAGTTCAAAGGGCATTGCTGTAAGAGAGAAAGATTCTATTTATTAAACCATAGCCTATACATTTTTTAGTTGGTTATCCTGTTTGTTTTTCAAATAATATGATTTATTTTATGATGGGTCAGATTCTACTCACCTCACTTGTAATAAGTAGTACTTTACTTTTTCAGTAGTCCCCTTGAATTCAATGGCACTAATCACAAAAGCTACATCTACACTGGCGGCCTATTTTAAGTTGACTTATGAAGTCGACTTTAAGTTGACTTAAGGTCAACCTTGCTAAATCAACTGAGGGGTATGTCTGCACTAGCAGACATACCCCCAGACCTGGGCTCAGGCCTCATCCCCTGTCCTGCCCCAGGATGCAATCCAACTCTGGGGCCCCAATCCAGCCCTGGGGGCCTGATTCGACTCCTGCTGCCACTGGAAGCAGCTGGGAGCTGGATTTGGCCCTGAGCCGCTTGCCATGTGAAATTGACCAGGCTGGGTCAATGGCAATTCCTGGTGTGGGGGAGAGCAGGTGAGGTTTGCTCTCAGCCAGCAGTGGTGGCAAGTGGCTCAGGGCCTGTTTACCTTTTAAGGACTGTGACTCTCTGCCACTATGTGTTTGTATAGCCCGATTGGGCCCCATTCTTGGGTGGGACCATTAGGTGCTGTCATAATAAATAATGACATATAGAGTAAGAATTTGAATTTAAAAATTCAAGACAAATTTCTGTGGTTATTTATTTATTTTTTAGTATCCCAGCTGGACCCACTTTTTAAATGTAAATGAATATTTATAGCATAAAAACTTGAGTAATAATAAAAATAAAGATAATTTTTAGCAGTCAATTCTGTTCTGCCCTGCATGCTTTTCAAGCACTGAAGCCTAAATCAACAGCTAATAAATTTGATATCTGCATGTGTGGGTGACAGTGTATATATGCAAAACCTATGTGCCACAGGGCTCTAAAAGGTGCATGTGCAAGTATTAATGCTTTAAAAGTGAACATACAAAAATGGAGACTGGACTGAACCTCCCACTCTTGTGAAAATTTGGACCACAGCTTCTGAAATAATGGAACTAATTTTATACCTTGTCAAAGCTTTTGTCTTATTAATCCCAAGACTGAAATGTGATCTCTAACCATAAAGAGAAGTAACAAGCTCTGTACCATACATGTTCTCACTTTTGTGAAGCGATTTTTGTTACTTTCAAATGCATAACTGCTAAGCACTGCAGCATTTTGACACAAAACAATTGGCTGCTAAAGCTGTGGTAAGCTACTGAAGTTTGAGAATGCTCTTATTGCATATTCTATTTCTGATTCCCTTCCATTTACTTTGTTTAACAATGCTCTACTACACCAAATATGACCAGAGGATTTGTGTTGTGATTATTCTCAAGATTTTACTGACTTGAGAGAACCATGAAGATAAGGTACCTACCACATACGTGTACGTGACCAGACAAGGTACCTTATGAATTCTTTTTTTGGCTATACCTGCATTGTATCCCTTGTTGCATTGCTTTTACAGGTGGCTTTTTTTCCTCCTACAAGGGCATTGTGCTATGACAACCTTCTCTTCAGCAATGAGGACAGATTATACTTGGCTTTTCTCAGAACCTGTCAGCACCATGGACTGAGGAAAATTATTTAATACCTAATTGCTCCTGGTTTTGGAATTCAGACTTAGAACAATGACAGTGTTAGAGAGTCAGCTAGTTACTTGGAGGTACCCATAGAGGTCATGAGTGATTTAAGTACTCTCCTATAAAAGTTTGGTGTGTTCCAGAAAAGTAAAATATAGTAATATGGGAGTGCATAAGTCAAGAAATATTGTAGTATCATTTGTGAGACAAAGTTAGGCACTGTGGAAACCTGGAATTTGCATATACATCGTATGTGGTATTTAAGGGTTTGTTTGTTTATCCTACACTTACTCTTCTGAAATAGTTAAGTGTTTGTTTTAATTTCATAGGCTGAGTGTATTAGCTACTTATGTGTCCAAAGATTTTTCAATTATTTGAAATTAAAATGGAGATTGTAAACTGATTCTTTAGTCACATTAGTCTGTGTTTTGAGGTCTGAACACAAACTTTTTAACTGAAAACCCCTGTGTCCTTAAATTGTGAAGTTCTACAGGCCAAACATGCTTGCTGCAAAAACTGAGCACGTGGTATTCAAACACTTTCAGTGTGTGCACAGATGGGCATTTACTTGTACAGTCTGAGAAACTGTTTGCCTAAATGTTTGTTTGCATGTGCAACAACCTGATCCACAAACTGTTCATTGGTGTGCAGATGCTCATTGTGCCCACACATGAAAATTTGGCTTGTAAATTTTTTTCCATTCACTAGATTTGCAGCATTTCTCCTCCACCACTGCAATGTTTGTAAAATGATTTTGGAAGTACCGAGATTGTTTGAATTTTTCTTTGCTGTCTCTATTGTAGTTATATCTGTAAGAGTAATTTCCTGGAATGACGGTCTCCAAAAGGAGCCTTGATCTGGCTTGATCTTTTGAGTCCTTCTTATCCTGAAATGGTGCTAACTGCTGTGTATGGGTCTCTGTCAAGGATATGGGTTCAAACAGGAAAGATTCTGATCATCAGAGCTCTGAAAAAGATGGAGAGGACACTAGTACTTCCAGAAAAGTAATCTACATATAAACTGGCATTAATATGAATTTTGAGGTGTGGTACATGCTGAGAGGCTCTCACTCTTTTGCAATTTTATTAAATCACATTTATATTATCCTGGTGACTTGTATAATGTTTTCAGCTTCTGACTATAAAGAGTAGTGGGAGTGAAATTTATCGTTTCTAACAAATGTCTCTATTAACTGAGGTTCCTTGTAGAAACAAGGCTATGTTCACACATAAACTGTTATTTCAAAATGAGTTATTTTGAAATAAAGTCCTTATTTTGAAATAAGGTAATTCGAATTAAGAAAATGTTAATTCGAATTAAGGGAAAGCCTGCTATCGAAACAGCTGTTATTTTGAAAGGGTTATGGTGTTGTTTCGAAACAACATGTCTGAACGCCGAAACAACGGCTATTTCGATTTCAAGCGAGGTTTTACTGTTTCAAAATAATGGCCATTATTTCAAAACAACGGGTCCCGTTATTTCGAAATAACGGAACGTCGTGTGGACATAAATTTTATTTCGAAACAATGGCTGTTGTTTCGAAATAAAACTCTCGTCTGAACACAGCCCAAGTGTCATATCTGGGAAGCCTGCTGTAAACACCTTAAAAGAAATCAGATCTGTAAAAAGACACCTCAGAAAATATTATCATTTGGGAATTCCTGAGCAAAAAAATCCCATTTGGCATTCCCCTGTGTACTTTCTCCTGTAAAGTTTTTAAAGCTTTTCTTTTGCCTGTTGAAGTTATGTTGTATGATGTGTGATTCTTTCATTTTTTTGTTCTTTTAAAGAATAGCCAGCTTGTTCCCTGTCTATTCAGGTTCATTTCTTAGATTCTGTCTCAATATTTATTGATTCATCATGCCCATGGTTTAGACACTTGCTATTTATATGGAATCAATAATGTAGAGGGAAGACTGTAGCCGGTAAGATCATTCTAAAAGAGAGGATTTCACAGGACTAGACATGTGCTTTGTTAGCTGTTTTTTCTAAAGGCCTGAGTTAAGTTCCTCCCTTGACACTGCTCTTGAAAGAGTTTGCCTGAGGCTCTACAGAAAGAAACAAACTTAAAATTAAGATCTTTCTTTCAGTGGGTGAGCTAAATCCTGGGACAGTCTACAAAGATTTTCTTGAGCATATGAGGTGGTGTTGTTGGAACCTGAAGTACTATAGAGGATTCCTTGGAAGAGGAGAGTAGGAGAGAGGGGGAAGAAAATAACTACTGTAGTTTTCTTTAAAACAGGAATACTTAGACATGCGTTTGTTTTGTGAGATGTATATTTAGATAATCTCATATTCTGGAGATAAGCTCTGGTTATTAGTTGACCAACTACAGAAAGGGAAAATATGTTAGAGCTGTGAAATGGAATGTAACCTACTATAAAAATGCACTGCAAAGGTAGAGAAACTTGTAAAACCTTAGTTCAGGTAAAGAGCTCTGCTGAGATTTTAAAAAAATCAGCCAAAATACCTCCAACCCTCCCCCCAAAAGCCCCCACCACAACCAACAAGTAAGTTAAAAGATTGGAAATGTATAATTTAAATTCTTAGGGGAACTTAGATTATATATTATCCTATATACATGCACAAAAGGCAAGATTTATCCTTTTGCAAAACTCCAAACTTGTGTATGTTGAAGGAGCATAATATCAAAGAACCACTTGGCAGTCCGAGAACAAAATTTTGTATTTGGAAATGATTATTTATAATGTAGATCTCAAAATAGTAATATTTTTGCAAGATCATCATAACCTTACTAAGTGAATTTTATAGATCATTAATAAAACACAAAAGTGTTTCTGATAGCACGTTCCATAAAATGGATTCAAGTTAAATCATCTTAGTGGTGCCTTATTAAATCAGCTGTTCAAGCAAGTGATGTTTAGGCCAATCCTTAGAAAGAAAAAAAAATCACCATCAAGAAATGATGATCTTGTGATTTCACCCTCTCCTTACTCTTCCTTTTTTCAGTGAAAGAAATGGAGGAAGTTGGTATGACACAACTATGGCATCATATAGAATTTTCAGGTTCCTTGCTTCCTTTCAGTCTTGCTCTATTTCTGGACTAAGTCTGCACTAGTCACATTAGTAGAAGATCTTCAAGTAAAGAGCCAAATCAAGGTGTTAATATTGACTCTTTCAGAAACATTTGATTCCATTGATCACAATGCTTGCTTGATCTATATCTAGACCTTAACTGGGATAAACAGTATATGTGGTTCCATTCTGTCCTATCAAAAAGTTCCCATCGGGGTTTGGGGAGTAATTAATCATCTACCCTTAGTGAATTATTCTTTGGTGTTCTTTAAATAAGGTCTGTAAGCATCACCATGCCTCCTTACAGGCAGGGTAACTGAATCGTAGAAACACTAAGTGCCTTTCTTCAAGTCAAAAGAGTGAGTTAATGATACATCTGGGAAAAAAAGCACAGGTCTTGTGACTCCCAACCATGTCAGCACAGGCAGATGGCCTTTACTAGACATCAATTAATCTTATCACTGGGGCACCTGAGATCTGCTGAGGTGCTTGACCTAATAGTTTCTACATGTAACCATGTGGGAGCCAGAGGCAGGATAGTCTAAGTAGATCTTGATTCTGAGATTTGCTTCCCTGTCTGTCCCACAGCACTTGTCTATTAGTGTACATGCTGTACTGTAAGGCTCTTTCTTTCTCTGGCTTTTATTTGAGAGGGGTGGACCATAGGAAATTCCTTCCCGAGGGGAAGGAAAGTTTTTGGTTTTACTGACTCTCACAATTCAGAGTTGTGTATTTTTGTCACATGTGCCCTTGACACTGCTGGTCACATTTTGGGAATGAAAGATGTTGAATAAAAAGTGAATCATTATGAAATATTCAAAACATATTTCCTGTTCATTTTGTAGATTATCATAGAAACCATGAGCTACTTGCTGTAGCACTGAAGACAAGAAAATCTTTTTTATTTTTATTTTTTTTTAAAAACTCAAATCCTGAAGGCTGTTTTGGGACATGTGCAACTGCTTCTTGCTGAGCTGAAATTTCTGGCATGTGGGCCATCAAGTGAGAGAGGGAAAGAGAACAAAAAAAAAATAGTTGTGCCACCTATTTCTTTCAGTGCCTGAGAACTGGATGTTTTCCTCATGTATCAGTCATACTCTTGAACCTCCATCTGTTGGAATATCTGTTAAATTGCAGAATGTCTACACACTTCACTGTTATCATTTGCTTAAGAGGTTTGATAACATCCTAGGAAAGAATGGCCATTCTACCTCCTGTAGTATTCATAAACTGCTCACATTACGGGCTCCACTGTGCCTCTTCTACACGACCCTGTGTCTTAGGTGATGTCAAACTACATCAACAAGTGGACACACAGGAGGCGTTCTGCCAACCAGTAGCAAAATATTGTATGATGCTCAGCTCCACTGTTGATACACAGGACAGCACAGAAATGGCCACACTCATTTCAGGGGCACAGCATTCTCTTTCTCACATAGCTGATCAGCTCTGCTGGCTAACCCTTGGGGAGGTACAACTTCACCACTGACAACCTACTGTTACTGCACATCTTTGGGGCATCCTGTGGCACTCTGGCTGCCTTTGATTGCAGTCCTGCATTCTCTCATGTGCTACAGAGGCAATTCTAGCTTATCTTTAGAGCTACATAAATGTAGGGAATTTCCTTCCTCTCTTCCTCTTCCTGTGTGTGCCTATGAGAGGATTAAATGATCAGACCACTGACCTTCCCCCCGACAACCCTCATCCCAGATTATTCAGTCTCATGGATCCATCAAACACAGTGTTTTCTAATGGAAAGTGGTGCCTTAAAAGGACAGGGTACACATGCTCACAGGGTATCTTTTGGAGACAGTGGAAATACTCATTCAGGATAGTTTTAAGATACAGTTTTTTGAATTCCTATATCATCAGTCATAACTTTGCTAGTGAATCCTCATCTGTAACCACAGCCATCAGATGTTGACTTTTGGGACAGAGACAATTGGCTCAGCTGTGCCAAAGGACTGATTGAATAAGATTAGCCTCAATAAGTCTGGAAGGATAAAATCAGATGACTTGGAGCATGCCAGGTCTAAGAGATTCTACATGAAGTACTCCTTCTGTGGTTTTATGTTTTGTAAAAAAAAATGATGTGTCCATCTGGGTCCAAGCCAGTTCACTGTGTTATTTCAATAAATCTTTTTCCTCACTTCACTGAGAACTTACTCCTGGTTTCCTTTTCAGGACTCAGGCAGTGTGTTGGGTATATTTGGAGCTCAGTTTCACTGGGTCATTAGTGAGCTGCTTTCAGGAGAATGCTTACACCATAGTTCTCTTGACGTTTTTCCCAAGGGGGCAAAAGTCTTCCCACACAGATGGCTATAACTGGTGGCTGGCAGACAACTGATGGATGAGATTTGCTCTGGCACCATGCAGCAAAGCATGCTTGGCAAAGTGATTGCAGCAAACCATTATTTAGCTTAGTTTTTAAAAGGATACCAGGGATGTTGTCAGCATACTGGCATGTGAACTCTGCTTACCATCTTTCATCTAACTGGATTTACTACGTTAATTGAACAGTAGAGGTAGCTGGGCTAACATCTGTAGGAGAAACACTTATCAAAAATGACTCGTATGATTTTAGAAGAGCTTTCTGTGGCAGCATTATGCTCCATCCAAGAAGTCTTGGGTTGCTGTTGGAGATGCGTAGATTCTTCTCTAACATGTACCTATTATCTGCTTTTGGTTTTGGGAGGCAGTCACACAAACCCAACCTGAATGGTCAAACAAGTATCTGTTCCTTTATTTGTAAGGATTTAAGTGAATAAACTGATTAGTTTGAAACCTGTCCCATAATGTTAGAACATAAAAGAAAAAAGGGATCCTAATGGAAGTGCTGTACATTTAACTGAGTTAAAAGAAAGTTTTTCTTTACGTAGCATATTCCACTTTGCTTGTGTATGGACTTTGCTGCTGCATTAGGTCTTTGAGACAAATAGTGTAGTGGAACTTGAAAACTGACTTTCCATAATCCTTTCATTTATATAAGTTTAGGGCAATGTGAAAAAAGTAATAAGTAGGGTTGGCAATCTACTCAGTTTACCGGTTCAGTAATGTCCACTGACCGCCTATTATTTGAGCCTGGTCAAATATTGCCAGATATTCTAACAAGAATACAGTGATGTAGGTGGCAGCTGCCTTTCTTGTTGCATCATGGTGCCATTCTTTCATTTCTTAGAACTAGCATTTTCTGAGTTAAAATACTCAGTTGAGTAACTTGTTTTTGTAATTGGACAAAGGTATCTATCAAAGACTATGCCTATTTGAGAGGATAAAGTTTTATTCTTTGTTGCTGCTCTAATAAATCAGTACTTAAAATATTTCACCATTTTTTTACCTTATTTGACCAATATTTGAGAAGCAAATTAACCTGTTTTTTTGACTGGTCAGGTGTCCAACCCTAGAATAGTTCCAGGGGGGTAGTTGTGTTAGTCTTTATACAGCAAAAACAAAAGTCCTGTGGCACACTAAAGACTAACAAATTTCTTCAGGCACAAGCTTTTGTGGGATGCATCTGATGAAGTGGATTGTAGCCCATGAAAATTAATGCCTGAAGAAATTTGTTAGTCTTTAGGGTGCCACAGGACTTCTGTTGTTCAAACACTAGAGTAACCTCTCATACACCAGGCAGCAAGATGTCTTTTATAAAGAGACTGAAGATATATGTGACTAGGAAGGAATTTCCCATACCACACATTTTTTAAAATAATTTGTTTATATACTGAGTTTTGTATCAGGCTACAGTGGATCATTCTGATTTGGTATGGCAGTTCTTCTCTTCCATGTATTATAAAACATTTTAGCTTGAGCTTCTTTATAACTGTTGATTTCTGAGCCTGATGCATAAATCTTTTGAATGTAAGATGTTTCCTTGTTAGTCTGTGTAGATTTTATAGCCTATTACTTCTTGGTGGTATGATCTTATTAGAAAAAGTTTTGCTAAAGTTTACATTTTTCCTTCCAGATGTTCATAGTCATCAGGTGCATCAGAGTGACACTGTGCAGATAAAAGAAGAGAGAAACTTGAAATAACTTTATGCTATTTTTATACCATCGTCTCCTTAATACTGAGGTTGCCCAAGGGCTCCCCCACCCAACCTAATTTACAGCTGCATCATTTATGCTTGTAATGAAACCCTAGCAGCCATGACACTGACCAGAGCTTACCAAAGTGTAGTGCAGTCCTGCCACACTTAAGTATGTTTCTTTTTCATAACTGGTATTCTCCCTACAATTGCCAAGAAGCGATACCTCCCATGTTCCTCAGATGAAGACTGTTCTCCTGTGAATGCTACCCCACAGTCACAAAATAGTTTAGGGAGAATGAGACAATATCCTGTGACCCTCTTCACCTGCCATAAAACCTGAGTAGCTGCTCCCATTATGTTCTTAAGTGCAAAGCCCTCCAGTCCGTGGCTGCATCCTGGGTGAATTCCAAGGGTAGGGCGGACTTCATTGTCTCTCTCTGTCCTCTGGCATTTCCATGCATGTCTACTACAATTTGGCAAATAGCATATGCTAGATATTTAGAAAATAAATGATTAAATGCTAGACTCTGAAAAAGATGAAAAAGGTTACTTCACAAGGGAAATATAAATGTGCATTTTTTTTTTACACATACTGTGACTGTGAATTACTTGGGTACACTGAATTCTTGTAGATGACACAGGTGAAGGTCTCTGAAGGAAGGATTCTAATCTATTGATTGACTAGCATATCTGTGGGGGAAAATATCAAAATACCTATTTAAGTAGCATGGAATGGTGCAAAGGGCAGGATGAAATTATTTGTTTTATGGCAGATTCCATTATGGTACTTCATGTGTCATCTGGAAAACAAAGCAGTGTGAGTGCTGTAACTGTTTCCCTTCCAGAGACCCAGCACTGCCATAATAAGGCTCACAGTCACCACTGATGACATGGGAGTCCTAAGGTTGCTTCAGTCATGGGTATAAAACATAATCCGAGTTGGTATGTGACCTTGGCTCTTGCAGCCATCTCTCCTAGAGACTGAAATCATCTTATATCCGAGGCATGTGCAGTTGTCAGAACGTCCCAGTTGTTATCTATGCTCTATGAAACAAACAAGGAGTCATGTGGCACTTAAAGACCAACACATTTATTTATTGCATGAGCTTTCATTGTAGAAAATCCCACTTCATCAGATGCTGTGAAGTGGGGGAACTTACAGAATGGGAGGAAATCAATTCAGGGAAGTGTAAGTCATGGGAACAGGTCACAATGTAACAGAAAATCAATTCTCTATGGTTTTTCATAGCAATATGATTTCTTAACTCTGCCATTAAGTACCTGATCCAAAATGCACAGAAGTCAATGAGAGACTTTCTGTTGATTTCTGTGGACTTTGGATCAGGTCCTTAATGGATTATCTTCATTAAAGTTAACTTGCATATAAATAAACCATTGTTTGCACACTTTTTGTTAATCAAACACAAAACTCTCCTTCACTGCTGTTAGGTAAACATAACACAAAGATGTTGAAATTAACCACATGAAATAATTGTTCTATAGTTTTTGTCTCTATTTAGGGCCTTCAACAGAAAAAAGCTGAGTTGGAAATTATGTCTCAGTCACAGATTTGCAGTTCATTTTACTTTTACATACACAAGTATACTCTTGCAGCTACTAGTATTTGTTAATATAGCTTCTAAAAACTATGAAATCAGGATTTTTTTTCTAATTTTGCAGTGGTATTCATATTCTTCCTATCTAGAGTGATACAGCAAGACTGATGTGACATATTAAAATTGCCAAAGTGTAGAGGGAAGATAAACTAAATTTACTTTCCACATCAGTCAGTATGAACAAAGCAAACATTCTCTATATGAAAAACCGAGTACTTTTTCTGGTCACTTATTAACATGTTGATTTATGTCTTGAACTGGAATGCATTATAATCAAACTACGAATTTTGTTTTATTTTTTCCTCTATTAATAAAAAGTTAGATTTCTTTAGATATTACCAGAGCAGAATTCTGAATAATCACTCATTGTAAAGCATGCAATGTTGTGCCATATTGGTAACGTGCTGAATTTTGTACAGAATTGCTTACCCCATTGTACCATTTTAGTCCTTATTGTAACTACTCATGTGGATAAGGAATATATGGATGAATAAAGACTACTCACAGGAATAAAGATTTGTGGGATAGGACCCCGCTGCTTTTATTTGGTATAGGATGTTGTGCTCCTTAGGAAAGAGAAGACTGGGAGGCCCATTCTATCAGAATGCTACTAGACTACAAAGTAGTAAAAAGAACATTGAATAGTGGAGCTCAGCTGAGCCCCCATCCTTGTACAGAATTTTAGTGACTTACACACACACACACACGTGTGTGTGTGTGTGTGTGTGTGTGTATCTATCTATCTATATATGTGTGTGTGTGTGTGTGTATATGTGTGTGTATAATATATATATATATATATATATATATATATAAAATTCCCCTCTCACCCCTATGGGTGGTATGTGTCTTCCTCAACCTCAGGTCCTCTACCAGAGGCCTGGGAGTTTGAGGGTTCTGCGCAGTATCTTAGCTGTTCCTAGCACCGCACTCTTCTGGACAGAGAGCTCTGATGATGTTCCTGGGATCTGTTGGAGCCACTCTCTCAGCTTAGGAGTCACAGCCCCGAGTGCTCCTACCACCACTGGGACCACTTTGGCCTTTACTTTCCACATCCGCTCTAGTTCCTCTTTCAGGCCCTGGTACTTCTCCAGCTTCTCATACTCCTTCTTCCTGATGTTGCTGTCACTTGGCACTGCTACATCTATCACAACTGCTGTCTTCTGGTCCTTGTCTATTTCCACAATGTCTGGTTGATTGGCCAGTACCTGCCTGTCCGTCTGGATCTGGAAGTCCCACAGAATCTTAGCCCTGTTATTCTCCACGACCTTCTGTGTAATCTCCCATCTGGTCTCGGGAGGGTCTAGCCCATACACTGTGCAGATGTTCTGTACGCAATGCCAGCTACTTGGTTGTGCCGTTCAGTGTATGCTGTTCCTGCCTGCATCTTACATCCTGCCACTATGTGTTGGGCTGTCTCTGAGGCCTCTCTGCACAGTCTGCACCTTGGGTCCTGTCTAGTGTGGTAGACCCCTGCTTCAATGGATCTGGTGCTCAGTGCCTGTTCTTGTGCTGCTATGATCAGTGCCTCAGTGCTGTCTTTTAGTCCAGCCCTTTCCAGCCACTGGTAGGATTTCCCAATGTCAGCCACCTCAGCTATCTCCAGCTGGTGTACAGTCTCTGGGTGTTGGATTTGGGGTGGAAACCTCTGTACATTGTGAGGAGCTTCTGGGTCTTCACATTGGCAGCCTCCATGTCCTCCTTTGGCCAGCTCACTATACTGGCAGGGTATCGGATGACTGGCAGGGCGTACCTGTTGATGGCGTGGATCTTGTTCTTCCCATTGAGCTGGCTCTTCAGGACCTGTCTTATCCTTTGGTGGTACTTGGATGTTGCTGTCTTCCTTGCCTCCTCATCGTGGTTCCCATGTGACTGTGGGGTGCCAAGGTACTTGTAGCTGGTCTGTATGTCTGCTATGTGGACTGCTGGTAGTTCCACCCCATCAGTCTTGACTACCATCCCTCTCTTTACTACCATCCGGCCACACTTCTCCAGTCTGAATGATGTCCCAATATCCTCACTGTAGATCTGTGTCAGGTGGATTAGCGAGTCGACGTCTCGTTCATTCTTAGCATACAGCTTGATGTCATCCATGTAGAGGAGGTGGCTAATGGTAGTTCCACTCTTGAACTTGTATCCGTATCCAGTCCTTGTGATTATCTGGCTGAGGGGGTTCAAGCCAATGCAGAACAGTAGCAGGGACAGTGCCTCACCTTGGAATATGCCACACTTGATGGCCACTTGTGCAAGCTGTCTTGAGTTGACTTCCAGTGTTGTCTTCCACAGTCCCATTGAGTTCTTGAGGAAGGTTCTTAGTGTCCTGTTGACTTTGTATAGCACCAGACATTCACAGATCCATGTGTGTGGCATTGAGTCGTAGGCTTTCCTGTAGTCAATCCAGGCTGTGCTCGGATTGGTCTGTCTAGACCTTGAGTCTTGGGCGACTGCTCTGTCTATGAGCAACTGGTGTTTTGAGCCTCTGGTGTTGTTCCTAATGCCCTTCTGAGCTGTGCTCAGGTACTGGCCCAGGTGGTCCTGTAGCTTGGCGGCTATGATGCCTGATAGGACTTTCCATGTTGTGGGGAGGTAGGTTATTGGCTGGTAGTTGTACGGTGCTGTTCCCTTGTGGGGGTCTTTCATGATCAGCACTGTCCTTCCTTGTGTTAGCCAGTCTGGGTGGGAGCCTGCTGCTAGCAGCTGGTTCATCTGTGCTGCTAGGCGTTCATGCACTGCTGTTAGTTTCTTTAGCCAGTAGGTGTGGATCATGTCTGGTCCAGGTGCTGTCCAGCTCTTCATGTTCTTGACCTGCTGTTGGATGTCCACTACTGTGATGGTGACTGGTTCCTGTTGTGGGAGATTGCTGTGGTCTGTTCTCAGGTCCTGCAGCCACTTTGCACTGGTGTTATGAGTCTTCTCCTTCTCCCATATGTTCTTCCAGTACTGTTCAGTTTCTGCTGTTGGTGGCTCTGCTGTTACTGTGTTGTTGCACTGCAGTTGGGAGTACACCTTGGATGGTTCTTTGGAGAACAGGGCATTTATCTTTTTGGCCGCTGCTTCTCTAGTGTATCTCCTTAGCCTGGTAGCCAGTGCTGTGAGCCTTTGTTTAGCAGTCTCTAGGGCTTCAGATGGAGTCAGGCCCTTGTATTTTTTCAGTAGCCGAATCTTATCCTTAATCTGTACACCCTTCTGTAGTTCCACCAGCTGACTAACTTCTGTCCAGGTTGCCTTGATCTTATCCTCCAACCTCATTTTCCGGGGGTGGTGGTGGTATGTACTGCTGTTCTTCTTGATTGTGTAGCCAAGCATCTCCAGGATTACAGAGGCTGTAGCATATACCAGTTCATTGGTTTGAGTTATGGTGGTAGGAGGAAGTGTCGTTAGGGCTCTTTTGGCATCTTCTAGCATACTAGCTGATGGTACTTCTCCAATGAGCCTTGGTAATCGGTCTCAAGGGTTGACTCTAGCTAGTTTATCCATGATCTTATGCCTCATATCAGCTGCTGGCCTCTGTAATGGAGGGGGTGGCAGTGAAGTTCCAGCTTCAGGTGTTGGCTGCACATCTAGTTGTTCTTCCAGGTTTTCTTGTTGAGTCCAGGATGTAATGGGGAGTTGGTCTATCTCCAGTTGTGAGAGCAGCTTCCTCTTTACTATGTTGAAGCATTGGGTAACTAGCTGTTTCTGCGTTAGTGTGGATGTAGGTCTTTTGTCCATCCATAGTTCCCTCATACATTTCATATATCCCCTCTCATTGGGTCTACTGTTGTAGTAGCATTCCATCAATTCCAGGTTGTCTTGTCTCATCCATGCATGGTTTGTTCCAGTAGCCCACTTATCGTCAGATTGTCCCGGTTCCCCAGCATCTGGCACAGACCTTGTTAATCGCGGTGACACCCGAGCTAGCATGACTCTTCTAGTTCATGTCACTGTCATATTTGAGGTAGGCAAGTGAGGTGTTAGGGGGTCTTTTTGCCCAAGGATCCCTCCTGGAAAGCTAGGTACTAACCAGGATTTGAACCCCAGTCTCCCATATCAAGGGGTGGTATGCATAAGCACTATGCTAGCCAGTCACCTATATATATATTCATGTCTGTTAAAGCAAAGGACTAATCTTGTGCATAACCCCCCCCCCCCCAACAAATTTTGCCACCAGATGCTTGTGGCCAAATCACATTAACCTGGCGGTAGCGTCTGTCAATTGGAAATAAATATATATTGAAACTAAATAATTGGCTTTTATGTATAAGTGGGAATCCATAGCATATACAGGTTAGAGAGCTTTTCATATTGGGTTTAAAAGCATTCTTTAACATTATACAGATTAAGGGATAATAACCATCTAGCCTTAATTTTTTCATTAGCATAAATTTCAGGATATAAAAACTCTGTAAATACTCTTTTATATGGCAACTGTGGACTCATTTATTTACATGAAAACTACCATAAAGTGGCAGATTAATTACAGAACATGCCATTGCAGGGTGAAGACATGATTATTTTTGTTATTCTAAGTTGCACTCTAAGGTTACATAAAAACAATGAAAGTCCTGTGCACCTTAAAGACTAACAACTTTTGTTGAGCATACACTTTTGTGAGCTGCAACATGCTTCCTCAGACACAAGGCTGAGATTATGTTAGGTTACATAATAGCTTCTGGAATGACTGTGTAATTATTAATAGCACTTTCTATGTATACAAATACTTGAGGGCATGATTCAGCAAATCATGCTCACATGTATGGTCCTCTTGATTTTATAGAATTAAACATGTGAAAAAGGATTACTCACCTTAATAAAGGTTACAAGATGGAATCTATATGCTGTATTTTTGAATAATGATTTTCTGTAGAATTCCAGAAATGCCATTCAATTTTGCAAATACTCAAGCAAGAACCACACTTTGAAGTCTGTACTATGAGAAGAAGAAAGAAGGAAAAAAATTGACTCTTCTAAACTACTAAAGCAGTTTGGAATGGTTCAGTGGTTTAATGAGGTTAATTTGTTTTAGGCTGAGGGAAGCCCTTTATCTACGGTAGAGAGGCTTTCATTTCACATGAATGTGACAGATATTGTACTTACTGCACTGGAATTTAATTATTTGATAGCACAAGAAACTGAAATTCCCACATTTCCTCTCTAGGAACATTCACAATATACACTAGATGACAAATAGAAAATAGAGGATAGTTGCCCTGGATTTTTAGTGTGTAGCCTTTTCTGAAAGATTTTATTTTTCTACTCCAAAAATGGAAACAATTTTACTGTATGGTCTCTGAAATGCTATCGTTGGCATTTGGCTATTTTTTGCTGTAATCAAGTCTTCACATATCACAGCATCTTTTGAAATGCTTTTCCTTACTGTTCACAAACATAAACAATTGTTTTATTTAATTAGATTACTCTGGCATAAAAGCCTTGAAAAATGCTCCATCTTCTCCCTAATGACATCAGAGTCAGAAATTAGCTGTCTTGAAAAGTTTTTGTTTCAGCAGTCGTTTTTTTTTCCCCTCAAAGCATTATACAACAACCTAACTCCACTAACTAGATTGCATTTCAGATGACTACTGGTGCATGTAGGTGATGCTTTATTTCTGCTTAGAAGGTGTAATATGGAGTCTCTAGAGAGCCAGTCAAGCTATGTAAAACTGTTAAATAGAAGAGCATAGAGGAAAACAAAATTTCAAAATCAATGACACAAATCAGAATACAGATAAGGATGGAATCTAATAGAGAGAAAATTAAGCAGGAACAAATTCACAGCTTGACATTACATTTCTTTATAGCTTCAGTGTCAGGTTTGCTATATGACTCTCATGTCAACTCACTTAAGTGAATTTGTGTTAGTTTATGTGGGTTTGAAATGCATAATTGCCTACTGTAATAAAAATGAATGTAACTGTTCAGAATAGGTAAGCAAGTCTATTTTATGTTGATGCCACAGTATATATTATTTGTATGAAATATAGTGTATATGTAATATATTTTACTGTAGTGTAATAACGTAAAGATGTTCTACACTCTATAAAACATATAAAAGTTTAGTTGAGAAAAAATGTGTAATTCTTTGAGTCAACATGTTAACATTCAGTTTTAACCCATATAAATATTTGGCAAGTAATTAAAAATAATATTACCGTGGCTACCATGTACCAGTGGGTCTAAAATTACCTGCTTAAAAGATCTCATGGGCTATGTCTACACTGAGCATTTCAATTCGAATTACTGAATTCTAATTGACCAATTCAAATCTCATTTGAATTCAGTCAGTTCAAATTGACATGGCCACACTAGAAAATCCAATTCGAACTGGCATGTCCATGAACAGAACTTGCTAGTTCAAATTCAGTAGAGGGCGCTATGTATAGGGAAAAATCAAGCTGTGGCTAATTCAAACTAACAGTGAATTCTAATTGACATGGCCACACTATGTCAGTTAGAATTACTCACTTTGAATTGACCCTGACTTTGATGGAAAAGCAGGTTTGACCAGTTCGAACTCTGCTTTCCTCAATTGGAACTGAGGAGTGCCTCAGTTTGAATTGAGGAAAGCTGGCATGTCTGTGCACTTATTGGAATTCAAATTGATGACAATCAATTTGAATTCACATGTAAGGGTAGACATAGCCATGGATATTGGGATTATGTGAGCCACTAACTTTTTAGACAAGATCAGGTAGATAGCAATTTTTATTAATAGTTAAAACTTTTTAAAACATAGAACAACATTTACTCAAGTTCAGTTTTTCAACAAGTGAAATTTCTTTTGAATTTCTGACCTGATTTGTCATCTTTCAGTGGATTATAATTTGAGTGATCCTGGTTCAGTCAGTCACATTGTATTATATCATTTCTGCTGTAACATTGTATGGTACAATACAACATAATCCAAGCTGTCACTGCACAATATGATGCTAAAACTGAAATATGTAAAGAGTGATTACAATGCTCCTGAGCTGCTTGGCTGGCTTTGTTTTAGTGAAAAAGATGTGATTGCTTGAATAAAATGTTCTAAGCAGTAGTCTTCATTTCAGTAACTAAGAGCCAGATTGTGGACTGCCCCTCTATGGCTGTGCATGGGGCAAGGGTGGAGATTTAGTGGTTGCCCAACTTAAAACAGCTTGCACTCTTGGGAGCATAGGCATTTGTTTGTTTCTGCTGCTCATTGTCTCAGGGAAAAAGACTCTGAAAAGAGGTCAGGGAAGGAGCATGGTTAGGCTCTACTCCCCCCCACTGGTCTGCAGAGTGGAGCAGGTTCACTGAGGAAGCATCTTTTGTATCTTGATAGGTAGTGCAATCTCTTTAGAGTTCAGCTTGGGTTATTGTGACTCTTTCTCAGCTGGAAGTTAAAGGCTGAGTCTTCAAGTCAGAATCTAGTTTTACAGATATTGGCTGCTTACCTGAGAGGGCAGTGTATGTTAGACTTATTATAGATTCCCCATACACTGCAGTATGCAAAATAAAAACAAAGTTAAAGCTACTTTTAAAAGGATACAACTCCTACATACCAGCTCCAGGCAAGAGCCCCACCTTTTGTATTTGTTTGCTTTACCAATTCAAGTCACCTTCATAACTTTTGGAGTTTGTGTGAGAAGGGATGGAGAGAATCTGTATTCCTGATAACATTTTATGAGGTATTTTTTACTTGCTACCTCTCCAGTGCCCCTTCCATGTGATTTAAATATAACTATCAAAGATGAGGCACTGTAGGCCCAAGGAAAGGAATTTTTACATCATATGGTCTAGCGCACTCCCCAGGTAACATCTCACAATCTCATTTGGGTACAAGTCCTATGAACAGAGTGACTGTCTAGCATTTCAGTAGCAGCTTTACCAACTGTCCTTGATCTGTCCTACAATTTCTAGCAGCCACTGGTGCAGACTGCAGTTTTGGTAAGCGTTAATTAAATGCAAATGTTACAATAATTAGTAACAATGCCTTAGATAGTTAACTTTTCCTCAAGCCAGGTTTTCTCATGGGACTGCTACAATCTCAGGGCTGCAGTAGTTCCTGTGACTGGCTTGCTCATGCTGAAGCAAGAGAGAATGATAACATATCTGAGTATCCATTGATCCACTGCACCAAAAACTTGCTTTGAACTGCAGAGAGCTCCATGACATCATATTCTTTGCTGAGGGTGCCCAGATCTTGATCATATCCACCTTCATGGAATTGCACCAGTTGACTAATGAAATGAAACAGTAAACAAACAATCAAATAATGGGACATTTCAGGTATCCTAAAGAAAGATTCTGGGACCTAATGAAAAACTGGATCTGTCTGAGACATTCCAAAATATATGGACATGCTGCTTTTTAAAGTCATTTCTGGTTGTCATCTTGAGAAAATATATTTCATTAGTTTATACAAAAATGCAGATGTGTATGATGTTCAGCAAATAAATATATTTTCCATGATGCTTTTTCTTAGTTTAAACTCCTCCCCTGAAATGGTCCAATGTACATTCTTCTCTAATTGTTCTTATTTCACAAAGCATTTTCTATCTGTCAGTTATGCTATATTTACTAAAGAAATAACGCTGCATTATAGAGTGTGTAGTTGCAATTCTAGTATTGTCCATGGCAGATCCCTTTAGAGAACAAAATGTAATATATTTCTAATTAAAAAACCAAAACCAAACAACTGTACCATGCTACCTAGTAATGTTATCACCAGCATCCTCCTCCTCTTTTTGTTTGTGCAGCTCACCATGTTAAGACTGGAACCTGTGAGGTGGTGGCTCTCCACAGATGTTGTAATAAGAACAAGATAGAAGAAAGGTCACAGACAGTCAAGTGCTCCTGCTTTCCTGGGCAGGTAGCAGGTACCACCCGAGCAGCTCCTTCCTGTGTTGATGGTGCGATGACTTCTCTTACTTCATTTTATTGTATTTTTTCTAGTGGGTTTTGTAATGCCCAGAGTCTGTATTAGGAATCTTTCTTTTAAGCATAGCAGTGTGTAAAAGTGTTATATAGGATTCTGAGATTTGAAAGGTGTCTCTGAGATGAATGGGAGAGGAGGATATGAAAAATGAATTATTTTCTATTACTCTATGCAAATGCTATGTCGAATTATTAGACACCATGTGCCTCTTGAGAAGCAAAATGTGTTCTAAATAATCGAATGCTCTTAGTGTTGTATCACGTTAATTAATTAAAAGAGTTTATGCATAAGTTACATCAGCATGTTATTTTCATATGCTGCAGTCTCATACTTCATTTACATATTACTTTGCCACAAAGGAAGCAAAACCAAACAAGCAGAGCATAGTTTGGGCTCATTTTAAAGCTGTTTTTGCTATCCATTGTTCAATATTAATATTGTACTTAACAAACTGGCATGGGTTTATGTGTTTGATTTGGGAAAATGTTGGTTCATTTTGAACACCACTTTCTCTGAAAAAGAACAAGGCTGTTTTGCCCTTTTTTATGAACTATATTTACTATTAATCTGTTTGCTGTCGTAGAAGTTGCAAATATATCATCTTCAGAGAATAAATTTAATCATACACTGGAAGTACAGTACTTCAAACACAATAGACTAACTCAAGAAGAGATTATGCTGCAAACTTAGAAATCTGAGCTAGAAAGATGATAGATAAGAAAAGTTGTGAAATTTGTTTCTGAAGCAAGATCAACTTAAAAAATGCAAAAAAGAGTAATAATAATAGTAGAAAGAGATGCTTGTTGCAAATTCATATAGTGTCCTTCACAGTCTTATTTATTATTTATTTAGAAATATTCTGATGTGCAGTGTAACTGTTGATCAATATACTGTTTTTTTAAGTGTGCAATATAATGGGGACTTTTCTGAACAAGTAAATGTGTATGTTTCCCCCCTCTCATAGCTTCAATAGTGGAACAGAAATGGTGGTGCCACATGCAACCATGTCTTGAAGGGGAGGAATGTAAAGTTCTTCCAGATCGGAAAGGATGGAGCTGTTCCTCTGGGAATAAAGTAAAAACAACTAGGGTAGGTACAGTGCTGACATCACTTGTTACCAACAGAAAACTGACACACAGGTCCTAAGTAAACAATCTGAAGGAAACAGCTTAGAAGAATAATGAAGTGTGGGTAAGGAGTTATACTGAGGTTGGGTCTCCTGACCTCCTACACTTCTCTCAGCATACTATATGGCTGATTGATCATAGCATGCATTGTTCCTGTCATTTTCAGGTTTGGGTAATGAGGAGAATAGAATCAAAACTCTTTTCAGTTTTTACTAATAATAACTTACATTTTATTTGGTGTGTTTATCCCCCAATGAATGGTTGCAAAAAAGGTAGCAAACTCAGCTAAACATTTTGTTGTTATCCTAATCCATGAGATATTGGTTTACAAGTATAAAACAAATGCCTTTGTTTTCAATTACCTAGAATTATCATATACCTGCACAGAAACTGTTGACTATGGCAAGCATTTACTGTGTCATCGCAGAACAATCTTCTGGTTATCTACGTCTAATAAGACTGAGAATTTATTACAAAATTTTGACAGTGGTACCATATGTTCCCTTTTTCACTTGACACTTTTTGTATTATTTGTTCGAAATTGCATTATGAGAAATCCATCTGATATTTTATCATACCAGATTCATTGAAAACAAAGTAAACCTGGTATAATATGTGCTTTCTAATTGCTAACACAAGCAAAAGAATAGAAGATTACTTACAATAAAATAAGAATTAAATACTCAGATTTCTAGAAACCACAGCTTCAGATCCATACAGGTTCAACTCAATGTTTCATCCCTGTGAGGGAAATTAGAGTCCATCCTGCATATACACAGACTAATAAATCTTTTGTGAGTAGCAATGGTTAAAGTTCGTCAGATGGATATTTGTTCGCAGGATCGAGCTGTAACTGGCTACGTTTTACTATATTTACTCTGTGTATGAGTCTCTTTGAGCCTGTGATGCAGGACAAAATATTTCTCCTTGCCTCATTTTAGTGTAGTGCTTTAAGCCCTGCAAATAGTGTAGTGGCTTGCACCTCTGCTGAATATGTAGACAGTCCTGGGTTCAAGCCCCAGGGGGCTGGACTGGATGATCTCATGAGGTCCCTTCCAACCCTATGATTCTATTCTATTATGTATGGACTGGCTACATCCCTCCAATTCCAGAGGTGGCTGAATGGCATCTGTCTGTCTGAATCTGTAAAGCACTTTAACATTCTTTGGATGAAAATTACTTCATTAGTATACAACATTCCATTTTTCCATCTTAAATCTTTTTTTAAAAAAATATTAATTTTTGCTTGAGAACTGTTCCCAACTAAATGTGTGTATGTACATATATAATGTGTGCGCACGCTCATTTTAGATTAATGTGTATGTGTGTATGTAGTATGAATGGTTTGAGTGTGCGTGATATCCAGTTAGAGGATTCCAGTCAGGGGCAAAGCCACACATGGGCTCAGTTGTGTTGGGGTCCACCCACTTGGCCCTGAGGCCCACCCTTAGCGCCCAGCAGCAGCATGAATTTTTCCGCTGAGGCCATGGGACTGCCCTGCTGGATGTGATGCCTCTCTCAGTACCTCATATGACTTCACTTTCAGTGGCCTGGCCAGAAATCAGGGGCTGGCTATGCCCCTGATTCCAACAATAGTAATTAACTACAAATGGAAAAGAAAGTGGTGAAATATCTCTAGTTCATGTCTCTCTCCTCTTCTTTTTGCATTGGACTTCTTCTTCATGCCTTTCTGCCACATTGTTATAACCTGTTTATATGTAAACTGTTTAAATTAGATGATAAAATTTGTAGGTAGAAGTTTTTCTTTTTATATATTTGTAAAGTGCATGCACTACATTGTCCAAATACTACACCATTAGGTATAAATGCTGTTGTTGTTAATGTACAAGCATGTCATTTTTGCAGTATTTTTAATAATAATGATAAGCTCCTGTTGTTATTATTTAACAAATAATAAGTAATAGGAGGCTGGATCATATCCTCCTAGAGAATAAAAGGACCAAGAAGGAGGAAATGTCAGCAAAAATGCTTTTGAGGATTCCACCCGTGTATGCTCCCTTGATAAATAGACCATAAGACCAAACCTAAAGCCCTGCAAATGCATAGGGAATTGCAGAAGCTTGGGGCTGTCCCCACAAGGAAATCATATCTTTGCTGCAGTTCTGGCCCCCTGAGGGGCTCTATTCCCTTACCCTCCTGCTTCCCTTGATGCCACATCCCAAGCACTCTTAAACCTTTCTATGGGCAGTTCCATGGAAAAGACAGTGCAATTCAAGCTTTTATACATCATCATGTTAAGGCCTACAGGTCCACTGCAAAGGATGTTTCAGCCTTGTTGCAGCATGGGAGAAGTTAGACCTGTCAATCTGTGGCGATGGTGGAATTTGCTGTCTCCTGAAGTTCTCTCTTGTTTTATCTGCCTTGCCACTGGCTGAGATGGATCCCTCTCCTATCCCCTCAGAGCTCTTATAAGAGAAATCTCAAATTTTATTTCAGGTTTACAACTAACAATTTGGTTCAATAATATGGAAGTATAACTTTCTGGGCTCTGAAGGCTAATCCTATCACTCTGTATACATGAAATCGAACCTTGAGACTGTTTGATTTTGAAATTCCCTGGGATGCCTACACTGCTGTTAGGAGGCTGAATGCCATCTTTGGCTTAAGAAAGTACCCTGTTAGTGCATACTCATCCCTAATATGGGGGAGAGGGCTGCAGTGTGTTTGAGCTCTCTACCTGAAAAGTTTTTTAAGCAAAAGGAAAAATTTGGAAGAGTTTACTGGTTTCAAACACCATCTTCAGAGACAAATAATAAAGAGTCCAACAAAGAGTCAGTATTAGAGATCCAGTATACTAAGCTTCTGATTGTCAAATGAATACTCATATCTGTTGGTCATGGATAATGCACAAGCAGCAAGAGCCAAAGGGAGTTGGCAAGTCTGTTTGATTTGAACACACAGCTAATTTTGTGAAGGTCTTATTGAAAGCAAGATAATATATTAGGTTTAAATTCACTTCTAAACACTGCATCAAATTTTCCTCTTCAATAATACATGTGAAAATAGTAGTTAGATTGTAGCCTCATAAACTCTTGCAATGAAGCCCTCTCTTCCAAAAAGTATCTGATTTCAGACCAGCACGTGGATTTCCAGACTGCAAGATGGCAGTGATGGAGTATTATGTTAGGGAATGGAGCCAGCCTCTGGAGGGAGGTTTTTTATTTGCACATTTCTGGTAACACACAGTAGCACCTTTTGATGGCTGTGGGAATAGTCAGTAAGGAAAGAGTCCAGTAGCATAATGGGAGAAGACAAATTGATTTTCTAAAATATTACCTGATTGAAGTGTTGTATGTTGTTCAGAGATGCAGGTGTCTAAGAATATGCATGAATAATGAATTAGAAATAGCATGACTATTGTGGTACTTAGAATTCAAGTGTTAAGAGTTTTCAGATGGTTATTATTTACACCAAGGATGCAGAAATAAGCAGTATATAATTATGTTGCAGTGGAATCACAATCCATACAATGTCAGTGTATGGCCAAGAAAGGAGAGGGCTAATGGGTTAATAAGGATTAGACATGGAGGAGCAGTAAATCTGGAGAGAAAGACTTTAGAGGCTGAATTCACCACTTATTAACATTTCAGTGCTGGAGTTTATATTCAGAAGGGTGGAATTTGTGCTTCTGTATTCAGAGAGGTCTGAAGAGAAAATTGCTAACCTAGCTAAAATAGTGATTTATTCTGAGGCAGAGATCTTAGCATATATGCCTGCCTTGCTGTGCACTGGAACTGGACAGAGTGTTTAGAAATAGATTATTAAGGGTATGAAATAAAAATAGCTCGGAGATTTTCTGGAGACATCCTGGGATCCAGGATGGGCTGCTAGGATTTTATGTTAAGGTAAAGCTGTTTGAAATATTTTTGACCTGATCTTTTCATTTCATTTTTTTCCTCACTTCTTTCCTTTTCGTTGACCCCCCCCCCAAAAAAAACCCCAAACCAAACCCTGATTTTTTTTCAAAAACAGTAAATGTTTGCATTTCAGTTTGGAGTATTATGTAATAACTTTTTTTCATTCTCCCATTCTTTCACCTATTATGGTTTTCAAAGGAAGAAAAAACAAAATGAGAAAAGAAATTATTTTACCTGCCAATAGCTAAAAAGGACCCCTCCCCACTTTTCCAGAGTGAAAAAAGAGAGAGGTGGGAAAAAATCAGAGTGAGAATTTTTTGCAAGTTAGAAATCTAAAAAAAAAATGTAGTTTGAATATTTTTGGGTGAATATTTTTCATTTTCAGTGAAATCTCATTTTCTAAGACAAGTCTCAGTTGAAAAACCTTTGACTAGCCCTAGTTAGAAATTTAATCTTCCGAAGAAAATGAACCAGGGGCAAGATAGTTTTCTTACAGCTGGAGAGAGGTGACTTTGAATTTATTTTGACTACTTGGAGTTCAAAAAGAATGGGCTTCTAAGAAGGACCAGAGGACTTCTAGTGTTCATCAAACTTAGAGAGATTTTGATAGGAGAAAACCACATGAAATATGTGAGATTAGGGGCAAGACCATTTGAATAGTCTTTGTGGGATAAACTAGGTTAGTCTGAGGCACACTTACTATGGCATAATTATGTTACATTGAGTTTGTTTCCTCTATCATTTAGGCAGTATTAAGAACCCTTGAACTATGGGATGTTCTAGAGCTGTATTGGGTGCAAACTGTACACTTGAAACCATGCTATGGGTTTCTGATGTGTGCAGTTTTTCAGCTGATGTAAGTAAGTGAAGAATGGGAGGAAATTGAAAACACTCAAATATTAGCATTCATACTGAACCACCCTTAACACCCCCAAAAATGCCACAACAGGGAGTGTCTTGCCTGGGTCAACTTATTTGGGCTTGTGTTTTGGACTAAAGCCATGAAGACTTATGGACTCAGGCTAGAGCCTTGTCTCTGAATCCCAGTCTGAGGGGGTTGGGTCTCAGCTTGGATTCCAACTGGAGCCCCGATGTCTGCACCACTATTTTTAGCCTCACAATTTATGCCCAAGTCACTTGACCTGGGCTCTGACACTCACTGCCACAGTTCTTTTTTTTTCCTTCAGTATAGAAAGCATAGAGTATAAGGCAGGGATCTCAAACATGCAGTCCATGAGCCGCATGCAGCCCCTAAAGCTATTTCCTGCAGCCCACAATGACGCTATCATTACAAATATTTGCAATACTATTGTCTGAAAAGGTTTCAGTGGTGCAGCCGTCAGGCTAACATACTAGTCCTCTTGTGGCCCTCCACTAGTGCTCATGCAGTCCTTGTGGTGATTTGAGTTTGAGACCCCTGATATAAGGTCAGATGTGACTGCCAGATGATCTAGTCCAGGGGTTCTTAACCTGAGATACCTGCCCCCCAGAGGTACAGGAAGGAGTCCAAGGGGTGAGAGAATAATGTATAATTTAAACATAGACCCTCCACCCAATATACTTCAAACATGACCTAAAAAAGCAATCAAAAATTGATAACCATTGAATTTTTTTTGGTGGGGGTGTGAGGTTACCTTTGGGGGTTAAAGTATGCTGGAATGCATTCTGGGGCCCACTATTTTTAGGGCCTCAGCATTCTGGGGCCCCTGACGATAGGACATGGAGCCAGAATGCTGAGCTCCAGGGCCCACCATTGAAAAATAGTGGGCCCTGGAATGCAGCATTCTGGGTCCGCATTTTATTTTTAGGGGGCTGAACGCTGGGCCTGGAGCGGCGTTCTGGGGTGCTCAGGCTGGGGGGGGTAGGGTCAGGGCTGTCCCTGGGCAGGGCTGAAGCCCTGCCCCGAACCCCTCCTCTTCCAGGACCCGCCCCATTCTGATGCTGGCTGCCTCAACCTCAGTCATGGCCCTCAGGCCTACTGCCTGCACCTCCCTAGCCATGCCACCGCCTGGTGAGTGAAGGGGCAGCCGGCTTGTGCTGGAGGAGAATTGGGGGCAGGGGTAGGGTGCTGGCATGCGGGTTGGCAGGAGGTGGTGTGTGATGGGGGCCCACCAGCATAGGAGGGAGGCCCAGTGGCACTGGAGGAGGCCCACCAGCATGGGAGCATTCTGGGGTCCCCCACATTATACTTAAACCCCTGGTTATCATATATTGCTGGAGGAGGTGCGGGGCCTCTAAAAGGTTAAGAACCCCTGATTTAGTCTGACTTGTATATCCTAGTCCACCAACATTACCCAGCACACAACCAGACCCAACACACAAAATCAAACCCAAGTATTACAGCCCACAAGATAATAGACAGTTCTGTTCCATGGGCAGAGAATAGGAGTGACTCAGGTACACTGATGGCCAAGGTCCCCTGCAATTAAATGAAATATATCCAGTTAATTTCAGCAAGTGACCCACACTTCATGCTGCAGAGGAAGATCCCAACACCATTGTCAATCTGCTTTGGGGAAAATTCCTTCCTAACGCCACATATGGCAGTCAGGTGAACCCTGAGCATTTCAGAAGACACATCAGCCAGGCACCTTCAAAAGAATTCTCTGTAATAAATCAGAGCCCTCCCCATCTAGCACTCCATCTTTGGCTGTTGGGGATTTTTGCTACTAGTATTTGCAGATGGACCATGTGCATTGTAGGGTAATCACAAAATAACATCCCCTCCATGAATGTATCAAGATCAGTCTTGAAGCCAGTTATGCTTTTTGCCCCCACTGCTTGCTGAAGGCTATTCCAAAATTTCACTCCTTTTGCTGGTTAGAAATCTTCATCTAATTTCGAGCCTTACCTTGTTGACAATCAATGTATATCCATATGTTCTTTTGTCAACACCAGCATTTAATATAAATAACTCCTTTTTCTTTCTGGTATTTAACCACTGAGATATTTATGGAGAGCAATCGTATCTCTCCCCATCTTTCTTTTGGTTAGACTATACAAGCCAAGTTACTTGAGTCTCCTCTTTTAAGGAAGGTTTCACATTCCTCTGAGCATCTTAGCAGGCCTTTTCTGCAGCTGGTCCAGTTTGAATTAATCTTTCTTAAACACAAGAGACCAAAACTGCACATAGTATTCCAGATGAGGTCTCTACAGTGCCTAGTATATTGGCAAGAATGCTTTCGTATCTTTACTGGAAATACCTTTCCTGATGCATCCTACAATTGCATTAGTATTTTTCATGGATGCATCACTTTGCCAGCTCATAGTTTGATATAGATGTACAATAGCAATTCAGAGAGGAATACCTTTAATTTTTCTCTTACTTCTGGGGCCTTAGGCTTTGGATCCACCTTAATAAAATTTTAAAAAATTCCTGAAACCTATTAAACATGCAGTTATGATCTGATTAAATATGTCCCATTTTGAATGTGAGTAAAATTCCAAAAATATGATCCAACAGTAACTTATAACCACTGTATGTCATTTAAAAAGTGACTTGTAGGTGTGAAATGATGTTATGTTTCTTTTGAAAAACACCTAATTTTTTTTTTTTTTTTTTTTTTTTTTTGTTGTTAAGTCCATGTTCTCTACCAGTTTACCTTCATTCACACCTTATGAAAATGTATTCCAGAATGCTGACATATGGTTAGGCTTATTTAACTTGAAAAGTGACTAAAATCAGTGACCTCAGAGATCAAACAACTATTGACAAGATGTATTTATATATGCTAATCTCTTTATTGAAGAAGGAAGTAACTGAAATCTGGCATTGCATAACAGAAAATGCTCACTCATGTTCTTTGGAAATCACCAGATCAGATTGAACCATGAAGTCCAATCATGCACTGTACTCTTAAAAATATGAAAGTGAAGCAATATTTTTACATATTCAGAAATGCAGGCATGCACTTTTGTAAATTCATGGTTCAATTTTCAGAGGTGCTGAGTGCCCATATCTTACCTATGGCAAGTGTGGGTCTATAGTACTCTTGCAATTGGGCTAGTATTCTTTAATATGTGGGTGGAAACAGTTCATGCCAGAGAGAAATCGATATTGAATATATTACCATATAACTATATCCCAAACCAATATCAGAAACTGACTATTGTAAAAACCAAATCTATTGCAGGGACATAGAGAAATAAAAGAGAAGTATTACAGAGGTAGAGAGAAATCTATATTGAGTGTATTTATCTACATTCCAAATCCAAATCTACTTTCCAAATCAATACTAGAAATCGATGACTAGTTTGAAGAACCAGAAATATTACAAAGACAGAGAGAAATCCATACTGAGTGTGTTTCTCTACCTTCTAAAACAATATTAAAGAGAGCCTGAAGTCAGATATTCATGATTTTCCATTTAATCTAATTTTACATCATGACATCCAAAGTTTAGGGGGAAAAATACCTGATATCAAACAATATGCTCTTGGAAGAGATGACGTGATGTCCAAACTCACCAGCTGCCCATGCATAAAGCCAAAAGGTAGTTGACATAACCAACTCACTACTTTAAGTAAACACTGTTTGGTATGTGTGCATTCACTGGCATTGATACTATAATTTCTGTTTCCCTTTCTCTTTCATAAAGATGCTGAAATATTTCTAAATTCATTACAGCAGCTGCTAGTGGCAGCATTAATTTTACTTGTATTTTAATTTTATAAAATAATCTGGTCACAAGCTCACTTGGCACTTGGAATAAAAAATAAATCAGTCAGATGACTACATTTGGACACAATGTTGGCAATGAAAGGAACAGACTCCTCCATCAAAAAAACAGTTTATCATCCTCTACCTACTAATCCCTCCTGTAACACCTCCATAAAGAGTAGAATCTTGGAGTGTACTGTGTAGTTTGGCAGATCTGAGGTCTTTTCAACCAATGGAGGAAGTTGGTTTCAGGATCTAGGACATGTCTCTGCTGTCACCCACCTCCACTTAAACCTTAACTTAAAGCAACTTGGATGAACCCCACTGTGTGGTGACATGGTATAGCAAGGACTGCATATCCTTAAGTCTTTGAGTAGCAAGAACTCAAATAGACTTTATAGTCAAAACCAACATCTTAAACTGCACCTGGAAAATAGTTGGAAGCCCAGACATATACTGGCACATAAATTGCCATACGTCTCCTGAGAGAAGATCTACCAGGTGAGCAGACAAATATGTTTGATGTGTGTACCCTTGGGTAAAGGAAACAATTATATTCTAGTACTGAGGAAACAGGACAGGGAGAACTGTGGTGAGGGCACTCAGTCAAAAGGAAAATTTCAGTCTCTTAGCCGGATCTAGAAGGAAAAATAGCATCTTTGTCCATTACTACTGCATGATGAAGTCACTTGGGGATCTACAGCTCCCTGATATTGCACATTTTAGTAACAAAAGTAGAAAAAATGCTGTCTGTTAAAATACAGCTAACCACTTCCCCAACTCATTTGTTCTTGCCAGTCAGCATTTCTTCTGTTTGATGTGGCTTGAGCTACAGCCAGTTGACTTTCCTCCACTCCCCAGTCTTAACTAGATAATGGTCAAGCTAAGAAAACACCCTATCCAGATATAAGGAAAGGCAGATGCCTCTGGATATCATTGCAGTCAAAAATATCTTCTTGACTAGAACAGGAAAAGTGACTCAGTTGAATCTCATGGCACATCATGCCATGGGACTTTGGGGGCAGAAAAACAATCACCAGACACATCCATTTGGGTTCTTGTGGAAACAAAAGAATAGTACTCCAATACCATTTCACCTGTTCCTGCCAGGGTTCAAAATCTTATCCACAAAACTGTGCTCACTTAATTTGAATCAGCAGACAGATAGAATCTTGGCTCTGTCTGTTACTAGGGAATGATACTCAAATAATGAGGCCAGAGCTATGTCTGTACCATAATCAGGTCTAATACCACACTGAAAAGTGTCTGTGAAATCCAAGGACTCTTGTTATTGTCAGAGGTGACCTGCCACAAACTTCTCAGAACAAGGAGGAGTAGAGACAGGATGATAATTAGCAAGATTTTCAGCATCAGAAAGTAAAATGATTATTTCCTCAGCTATTACTACTACAGTCATATCCTCCTCTTGGGCTGCCATTGCCCTCACTACTATGCTTGGGTCCTGACAGGGAAGAATGATAATGAATAAAAAGAAGCAATTCACCAGATCAGAAAATTTTTTTTGAAACCAAGCCTGATGTTGATGTCAGCGAAACAGCTATATTGGTTGATGATCTTTCTTCCCGAATCACAACAGATGCAGAGGCACTTGAAGCAGAAGCTGGGGGTGGGGGGACAGGAGCAAAAAGAAATATTGCTGTTTATGCTGCTAAGGTTGAAAAAAATTGCCTTTCTGCTAGACTATTCCTTTACCCCTTTCAAGATATATGGTGAGCAGGAGATAGAATTAACTTATTCTCATTAAATGGATTTGATCTTGAAAAATTGCATATGCTTTGTACTGCAGTTTAACTGACAGACTGGGTGTTAAAGGACAATGGGCTAGCTGAGGTTAGTATGGGGATATATATCTCACACTTTATTTCTTTCATGGAAAACTATTGTAGGCCATGGCGCCATTCAAATGAAACAAATGATTTCCTTTGCCTTTTGCTGCTGCTATTGTTAAATTTGAAATATGTCAGCCACTGACATTGTAAGCCAATGGGACCTAAAAAATGACACTGTCATATAAAATAACTTTAGGAGTTGCTTTCTTCTAATACTGAACAAGGGATTTTATTAGGATACCTCCCCCCACTGTTATCCATAAAGCTCACCTGTCTCTCCGCTTCACTGCAGAGTTCTTAGAATCTTCCCCTTCTGCCTTGCTTTCTGCTTACAGAAATAAAATACTTATCATCAATGTCTAGCAATATTTTGTGGTTCATAGAAAGGATGGGATCACAACACAGTTATGTGCACATACTGTAGCAAAATATTAGCCATAGAAAAGAGTGATTACTCTTTATTACAATCTCATTGTCATGGAGCTTCTTTTGAAGCCTTTGGACAATCAATTTTGAAAAGGAATTTTTTCACCACCTTAGCATTTATTTATCAGAGCTAGTTCCTGAATTCCACTATCTTATCATTAAAATGATACTGTCCAGAAGATGTAATTTTTCAAGATTAAATGCATTTCATGAAAAATATATAAATCCTCATGTTGCAAGTCCACTACTAATGGAGCTAGGGTACACCTTCCCCTGTGGACAGGTTAGGTTCTTGTACGAGCCACTGATAGAGACAGAATGTTGGACTGACCTGCTATAACGGTTTTTGTATAGTAAAGAAAATGGAGCCCATCATACAACAGAAGCACTAGGAAACTGGCTGAAGGAGATACTGTTTTCTTTGGACCGTACACAGATTTCTATGTCGGCGGCTAGGACGCCTGCCTATCCCTGCTCTCATTTTGTTCAAATCAGCAGCATCACTGCTTGGAGAAAAGGACCGGGCCTGGGCCCAGATTGGGTCCCCGGCCAAGGTTGGGGCCAGCGCTGGATCCTGCCACCCCAGGCAGCCCTGCCCTGGGTCCCTGGCTGAACTTTGGGTACTGGTGGTGAGACTTGGGGCTTTAGCGCTCCGTGCTCAACACCAGCGAAGCCACTAGTCCAAATACTGCCCTTATGGTAGAACCATCATTTTTCGCCAGCTGTAGAATAACTGAAAATTCTAACAATAGCTGCTGTGCACATTACTGCATTTTATGATTAGTATTTACAGGGATGGTCTTAGTGAATCCAATGCCCTGGCCAAAGTCACAGGTGGGGGGCACCCAATGCCACATGAGGGATCATTCTTGACTTTTGCTCCCCTACCTCACCTCCAAGTCCCGTCCCCCCCCCGGCATCACCACTATCCCTGCCACTGGCCCCCAGGGATGGGAGGGCCCTCCTCGTGTGGAGACCTGGGCAAATGCTCAGGCTGCCCCATAGCTAAGACCACATATGAGTATTTAAAATGTATCATGTGTATCCTTTTTTTCCTTACTTGCTGTATTTAGTCCAATATGGCTGAATTTCAGACCATGTGGGCCTATAGGTGGTTTTTATCTGTTTATATAGCTCCAAAAGTACACAAAGCTTAGGGAAAGCATAATTGCCCACAGAGCTTATAGTGGAAGTTTAGGCAAAGTGATAACAAAAACACAAGTACAGAAGGATAACAGGGAAGCAGGCTACAGGTTTGCTTCTTAATCAATGTTATTAGTTTGTTGGTGGCTCTTTTGTTTTTTGTGCTATTTGTCTTTATACTTCTATGTATAGAGTTTTTTGAATCTGGCTGGTTTTAGGCTATGCAGAGAGGTTTGCTTACAGCAGTGATCAGGATGCACATTTCATTATGGAGTGCAGAAAGTCTTGTGGCACATGCACTGAGCATCAGTAGTAGCATTTTGGTTCTTCATTTCTTCTGTCCAGACTGAGTCCACAGGTAGCCCGTCTTCATTACTAAATGCTCACAATTTAAGGTTCCAGTAGTTAAATTAATGCAGCCAATTTTCACATGCTGGGCTCATTTTCCAACCTACTCTTAACTGGTCTCCTTTTTCATACCCAGCAGTTTGGTACCTCAGTTATCTGTATATGCTATTTAGTTCACTTAGATATTTGCCTGATTCAGATGGAACAAATATATAGGATCTGATCTGCAGTCCAATGGAATAAATGGAAAATTTTCCAGAGACTTCAGTGTACTTTGGATCGGGCTTTCAGATATCTGTTTCTAAATGCTAATGAGTTTAAATGTCACAGCCCCACACATCAAATCTGGACATGTATTTCTAATGTAAAATTACATAGCTTTAACAAGATTTCTACAAAAGACAGGAAAGTTTGTTTGAGGAGTAAAGACCACAAGAGAAATGCTCTCAAATCCAACACTAATGCAGATTACCAATTTTAAATGGATTTACTTTACCTATTTAGTTCCTTTTAAGTTACTATAGATGTTGAGGTTACTGAGAGAAATATTGAGGAGATAGAACAGCTTGAATTGCTTCATAAGGATGTAAAGCATTTTATGAGGACAGGAAACTTATCAATATGGCCCTCAAAAGAAGAGGGCTTCTGAACACAGATTGTAGTTCTTTTTTGATGAGTGGATGTTTCAGAGCTAGTTTCTCTGTCTCTTTGCATTCTGTGCTGTTTGATTTTTGTCCGCAGCTGCTCGCCCTGGGACTTGCCCTTTGGCTATTTCCCTTCAAACTTTTTTTTTTGGAGGTACCTCAGTTCACTTATGTGTGAGGAGAGGTACAGCACACATCTGAAGAGGTAAAAAACTTTGTGAATTATGGTCCCAATCACATTTTAAGCAATGTTAAATTGTTAATAACAATACATATTGTAGTATTATGTCAAAGTACATTTTGGGGAGGGAATAGCCTTGTCTCAGTTAAGGTGACAACCAGATAGCCCTGTTTTAGCATGTGCAGCTTGAAAACAGCTAGATTTACTTTTGAAACAAAGGAGCATGTTTTTGCAGTATTCCAGGTAAAAAATGGTATTTGAATGATAGATGATTAATTAGGTGATTTTGTCAAACATTTCTTCCACATGGGGACATACCATTTCATTAGTCCAATACATAAGGGTTTTCTGCCTTTGTTCCACAAGATTCCTCTTGTGATGTTTTTTCCTGTTCCTTGTCAGTGTCCCTCACTGGTAAATTTGAAATGTTGTACTCATGTGTGGACAGCAGTCTTCTGCTTCCATAGTGAAAAGCAAATGCTTCCAGACAGGATAATGGCTCATTCACTGAAGTATTAATGGAAAGATAACGATTTTCTTATACTACTGGTTTTCTCCAGGACTTTCCCATCAAGAGCAATGAGTTCAGAGCCAACATATATGAAAGGGCCCTCACTTGCTGCTTCTCCTGTCTGAATGAAGTTTGCTGGATCAGAAGATCATCCGTATAAGAGGAAGACTGAAGACCTTTTCTCTTTCTTTTCTCTGGAGCCATTACTATGCAGGTAGATGGGCTTTTGAAATAATTGCAGCAGGACCCCTCAGAGAATTTCAAGATTCTACTGCTCTCTCTGTCCTATCAACTCCTCTTCCCTAGGGCCTCACATAATGACAAGAATCTCTGGACTATGTGGCAAAACTCTCTATCTTAGAGGCCATCATTCCCACTGCCAGCATTCAAGAATATTTTAGGTTTCTGGTCAAGATCTTTCACAGTGCAAAAAGGTAGCAGATTTTTCCTCAGACTGGGACCTCTCAAGGATGAATCTAGTAGTTTGAAAAGTCCAGTTCTGGTTAGACACCATCACTCAAGAAGTTGCTTCTCCAGATTTTCTTTGTTCCATTGATGTCAAATAAGCCTACTGTCATACATGTGTACAACACCAATGTTACCTACTCTTTGTAATTAGATGACAACAGTCAATTTCAGGCAGTGTCCTTTGGCCTCTTCTCCACTAGTCAAGATTTCATAAAATATGTTTATCTTGATTAGCTTGTCTGAATCAGGAAGGCACCCAAATTTATCATTCCTTGGACCATCCTGGGGTACCTGCTTTTTGTATCAGCCATCAGGATTATCCAGATTTTCAAGAACCTCAGATTCATAGCCAAGTTGTGAGAAGACATACTTAATTCAGATTCTGGAACTCATTCACTTCTGGACAAGTATTGATTTGGCGCACATGCCCACAAGTTTGAAAATCTTATCAAGATGTTAGTTGATGAAAAAGAGAAGTCAGCTCACCAGGCCTTTCACTGATGGGTATGATGTTGTCCTCTACAGAGACGACACCCTGGGCAATTCTACATCTCTCCTTCTGCAGATTTTTCTCATTTATGATTGAATTTTAAGAGCAGGTGTTGGATCATTTGGTGAGACTTACTTTTGCACTAAAATTATTGCTTGCTTTGTGGGTATCTCCTCAGTGCTAATGTAAGAATATGTTTCTGACCATTCCAACAGCAATGAGATGTCCATCAGCACCAAACTTGTGAGGGTGGGGACTGCAGATGCCCTTATATGTTTTTTAGGGCAAATGGTCATTCCAGAAATGAAATCACTGCTTCTATTTCCTGGAGTTATGTCAGTAAAGAATGTGATATTTCAGCTATTCCTAAGAATGCTGCCAGAACCTAAGATCATCCATGCAAAAAGGAGCAACAAAATCGGACAAGAAGACAGACATTGGGTCTACCATTCACATATTCTTTCATGGAAGTAGGCTATCCTTTTTTTTTAATGGGCCATATTGACACAATTTTTCTCCTTTCCCTCAAACTCCTGAGATGACCAGAGGTATCAGACAGGAATAAGCAACAGTAATCTTAACCATTCTGTACTTGTCTAGATATCTATTGTGCATAAGCCAATTGTGGATCATGTGAGTCTTTTAAATTCTTTTTTACCAGGGGCCCTTAGTGTAGTGTGCATGTGCACACATGCACATTCATACATATGTGTGCACACACAAATGCATCAATCTTTCCATTCTCTAAGATTTGGAACTTGCTTGGAAGCAGAGCTGTTACATTTCTTAAGTCTTGAATAAGAGTTGCAGAAGGGATGGGATTTTCTAGGAAGCCTTTCAGTAAAAGACAGGTGAGGAAATATGGAGAAATTTATATTTATGGTTTTGTGGAATGATGCCAATCTTATACCTATATCTTGGATCAGCTTCCTGGTCTGATACATCTTTTAGGAGGAAAGTTCTTTCATCTTTCCTTTGTTCTCTTCCATAGGGACCTGAAGGGAAGGGACAAGGTGATTGGTGGTCATGGAGTGTTTTATTCACCTTCATGTTCTGCTACCTTTGCTGCTAACATTAGACTGATGGAGTGGTGGATACCTATGCAGGAGAAAGGCGAAATTAGTTTCATTTAATGCAATTTTACTTTCTCCAAGTAACTATCTGCCACTCTGTCAGAACCCTCAAATCTTGACTGGGTCTGAACTTCCCCCTTCTAGCATGGGGAGATCTTTATTCTTACATTAATTGGGTTCTGGATGGAAAGAGAAAGGAAAACTATCAAAGCATTTCAAGTTGATACTTGTAATTGTTTTTAAAGATTTTTTTTTCTGCCTGGAGATTGCTCTGTTGTTTTCTAACTTGTTCTCTAGTTCTCATATTCCCTCAGCTATGACAGTATTCCCAGGACTCAAATATGAGTGCACAACTTCAAAATGCCAGCAGGGAAGCTTGCAAGCAAGTTGGGGTGGGGGGAATCACAAGAGGAATCTTTGCCTTGGAAACTTGGGGCAAGGGCAGAAAACACAAGAGTACTGCACTGATTGAACAGGAGGTACCTGGACAGAGAAGCTAAAATCCCAGGTAAGGATACTATTTTGTTTTTGTCTTCCTTTTGCTCATCAAGCTTGTTGCAACTTTTTAAATTCCATTTAACCTCCCTTTAAAAGGAAGAAGAAAATAGTCTGTGATTAAGCCCAGCTAATTCAAGATTTTTATTGAGGATGGTCTGTGGCAGTGATTCTCAACCTTTCGTGGGTCACAACACACTTGGCTGCAATATGTTACCCCACAGGACACACCAACCCTCCCCTCACGCCAGCTGAATCCAGCCACCTCCCTGGCTCTCTGTGAAATGCTTACCACTATATGTAACCCCAACACAGTGGTTGAGATCTGCTGGTCTGGGGCACAGTTCTGCTTCCATGATTTCAGCTGAAGTTATAGATTTAGTCTTTCCCCATTAATATCAAAACCAGCAATAACATAAAATTGATATCTAAAAGGAATTAATAAAAGAATTAAAGACGCTACATGACTCTAAAACTTAAGTGGTTTTGAAACTATTTTTATTCTTTAGAATAATGGATGTCCTCAACCGTCTGTCATATATTTCTGTCTCTACTTATAATGGAAGGCCATGTTATCTGTAGATTAGAGCAGAACATTAGGCATTAGGAAATAAGTTCTGATCCCAATGCTGGTATTGGTTTGCTGTGCGACCATGGACAGATCGGAGTCAGACCTCTCAGTTGTCTTCAGATGAAAAGTGCTATAGAAGTGAAAACTGTCATTGATATTTAATTAAATGTTTTATAGCCCAGTTTTGCAATGCTGTAATTCCACTTCAGGGTTCTGATTACAGCACAAACTATTTATATTTTATGTTGTACTTTTGTATCTATTTTAGGAAAAAACGGTTATGTCATCCAAATATGTACTAATATGTCATAACAATTTTACTATAAGACTTTGTACACTATGCTATGGGAACAATAGAAAACACATACGTATTAGTCATGTACACAAGCACAGATTCACATGCATACAAAGCATATATACATTCTAATGGAGTTACTTTTTAGAAGAAGCTGCAAATGAGTTACATTGAGAAGATTAATGGACTAGATTTCTCCTTGATGTAATGCCACCATCTTCAGAGAAGATACCTGATGGATGTTTATCTAAGTGAATCAAATGAGCTAAGTTGATTTTGTAAATGATCAAGTTCAAGCAAATATACAAAACAAACCATTCTCCAGATCCTTTCTCTTCCCTTACTGTAAACAAACCAGTCCTTTCCCAGTCCACTTGTATTTATAGGCTAGCATTTTAACATGTAGGGACAAAACACCAGTAAAACACCAGAATGTTAAGTTTATAGGTTATATCTTAGATGTTATTGCAAATGTCTTCAGTGACAGGCTGTATGACCTTTGGTTCTTAACACACACATGCACGTGCACACGCACAGAGTATTTGTACTTAGATGATACTTAAATAAAATGGCCTGATTTTTAGACGTGCTGAACACCCACTGGTCCTACAAACCACAAACAGAGTTGTGGGTGCTCAGTGTATCTGCAAATCAATCCACACCCCATTTGTTTAGATATCTAAATATAGATCTAGATGCCAAATTTTAGGTATCCAATTTTCAAAAGTTTATATACCTATAAAGGTATATGTGAAAAGATTGGGGTTTCTTATAACATATACTACAATAGCATCAAGTCTAAGGAAAGTTCTCTTCCAACTATTCATCCATTCCAAATTCCCAGACTGGTGCTATAATTTTTTTTTCTCTAACCACATAAGGGAAGAACATGCATTTTTTTCAGAAAAACATTTCATACTTTTGTCTCTTTCTTCTACATCACAGATCTTAATTAATTACTTATTTACAAAAGCCTTTCCACTATTTGGCTTATCAGCATTAAGAACTGTTGATTTACTTAAATGAAATGAATGATAGTGATCAATTTCTATTTGCTTTTGCTGACAAATAGACTATTTTGCTAAATTTAAGTATGTTTAAAACTTTCCTTCTGAGATTACTGTGATTGTTTTTCCTTTGATATCCTGCCTTTTTGATATGGGAAGTTACCTTTCTTCAAAAACATTTTTGGGCAGTCTATATTCCATGAATCCATTTTGTTTGCTGTAATTAATTCCATAACAGTGTAGTACCTGACATATGTTTGTTTCTTAGGCAAACGTGTAAAAATCTTCAAGTCCGAATGGAGAAGTAGAAAAAGGAGATTTCTGCTGTGCCTGATGACAATTTTTAATTTTTCCACACACACAAAATATTCTGGCTCCACGCTGGAGCCCTAGTTGTGATGAATCCTAGGCTTGGTCGGATTCTAAGGAAGGGCCAGAAGGTTCGTTGAGGAGTAAAGAGTCAAAACCACTCGAGAAATGTGTTCCAGCCCTGGTTTATTACTCACACAGCAGCAGGTGTGTACAAATACAGGTTTCCACAGTCTTGAAGGGATTTTCTATACCTTATTCTTTATTGCGGTTACTTGTAGTGAGCCACATGCCCATGAACCTTGGGCTACTGTTAGGAAGAATAATTGAGTGTATCTTCAGGAAAAGATGATGCGCTCTGCTGCTAAACAGTGGAGAGATGTCAACCTACTAAGGCAGGTGGGATCTTTCTTCCACCTTTAATGGTCATTTTTGCTCATCCTGCTCCCAGAGGTAGAACAAATTCCTTGAATTTGGGTACCAAGAACACATACCAATACTCTTGGAAAGGACTCAGGCACTCTGGATATTAGGGCAGTATGAGAAACTGCATGGAACAAATAGAAGAATGTGCTTGGTACTCTCAGTTAGGCATTATATATCTTCATAGGAAGTAGCTCTTCATTCTCACTGGATCATTCATAAACTCCAGAAAACGTTCAGCATAAAGCAAAAAAGGACTTTTACTATATTCTCAAAGGTAATTGATGTTGATGTTTTCTTTAAAAACAGCATTTTAGATAAAATAGTATAAAATACTATGGAGTTCTGCACAATTTCCTGGAAAAAAAAATAACAGTATTCTAACATGAATAGTGATTTGTTTACAGTCCAAGCTTTAAGAATGGTTTAGCATGTGCTAAGCAAGGTGGACTGAGTAGCAAAAGTCAGGTTAGGCTCAATCCAGAGTGGAGGGGTCAGGAGATCTAAAATTCTCTGCTCCTGACCTACTCTGGGATCCTTGGGAAATTCCAAAGACCAACTTTTTCAAATTTCGATGGTTAAAATTAGGCAAATTAGGGTAAACGTTTGAAAAGCACCTAAGTGATTTAGGCACCTAGGACCCTAAGTCTCAGTAAAAGTTTATGATCCTATGTTCACTGTAAGCATCTGAGTATATAGCCTGAGGTACTGAGTACTTATAAATGCAACTGAAGAATCAAAATTTTGGCGCATGTGATTTGCCCAGCTGAAATACCAAATCTATAGGAAACCAGGAGAACAACCTAGCTCTTCTGGCTCTCTGCTCTTTGCTTTAACTTCTAGATCAGACTTAAAGGGTATGGTTGAATGGTTTTAAACTTTTTCTGAGCTCCTGGAGACTTTGTTGCTTATAGCAGGGCACATGTAAATATAAATATACTTACTGTATAGTTATCTGAATTTAGGTGCCGAAGTGTAGACACTCAAGTTTGAAAATTTTCTCCTTAATATCTCTTCTCTACTTCTAAAAAGGGAACAATAAAATGCTTATCTCACATGGTGTTATAAGGCTTATTTAATTAACATTTTTAAAATATTATAAAATTCTCAGATGCAAGGCATTATAAAAAGGCACAGTTGTTACAATGATAGCATTGAATGGTTCCACTCTTACAAGCTGATCTTTTTCAGAGTGGATGAACATGCACAAGTGGCAGTACAAACCGTCACGTGCTTTCATAAATCGCATGTGAATGATAGTTTATGGCAAGCACACTATATGGATTTCAAAGTTCCAAGAAATAGTGCATGCCCATCTGTTCAAAATGTTTGTTTCTAGCCTAGATCTTCATTTGCAGAGTGCAGGGAACGAAAACCTTCGACAGATGTTTGTTTCTGGTTATGCAGGCCTACACTAATTCTGAATTTTAATACTTCAATTAGGCTTTTAAAAGAAAAAACTTCATTTGTCTTCTTATAGAAAAGTGTGACTAGAAGAAGCCAATTGTATCTATTCCCTGTTAGGAAAAATTAAAAAATAAATTGTTTTTCTGAGACACTTTACTTAATGTTTTTGTGAAATGTTAATGCTTTACTATGAATATGGGAACAAAAATTAGGAAGCAGAAAAGTAAGGAAGTGTGCAGTGCAAGTTAGAGAAGTCCTTCTTGTTGCAAGATTACAGAACTCTGCCTCCATTTCCAACTATTACACACATAACGTCTAATTCTGTAAAACTTTGTTCACATAGTAAGGATTTGAAGGAGCGGGTCCAATACCCAAGCTTATATGAATGTTACCATATGAAGAAATAGGTTAGGCTAGCTTAACATGTTTATCTTTTCTTTGTGTCAAGGAGAATAACATGAAACATAGGGTAGCTAGCCAGGAATGTCTGTGAAATATGTCTTAGTATAAGGGGAAGCTAGCAGCAATCATTATGTTTTGGTTCCTAATGTTATCCATTATAAGAGATTCTTTCAAATTTTTCTTTTAAGACCATCTCATATTCCTATGGTTTGCAGCAGCCCTTTGATTTTCTGGCAGAGGAATCTCTGGAAAGTACTTTTTCTTTATCCCATGGAATTTAATTTGGATTAGGGTGAGCTATAAAATGTTAAAAATCACCAGTTCCTTTCTCTTGCTTATGTTCTTCAGAAAATTGTTGACACCTGCCAAAATCACCAGACATTCTCAGGCAAGGCTCATGGAGTGGCAACATCACCACACCCTCCGCTGGGACTACCAGAGGGTTGGCAAGTTATAGCAGGGTTGAAGAGAAGAGAGCTGTGTTGGATCTTTCAGATCCAGAAATGGCCTTAATATTGCATTAACACTATGGGAATAGTATGTAAGGCAAAAGCTCCATCAGCTCATGGGGGTAGAGGGAAGGGCAGAGAAAGAGCTGTGCAACCCCCCAGGTGTAAGATATAAGAAAGATATTTAATTCCGCCCCCTTGTTAATATACATTATGATATAGTCTTTTAAGTACATTATAACATGGTTTTCTCTCACTGAACCTCTGTGTTCTTCAGTGCACAGGATGGGCACATATAAGTCAGCACTGTAGTTGAATGGACAACCCTAAATCTGGCAATTCCTAACTTTTCGGTACCTGACTCTTTTAATATAATTGTGTATGTGTAATATGATAAAAGTAGCAAAAAACACATCAAAAGAGCTGTCTGTCAAAAAGCTGATGATGATTAAAATATTGTAATAAATACCTAATGAACACAGAATGTTTCAGTACACATGGGTTTCAAAATAGTGTGCACTGATAGCTGGCTACTTATCTTCTAATGTTATTAAACTATTAAGTGAGAACAATTAATTGCCTCAATTACACTCATAAACCACCCTATGATTAGTGTATACATACAGATGTATTTACTACTCTGAATTAATAAGTATTTATATAAAAACACACTGAATCACATATGTACTGGATCCTGCAACCCTTCTTCACATAAATAAATGACCCTAATTTGAATAGTCTCATTGAGTAAAGAGGAACTTTGAGTAAAGTTTGTATTTATGGACCTGATGTTACCACCACAGGTACCGAGAGATATGAGACTTGATACTACTTAGGTAGAAGTTGCTATATTCGGAGTTCATTCCCAAAGAAGGGGAGATGCTGTTTCCACTATCCCTAAGTCCTGGGAATTTAACCAGTGGAAGGTAGCTTTAAGTTGTATCCAGAGTTCCAGGGATGGAATTTGTCTACAGATTGTATTGACTTAGCATATACCCAGTCAGCTGGTCATATCCCCTTCTGGCTAGCAATGCCAACTTTTTGGACTACACAGGATACGTCTGACGTTCAGCTCCACAGCATCTTCTAAGATCTGTTCTACACCACATGGTTACGTCAAGGCAAGGTGCCAGGTGTCAACCTAGCTGTGAAAGTGTCTTCACTTAAATTTGGCTCTTGCCAACTGAAATGCCTCTGTACACTGATTTAGTACCACTTCTTCCCCAAGCAGTGTACAGTCACCACTGCTGTAATTAGGATAAGTTGATGAAGTTAGGTTAACATAGTTTCAGTGTAGACACTGCGGTATTTATATTGACTGTTTCTGGCCTTCAGGAGCCCCCTTACAGTGTCCCACACTGATAAAACAATTGATAGAAGTGCTCCAGGTAACAATGCACACAGCTGACACAAGGGGCCAAGTGTGTGCACATGTGTGTACACACACACACACACACACACACACACACACACACACACACACACACAATTTAATAACTGTGGTGGCTGTATGGTGATGTAAGTTAGGTCAACATAATTTTGTAGTGTAGACATGGCCACAGTTACACCAACAAGAAATGGTGTATAGCCTAAGGCTGAATCTAACCCTAAACATTTACCCACCCACATGAAGAAATGTGTTAAAGTTCAGTTGTATTAAATTACCTAGTGTTGTTTTAAAATAAAGCAAGTGAGTTTACATCTAATTACAGCCAACTTACAGCAGCCACTCACCAGTTTAAATTAAAAAGTCTGCAACTGCAGAGTAATTATACTTTAATTGCACATTTCGAACACAGAAATAAAGTAAGTCTAATTCGTTGTATTCATAACATAACAATTCTGTGAAAAAAGACATTATCCTAAAGGGAGCAATTATATTCCAAATATGAACAAATTAATTCAAATAAATATTTAGGGTGATAAAGGTGTTATGTCCTTTTTCACTAAGCAGCAGAAAAGTTAATTTTCATATTTATTATTAAATGAAAAGCTGGTTGGAATTGATTTGTTCCCATTTGGCATATTACTGTTCTCTTAGGATTTTAAAGATCAAGTATGTACTGCTGTCAAACCTCATTTTTCCATAAAAAAATATATTGGCACCATACCTTGCCTTCCAGCTGCTCAAATGAAAAGCTTGCACACTATCCAACACTAAACATTTCTGTAAATAATGCAGATAGATATTAGCTAAAATTTAGCTGAATCGTTAGGAAATTGACTTCAGCCTCCAAGGGATCTATTCTCCCCTTAATGTGTGTGGGTACAACTGCCATACCTGTTAATAGCTGATGTATGCTTACCCATAACAAGTGTTGCATGCTGTATAAGGACAAATATGGCTCACTGTGTGAGTCACTCAGATTAACAGTATGTGATCTGTAAGTTAAAAAGTGAAGAAAGGAAGAAAGGTGGAGGATTATTAGTACTGGCACAGGAAAGCAGTTAGAAATGCCAGTGAAATAACTGCAATGAAAAGTTCCAGAGATTATTAGACTGTATTAGACTGTAGCAAAAACAGCTAAAGTTCTGTGGCTAACAAATTTCTTTGGGCAGAAGCTTTCACTGGCTGCATCCCACTTTGTCAGAGCATCTGATAAAAGTGGTTTGCAGCCCCCAAAAGCTTATGCCCAAAGAAATTGGTTGGTATTTACAGTGCCACAGGATTTTTGTTGTTTTTGTAATGAAAAGCAAACTAAATAAATAGCCAATATGGCTTGATTTCATCTTCTGTATAAAGATGACCAATACCGAGTGCAATATTTTGCAACTGATTATCACAAAGATTATGATAACACTGTCTATATTGTATATCATAGTGTGAATGTATGCACACTCCTTAGATTTAGTCCTAGATTTTTTAAAAGTCTGACTGACCTCTGTCTTAAACAGCTGTGTGCCCAGCTACAGCAGTTGTACATCTGCTGTGAAAACAATTATGTAGATATGTAACTGTCCATTTTAGTGTGAAAATGCTCATTTTGCTTGAACATATATGTCCCTGTTTATCCATGCAGTGAGATGGACACATTTGGTTTTACAAAAATAATTAGAATTCTTATTAGAATAATTAGAAATAATTAGAATTTCCGTGTCCATTTCCATGTTGCTACACATTTCAAGGCTTTTGAGAGAAATCTGACTATCAAGTAATTGTAACTGTAGATCAACTCATAGTATAGCGTATGTGTTCTGGTGTATTACATGTCATAATTTGCAAAGACGTGATAATATTTTCATACATTTTTTACTATCTCAAAGATGTAAAAGATGACCCTGTCGCTTTCCAACAGCAAATGGTGTAAAACAAGGTTCAGGATTATACAGGGACCTCAATCTGCTGAGTCTCACAGCAATTAGGTTAGAAAACTAATGCAAATGGTAAGAAATCTATTGACTGAACAACACAAAAGAAAAAAATCAAAACTAGGCAAAAAGCACTGCAAAAGAAATTTGAGTAATTGTGCAAAAGAAACAATTAAAATCTATCAAAGTCCCTTTTTTAGAGAGGGTGAATATTGGTTAGAGTCTCTTATTCTGTCAAATAGTCCTTTTTGGTGAGGAGAAAGGATTAGTTCTGTTGTTCCGTTTTGAGTTGGGAATGATAATCGCTTACCTGCTTTTGACAGAAGACAAGCATAGAAGGGAGTGACAACATGGGATAGTGAAGATTGGTAGAATTATGGTTTTTGTTGATGTTCTTAGGATATAGGTTAGCCTGTGCTGGCAAGTCGGCTACAACAGCTGTTGCTCTGCACCTGCCTTGGCTCCCTAGATAGGGGCAACATCTGATTTGGTCTGGGAAGATCCCTCTCTTTCACAAATCCTTTTTGGGCCAAGCAGAGTTGAAGGGGCATCTCAGCTTCCTCTGTTGGTGCCATGCAGTATAGCTGATTTCAGGATGAGCTGAGATTCGAGAACCTGATAGAGGAATAGGACAGGTGAAAGGTAATGAGAAATGGAAAGGGAGACATGAGAAGGAAAACAGTAGAATCTCTCAAGTATCCAGCTGGTCTCCTTGCTTGTGCCACAGTGATGGTAAAGCACCCCCTACTGGAGCCTCAGGGTCTGGATGTTATGGCAACAATTCTTTTATCACAGCCAAGGTGATGAAGTTTCTTTCTTTCTTTCTTTCTTTCTTTCTTTCTTTCTTCTGCAAGGCTCTTTTTAAGGCCTTCAAAAACAGATGATGGGTGGAATGGCCCCATCTGCTCATTATTTTGCCCACTAATTAGGCCTAATATTCAGATTACCAATTCTGATGCATTAACTTCCAGTCCTTTACTCCTCTTGTTTGCCAGTCATAATTTTAACACAATCCTAGGGTGGTGTCAGTTTAAATTAATTCAGTCTTTCTGTCTCTTTATTATTTTTTTTTAAAAAACTATTTTATATAGCCTGCTATGTGACAATTCATTAATTTTTACTCAATTTCCACTGGTGTATTTGCCATGGTACTGAGCAGCCTGAGGCCTCTTATATCAACTTCCCAACTTTGTTTGCACTGCTCAGTGATAAAAAGTTTCAGGATCATATTAATCCTTTTACTCTTTTGGCCCATTTGTTTCATCTAAATTAATGCAGCATCTGCATGTTACCCAATAATCTTCCTGCTGGGGATACTATCATTCAGACCTGTGAGTAGTTTCGAACTGCTGCCATTGAAGAGGAACAATGCTATAGAAATGTTTCCTTCTCATCCTATATCTATCTAATATGGAATTCTTCTCCCAAATTACCCTGGTCTCAGGTGCTGAATGTACTGATTTAAAGAGTTCTCTGTTGTGAACTTCAAGATTAAAATACATTCAGAGTGATTTGTACGACTGTAGTAGTTTCAGTCATATAAAGCTTTCTCACTGCTAAAGAGGCCAGAACAGACTACACAAGTGAATATCCTTTCATGGGGTGCATCACAAGAGTCCTCACAGCTATCCTGCATTTGCCTTGGTGCATAAAGTGTAAACAGCCATGGCAGTGAGTACCTGCTCTCTTTGGTGAATATAGCATTGCAAGGTGGGGTTTGACTCTCCAGGCATCTTACCATTAAGTACACTTTGGCACAGGCCTGTTTAATTTATTACAATTGCCTATACATTTTTCAAATTAAAGTAGCATAAATCTGCCTGAAGAATGGATCTGGGGTAGGAGTGCTGTGTTGGCCATTTTACTTTTTTGAATGTGCAACACAATAATAGTGTTAATTCTTGATGATTTTTTTCAGACAATGGTAGAGAATAGCAATAGTCATATCAAGCTGTTTCCGCCTGTGATAAGTAGTTAAAATAAATGTAATAAACAAACATATATCACAGAAATCACGAAGCACAATTTTGTTTTTTCTTTTCTAGTGCAAACTCTTGAAATTACCCAAGGTTGAAGGCAAAACTAAGTAATGAAACTCCTAAATCAATCCTTTTAAAATTCTGCTCAATGTTTCTGCTCTGCAGAGCTGACAAGAGCTGTATGCAAATGATTTTGCTGAGGGCAAAGGAATGCTTCATCATTAACAAGCATGACCTCTCTCTCTGTGATCAAAATGTAAAACATACGGCACTTGATGTCATAGACTGTTATTGTGACCAATCCAATAGGTAGCTCCTCAAGAGTAGGAATAGTGTCCCTTGACACAATTTTATATTAAAAAGTAACATGATGGTTAATTGTATCCACTGACACAGCAGAAATATTCCTCAAAGTAATATTTCTTTAATATGACAGGAGTTTTTTTTCAAATGTTTCATGTATAAAATTCAAATCAGACATAGGGAAAACCCAATTACTGTGAAATATTTAGTCTCCCACTTGCTTTCTAGGTGGTCCTTCCGGTTTACATTAGCTTGGGAAAACTGCATACAGAGATTTTTTTATAGTTATTGTATGAATAGTGACTAATAGGATAAACATAGCTCTTGTTTATGGTTTGTGTGCTTTTCTTCCCAAGTGCTCCTTTTCCCATTAAATGATTATTGTTTCCTAAAATGTAGTTAATCTTTAACAGCATATACATCTTAATATAATATGAAAATATGAAGATATAAGAAGAAAATCTCTAAATCACCTTTAATGTTCAAGCCCAGCCAATAACAGTGTTGTGAAAGTAGAGTTGTTACAAAATATAACCTCTTATATTTGAGCTGATGGAGGTTGTACATAATACTTGTGAAAATCAATACTTCTGACTGTGTGGGGACTGATATTTTGTGACCTTTGTTATTTCTTCCAAACAGAAAACCCCACATTTTAAAACACAGTCACAGTTAAGATACTTGCTTCCTTCATGCAGGCACCCATCAGACAAAGAACTGAAGAACATGCATAACTTAATGAATGAGTAACTCCATTTTGATATCAGTGGGATTAATCACTTCCTGGTAATTATGACCACATTCACATGCTTCACTGGATTGTGGTCTCATAAACCCTTTTTTCACTACTTAAAACCATATGCTATGAATAAAGTTTTGATGTTCTTTAATTTTCTTTTTCTTTATAGGTAACCCGATAGCTGAAGACAACTCAAGTCTATCTCAAGGCTGATACTGCTAATATAACAGGAATTTCATACCTATAGCCAATCCTTGAAGTGAGTTTACTCTGCTGGGATGTATTAGCTTGTAATCAGCAACAGCTTGAGATCAAAACTACTGGAAAGTCATTGAGAACTTTTTGTCACAAAGATTTCAACTGATTGAACTATGTACAGTTACAAAATTGCACTTGCTGAGAAATTTATGGCTGCAATCTAAAGTGGTGATGCTCAGAGGGTGTAGAAGAGGAAGAGATTTTTCGGGTTCTCCACTTCATACTGACAGCTTTTCATCTTTACGAAAGCAGTCTTCAAAATATACTAGTTCTTTCACTCTGAAATGTTCCCTGGTCCTGTGTACAAATTGCTGGTGGGACTGCACGCTACTTTAATCAAATTTATGTTGCAGAACTTGTTCTCTGGCATAGCGCCGTTTTAGACATTTTTATTTGTATTTCTAATATTGGAGCCCTGAAAGGCTACATGTTTCAACATCTTGAAGTTGCTTTTGTTATAGGAATGGAAATATATATCCTTCATTAATAATTATTGTTGACAAGTAATAGTTATTGGAATACATCAATCAAATAAGAATGTACAGCCAGCCTGACAGGTTTCCCTAAGGCTAACCAACTACTACAACTCTCTGGCAGTTGAATAAGTGGTGGTCAAAACTCAATTGCCATTTCATTATAAGTATTTTATACCTTTAAAAATATACATTTCCATTTAGTCTGAAGATGATGGGTGTTCCTGGTATTTCCTTTATTTCCTTAACCTTAAGTCCTAAGTTGACAGTAAGCAGTAAATGACGTTAGCTAGTTCCTTTTTGTAAAGGTAGGCAGGGATGCATGCAAGTTTTATAATTCTAAGACTGGATGGCATTCATTCAGAGTTTCTTATTTATTTATTTATTTATTTATTATTTACTTACTTTTAAAAACTATCTCTTGCTTGAACACAAGTACTATCTGGATGCTTATGTAGATGTCTGCTCACTCTGTTGATAGAGGAAAAAATGATTTCCCCTCAAATCTGCAGTTCATGAATATTTTGCTTACAGTTATCCAGTTCAGGTCTTTTAGTCCTTTCCATAGTCAGTTTCTGAAAACAACATTTATTTTCTATTTCTATAGCAATTTTTTGTGATGTGCTGTTCCATGAAAACCCTTAATATTTAAAGGCCTTAAACATCTATGAACTTTATTTCTGAGTTAATACAGAATGTATAATTTTATACTCCATTTAATATATTCAGTATTACTGGCAACACGAAGACAAAGGAACCCTGGTAATCAATTGTTGTACTGTATTGAACCTGCATTAGCATTCTCACTGGAGAGAGGATTATATAATATGCTTTGTTGTATAAATCAAGACAATGACCACACCAACTCAAACCTAAAGAAAACAACTTTGTGGGCAGTTTCATTAAAATGGCCTGAATGGTTACTGGTATCTTAAAAAAAAAAAAAAAGGGAAGTGTTTGAATAGTTACAAACCATTGACATGCCTAATTAGATGTAAATTGGGTTCCATGATGGATAAACAATCTGGAATGCTTTGATTTGTTACAGTATCCAAGACTCTTCCAAAACTATTTCATTACTTCTGTTATATTGCACAGGAAAGCTAAAAATTATTGATTGGTGGGAATAATTTAGATATATCTTTTATCATTATATGAGGAATAACCCAAACATTGGCAAGGAAAGATATTCTTTACTCATTAAAATTTAATTTGGATAAACTGTAGTACCACTAATTATTTCATTATTTTCAAATGGATTAGTATTGTATCGGTTTGTGCTAAAAGAGGTGTGGGGAATTAATAGAATCTTAAAAATGAAAAGTAAGTCCTTTGTTTGGAAGAGTACAAAGTATAAATATGTTATTTTATAGCATATGAGATTGGCCTTAGTTTGGCCAAAATTCTGCATCATGCTTCTCAGTATCTGTTTCCTTTGACTATGTTCTTTAAATTAACATTGAAAATACTGTATTATATACAAGTGTATCACATGCTTATCAATAGGTGAAAATAAATGGATTTTCAAATATACTGAATAGATTATCTGCAGTAGATTAATGTTGTGACTATTCATAACAAGTGAATAAAATTGTGATATTAAAATGACTCCCTGTATGGATATAGACTTAGAAGAGCAGTTCTGTTTTCCCACAGAGAAAACACTTTTCTAATCAGTGGAAAAGAAGATCATGAACTATATTAATTTCATGTTTCTTTAGAGAAACTTGCTGTAAACTCTACCAGTTTCAGAAGGAAGCAGTTTGAAGAGATATTTAATTATTTTCTTCTGTGACACACAGTTTTATTTAAGGGATCTGTCTTGTTTCAAATGATGAATAATAGAGTTAAGCAAAATTCAGAATTTCCCTCCCATGAGAAATTCTGGTAGGTAAATATTTGATTTTGGGACAAAATTTTGAAATTTTTCACAGAACAGAAATTCTGAAAAAAATTATTTGGATCTTTTTGACCAAAACAAAACATTTAGATATTCCCCAAATGAAATATTTTGTTTTGTTCTGTTTTACTGATCTGAAACATTTTGTTATGAGTCTGTTAAACACTACACTACTTCTTCCTCTTGTGATGCATTGGCTCATAGGAGTTGTAGTTCAGGAACCTGATGCTCCCATTTTCCCTTATGGGCCAGGCTCTGTGGATGGACCATATCTTCAGTCATGTGACTACCACAATGCACTATGCAACTGAGTTGGAAAGAAATCTGAATTGCATTATGGAAGATGGAGTCCTCCAAAGATCCCACACAAAAGAATGGGAGCCCAAACTATAGCTTCCATATGGCAATACTTTGATAGGAATGCGGTTTAATGATTTACTGCACTGACTAAAAACAAAATATTTGGGGTCCATCTGACAATATTAAAATATTACAGTTTGTGTCAAACTGACCAGAAGTTGACTATTTGATTTTTATTTTCCTGATAGAAAATGTACGTTTTTTCTCTGAAAATCGTTCAACAGAAAATTCCCAGACATGTCTAATAAATATGAAATTCAGTTAACAAAAATCTTGCAAGTATATGTTTTGTTAATGTGTTTCATATTGGCCAGTAAGCTGTAAAATATTTCTGCTGCTGCTACTGCCATTTTTAATAGCACTGAAATCATCCATTTCAATGTTCTAAAGCCATTCTGATTTAAACTTAAGGTAGTTAAGACCCATCCTGGACAATTTTATTCCTCTTTCAATGTTTCACCACTTTATTGTTAAACCACAAAATTTAATGGAACTTATTTTGTGTAGTATCTTTCATATAATCACAAAATGCTTTGCATCATTATGCAAAATGAAGAGAATTGTATATTATTCTGTACGTGATCTGTCAAATATCTGCACACTCGTCATTTCACATGCATTTGTAACAGGTCATAAATATACAGCTATCATCTTAACATATTGATATCTATAAGGGTATAGATAGAGAACACTAAACTGTTATTGACACCTGTTCTGTTGATTTGCTGCCTTATTCCTCAGCCTGGATTTATTGCACATCATCTGCTAGCCAAGATACAGGCAAGTGGAGCGTGATTTTGATTTGCAGTGCTAATATCATCGTCATCTTTTTGTTTTCTTGCTAAATAGTAAAATCTCTTGAGCTCTGCATCACAAATGTCACAACTAAACAATCTGACGGAATTAAATAGTTTCTCATAATTTCAGTGCTATTAGGAACATTACCTTATCACTGCTGTCAGGCTTCACAGTTCAGTTCTTCTCCTGGAAAACACTTACTGTTTGTTCTTTCATGGCACAGGAAAATGTTCCAAAATTACATCTTTAAAGTCATTTATGAGAGTTTAAAAAGCTATCTGCTGCTACTTCACTGTCAGTCAAACCACATAAAATCATAGAAACTGGGAGGGACCATGAGAGGTCATTGAGTCTAGTCCCCTGCACTACATATTTTATTGAAAATGTCCTTGTCTTCTTGTTGTGCAACTGCTATGTTTGCTTGCACCACTTATCTTCTGATTACAAGATGTGATATGCAAAAGATCTGCATGTTTTGTTATGTTGCTCTGACAGCTAATGACACATGTTGTCAACATCTCTTAAAGAGAAGTTTAAGAATGTCTGACAAGAAACCTACTTCCAGTGACACATCAAATATTATTAGTATGCTCTCTTTCTCAGACCTCTGTGAAATGGGATCCTATGGGCACCAGTAGCTCAGGGAAGCTGTGGTAGTTCATTTCCACCACTGGAGCTGCTGGGAGCACTGAACTAGTACAACAGCAAAAACATCTTCAATCATCTGAACTTCCCATTGATGAGCAAGGTCTGTATAGAATTGTATGGTTTGGATGGTGGGTTTGCCATTGTGAAGTAGTGGAGAATTTTGCTCCACTTTTTAAAGGAACAATATGCATTTCGGGCCTAATCCAAACCCCACTAAAGTCAACAGAAAGAGCCCCACTTGTGTCAGTGGGCTTTGGGGGACAATGGCAATACAAGTTAAAGGTGGTGAGCATAAAACCTGTAGGACCGAGTTCAGCAAGCTGCTCAACGATGTCCTTAACTTGAAGCATGTGACTAGTCAGTTAGGCACATGCTGTAAGTGTGTTGCTGATTTGAGACCTTAGAGTTCATAACTGCTGAAGTCAGAAATGATTTCACCTTCCATCGAAAGGGCTGCTTCCAGCAAGAGGTGCTGAGAGATGAATGAGAACTTGCCATCCTCTACAACATCAACTACAATTTCATAATTTATTATGCAAAGTATTTCCTGTCATGTGAGAGTGTTGCACTGAGCAGGATGGCAAAATTATTTTAAACAAATAGAAACAAGGACTATTTCTCCAGCAAGGGCATCTATAATATAGTTAAATTTATAATCTCCCTATAATTTTTCACTTTTTCAAAAGATCAATCCTTTGTTTTCCAACAAATAGAAAATATATACTATATATAGTTAATGAAGAAGGCAAAATAAAAACCTCCTATCTTTTTTTACATGGGGGGAGGATGTCATTGTTCCCTTCTGTAGTATATGCTGATAGAAATGACTCTAAACTGCAGAGATTCCCCAGGGCTTAGTACAAATCAGCAGAAGGCAGCGGACATCCATGGCTATGTCTACACTGCCAAATTAGTCCAAACTAAGGCCTATGGTCAAACTAGGCATTGGCTAGTCCGAACTAAGAAATTTCTTATTTCGGACTAGCCAAAGGTTAGTCTGTACTAGTAAGACCCCTTGCTTAGTTCAGACTAGCTGGACTAAGCACATGCAAGACCCAAAATAATGGCTAGTTTGAACTTAAAAAAACATTCAAACTAAGCCATTAGTTTGAACTAGCAATGTATTCTATTTTGAACTAAAAAGTTAGTTCCAACTAGGACTCATGGCGAGTTCAAACTAAAAAGCCCCAGTTAGGCCAAACTCGCCCAAAGTTAGTTTGGACTAACCTCACTTTTTTTAGTTCAGATTAGCAAGTCTGAGCTAAAAAAGTAGATGTAGACATAGCCCATGTGGAGATGTGCCATGAGGGACCCTATGGGCTCTGTGGCACCATATGTGCTAATCTGTGGCAGCATCACTTTAATGTACCTGTGGAAGTCTCCTGATATCTGTAAATCCTCAGAAAAATTTGTGAGGGATACACCTGTTTGCTAGTTGTAGGCTTCTGGACAGTCACCACATATCAGTGACTTTTGGTCACTATTGTGCTGAGTTGGATTTGAATGGCTAAAATATTGCATTTTCAAATAAATATCCCGGTTTTTACCCAATGAAAAATGTTTTCTGCATGTGAACTTTTGGACTTGTGCTGTAGGAAACTGGTAAATTCCTTTTCAAGTTATTTTCCTTTTCTCCATATTATCACATACCAAAATATTTTATGGTAGTGTTGATAGATGAGAAATAGTGCTTATTCTGTTTGTTTATTGATTGTCATTAGTATTTACAGATAAAACATCACTCATCAGATCAGCATCAGCATTGATCTAAGGATTTGCAGCCAGAATCTGCTATGTTGTTTCACTAAATAGTGCCAGGACACACCCTATGTAATAAGAGTATCAATATATTTATAAAGCATTTCCGTACTTCCAAAACTTTATTTAAAAAACAAGCAAGCCTATGATGTTCCATCAGTAGAGGTACTGAGGCCTATATTCTGCTTGTGTGGAAGGAGACAACATAGCCATGCTTATTGGCCAAGAAATAGAGAAAGGAGGGAGTGCCATTTCAATAGCTCAGTCTCATTGTTTCACTTTTTCTCAAACCCAATAGTGTACTCCATGGGTTCTGTCATTAGGGATCAATAGCTGGGAAAGAGCCAGGTCCAGTGCAATTCACATCATACAACCATCCACTCCTTCAGGAACACTCAGACAAGATAATATGGAGTCAGAGTTAAGTGTTCATTTTAGAGTCACCCATACTTCCACGGAGGTAACACCCCTTTTGGTAGGTTCTGGGGAAAGACCTGGTTTCGAAGGTCCTGGCAGGCTAGTAGAGTTGGAGGACCTCTGCTGAGGAGGGGGTTGGTAGCACCAGGAACAGGACAGAGATATAAAGTCTCTGTGTAAAAAGCCCTGAGCTGCGGTATTGAATACTTGAAAATTTGCAGAATGTTGAAATTTGCAGGATGTTTTCTGGTGTTGAATCCTTGAAAATTTGAAGGACACAGGTTAAAACTCCTTGCATATTTGGTGAGTTGGGGAAAGGCAAACTTTGGCCTCCCAGTATAGAGAGGAAATTTTGGAAGTGAACCTCATTAAGCTTCCAGAAGCTTGCACTGTTTTGTCTAATGTAGCATGTCCCTGATAACTTCCCTAGTTTACACACCATTATTGCTGTGTGACCATGGCTTCTGATGCCTGACTACTTGATACCTTCAGCTGGGAAATTTCAAAATAAGGATTTTATTTTGAAATAACTCATTTCAAAATAACTTATTTTGAAATAAGAGTTTACGTGTGAACATAGCCTAAGAGTTTTGCCATTGACATCAGTGGGTCCAGGGTTTCACCATGATAGTGCAGTGACTGTGTAGGTAAATGCAGCCATTGTGCAGTTAGCTATAAACATGGCACTGAAAAATTGTTACAAAGCCTTGGGCCAAATAACTTGTTTACTAACAGTTGGATCCTGGTACACACAGGTTCTGTAATATACACTTCTTTCCTGTTTCTTGTAATGTTGTCTGGGTCTAGGGGATTTGTTTATTTTTCATATTATTATTTCATATTTGCAATAGTCCATATATGATATGCTATATTTGGTACCAATAGAAAGGCTGTAATCTGCTAGAAATTATTATATGGTTTATATGTAGGTATCATGCCTGTATTAGAAATTAAGAATGTATTTATATGGGTTCTAAGTTATTTGATTCTAAGGCAGTCCCAGACTGGATGTCTGCAAAACCATTGTCCTCTTAATTGCCCATTAAAGAAGCTCCCAGCTACAGTGGGCCTAGGAAGAAACCTGTTCGGCCAGTCACCCAGGCTGATCATGTGACTCAACTCCATTTTGATTTGGTCTCTGAGAGCATGAGGGAAGGCAGAGGTGATAAAAGGCAACAGCCGCAGCTCCATTTTGCCTTCAGTCTGTCTGCAACCAACACTTTCCTCTGGAACTATTCTTCTGGGACTGGACAAAGGATTGAGACCAGGGGCATCACTGGCGCTGGGCACCCGGGGCACATGCCCCGAATCCCAGTGCCAGTGCCCTGGGTCTAGCGAGCCCCTGGCCCATTTGGGCTGGAGATCTGGGGCCGAGCCACCTGCGGCTGCGGCAGCCCTGTCCTCAGCTGGGGATCCGGGACCCAGCCGCCCGTGGCTGCAGCCACAGCAGCCCTGTCCCCGGCAGCCCCATCCCCAGTGGGCGATCCGGGGCCCAGCTACCTACAGCTGTGGCAGCCCCGTCCCCAGCTGGGGATCCAGGGCTCAGCCACCCATGGCCGCGGAGGCCACTCCTGGCCCTGTCCCTGAACCCAGCCAGGGATCCAGGGCTCGGCTGCCCACAGCAGCGGTGGACGCTCCAGCCCCATCCCCATCCGGGAATGAGGGGCCCAGCCATCTGCGGCTGCTTCCGGCCCTGTCCCCGGCTGGGGATGCGGGGCCCAGCCGCCCGCAGTGGCACGCAGCGGCTTCCGTCCCTGGCCCTGGCCTGGACCGGTGCCCCAGGTCCCTCCCCAGGGCAGCAATGCCTCTGACTGAGACCTGCCCAAGTGCTGGGTGTATACTGGAGGAACTGGACTAATCTGCAAACTACAGTTTCTTCAAGGACTTGCTTTCTGTGGACTCTAAATCATTTGTATGAATTTGATTCACTTTGATCCTTTAACATCTCTCATACTTTGTTTTTCTTTTCATATTAAACCTTTAGTTGTAGTTACTAAAGAATTGGCTGGCAGAATGGTATTTTGGCTAAGATCCAAGCCTATATTGTTCTGGGTGATGTGGCTGACTCTTTGGGGTCAGGAGTACCTATTTCTTTAAAAGACTCAGTGGCTAGGTGGGGACTGGAGGAGCCAATGTTCAATAAAGCAAGCTGTTCCTATTTTGTTATTCTTGGTGATGACCAGAATGGGGAATCAGAAGCATGTTTTGTTACTGACTGGGAGACTGGTTTATATACCAGTTGTCAGTAGTTTGGGGGTTTGGCCCCTGGTTTTGCAGCTTGCCCTGATTTTGGCACATTCAGAAGGTTATCCCAGGAGGCCTGGGTCACTCTCCTCACTTCACTTAACACACTAAAACTCAGAGTAACAACCTAGTGCATAATGCCAGTGATAAGTTAGGAAGTGCAGTGCTCCTCTGAACAGTGTTCCTCTTCTCGCTCTACACAGATGCTTCATCAAATACATGGAGCACTTTCTAGCTGAGCAGGTGGGAGTTCTAGAATGGTAAGAGAAAAAAATGCATCCTTTCTGTAGTGACAACAGGGGGAAAGGGTTGGGATAAACCCTAGAAGTTTACAAAACATGGGGGAAAAAGTCAATGACAGACAGAGAGGATAAGACAAGCTGACACTGAAGGAAATTTACAAAGGAGTAAGCTGTGTCCACCATGTCATAGTCAGTAACTCATGGTTTGGGGACCTGTATCCCACACAACACTAAACAACTGACAGTCATAAAATCATAGAAAATGAGGTCATAAGGGGCCTTGGGAGGTCATCTAGTCCACTAGCTTTCAAACCTTGGGTCAGAACCTCAGGTACTGGGTTTCAGCACCTCCTGCTGCTGCTGCCAAAAGACCAGAATGCATTGTTCAAAGATGTAATTGTTGGGTTGCAGGTTTAAATGATTTTTTTTCAACTGGGTCCTGAGAAAAAAAAGTTTGAAAACCACTGACCTAGTCCAGCTTCCTGGTCAAAGAAGTACCAGCCCCAACTAAATCAAAGCCAGGGCTTTAACAAGCTTCACCTTAAAAACCTTTATGGATGGAGATTTCAACACCTTGCTGTACAACTCATTCCAGTTCTTTGCTAACATCCTAGGCTCTGTCTGCACTGTAGGGCTCAGATGAGTTGACTTAATAAGGTCAACGTAAAGTCAACCTTATTAAGTCGACTTTGGCTATGTTCACACACACAGGGCTTGTTTCGCAACAAGCCCTTTTGAAATAACTTGTTTCGAAATAACATGTTATTTCAAAACAAGTTATTTCGAAATAAAAAACACTGTCCGAGAAATAAGCAAAAAGCGGGAATCGAAATAGCAAGTCCATACTGTGGGCATGCTATTTCGGTTCCAGGGCAGGGCACCACGGGAGGTGTGGCAACATGGCCCCCCTGCGGGCCATGTTGCCACTGAATCCCCTGCCTGGCTCTCACCGGCAGAGCCAGGCAGGGGAAAAAGCCCCAAAGGGCAGGGATCCCCCAGCCCTGGGCAGCAGCTGCTAAACCCCTGCCTGCTAGAGGTGCCCCTAGTCCAGGCGGGCTGGTGGGAGCCCCTGAAGCAGCTCCAGCCAGCCCCCAGGGACTAGGGGCTTCCCCAGCTGGTAGGGGTCCAGCGTGGCTTTCCCTGCTGCGGGGC
>ML682067.1:5662465-5730366 GCA_007922195.1 Podocnemis expansa
GGGGGGGGGGTGGAGCGCAGCGAGCAACAGGAGTTGCTCAGCTGCTCTCTCCCCTTAGAGGGAACATTGCATGACTGATGAAGTGAAAGTTTCTTTGACCCTTTTTGCATCTGAAATAGAAGAAGGTGCAATAATGTGACTATGACTCAGTTGCCCATGTGGCAAGGAACTATTTCTCTGTCCCCATCTTTCTTTTAATTAGACTATGTTCAGCAGTCATTCTGTTATAAGTGGAAGTTTCCCAATAGCTCCAAGTCTCAGCACATCAGTAATAAAGAGACTTGATGAATACAGTAATCCTCATTTAAGGATCTTTACTGTGCTGGAGCTCCACAGAGGAGTCTGTAATATTAGGCTTTACCATATGGGGTTAAGAATAGCTGCATTACAACACTGATGTAATGCAGTAGATGACTGGAAATAACAAGTTAAAAGTAGCAGACAGCCGATTAGAAAGAGAATCATTCAATTGGACATTATTTTGGTATTCATTCTTCTCTTGCAATGGCCTCTTGAAGAGTGAGATGCTTTTTCTTTCAATTCCGTGTCTAATAACTTGTGTTCTAAAATAAATTCCACCAAGACCAATGGTTCCCAATGTGGGGGTGGGGGTGGGGGTGTGTAGGACCCCATTGGGAGGAGATACCAAAGATTACAGGTGGTCCGTGAGGCTTCAGTAATATTGAGGTCATTTAGCCCTTCTGAGCCACATGCTGGGCATAGCAGCCTTAAGCTCCATGCTGTCTGGATCAGCCAAACAGCCCCCTCAGCTCTGTGCTAGCTTGGTATAGTGCCCCCATGCTTCATGCTGGCCAGAGCACAGCAGTAGGCCTGAACTCTGCTCCAACTAAAGCAGAGGAGCAGCCACCCTCAGCCCTGCACTGGCTGGGTGCCTGGCTGGAAAGGAGCAGCCCCAAGCCAGTTGGAGCCTGTAGTAGCCCTGGCCAACCCACTAAAGCCCACCTCCATTATCTTCAGTCCAGAAGAGGTGGGGCCACACAGATCAAATCAAATCAAATCAAATCAAATCAAATCATAGGGCTGGAAGGGACCTCATGAGATCATCGAGTCCAACCCCCTGGGAATTGAACCCAGGACCTTCTGCATGCTAAGTAGAGCAACAGAGTATGCACAGGGGTTAAAGTGGGCTGGAATGGCCCAGAACGCTGTTCTGGGGCCCACTATTTTTAGGAGCTGAGCATTCTGGGTCCCCTGAAAATAGAAAATGGTGCCAGAATGCTGCATTCCAGGGCCCACCATTGGAAAACAGCAGGCCTCAGAATGCAGCGTTTTGGCACCATTTTCTATTTTTAGGGACCTGAACACTGTACCCCTAAAAGGGCAGACCCTGGAACAGCATTCTCCTGCTTTCTGGCAGGCAGGGGAGGGGGGAGGGCTCCCCTGTTCATGTGCAGGCTGCACTTGGAAGCAGAAGCCTCCAAGCACAGCCTGCAGGCTGCACAGTTTCCAGGTCCAGCATGCTGCCAGTGAGTACCAGGGTGCCTGACTCACACTGGGGGTGGGCATTAGGGTTGCCTGAGCTGGGGGCAGGTATTGGGGGCAGGGGTGGATTTTGGGGGTGGGGGCTGGTGTTTGGGAGCCAGGAGCAGGGGCACAGGAGGGGGGGCCAACCCATGCAGGAGTTTCTGGGACCCACCAAATTATAGTTTAACCCCTGGGTGTGCAGTGGCAGCTGTACCAGGGAGGGCTTCAGACTAATTTACTAATTATAACTGTTATTACGTAATTTAGTATTATTATCATTATATGTGTTTAAGGCTGGTGGGGGGAGCACATTTTAGTTAGTGTTAACTAGTGGAGCTTTCACTCAAAAAGTTTGGGAACAACATAAATGGATCTATAAGTTTTCAAAACTGCTACATGACGCACGCTGAGATCTGTGAAGATCCCACTGGACAATAAGGATGTAGGCATGACATGATAAGTACAAATTCAGTTAAAATCCTTGGCTTTTAAATGTGAATGGTTTATTGTGCTTAAAACGTGCTTAGGCCTGTCAGATAAAGGTTTGAGGGCAGCACCATGGACCAGCATCATGGCAGAAATTATGGTTTAGCAGCTACTGTTTCAGTTAAGGGTCTAGGTTGGTCTGGTCACTAATGCATGCAGAAGGTGGTATAGACTTTTACACACAGTGACACAATTTGATGGCGTGTATGGTATTTTGCTACATTATTATATTATTCTTCATACACATTGGAGTGCATGTTTGCATAAACTGTATCTTCTGTTCATTAACATCTGGGATACAACTCATGAAAGTTTATGTTCGGAAGAGGTGTTTTGGCATCATTAATACCTGCCTGATGTTTCCCTTATATAAACATCAGGCCTTTTTTTTCCTCTTTAAAACAATTGTGAAAGCTACAGCAGCTCTAGTTTTGATAGAGCTGGAGTATTTTTCTCAGTACTCCTGCTGGGATACCATGCTTCTCAACAGGATTAAACTGCCATGTTAGATACCTTGTGATACCGAACATAATGAGAGGGAAAGAAGATATTCCACATTGTGACAATCAGCTGAAAAAAGTTAACCCTATCCTTAGAAAACTGGTTCTCAAAAGGGAATAATAATAATGAATACTATCCATTCATGCTGTGTCTTTCATTGCACATGTATTATAGAGAGCTCTTTCACCCAGCACAGAAATGCAACTATTGTAGAGTAGAAGACAACAGTGTTTAAATAGCACACCACATTACAATTCAGCAAAGAATATGAAGTATATCTCATCTGATTGAAGCTACTGGGAGAATTATGTAGGCAGAAAAGAATATTTAATTGGAAAATTATGTTTTTAAACTAACACTTTATCTCAAACTAATGGACTAAAAATTCAACACCTACTTCTTTTGAAGAAGTGTACATTATATATTAATACATCACATTTCAACACAGATACTGTAATTCAAATTAGTCTTTTATTCAGTAAGAAGTTCTGCTAATATAACCTGTCAGTTAAACTGATCTACTAAGGCTGGTGGATAGAGCATTGTACAAACTCTGGACATAAGGGATTTATTCTTGCCTGTACAACTGACTGTTAGGAGTTAGGCTAGTTACTTAACACTTCTTCAGCTTCTCTATGTGTAAAATGGAGATAATGATTGTTTACTCTTTACTGTACAATAATTAAATATCCTTGGAAGAAAAGTGCATTATATACTGTATTCTAATATTTTCAAACAAGGCACCTACAGTCACATTTTAACAACTTAATTAAGAGGTCTGATTTTCTGAGGTTCTGGTACAACCTGTCTCTAATGCAACCATTTTTTGCATTAGACTCCAGCAGAAACATTGGAAGTCAGTGAGGTACAGCATGGATTGCATCTGAGTGATTTTATTGGGTATTTCTGAAACAGGTGTAATAACAAAGTACGTCTGTTGAATAATATTGTCATACTGTATTAATTTATGGAAGTAATGGAACTGAAAATTGTGTTATGTGCTGCAATTTTTTTTCGGCAGTAGTGAAGTGTATTTTATCTAAATATTCAGTAAAGTGAGGATGAGAAAACCTGTAGTTTCATCTTTTGCAGTTATTTAGTCTCATATTCTCCTTTGGGCACAAAAATAGTTATAGTAGCCAGAGCCACATAGAGACTGATACACAGGCATTTCTGCTATAGTATATCTTATACCTATAATTAATACCAATTAAATCATCCATGGTAGTGGTGCTCACTGGACTGAAAAGAAGAAAAAGGACTAATTTTATTAATTTAACAATTATGAGCAGCCATAAAAAATATAGTCACTTATCTACTGTAGCCTTAATCATCTCTCTGATCATACTGTATTAAGTTAGGCTACGCTTTTATATGTTTTGGTGTCTACTATTAGTTATGTCACTTTGTCACTGTATCAATAACATTACAGATTCTGAGTGTCCAGCATTTGACTTATAGCAAGTAATTTTGCTCAGTGTGAAGCATGCACTGTGCAACAATATGCCAATTTTTAATTAAGGAAGCAACCAAGAAAAGACACATATGAACATTTTAACAATTACATGAAATTAGACATAGAAATGCCCTGCATCTGTTATTGTTTTATGCCTCTATCTTCCCCTGCTCCGTTAGATTATGGAGGTGGTACTGCCAGCTCATTAAAAGAAAAAAGCTTAGCCTTTAATTTCACACTGCTAGTTTGTTAAAAGGAAAGGTTCAGCCAGTGTTCTTACACTAGTGTTTAATGAGCTGGTATGTCTATAATCGGAGGAGGGAAAGATACCAAATGTACCTGTAAAGTTATATTAGTGAGTTATTAGCCATTTGAAACTGCAGCTCACAGCACATTGAAGTAGAATCAATGGGATGACACACATTTAGCATTAGGGCATTTATATGGAAAGCAATCCTGAAATGTAATTGGTAATAAAAGATCTATTAATGTCTTAAAATATGTTAACAGGTTCATTATAGTATGCTGGTGAATAATGTAAGTCTGAGATAATAATTAGGAAGCAAGATGTTTAAATGGAACCAAAAACCATATGCACAGGGGCAGCGCTTTGGTCCCCTAAAAGATCACAAAGTCTATCTTTCTGCGGCAGACTTTAACATGCTTAATTTGGGGACACTATGACTAGTTTGTCATGTCATTTGAACATTGTTAGGGATATTTGCTGATCACACTTTTGTATTTCAGTGATAACAGCTTATTAGGTCATTTAAGATTTTTCCCACCAGCCTGTCAATACCTTCCAAACATTGTTGCTGCTGTCTGGGCTTCCCTTTTGATCTTGATCTTGCCAAAGCCCATTCCAGGGAGCAGGTAGGAAGCAAGATCCAGGCCCTGTGCAGTGTTGAAACTGGAGAAGGCTGACACATTTTATTGTATCAGAAACCCACAACATATAGGTTTCATGAATTAAATACAAGAAGATCAACACTGTAGGGTCAAATCCTGAAAACAGCAGTCTATACTGCACTGGCCTTCTCTGATCATGGTAAGAGAAAGAATTCACATTTCTAGCTGCTACTGCAGTTTCATGGTCTTGGAGAACCACCACCCGCTCTGTCTGTTCTGATGTCGTTAACTCATCTTGCACAAAGATTGAATAAAGAGTGCAGAATTTGGCCCAAATTGCTGTAAGCTAGTGGGTATCATTAGACAGTAGCCCTTGCTTGCTGCTTATCTACACAGTGACAGATAATATTTGTTAAAACTGCTTTCCCCATTAGACCCCCCAAATAGCTCCTTCGAGAAATATCAGCAAAACCTGAACTCTCTGAGCTGCCATTTTATACCCATTCAAGGGTTGCTAACGTCTCACATATTAATATACCATTAAAGTAGTTCCCCCTTGGAGTGTAAAGTAATGATTGTTCCATATGTGTCTATCATTTGTTTGAGGTTATTCCTTTGTGTGTGTCAACACTTTATTTTATCACTTAATTATAAAAGCATGTGCTTGGTTGTTGCTGCCTTAATCCATATCAGGCACACTTTTTTTTTAACCTGTGTAAATGGGAAGGCAAGAGACTTCTTGTCTGAACAAAGCTTACTGTATGACCTGATCCTATGTTTTACACCCCCTTGCATTTAGTTTCATTCCTTTCTATAAGTTCACCCATCTTCGAAGCATCTGAGGAAGTGGGATTTTCTCCCACGAAAGCTCATGTGAAAAATAAATCTGTTAGTCTTAAAGTGCCACACAACTCCTTGTTTTTTTTAAGCAACAAAGTCTGTGTAAGACAGTGGTTCATACTACACATTCTTGTTTCCAAAAAATATAATAGAAAGCCATTGCAATATTAAAAAAAGCAAGGAGTCTTGTGGCACTTAAAGACTAACAGATTTATTTATCCCATGAGCTTTCATGGGAGAACATCCCACTTCGTCAGATGCTTTGAAGAGGGAGATCTTACAGAATTGGATGAAAATAAATGCAGGGGAGTGTAAGACATGGGATCAGGTCATGTTGCAGTGTGACCTGATCCCATGTCTTACACTCCCCTGCGTTTATTTTCATCCAATTCTTCAAATTCTCCCTCTTTAAAGCGTCTGAGAAAGTGGGATATTCTCCCATGAAAGCTCATGGGATAAATAAATCTGTTAGTCTTTAAGTGCCACAAGACTCCTTGCTTTTTTTGCTTTACTAGACTAACACAGCTGCCCCTTTGGAAACTGTGATATTAGTGTCCAGTGACACACTAATGAGAACAAATACCATAAGTTGGCTGAATTAAAACCAAGTAAAAATGAAATTCTATAACTATTAAAGCTAATAGAATAGAAATATGCAGATGACTATAACAATGTACATGGACAATATTAACACAGTAAGTTGAAGCAATTTGGCCTTCTGACATACTATTAGACATTTTCATCATTTTAAAATTAGTTTCCTGAAAACAAACCTTGTATCACTTGTTATAAAATTTTATATGCATGCACCTGTGAATCTAATGACATTAGGGAAACAGATTACCAAGTAGAGACTCTATGCTAAAGAGAAAAAAAAAAAGTTAATGCTTAAAAGACAACCTAAATGGAATTTTTCCAGATTGCTGATTTTTAGTTAAATTCATAATAGCCAGGTTATTATAAGTTATTTAACAGGGAATCTGCATGTAAGTTATATTCTTCAACCAATGTTTAATGAAAATATGACAATTTTAATTAGAAAAAGCTTCATGATGTGAGCATAAAAACTTAAATTTTCTGGTCACTTTCCTTAACAAATAATTGTCTATTTTTTTTTCAAAGCAAAACAACGTAGTAAAAAGACACCATTTGCAGTTAGACCTGCTAATTTGCGCTACCATAGCTTTTTGAGGGCTGATTGTTACATATTTTATTTTGCTTCTGAAACAATTAGATTTGCTTTTATAGCAGCAATTTATTACACAGGTGTGGTGGGGTGACTATCTACACTGACCCTGTAAGATTTAATGCAGGCCCAATGGGCCAATTAAACCATTAGAAAGGTAAGTAAGGAGGTTCAGCGAGGCAGGAATAGGCAGGAGCAATAACGCCTAGGAGCTAAAAGGAGTAGTGGCTGCTGGGAAGAGGCAGACACTCACTGGCAAAAAGGAGCAGTGAGTGGAGACTGCAGTCATTCCCTGGGAAAAGGGAGGAGACTTTGGGGAACCTATAGGCCCAAGAATAAAAAGGGAAACCAGTAGTTGGAAGCAGCCCAAGGATAGAGCAGTGAGGTTGGCGTGGGAAAACCCAGACTGCTGAACTGAAGGTCCTGGGTGTGAAACCCAAGATAGAAGGCCCAGGTTCCCCTACCAGCCACTGAGTAAGTAGCACAACAGCAGTGAACGGGGAGACTGTCAGGACTATTGAGGGGTTAAATTCCCACTAGAAGTGGGAAATACAGATGATAGATGCCTGGAGGTCTGAATCACAAACAGGACTATGTGGTTCCTGAGGCTGTGAGGGAGGATACAGGCAGATAGCAGAGATGGAGTGATGGTGTGCAGGGCATGGACTGGAAGGCATTGGCTTAGAACTAATTCCCACAGTAACCAGGAGGAAGTGCCAGCCTGGTGGTGAGGGATGCAGCCCATGACAGTAGGTTTTAACTTTTGCCAGCTTGCCCTAAATCATATCCAGATTCTATTTAACAGACTCAGATATCACCCATGTGAGCTCAGCAAAGAAAGAAATTGCTGGATGGGGCCACCCAGAAACACAGCTGACTGGAGTAGAAAAACACAGTTGCAGCATGAGGGGAGGTATGGGAGATCTGAGATCTGGTTGTGACCACCCATCAAAAATGTGCAGGGGACAACCGGAGCCCATGCAGCCCTGCCCTTCAAACCAGCCCTGAGAGAGGCAGGAAAATGTCAAAACAACAAGCAGTTGTGTGGCACTTGAAGACTAACAGATTTATTTTTTGCATGAGCTTTCGTGGGAAAAAATCCCACTTCCTCAGATGCTTCAAAGATGGGTGAACTTACAGAAAGGAATGAAACTAAATGCAAGGGGGTGTAAAACATAGGATCAGGTCATAAAGTAACAGCAAATCAGAGCAGTTTACAGGCTCAAACCATGGGAAGCCTGAAGTCAAATTACCCTTTGTAATGGGAAAAGAATCGAGACACTGGACTAGACTAACAGGGCTATCCATTTTAAAATTGACAGGAAAATGACAGCTGGTGGGAGGGACCATGCAGAAAGTGATCCTTCAGGAACACAAACAGAAGGCCTCTTCAAGGACCTTCTAACACTGATGAAGTAATTAGTGTGTGATGGGTCTTTATAGTTTCTCATGATTGGTGGTTTACTCTTATTCCCTTTTTCAGTCTCCTTATTTCAGCCTCATTCCATCTGCCCAGCATTCTCCCCCTCTTCAGCTTTCTCTTTTCCCTCTAATCTCACTCAAAGTCCCCTCCTCCCTTACTTTGTTGCTGTTTAGTTAATTGACTCCCACCAAAACTCTCAAAAAACAATTTGTTTTGAAAAAGAACAAACAAAGGAAAAAAACTTGGAACTATGGTTTGTAAACAATCATATAGTTTACTCTGGTTGTGTGTATTATTCCTTCAACACCCAAACTACTCTCTATCTCATCTGTTTATACTGTAAACTATTCAGTCCTGGAATTGCCTTTGACTTTATATTGGTACAGTGCCTAGAACAGGGACCTTATTTGTGTTTAAGTTTCTGGGGTTGGGCTCGCATTATACAAATGATAAACAATAATAATAAAGTAATTAGTCTAAAATAGAAAATACAATATATAGTTCTAGTAATATCTCAAAGTACCTTAGGTTTCCTTAAAACAAACAAGGAAGGAGCACTTTTAAAGACTAACAAATTTATTTATTGCATGAACTTTTGTGGAAGAAAATCCCACTTCATCAGATGCTTTGAAGATCAGAACTTACAGAATTGGGGGAAATGACTTACAGTTCCCTGCATTTATAGGATCAGGTCGACTGTTACAGCAATCAATGCAGTAGTTTAGATTCAAACACTGGGGAACAGATTTTCTCCTATGAAAGCTCATGCGATAAAAAAAATTTGTTAGTGTTTAAAAGTGCCACAGTACTCCTTGTTTTGCTGAACTAAACTAAGATGGCTACCCCTTTGGAACTCAGGTTTCCTTGTTTCCTAATTACAAAATCTGAATCTTTTGAATGGCAAATCAATAAACAATATTATAGGTTGGTGTCCAAGTTTTGTCATCCACTACATGGCTTCTGGTGACATGGAATGAATCAAAACTGTCCCTCTGGAAAAGGGTCTTAGATGGTAGCAGTTTACTAGCTAGCAGTTCATTTAGATCCATGGTTCTGTTTTCCGTGTGTGTGGTAGGCAATTGTAATACCCATGTGAGGTTCTGATGCAGTTCACTGTGATCCATGTCTTACATGGCATGGTGAGCCCAGGTGGATGGCCTTTAGGATCTATAATTAGGCTTGATTCTTGATCCTGGTATTTTCCTACAGTCTCTGTCACTTGTCTTTTGGTGATAGTCCTGAGGTTTTGGTTGCCAATTAGAAAGGTTCCTGGACTTAAGGTGGCATACCAAGGTTGGGGATAGGGGAAGTTGGAGAGCTTTATAGATGGGCAAGTCTGGGTCATTATGTGATCGTATTATTATTATTATTGCTGCTTTCTCATCAGAGGGATTGTGCATGAAGATGGGAAGTAAAAACAACAGGAGTCTTGTGGCAGTTTAAAGACTAACAAATGTCTTTGGGCATAAACTTTCCTGGGCTCTAACCTACTTCGTCAGATGCATCATTAGTGGGTTGGAGCCCAGTTTGTCAAATGCATCAGAAGCGAGTTGTAGCCCACAAAAGCTTATGCCCTAAGAAATTTGTTAGTCTTTAAGGTGCCATAGGACTCTTGTTTTTGCTGTACTCAGACTAACATGGCTATCCCTCTGCAAGATGGGAAGTGTTGATTTCAGCACTCTAGCTCTTGTAGCAATATTCAATTATCTATCAACAAGTTTCATATATATGCTCTCTGCCTATGCTGGTGCTCAGTATTCAGTTGCTGTGAAGATGAGGGCCAAGGTGGCTTTCTACAGATACAAGCACCTGCTTCGCAGCTGGTCCCAGGCAGTTTGCAAATTAAATTGTTCTTAATCTAGCTTATCAGTCAGTCTTCATGTGATGTTGGCAGCAAGTGAGGCAGCGATTATAAACCATACCAATATATTTCAGGAAATCTTAGTGCCTGAGTTTGGGTTCTCAGAAGGTGACATTTAGATGCTTCTTTGCATGGTGGTTGCTTAGGTGAAAAGCAGAAACAGCTTTTTTTGAGGGTTTAGTTTGGATTCATCAGAACCAGTAGCACTCCAGGTTTTTCAAATCTTCTGTGAGAATGCATTCTTCTTGAGTTAAACTGTTCATTTGGGTGGTGAACATAAGATCATTTGCATATCCAAACTTCTCTGACTAGGTGGATGGTATGTGGCTGATACAAATGTTAAAGAATGGTGTAAAGATGGATCCCTGTAGGAGCCCCCTTATCTGCCCCACACTGTCATGGCAGGGGTTAAAGGCACATTGGAGGCAGAAGAAGCCAAACCCCTCACATTTGCTAGGCCTGCTCAGCTAGGCAGAAGGTTATAACAGCCAGCTACCTAGCTCAGTCAGGGGGACAGTGCTCACCTGACAGGAAACCTGCTGCCAGGGCTCCCTGGAGGACTACTGCCAGCTTTGAGGGAGAGGTGGACACTGCTAAACCCCCACAACTACCCTGGCACAGGTGGATTATTTTGAGAGACACCAGGTGCTAGGCCTTGCTACCCTGACATGGGAGCAATTTCGAGAGACTCCAGCCACTAGGCCTCGCTACCCTACACAGGGTAACCCTTTTGGGAGGCTCCCATTGTTGGCTTACACTGACACTGGGAAGGGGGTGACACCTCTGACTTTATCCTAACATAGGGATATGTGGGCCACTACCCTATTCTACTCAACTACAGAATTGTCATCCTGTCAAGGAGGGCCCGACTCTTGATAGAGCCCATTGTTCAGTAAACAAGGTCTGTTAGTCAGTTCCACTGGATGCACTCAAAACCTGTGGCTTATGAGCATAACTATCAGTAGATCCAGTATTTTTCAAATCATTATTTTTGACACTGTTAGAAGCAGGGCATCCTGCCAAACTATGTCACATGCCATGCACAGGTCTACAAGGGCTGTTGCTGTTTCAAGTCCATTTTGCTATCAGGTTTTGATGCAGGTCATCAGTGTGACTATCTTATTGCAGATATCTCATCCTGATGTAAACCCAGAATTCTGTTTAGGGATGCAGTCCTCAAAGATGAGAGTAAATGTCTGGGGTAGCATCCTTTCCAAGTGCTTGCAGATTATGTGTAGTAATGATATTGGCTGATAGTTTTTCAGCTGATGGATTGCTTTCCCTGGTTTCAAGGTGGCAGTGACTTTTGTCAGTTGCTGTATCCTTGGCATTTAGTTAAGCACATAAACACTAGAAAAGAAGAGTATTGGCCAGCTGTGGAATGCTAACCAAGGTTTTTCAAAAGCTTTGTGAAGATCCCATTTGCGTCTGCAGCCTCATCAAGTTTGGTGAGTGTTAAGGCCTCGTCCATTCTTAATGGTTTTGATAGATTTGATGATGCTGGGCAGCTGGATAAGGAGTGACAAAGTTTTCTCTTCATTTTCCTTTTGTGATGACCATCTGTTTAAGTTTTATGATGATGGCACTGATTGTGACATGTGACACTCTAAGGGTTTGCACTGTCAAGATTATGGAGGTGGCTCCAGGCTTTTCTACTTCAGGGAGAAATCTAGGTTCTGCATAGCTTTTGCACATTGCTGTTGTCTAGCAGAGATCAGTGATTCCAAGAGGAAGGCTGCAGTCATAGGGTTACCAATTCTCCTGTAATCCTTTATGAGTGCCTCACTGAGTGCCAGCCACCAGGCAGTGTAAGTTTTCCTGTAGTCACAGAAGATATTCCTTCTCATGACCACTTTAAGGAGGCTGATGAAACTGTTATAGTCATCTCCTTTTGCAGGTATTCAGTACACGACTTTTACCATGGTTTCCGTGTAGCTATTTCAATTAGCCTTCCTAAACTTCCAACATGGCTTTGGTAGTGAGGTAATTAGGAAAGTCTGAGACCAACACGTATGATGACAATACGCTGTTGGCTAGACAGAAAATTGTTAAGGTCAGTTCATTCCATTATCCGTGCATTCTGGGAACAGGACAGAAAGCACAGGTCAGGTGAGTAGGTTTTCCTTCATCTGGTGTAATGGAAGGTTCTTGGCTGCTTCAGATTGAATGGTAGATTCTTGTCTTAATTTGAAGCCCATTCCAGAATTACTTTACCTACAGTATTACTGTCATCATAACTGCAGGATATGTGATGACTACTGAAGTGTTTGATGCATATTGAAGGGTGGCTGTGATTTGGCAGAACTGTTGTGGACCAGATGATATTTGGCGACTTATAGAGAGGTTGGTGGTCAACAATTCTTATTGTAATGGTGCATGGAGTTGAACAGGTCTGGTCCACACTGCAAATTTCCCAAGCTCTTGTCTCATAAACATTTCGTGTCTCTGTTTTGGGTGGTGGTGGTTTGCTGCTGGATCGTACCCTGGAATATAACATGATGATTTTTCATTATCAGTTAAGTGAATCTCTTATAGAATGAGGATATCAAGCTTATGTTTGTATAGCAGCTTGGCCAACTAATCACAGTTTGCAGGAGAGAGGCCTTCTATGCTGAATTCACAAATATGTTGATCTGAGACTATGTTTTGACTTTTTTTCCCTGAAAAGGGTCATTTTGCCTGAGATCATCACTTGAGCTATTTTTTACACCATGATTCTATCAATTGTCGTTGGATCACCACCCTGTTAATATCATCCAAATCAAACCACTTAATAGGAAGGACCACATGGAGATTGCCATCCTTTTCCACATTACAGAATAACAAGCAATAAGACAGACATGGTGTCATCATTTACTGGAATCCTTTAGGAAAAATTCCAAATAGTTTCACTCATTTGAAGTTCAGTGGACATTCTGAGTTTGTGATGTTACAAGGCTGTGAGTTGCTAGTTTTGCAGTGTGCATCAAGCCTCCACTTGTGGCATGCTGGAGCTACATTGTAGATCAAGGCCTTTGGATTCTGTCACACATTAATGTAATGGATTCTGCATAAGCTTCATGAACATTTTAAAATAGAAGTGTTTTATTGAATTAAACATGAACATGAATAATCCAATCAGTAGAATAGACTTTGAAGTTTCTCATTTTTACACAGAATTTAATTTCTTTCATAGATTTCAGGTTTTGAGGCACCATGTATTTTTGATAATAGCAACTGCATGGTAAAAGTTGTTAGTGGAGAAGCTGGAGATTTGGTAGTGAGGTAGGGATCCGCCAAAAATTTTGGAAGTTTAGAAAGTGTAATGTAAGCACATTAGTTAGCCGTTTCTAGTTCCAGAATAATGCTGTGGCTAAGAGAACTAATGTAAACTTTGAATGTAGAAGCAGGGTGATATTGCCACTATATGTGACAGTAGTGAGAGAATTGGTGGAATAACATTTCCATTCAGGTGTCCACATTGCAAAAAGATGTTGCAAACATTGGAGAGGGTTCACAAAAAGCTGAAAAAATCATTCAAACTCTGAAAAACCTGTCTTACAGTGAGAGACTTCAGAAGTTCAATATAGTTAATTGATTGAAGAAAAGATTAAGAGGTAACTTGACAGTCCATAAGTGACTATACAGGAAAAAAAAGTCTTAGTAAAGCGCTGTTTAATTTAGCAGAAAACATCCAATAACTAGGATATGAAAGTAGGCAAACTGGCTGTGTCTACACTACAGGGGTCAGTTAAGTAGACTTAATAAGGTCTATCTAAAGTAACTTTATGAAGTTGAATTAGTGAGGCCCTATTTGTTTAAGTCAACTTTATAAAGTTGATTTAAGCCAGGGGACCCGTTTAAAGTTCACTTAATAGAGTTGACTTTAAATGGGTCCCCTGGCTTAAGTCAACTTTATAGAGTTGACTTAAAAGGCTCTACTGCACTAAGTTGACTTTATTAAGTTGACTTTAATGGGCACATTGCATTAAGTCAACTTAATAAAGTTGACTTAACACTAAAAGTTGACTTTAAGGGCAGGAGTTATTAAGTCAACTCAAGCAAGTGCTTAAATTGACTTAATGAACTCCAGTTGTGGTTGGGAAGCCTCCAACAGCAGTGGCTGAGAATATGCAAGGGAAAATGCTCAGCAAGCCCCTCCGTGCTCCTTAGGGGATACAGTCAATGTGCCGCCAACATTCCCTCTAAGCTGCTGTGGCCCCTGCCACTGCTCAGAGATGTATCTGGCCCCTACTGCTGTGAGGACACAGCTCAGAGCTGGATCCAGCCTGTGGCGTTGCTAGCAGGCAGCTTGGAGCCAAATCCGGCTCTCTGCCACCTCCCGATGGTGGCTGGGGCTGGATTGGGTCCTGGGCTGGGGCAGGGGACGGCAACACCCTTGAATCAGGTTAGGGCGTGTTTGGTGGTGCTTGCCCTGGGTGCCAGACAGCTTAGTTCTGGCACTGCAGCCCAGCTATGAATTAACAATGTAGCATGCATCCATGGTCTTCCAGTATGCATCACCTCTGATCATGAGTCTCAGTTCATAACCCAGTTTTGGTGTGAAGCCCCATACTTCCAGGCAGGAGCGTCACTGCTCTGGGGAAGGACCCGGGGCACTGGCCCAGGCCATGCCCCCAGACAGGGACAGGGCAGGGAGTTACAGCCACGGCCGCGGGGCCGCCCGGCCTAGTAAGGGGCTGGACGCTGCCACCACCACTGTGGGCAGCTGGGCCCCAGATCTCCGGCCGGATCCAGCCAGAGACCGGGAGAGGCAGGGGTGCTGGGATTTGGGGCACGGGCCCCGTGTGCCAGGTGCCAGTGACGCCCGTGCTTCCAAGGTTCCACACACCCCTTTCCTTGTCTTACCATTACTAATCCAACAACCAGATGAAAAAGGCCAACCAAATTATTGAGTACTATCTGTGATGGTACATCATTCATCAGCAGGATTATTTATCCTCTCCTCTTTGTTATGCAGAGTTTGCCACAATAATGCAGACAATGCATCTACTATTCAAAGCCCGCTTTTTACCTTGATGAATACCACATGCAATTCCACTCTTAACTGCTCATGTCTTCTTCCAAGCCAGCTGTCTCAGACCAAGTGCAGCAGTTTTCTTCGGTCCCAAAAGAAGTGAAGAAGCACCTGGAGAAGCATGAGCAGACTATAAGTGGCATGTGAGAAAACACTGTCAAAAGGTTCCGCTTACATAGTGGGACAAAAGATCTGGCTGTCCATGGAACATCTCCCTACTGACAGACCAGCTCACAAATCTGGACTTCTGGTCACTTTGCCCTTTTAAGATCCTGTGACAGGTTAAGCCAATCATATTTGAACTTCAGCTACCCTGCTCTTTGAAAATTCACCCAGTATTTCATGTCACTTTTGAAAGCTTACATAGATAACACTTTCCCTCATAGGCCCAAGCCATATCCTCCACTAGAGCAGGTACCAGGCCATGAGGAATACAGGATTCATGAGATTCTGGATTCTAAACATAAATGTGGCAGGTCTGGTACCTTATTAACTGGGAGGAGTATGGTCCCAAGGAATGGACCTAGGGGTTAGTGGAAAATGTACATGGTCCCTCTTTTGTGCAAGTATTTCACAGATATCAGCCTGAGTAGCATGACCCTGTGTTGTTCTGAAGGCACTCCTTGGGGAAAGGGTGATATTAGGGACTATAGGTCTTGAACCCAGAATCATGGGGCTTTCAAGAATTGGGTAGTCCTGACCTGTTCGCATAGCAGCTAAGTTCTAACAGAAGACTGTAGTTTTGGGATCTGATTTATAGAACTTTAGGGGTCTTGACTGATCCCCAGCCTCTGTTTAACCCAAACACAGGAACAGGAAGTCCCAAGCCAGGACTGCTTCCTCTAAAACACCTGCTTCTACAGCTTGCTGCTGTTCTCCTGGCAAGCTGACCCTGCCTGGCACCTGACATTTAATTTGCCTTCTACCCTGTCTTGGAGTCTGACTTTCTGTTATCCGGTCTGGTCTGACTCTCAACTCCTTCTCTGTCCACAAGGACAGCCCTTCCACATCTTGGTCATGACAACCCGTCCTTAGTAAAATTCTGATTGCACCTGTGAAGGACTCAGGCAATCATACATCAACAGTGAACAATTTCTAAAACAGGCAGTCCCTGCTTCTGGAAATTTGACATTTAAATAGTGTAGGGTGGCGCATCACACCGGTTTTTCATTCTTGTACCATGGCATCAACTGATACTTCATTCAGTCATGCAGAAAATGAGAAAAACATGAGCTGCTCAGTTATTAGGCACCTCCTCTCCTACCATCATCTAGCATGGAGTGCTTTCTCCAACTAAAATGCAGATCTACATTTTGATTTTGGTACAGATATGAAAGCTCAACCTAGCTGATTTTTCATGGAAAAGAAGGGTTAGGTCCATTTCCTCTGTAATTTTCACTACCCTTACAGTGTTGGTGTATTCATTAGTATCAGTTGTTATTTCTTGTAGAGGTGGACAAAGTCATTTTGCTAAATTTTTAACAACATCAGATATAACGGAGTGTGAAATTTAGTCACTAACATTATCAAGTTCTCATTCCATGTGAGAGAGACTGTGAAAATGAGAGCAGAGAGGAAAAATAAATACAGAGAAACTGCAAGAAAGAGAACATAGGTTAATTGACTCTCCCTTGAAAAAGAAAACCTTGGTTTAAATTATGAGATTAAAAAGTTTTTCAAACTTCAAGAGGGTTTGCAACATCCCATAATAGTGTGAGAAGTTTGCAAACCTTCAAACATTGTGAAGTTCACCCATTCCTTATTAATTAAGTTTACTTCTAACAGCTTCTGAAAGTGTATTAAATCCTATACACAACAAATAAGATTTTGTCCACACTAGAGCAGTGGACTGTTTGTACTGAATCAGTTTAAGCACAAAGAGCTAGATTCACAAAGGAATTTAAATGTGGTGATGCTCAGCGTCATGACATCTGATTTTTAGGTGGACAGGAAATCACTGGGATTCCTAAAGCGTGGGTAAGGCCCCTAGGATTTCTGTACAATCAGTGGGGAGAGAGACAGGCCTCTGACTGTGATTCACAAAAGACAGCATGCAAGGTAACTACTAGTCTAAATAAGACAATGGGAGCTGCCTAGGTAAGAGGTGAGTCCTAAACCCTGGCCCTTTCAGGGAATTAGGTGGCTAAATTTGGTTGCAGGGAGGTATCTCTCTCTGTTTGGGATTCTCTGCTGCAAACCCTCTCTTCTCACTAGGTGTCTACACTGTTTTTGCAAGAAGCTAGGGGATGGGTGGGAGAGGACGTGGGAATCAGAGGACTGCAAAAATGGGGACAGGGAAGCAACCAGAAGGGGGGCAACTTTAAGTGACATGACTCAGGCTCTAGATCACAATGGCACTCACTCAAATTTGGATTGGGTGTCCCTTCATCCTGCCAGCAGGGAAGGAGCTCCACTGATATGCCATCCAACTCCAGTCAGGGGCTAAGGAAAGCCTGGAATCCAGTGAACTCCTCAAAAGTGTTGAGGGGAAGTGGCTTCCTGTTTATAAAGTGCATATGGGGGGGGGGGGTAACAAGTGGCCTCCCCCTAGTCTCCAGTGCCAATGGAGGAGGACCTTTTTTATAACTAGTTTTTAGCCCAGTGGTTGAAGTACTCACCTGGGATTTGGAAGATGCCAGTTCAAATCATCTCTCCACAGTTTACCTCCCAGAGTCTACTCTCAAAAGCAATGTACTCTGGCAATACATTTTGCAAGGCCACTAATTCACTGATGACACAGTAATCAAAGGGCTAGAAACTGTTTCAGTTTGTCTGTTTTCTCCCTGGCACTAAGCCACTGCAATGTGAAATGGATTAGCTTTACTCAGTCATTAAATTTGATTAAAGGTAGCATGTCTTAAATGGTTATTGGACCATCTGGAAAAAAATTGTGTGTGGATGCCCAGCTTTGTACTATTCCTTGATCATTTTAATTAAACATCTCTATATGGGGCAGAAGGCAAAGATGGTGAAGAAAGCTAATTGGATCATATTTAAAGTTCAAAATAGCCATAGCAAACTGGATGAGTTAGGTGCATGTGATGTTCCTTTCCCTCCCTAAGCTACGTCCCCCCCTTCCTTATCTACCCTGCATCCTACTAGCTGGGAGTGAGGAGAACATCTCTAGAAGTAGTACCTGTAGATGAATGTCCAGAGAAAAGATTTTGGCCAGTTCCTGAGCTTCAATTGAGGGGCACACTCTGCTGCTTATGACAGGGCTGTGCAAAGGAAGCCATATATCACGCAGAGTCTTTGCTTTGAACTAGCTTGGGAAGGGAAAGCTATGCTATCATCTCCAAGCATAGTTGTCCAGCTGTTTGAAAACAACGTCACTGGGGAAGGAAACTGTGCTATACTTTAGTTTTATTGAAAAATAACTAGGTATTAGTCTTAATGGAAAATAACTGTCAAGGCTAGCTATAGCTAGCATATTTTTGTTCCTGGTGGAGGCTGCAATTTCATTCCTTCTTTATGTGTATTCCCCTTGGTTTATCTCCATGTTGGTCTTTTCCTTCATCTTGCTACTGCATCAGGGACCTTTGAAATGGGTGAGACCCAAAGGGTCATTTTCTGCATCCTACTGGCAAACATACAGCAGGGGCAAGGAATTGTGGTCTCCTGGGCCCACAATGATTGGTCTGTCCCTGTTACACCAGTGAGGGGTTGGTGCACCCCACCACAGTGTTGTCTAACCTCATCTTCTTGATTATTAATAAAGATAGATCTCAGGTCTTTTCCATCTATAACTTTGATGATCAATAGAACCATTAAAGTCTGGATCTGCTTGTGGCACATTCCAAAACACCTCCTGAGGTCAATTCATTGCTATATCTCATTGCTCTTTTTGTCGTGTTTTCCTTTAGCTAGTTTTCATATGAGAGAAAGAGCTCATTTCCAAGCTCATTTGATTGAATTTTGCAAGATACCATGAGACATTATCAAATGCTTCATATAAATCAAAACCTATTCCAGCTGCTACTTCTTTTCCTTCCTCCATTAATTTTGTGATTCATTCCCTCCAAAAGTTTCTCCAGCAAAATCTGTTCTTTATAAGCCCAAGGTGTTTATTGTGTATCGTTCCACTGTCTTAATATTGGTTCAGTACATTTACTAGGGACTCAAGTTTCCTGGACAATAATTTATAGAATTACTCTTATTTACTGCTTTGAAAACTGATACCATATTTGGTTTTTCTCAAATTCTCTGGCATCTCATCAATTTCGAATGACAACTCAAAAAACAGGTATCAGTAATTTAGTAAGTTCATTTACTAATTGTATTAACACCTGAGGGTACATGCTGATTTATCTACTGTCATATTTTCCAACGGTCCCTTCCCAATCCCTATCTATAGCTGTATTCATATTCTAATACCCTTTAAGAATTCTCCATTTGCTTTCCTTGCATTCAAGTCTGATTTAAAAACTAGACTCCTAGAAGTCATTTAGTCCAGTCCTGCTCACTTAGGCAGGCCCAAATAAATCTTGAGTGTCCCTGGCAGGTGTTTATCCTACCTGTTCTTAAAACCTCCACTGATGGGGACTGTACGACCTCCCTTAAAAGCCTATTCCACTTAACTAGCCTTCATAATTAGAAAGCTTTTCTTAATATCCAAACTCAATTTCTCTTGCTGCAGATGAAGCCCATTATTTTTTGTCCTACCATCAGTCAACATGGAGAATAACTGGTCACCATTCTTTTTATAACAGTTTTAAACTTATCTGAAGACTAATCAGATTCATCTTCAGACTTCTTTTCTTAAGACTAAACAAGCCTAGTATTTATAACATTTTCTCATGGGCAGGGTGGTCCTTGGGGTGGGGGGAGGTGAGAAGGGTGATCACCCTGGCCCCACACTGTCCGGCTGTGAGCAGGGCATTGCGGGTCCCACCCTGCAGCCCCCCCCATGGTCATGCTGTCCTCCATGCCTGCACTGTTGCCTTCAGTGTGAAGCTGAAGGAAGTGGGGCGGGGGGCAGGAGTGCGGGACCCAGCCTCTGCTCTGGGTCCACCAGGAACAGCTAGCCCAGGGGCAGGGCAGGCTGGCCCAGAGGCTGGGCTCTGCTCTTCCACCCCTCTCCTGGGCTGACTTTTCCACTCTGGGGGCAGGGAGGGCTGGCCTAGAGGTAGGACGGGAGAGTGGAGCCTGGTTCCTGGGCTGGCCTGCCCTGCTTCCAGGGGTGGAGTGGCCAGCTTAGGGGAGGAACAGGAGCATAGGGACTGGCCTCTAGACCAGCCCACCCTGCTCCCCAGTGTGGGGGATGGACCCACAGGCCTATTGGCCCGGGGCCCCACACCCCCTTATGGAAGGTCCTGCATAGATCAGGTTTTCTAAATCTTTTATTATTTTTGGTGCTCTCCTCAAGACACTTTCCAATTTGTCTGCATCTTCTTATAATTGATTACCCAGAATTAGATACAGTATTCCAACTGAGGCCTCACCCGTGCTGAGCACAGCATGATAATTACCTTCGATATCTTACACAAGACACTCCTGTAAAGACACTTGTCTGGGATTCAGTCACCATGAGAGCCACCTCCTGATCAAATCTGGCCTGGTGGCTTTCTTCCAATATGGCATCCCTACTGATGGTCACTCCATCACTGCAGTGGTCTCTTCCTGTCATTCACAATGCCCCCTTTTCATGACTCAGACTTCCTGCTTAGTCACTGTACATTTCTTCCCCTCCCCTGCCAGCTTTTGGGATATGGAATTCACACTGGACCAGCTGTCCGGATGGCACCTCCAACAGTCCTGAGGCAATTCTCAGTGGGGAACTCAGGCCATGCCTCTATGTTGGGTTCCAGCCCAGGAAGCCTGGAATCATTAGACAAAACCTATACGGTCCACTTCCTTGCTGCTTCCTTCTCAGGCTTTTTTTCCCCCTTTATAATTTTCTCTGGCTGAATCTTCTTCCAGGGCTTATTCTTTCCTCTTTGCCCTCCCCACTCTGCATCATAAATGAGGAGATTAAGTTTTTAGAACAAAAAAAAATCTAGTACTAAAAATAAGACTAGAAAGATTGGTTTAATCAAATGTCAAACTGACAAGGGCCATGATCTTGGTGTCTAAATGTCTTGCAGAGCTTCACCTGCTAGGGGAAAAGGTTTAGAGAGGATCAATTGAATGAAATGTTAAAAGAGAGCATTATCTCCTATTTGTAGCTCATGGGTGTCTCTGTTTGTATTAATTTCCTCTGGTGAATGGCTTTGTATAGACTGTCGGATATTAAACAATGTCACTCAAGGATATCAATATCTGTTGCCTCTTTTTGATGACTCACTAGATTTCTCTCCATCAGGTTAGATTCATTAGCACCTCAGACACATCTTAGACTGGCTGGCAAGTGAGTCCAGATGTTGAGAATAAATTGAAAACTGCCTTTGCATGGTACAAGGAATCCTATCTTTTTAAAGTCATGTCCTTTAATTCACCTGCAGCGTTGTAGAGATTAATGAGTCATGTTATAGCATCTTTAAAATTAAAAAAGTATGTTTTCTATTTGGATGTTCTAACAGAAACATTGCCTGTTTTCAAGAAGCAGCAGCTTTGGCAAGATTTAGAAGCTTTTAATAGAATATGAAAAAGACGGATTACCCTTATATTACAGAAATGCCAGTTACACTTCCTCTGACCAGAATAGTAGGTAAGGATTAAGAGCAGACTTTCATGAATGTGAAAATAGTGCCAAGCATACAATCTCATGGTCAATTAAAAGAAATTAGATGCAGCATTTTTGTGTGTGTGGGGGGGAACCATTAGGTATTGCTGAACCTATATGCCTGACTACCCTGTAAACTTCCCATTCAATCCACTTAGAAGATATGCCTGTTTGAAGACTCTGATACACTAAGAATCCTAAGGTTTTTTTTTTTTTTTAGCAGAGTCAAAATGTGTTAGCTGTTTTTATATTATCCACAATTTAATTCCTTCAGATTGCCTTTGGATATTTAGCCATAAAAGTTTTGGAACAAAGCTTTTCCATAAAGGATTATAAAGTGTAGTGCTTTAGCTTCTCTTTTAGTTGATAATGAAATATAAAAACAGGGGAAAAGGCAGGTCAGCATTCATTTGTCCTATTGAATATTTCCTTCTACAGAAGCACAACTTTTTGATAGCTTTTGGTGTTTCATCAGGAGGCGATTACATATGTATGTAAATGTAAAGATATTGGAATTTCACATCACTGATCAGATAAATCTAGATATGATAAATTACTTTTTATACAGTAAAAACTGCAATGTGTAATCCACAAATCAGCAAGGATCTGAGGGGGGACAACTTTGAATCCCGTACATTACTATAATCATATTACAGAAATTAGATCTGAAAAGAAGTCTGTTACAACACTCAATCTGTTTCCCTGTCAGCATGGGATTGACCACTGTAGTACTGTCTTGTGCTTTGTTCAGTCTCATTTTAAATTCCCTGCACAGCATGGCTTCTGGCATCACTTTACTTGGGAAACTGGTTCCATGACAACAGATCTCATTGGCAAGAAGGTCTTCCTGGTACTCCAACTAAATTTTTGACTACAGAATTGGAGGCTAGATTGAGGCTAGTATAAAACTGAGTTTTATGTCCACTACAGTAATCATGTGAACTTCACTACAACTGGAACCTTTATTTGTGGAAGACAAGTTGACTTTAAAAGGACTTTTTTGCATGAAAATATTAGGCACTAAAGCATGTTTAGGCGTGCCAGAAATGTATTTTATAATTTTAATGGATAAGCTCAATGTTTATTTTGAGCATTGTTTACATTTTCATTGATATTTCACAATTGCACCATTATGGATTTTAAGCACAGTTTCAATTTTTATAAAGTTAAATTTTCAGGCTATGTCTACACATAGGCAGTTAAATTGATTTAATTTAAATTGGTCTAATAAAATGGATATAAAAATCATTAAATCGATTCAGGTTAAATTGATTTAACAGGTCCCCACTAAAAAACTCAAAGCAAACTAGCATGTCCAGGGACAGGAGTTGCTTGTTTGATTTAGGAGAAGGGCACCATGAGAGGTGTGGCAACATGGCCCCCCTGTCAGGGTCATGCCAACTCACTCAATCCCCTGCTTGGCTCTTATTCGGTGAGCCCTGTGAGGGGAAAGAGAATCCCCCCAAACCCATCTCTGGGTGCTCTGAGCCTTGTTGGGGAGAAGGCATCCCCTTACCTGGCTGCAGCCCCAGACGCACAGCCAGATGCCAGGGAAGGGACCCCTGCACCTGGATCCCCCTGTGCTAGCCAGGCAGTGGAGGAAGGGACCCTGCATGCCTGGCTGCCCCTGTGCTGGCTGGATGGCGGGAAAGGGACCCTGAACTCCTTGCTCCTGGCATGCATCTCTTCCCACGCTGCCCAATCAGCAGAGGGGAAGCCAGGTACGCAGGGTCCCTTCCCCTGCTACCCGACCAGGGCTTCATTTGCCGGGTGTAGTGGTCCCTTTCTCTGCCACCCAGCCACAGTTCAGGGAGTTGGGCACGGGGTACCTTTCCATGCAGCCTGGCCAGTGCTGGGGAACCCAGACACGGTGGTCTCTTTCCCTGCCACCTGGCTTGCGTGTCAGGAGCCAGACGCCGGGGATCTCTTCCCCCGCAGCCCAGCCAGCACGGGGAAGCTGGGCACATGGGCTCTTTCCCTGCTGCCCAGCATGTGCACCGAGAGCTGTCACACAGGGTCTCTTTCCCCGTTGCTTGGCATGGGCACTGGAAGCTGTGCATGGGGGTCCATTCCCTGGTGCCCAGCTTGACTGGAGGAACTGGGTGTGGGGGTCCCTTCCAGGCCAGGGTTCTGAACCTTGGCGCTTCCTTCCAGGGTGCCATGCATCCTGGGAAAAAGACGGTAAAATTATGTTAAATTGCTATAACAGTTATATCAAAATAACACGTCCACATAATGTTATATCAATATAACAGTTTTGATTTAACTGTCATATCGATATAAAACTAGGCTTTATTATATTGATATGGCTTTCCTTATAATAAAATGAAGGAGCTCATCATTTTGCTATAAGGAAACATCGTGTGGATCTAACCTTTTTAAAATTGAAATAACCAGCATTATTTCAATTTAAAACCTGTTTGTAGACATATCCTCACAGTCTCTGGAAATTATGGGGAGGTTTAGTCAATTATTTAATGGCATGTTGAGACTGAAAAAGTTAAATATTTATGAACTGTTAATGCAACTTGCTAACCTACACAAAATAAATATCCTTCGTTCAACATCATACCTCTTCTTACTTTATTTGCTACTCCACTTGTAATAAGCCTATTTCAAATGCCTAAATCACTGGATTTTAATTCTATGTCCCCATGCAACATTGTTCTTTCCAGGAGAGTCGCTGCCTCGGGGACAGGGATGGGGCCTGGAGCGGCACCATGGCCATGGGTGGCTGGGCCCCGGACCTCCGGCCCAATTGGGCTGGAGACCGGGAGAGGCAGGTCCCCGCCAGACCCAGGGCACTGGCACTGGCACTGGGATTTGGGGCATGGGCCCCATGTGCTCGGCCCCAGGGACACTGCTGGTTCTTGCATTACTTGACTGTAAATTTCAGTTTTTAATAGAAATACTTTTGTATCAGTCTCTCTTTGTGGGTATAGTGAAATTGACATTTAGCAACTAAAAACTAATCTTTTGGAGTTTTGGCCTCTGCTATGCTGCCAGTCTAGTCAGACTGTCAGCGCTTCCACAGAATTTGGAGAGAAGTGGACATAAGTGGTTGCTACCCGCCTAAGGGGTTTTGGCCTGGCTGTTCCCGTACTCCATTAGCCACTCACGGTACCCCCCTCCTTCACAGGCTGTTTCAAAAAACAATAGAAAACTGTGTACTATTCTGTGTTGCTCTCCTGTGAAGGATCTCAGCTGCTTTTTCCCCCTGCATAGACAATCTGCAGCTTTTAAACTGCTTTAGGGCCTTTCAATAGTGTATAAGTTATGCCAAGATTTAGTTTCCAGTATAAGGTCTGTTTAACACCAGGGGTTAAAGTAAGACAGAATACGGGGCATCGCTGGTGCTGGGCTTACAGGGCTTGAGCCCCAACTGTCGGTGCCAGAGCCCCAGGTCTGCTGTGGTTGTGGCTGCAGTGGCAGCACGCTTAAAGCACACAAGCCCTGAATGTCTGTCTGTGCCTGAGCCCTGGATCTTTTTCCATACTAGGGGCGCTCCTGGCAGAATGCACCAAAATGTCATTTTAAGGCCCTCTATTTTTAGGGGGCAGCATTCCAGGGCTCCCTAAAAATAGAGGAATGCAGCAGAATGCAGCATTCCGGAGCCCCCTAAAAATAGAAACAGCACCTGGAACACTGCATTTCACCTTAAGCTCAGCTGACAGAGAGCTGTAGCATGGCAGCTTGTAAATCTCCCTTTGCAGGGAGGGAACAGTGTCGCTGCTGGGAGCAGAGACAATGAGAAACAGTGGTTGTAAGGCCTCAGCTGGGCCTAGGGAAGCCCTGCAATGAGGCTGGGGGAAGGGCTTTGGGGATAGGGGGATGCTGGCCTCTTGGATGGTGGGGCACGAAGCTGCTGGTGGACAGGGAATGCTGCTTGGGGGTTGTGTGGAGCAGGGTGTGTGTGTGTGTAGCTGGAGGTGTGGGGGGTGTAGCTGGGGGTCTGGGGTATGGAGCAGAGTGATAACCAATGCATGTGGTACTGAAAAGTGGTTGCAAATGCCCACCTGAGGGACCAGACATTTGGGAGGCAGTAGCTGGCATCAATGTTCCCTCTAAGGGGAGAGGGCAGCTGAGCAACTACGGTTGCTCGCTGCGCAGCCCCTCCCCCCGCTTCTGACAGCCCCACCCCCGCTGCTCCCGCTCAGACCCCCCCGCTCCTGGCAGCCTGCCCACTCCTGCTCGCCACCCCTCCTGACAGCTCCCCCGCTTGCCCCCCTCCCGACAGCCCCCCGCTGCTCCTGACAGCCCCCCTCCCGCTCGCCCCTCCCTCCTAACAGCCCCCCGCTCACCCCCCCGCTGCTCCTGACAGCCCCCTCCCGCTCGCCCCCTCCCCCACTTACCTTGGGGCTGGACGGGAGCCAGAGGGCCCAGCCATAACTCCCGGGCCAGAGGAGCTCTACGGAGCATGCCCAGATTTTCTGGGCATGCTCCGTTGGAGCTTCTCTGTGCGGGAGTTTTCAAAACTCCCAGCCCCAGAGGAGTTCTGTGGAGGCTGCCGGCAGTGCGCTGGCGGCTGTGGCAGGCTGCGCCACAACGCGCTGGCGCAGCTTAGAGGGAACACTGGCTGGCATGGGGGCAGGCATTTAGCGAGCAGTTGCTGGGGTGGGGGAAAGGAGGCCTAGAAATTTAGGAGCATTCTGAGGCCCCCAAATTCTACTTTAACCCCTGTGTAACACAGATGTAGCTGATGATGGTATAGATCAGGGGTCTCAAACATAGCTGCTGAAGTTATTTCCTAAAGCCCGCAATGACACTATTGTTACCAATATTTGCAATATCAATGTATGAAAAGGTTTCAGTGGTGCAGCCCTTGGGCTAATGTACTAGTCCTCATGCGGCCCTGTACTAGTCCTCATGTGGCCCTCATGGTGATTTGTGTGTGAGACCCCTTGTATAGATGTTATGGGCTCACCCTTTGCTGGTATATATAGGCATAACTCCATGGACTTCATCTTGAGCTGATGATCTTGCTCAGTGTGTTCCATATAACATAAAAGCATAGCTTAATTAGGGAATCTGAACAAATGAAGCATGTCTGGTACTCAAATTTTAAACAATTGTTTATCCATGGTATTTTACATAATTCTACACGTATCATTTTTACTGCTGGGCCTGAAACAACAACCCCAGATTCAGATACCTCCATCTTTGGGAAAGTGGAGAACTGTATTAAAGTGTGAATGTTATGGATCTCTATAATAGGTCAAAACAAAAGCCAGCATGAGAACAAACCTGAACTTTAAGGGGATTTGGATTTAATCTTTGTTCAAACGCAGTGACTCAAATCTCTCTTTGATAATTTCAAACATAAAAAAAACAAAAAAACCCAAGGCATTTTAAATCCAATAAGTGTAGAGTATCTCCAGCCACTATAAAACCAATCATAAAAATATATATTACAGGCTGATAAGACTGATCACCAGCCATAGACAAACAACTAGCCACTCTGAGTTCCCAGACTGGTGCCCTTTCTTTAGGACTTTGCTTAGTCTTTAACATACACACACACAAGAAACTGGAACAATAATAACAGGAATAGTTCTGTTCTTCAAGACTGTGGAGCCCTCAGGCCTTCAATATTTTACTATGCTCACTGTAGGATGCCCACACAGTTTTCCTGCCTTCTCAAAGCCTCCTGCTGAGCCACAAAAGAAGTCACTCTCAAGCTTCTCAAGGAACTGGGGCCTACCCTGATATCTTTTGGCTGGGAATCATCAGCCCCAATCACGAAATGGTGCCCAGTAGGTTCAAATGATTCCCAGCACCTGTTTACAGGGTCCACTGCTTCCTGGCCACTAGACTCTTCAAGGGGCAAACTGCCGGCTTACAAAAATATGTTATATGGAAAAAGTGTCCCTTGTGCACCTTTCACTCTGTCTGGAGTGGCTCACAACTCTTAGGGCTTACCTCAGGACAGACTCAGGCAGAAACAGGGCGCACACCTGAAGCTGGTGATGAGTTCTATAATTAAATTTCACTAAGCCATTAAGAAAAGAGACCTGTATCACAATTCCAGCCTTACCGTAGAGTCACAGACAGTTCTGTCTATCTTGCCACCCAGACAAACTGGACTTTGTGAGAAAAGATCAGTTAAACCAAAAATCACACCACATCAGGTTGCTTACAGACCCAAGAGACCAGTCACGTATCTAGAGCACCAAGTGATCTGGAGTCTTACACCAAAGACAGCGCTGACAGTCAATTCTATATGAACTAACTAAAGATTTCTAAATAAAGGAAGTGAGTTATCAAGCAATTAAAGCAGGTAAAATATATGTGCAGGGGAGTCACAGTCTGTAATTCCAAATAGTGGCAGTGATGTAATTAACTTCCAGTTTCCCAAATGCCTCTACAGGGTATGCAGATTGACTCTCTCCACTTTGCATCTGGTATCCTCCCCTGTAAGTATCCAAACAGTTCAGAAATCCTGAATCTTTCCTTGAATTACTTACCGCTTTTTCTCACAGAAAGTAAGACAACAAAGTCACTAACTGATGTGGAGTGAAGAATGCATTTTGAGTTTCTGACTCCAGTCACCACACAGTTACATGGATATTCATGGTGTGAATGTTTGCGACTCCATTATAGTAGGATACAGGTAAGTGAAAACAATGCAAGTAACATCCTACTGGTTTTCATGAATTTTGTACACTAATACACTCTTGAACATCTTATCAATCACACTGATCTATACTAACAAACAACTGAATTGGCATGGGGCTCTGACATGAGCTGGCACCTGGTCTGCCAGCATCACAGCACTAAAAGGACATTTTCAGCATGATTTTTAAACAGTCCACTACCTCAGGTGCTTGTTGCACTGGATAGATCTTAAGAGCTATCAAAGTCTTTAGTCATTTAAGTTACAGTTCTAGAATTAACCCAGTAAACCAAACCATAGTGACTATAAAATGAGCTGAATGAATGGTAAGTGAGCTATAGTATAAGAAGCCCCCACCCAAAAATAAAAAAAAAAGTCTTTGTGCTATAATAGCCAGAAGTTGAGGGGGTAAATTAAGGACTAAATTTCTGTCATTATTTTGAATGTCTTGCATAGTGGATATCAGTTTGATCACTAATGTTCCCATGATGTAGTGTAGTTTTAAAAATAATGTAAGCAATAGCTTGTGAATTAGTCAATTCTAAATGAAGGGCAAGCCATTCTTCATGGTGGATGTAATGGGGTATCTACCCCATACTGCCACTGAAGGGGTAAAAAGCAACCCAAGGGAAGCAGCATGGAGGCAGCCAGTAGAAGAGACAGTGGGAAGAACAGCCAATCAAAGGACAGCAGGCCCATATAAAAGGAGCTGTAGGGCTTGAAGAGGGAAGGTTGTCCCTCTTGCAGGCTAAGCTGCCTGCTGCACCTGAGGTAGTGTTACTGCTGAGAGTGAGTGGTAGCAGGCCCTAAGAAGAGGAGGTGCTAGGGCCCAAGGAGACAGCAGTAGGAAAAGAAATTTGAAGTGCAGGAGGAGGCTGTGATCCAGAGGGTCTCTGGACCTTGGCCTGGTCCAGTGTCCCACCCTCCCACTATCACTAACTACTGGGAAAGTGGTGGAATAAGTGGTGCAGTTGGGAAACTGCCTTGGTCACTGGCAAAGTGGTTGGACTTCTGAGGAGCCAAACTTCCCCCCAAAAATGGGGAACAAAGAAGATGCTGTGGGTCCTGACAGCTGCTACAAGAGCCACAGATAAACTGGGAGGCAGAGTGACAGTTGGCACACTGTGGAAGTGGGCATCAACTTGAGGCTAATCCTCAGTGGACAATCAGCTAGAGTGCCAGTCTGCTGGTGTGTTGTGCAAATCTATTAAAGTGGGCTTCTGCTGACAGAAAATGGTGCAGGCAATCCCATTTATGTTCACCTCTCTCATGCAGGATGTTTCAATAATATGAAAATATCATTCCTTGAGTCTCACAAGGACCTGCTAGTGTAGTTGGCAACGCTAAATACTGGAAAGAAGTGTGATCAAGATGGATCAATGGCCACCTATGTCCATGTGCCCAACAGCAGCCCTGGCAGCATTGTATTATCTTGCACTTAATGACTCCAGCCAGTATCATCCAAGTTGCGCATCCCCACTCCAAGAACATATGGCTCATGTTCTGAGAATCACAAGTGGTTTCTTTGCATTTAGTGAAATATGTTAAAGCCAATGTATGTGAGAATTCTGATTTTGTAATTCAGATACTTTTATTCAATTTTCAAGTCACTGGTAATAAGCATAGCAAAGACTCTCAAAACTACTATTGGGAAGGGCAGTCCCTGTTAAATTCTTTAGTAGTGGTGAAGTCAAAGGGAAAAGAAATGCAGCTTTTGTCATCATGCTAAGGCTAATCTGCATTGACCAAATACATTTTCATACCAGGTAAATAACATAGTAGGTGCAGGGTGGAAAAGAGTGTTTGCAGTGGTCTGAGGAAGAAAAATATGGATAGAGAGGCGAATAACTGATGTGGAAGAATGGCAGTGCTGAAGGGTGGACAGAGATGACTGACATGGATGAGATGCAGGAGTCCTGAAGAGAACTTTAGCTGCAGAAATTTGGATGATCAGAGTTCCAACTCACTTACTTAACAGCTAATAAATATAAGTTCTCTGGGTCCTTAAGGAAGTAGCCAGCAGCAGTAGGAATTCAGTTCTTAGAAGTCACAGTAGGTCTTGTGGGCCACTGAACACCACAGCAGCAGGCCTCTACCCTACTCAGTGGAAGGACCTTGGTATGTAGAGGGAAAAAAAAATCTGTTTTTTATTTTATACCACCATCAGATGTAACTTCTTAGCTCTCCAGCATGTGCATATACTGTGGAAAACAGCTTGATGCCAAGCAATCATTGGAATTTTAAAACTGATATTTCCTTAAGATCACTCATTATTAGCAGGTTCCCTCTCTACCAGTAAAGGCCAGATTTTGAGGCTCATAGCCTAAGGTCACTTGAATTTAGTGGTAATCCAGATCAGTTCACTGCTCTGGACTGTGCCATCCTACCTACACTGAAGACATGAATGGGACAACAAGCTTTCAACTAGCTACTGCCTGCCTGGTGGTGAGCCAGATCACAAGCAGGGGTCAGCTCAGTAGTGTGAGAGGCATCATGATGGACTAGTAGAACAAGCAAAGGAGTAAGAACAAGGGATTAATTCCAGTTAAAATCACTGACTTCCTCTTCAGTTTGTCATGTAACAGAAGCACAAATTATTAAACTGGAGTTAGGTGACCTAATATGTTAATTTTTGGTCACACATGTCTCTCATTAAACAGTTGTTGCCAGCCTGTGCAACTGTAAACCAAGCCAGGTATCAATGTTGTATTTGGTGCATTCTAAAATTGAGGTATTCCTTTAAATAATCTGTAAATCCTTTAGTGGCCACTCACTGTCAATTCAGAAAGCACTACTGCAACTTATACAGTGGAGAGGACTTGTGTGCTGCATGTTATTAGCAAACATGGCTATTTGGCCCTCACTCTGCCTGTGTTCATATTATATATGCTGTGAAAAGACAAAAGACAACACTTGATCTAGGCTAGTCCCATCCCTTTCTTCTGCTGCTCAAGCAGGTGTGTATTGGGGGTGAAGACATAGTCTCTACATTATCTCTATACAACCACCAAGTCACCTTCTTTCCTTGGGCTTACTAAAATGGTTTTAAGTTTCCAATATTACTAAATTAATGCCTGGCAGCTCTAGGACTCAGGTGAGGTTTGTAAAATCCCTTGACAAGGGCTAATTCAGTGAGAAGAAACTTCTAAAAAAAGCTAGATTGTTAGCAACCAAGAGCAACAAATGGGAGCTTTGTTTAAACCAAACCAAAAAACTCCAGGTGAAGGAGGAAAAACCATGTGACCCAGCAGTGATTTTGTTTGCACTTGCTTACTTCCTTGAAGCCTGATTGATTGACCTTTATAGTGTAGTCCTTTTGGTGGGCTACATGCTGAGTCTAGTACCTTACTAGGCAAGGCTGAGAGCTTCCTAATGAAGCCTGCCATTGTTTGATCCCCAATTCCCATAAGATCCCTTGATAAGGAGTGGGTCTATGTAACAGAGTGCCACTGCTCTTATACTTTTTTCCACAGAAGATGCTCCTTTGTGCTTAGTGCAGACAGCTATGCTCTTTATTTACTATGTACAAACCCATTTTCCATACAGAGTTCAGCCCCTCTGGCCACAGGCTCATGCTGGCTCCACTACAGACTAGTTGCAGTATTCTAGCCTTCTCCTCTGTTCACATCCTTCTTGCTCATCTTCCCCAGCCAGCTTATATAACCCAGTTACTGGTGGAGCAGCTGGTTTTAATTGGCCATTTACTCTTCTCAGGCCCAGCTTTATTCAGCTGCCACACCCATGGGGCCCTGCTGACTGGCTCTTCTTCCAGCTCAGGCAGCTGGGGTGGGGTTAGCTTTGTCCCCCCTGCTACACACCTCCCCCCTTAAGAGGCCACCACCTTCCCTCAGGCCCTACTCTTTTTTGGCCTGGCATAGGGGATTGCCTGAGGGATAATCCTATTTCCCTCTTGGGGGGCCTATGGGTTCCCTGAGGAGTCTTATCCCAGGTGATATTCATCTTCCCTTCCTAAGCAGAGGTACTGCACCTCCCACTGCCTCTTTTGATTATAGAGCCAGCACCACAGCTCTGGCTCCTGGGTTTTATTTCCTTATGTTCTTGAGCACCATAGTCCAGGCCCCTGGGGGACTAAGCTCCCAAATGCTTGTAACACTGGCCAGGGGTTCTGGACCCTTCCCTCCTTGGGAGATTCTGTGGGAGGCTGCACACTGCTTTGCAAGTATCGTTTCCCCACAGGCTCAGTGCTCTCTTGCTGCCTTAGATAACCAGGGCTTTAGGCTCCCAGTCCTCACAGCTGAGGAGGGTATGCAGCCTCTCCAGTCCTCCCCTTAGGGCATTGGTTTGGCCTTCCCTTTTCTTTTCCTGTCCCTTGCCCAAGGGTTTTACTTGCCTACTCTTCCTCCGTACCCCACCCTTGTCTATGGATTTTTTTTTTTTTTTAAAGATTTTTTTCTGGCAAGCAGACCCCCTTTTCATCCCTCCTGCTGCATTATCTCACTGCTTTCCAGACAGGAGTCCCCAATCTGTCACCAATAGGACTGGGCATGGTAACTGTGGGATCATTCCCACTAGCTGCCATCCAAAAATAGCCTGGGCTTTCAGCAGAACATGCACTGTTGAACACCACTAGGCATACCCACTAGACACCACAGCTGGATCTTTGCTCTGGGACATTCCACTGTCCTTTTACCAGTCCCCCTCCCACTCAAGGTCTGGGTGGAGGTGGGATCTACAAGACCCCTCTGAGGCTTTTTCCTTGACCTCATGGGGATTGTCTCCAAGGGATGCCCCACTCTGTCCTTCTGCCCACTAATGGACATTCATCATGCTGCACTGCACATCAGGGCAGTCTTGCTTTTGGAGGCCAGGCCAAACAGCTCTCAGCTGAGGCTAGTTCCTGGCTTGGGTCCTTTCTGCGAGGGGGCAAGGGGAAAACATACACTCTGGAGTATTCCCCCCAGAACCCATGCTTGGGGTGTGCTTCCCTGGACTCTGGGGTGCCTCAGCCTCCACATATTCTTCTGTTAGGTGCACTGCATCAGGTAATTGGCCTATTTGATGCTACCACACCCTGAACCAAATCATCTCTGGTAGCCCCTAGAGAAACTGCTCTAAGACCACCACATTTATCACCTCTTCTGGTGTTTGGGTTCCTGGCCGCAGTCAGCGGGTAACCCTGTCTGTTAGCTTCTGTGCAAAGGCCCAGGGCCATAAACTGTCTTTTTAGTGGGCTGTCCAAAATGTCTGGTGGTGACATTCCAACAACTGCTGCACCTGGTCCAGAATTGCCAGCTTAATGGCTTCATAGTCTCTGATTTGGACCTCATGTAAAGCCATGTAGGATGCTTGGGCCTCTTTTTCCAAAATAGGGGGCAAGGCCCAGGGCCCAGGTTGTCTTTTCCCAGCCTGCCACTACTGCCATCCTTTCAAAAGGTGCCCAGAAACACATCTGGGTCTTCTGAGGTGCCCATTCTAGACAGCTCTGTCCAGCCAGCCCGGTCCCATTGCTACTTCATAGACTCATCATCCATTGCAGCATCTGGTTCAGGAGGCCCTCTTGCTCTTTGATAAAGTTCTGCAGGTACCACTGCTGGTCTGCTGCCACAACAGCAGGGCCTGTTGCTCTGCCCAATGGATTTGTTGCAGTTTCTGCACAGTATGTACCAGCCATTTCAAAGCATCCTCCACGCCAGCAGGTCTTACTTCTACAAGGTCTGGAAGCACTGGATCTAGACAAATCTCCACATGTAATAAAGCATCACTGTTTCTGTACCTTTTTTCCACAGAAGACTCTTTTATACACATGGTGCAGACATGTACTCTTTATCTACTGTGTGCAAATACATTTCCCATACAGCATTCAGTTCCTCTGGCCCTGGGCTTCTTTCCCTTGCTGGTTCTGCTACAAATTGGCTGCTATGCTCCAGCTCTTGTCTTTGACCATCTCCTCCTTATGTTTCATCTCCAGCCAGCTTATATACCTCACTCACTGAGGAAGCAGCTAGTCTTAACTGGCCATTTACTCTTCGCAGGCCCAGCCTTACTCTGCTGGCACAGTCCTGGGGTCCTCTTGACTGGCTCTTCTCCCAGCTAATGCAGCTGGGGTGGAGTTAGCTCTTCCCTCATCCTCCTATAGACTAACTCATGGGAACAGAAGTTCAAAAAGCCAATTTATAAGTGACTCACCAAGCTAGCAGATTGGGGCAACACACAGGGGAGTTGTGTGAAGGAATTTAGAGAGGGAGCATGAGTGACAGCTACACCTAATAAACATTCTCTAAACTTAGCCAGTTAAGCCCCCCTCCTCATACCCTCACTACACAAAGAAGAACAACAACAAAAGAAACCCTAGCAAGGGTAAAATAAAGCAGCCAAGAGCCCAACAGTAGAGAGGGGGCTATTTAGCTTATTGTACTGAATGCAGAAAGTATAATTGCCTGCTTTTGTGGTAGGTGGTATTGTATTCAGTGCAAGTAAGTCACAGCCCTCAGAGCACAGGCTCTTTCCACCCAAGCGGCTGAACTGGAAGAGCTAAGGGAAAACTATGTACACAGTTACGTCTTTCCAGGACACAAGTGAGTGGTTCCACCCCAAGTCTGACAGACTCCATGCCTTTGAAGAGAATTAATGTGTCAAGGAAGGAGAACATCAAGCTGGAATGAAGGGAAATAATCCCATAGCTAGGACCTTCTTTTTATATATCATCGTTTCCTCTAGTACTGAGGATACCTTTCTGGGTGAGAGGGCCTGTTTGTTTGGAAGAGACCAGTAATTGTAATGAGGGATTCAATTATTAGAAATAAAGATAATGGGATTTGTGATGACCGGGAGAACCACATGATGTCAGGTGTGAAGACTGCAGACCTCTCAAAACATCTTGAGAGATCTACATACAGTATTGGTGCGAGTCATGGAACATGTAGGTGCCAATGACATAGGAAAGGTAGCCAAGAGGCTGTTAGGTAGAAGACTAAAGTCTAGGAGCTGCATGGTAGCATTCTATAAAGTGTTTCCAGTTCCACATGCAGGACCAATTAGATAGGCAGAAGTTCATGGATGAGATAATGGTGTCTGGAGGAATGATTTCAGGTTATTAGGAACTGGGGAACCTTAAGAGGAAAGAAGAGCTGTGTATATAGGAAGGATGGACTGTATCTAAACCAAAATGGAACCAAACTGCTGGGATGTAAGATTAAAAAGTTCTTATAAGAATTTTTAACCTGAGGTTGGCAAAAGCTGACAAGTGATGAGGAGCATGTGGTTTAGGCAGACCCTTTCCCTAGGGGAGGACTGATTAAAAGGAATACTTTATACCCTAGTAAAGAGGTGAGGCTAAATATTTATAAAGCACAAGTAGGAACCAAAGAAAAACACAGTTAGATTCAGGAGTCCCATTCAATTATATCACATGAAGGCAGACAACTAAATATTGACATATTTTATAAGTGATTGCACACAAATGCAAGAAGATGAAATACTAAAATGGGTGAACTTATGGGCTGGATATTAAATTAAGATATTGATGTAACAGACATCACAGAAATGTGGTGTAATGATGATAATCAGTGGGACATGGTAATACCAGGTACAGACTGTAGAGAAATGACAGAGGAGGTTGCACTAGTGGGGAGTACATCAGTAGGACTATACTACCAACCATCTGACCAGGATGGTGGTGGTGATTGTGAAATGATGAAAGAGACTACCAAAGCAGAAAGCACAATAAGACTGGGAGATTTCAACTACCCTCAGACTTGCTGGGAACATGTCACCTCAAAATGGGATGCAAAGACAAAATTTATAGACACCCTTAATGACTGCTTTATGGAACAGCTAGTCTAGGAATCCACAAAGGGGGAGGCAATTCTTGTTTTTCTCCTAAGTCACCCATAAGATCTGATCTAGGAGGTAAATGATGAACAGCCTGGTAAAAGCAATCATAATATAATTGAATGTTAAGTATTTGCAAGGTGGGAATGCCCAATAAACTAACAACTGTAACATTTAACTTAAAGGGGGGAATACAGAAAAATGAGGAAGCTAGTTAAAAAGAATTTAAAAGAACTGTCACAAGGGTGAAATGCCTGCAAGCTGCATGAAAACTACATTAATCACATTGTAGCAAAGGCTTAGACAAATTATATATCCCAGATAATTTTTAAGAGACCAAAAAAATGCCACCATGTCTAAACAGAGTCAAAGAAGTGGTTAGAGGCAAAAAGTTGTCCTTTATAAATTGGAAGTGAAACTCTCCTGAGGAAAATAGAAAGGAACATAAACTCTGGTGAGTGAACTGTAATTAGGCTGGCCAAAAAACAATTTGAGGAGCAGCCACAAAAAGACACAAAAACTAATAGCTTAAAATTTTTAAAGTATATCAGAAGCAGGAAGTCTGTTGTACAATCAAGGGGTGATGTGGGGAGTCGCTACTGGATGATCAGGTTGCTAAAAGATTACTTAAAGAAGACAAACTTGTTATGGACATGTTAAATTAATTCTTTACATTAGTCTTTGTTGCAGAGGATGTTACGGAGACTCCAACATCTGAGACATTCTAATTAGATGACAAATCTAAGGAACTCTCCGAAGAGGTGGAACAAATTGACAAATTAAACAGTAGTAATTCACCAGGACCAGATGGCATTCACCAAGAGTTCTGAAGGAACCCATAGGGGATAAAGTGGGCCAGAACATGGCGAAATGCCATTCCAGGACCCACTCTTTTTAGGGACTCAGCATTCTGAGCCCCCTAAAAATAGAAAATGGAGCTTGAATGGTGCATTCCAGGGCCCACCTTTAAAAAATGGCAGGCCCTGGAATGCAATGTTCCGGTTCCATTTTCTATTTTTAGGGGCCTGACTGCTGGGCCCATAAAAATATCAGGCCCCAGAATGCCATTCTGCAGCATTCTGGCAGGCAGGGGAGAGTGGGGGGGGGGGCTCGCCTGGCTCTCCTGCACATGCGCAGACTGCGCTTGGAGGCAGAAGCCTGCAAGCGCTGCATTATCTGCTGGCCCAGTGCATTGCTGCTGATAAGTGCTGGGCTGGGGGGTTAGGGCATCTGAGCTGGTGGTGAGTATGGGAGGCTGGGGTGGATTTGGAGGATGGGGAATGGCTATTGGGGTATTAGCTGAGGTGCAGAAAGGGGGTCTGCCCGATTAGTAGGGTTCTGGGGCCCACCAAATTATACTTTAACCCCTGGGAACCCAGATATGAAATTGCGGAGCTACAGTGCAGAACTGCAACTGTATTGTGGTATGACACCTATTAATTAAATTAGCTTCTATACCAGATGACTGGATAACAACTAATGTAATGTTGCCTTAAAAAATGCTCCAGAGGTGATTCTGGCAATTATAGTCCAGTAAGTATTTAGGTAGAGTTTTAGGTACATTTATTAGAATAAACATTGTTTAAATCAAGTTGCTATGCAGTATTTTCAGTATTACTTGCAAATGTCTTGACACCCAGCCTTTAACTATTCATTTTCCACAGTATGGACTCAACTGGTGATGCTTTGTCTGGAACATTAGGCAGAAATTTAAGATTTTAAATTATTAGGATATATTGAGAAGGACAAACACAAGGGAAAAGGTACAACTCATCCAAAGAGGAATTCCAGTCCGGAAGCTTTTCCACAATGATGACACATTCTCTTACCCAATGAAAAAGCGATAGAAACTAACCTACTAGCTATGTGATCACATTGTGTTTAAAATAAATGCAAAGAAAGAAAGGGTAAGAGAGATGTAAATTATACTTTTGAGTAACTTTTTAAAAATCTGATCATAAAGTACATGCCCAGCTATGAAGCTTCCCTGTTTTGAGATGGCTGGTAGTTATTTATAGAGATGCATACTTTTTCCAGTCTTTTGGAGTTTCATATTTAGACTTCTGGAGGTGAATCTTTGTCAGTAGTGTCTACCAGAAATTCAGTTTTTTTAAAGTCATCACTAATTTTCATTAACAGATTAATTTTAACTTCCCACTAAACCAATGAATATGTTCTGCCCAATTGTTTTTTATGTGTGGGGTTATCTCAGCCAAGGGCTGAGAGTAACTGTGCAGGTACGCGAAGTGGCAGCTCTTTGTAAACCACTGCAGAAGCAGGTAAAGTGTCTTCACATGTGCACTCTCCCTCTCTGTCTTTTGGGTCAGATTTTGATACTCTTTCTCATCTTGACTGGCACATTGTTTTTAAATGAAACCAGTTTTCTCACTCCAGGAATAGGTTACCATTCAGTGCAAGGTTATCTCTCTATGTTGGGGCATAGCCATTGGTGGGCCTGAGGCACCTTAGCCCCTGGCAGCAACATGAACTTTGCCACCATGGCTGTGGGGCCACCCAGCAGCCAGCGGCTGTGAGTGGGGAGTTGCCACTGGCACCAATGCTTCTGCTCTGCTTGCAGCTACAGGGCCCAGTGGCTGTGAGCAGGGTGGAGGCACTGGCACCAGCACCTCTACTCTGCTCATGGCTGTGGGTCCTGGCAGCTGCAGCCACAAGCGGGGCAGAGGTGCCAGCACCTCTGTTCTGCTCACAGTCACAGTCGCTGGCTACTGGCCAGCTCAACAGCTAAGGTGGCAAAATTTGTGCCCTGCTGGCCCTGGCAATGTGGCTCTCGCTATTCCTTAGGGGTGTGTGGGGAGGGGAAGCTTCTGGTCACATGACCAGAAGCGGCTCTTGGCCAGGCCCACTGGGCCCAACCAGAAACCAGGAGACGCCTAAGGTCCTGCTGTATGTTAAGGATGTATATGTTTGGGAGCCATTGTCTAGTATTTATTCTTCATGTGCCACTTTTAATGGAGCAAAGTAATGTGTTGTATATTAACAAATGCTGTAAAATTGACTATTTTCTTTGCTTTTTAAGGCTAGATTTTGATTGGCCTTGCATGGATGTGTGGGGAGGGTGTGCAAGAAGCCTTCCTATTTGAGCTTCCCCCTACCACCATCACAATGGGAGATTTATTACATTGCCTCTCTATTGCTAGTGCTCCCCGAAAGAGACAGGGAATGAGAATCCCTATCCCCTTTCCTCACCAGCCAGCAAAGCTCGAAGGGTGAATACACACTGTAGATTTTCCTTTGGTACTGGAAACTCCCATCATTGCCTGTACTCCAAAAGTCGATGCAATCATTCTGATTGAGCTCTCTATGCTTGTCCATAAGAGGTCCCCCAGCAGTGGAGCCCCTCGGCATCCCACTTCTGCATGAACTCTCATCAAAATCCACAGCCAAGCCCTTAATTATTACTATCAAAGTGGTATCAAGAATGGCTATGTGTTTGTATTAAATTCTTTCTTCTGGCAAATTTTTTCAGGGGAGTGTAGCTACTTGTTAGAAGTAACAGCTGTAAATTAATTTTAGCTGTGGGTCTCCCCCTCTCCCTCGGTAAAACCTGCAAATGTAAGAGACTCTGCATGAGGATGTACGTGTCTGGAAGATTGCCTTGAAACCCCAGAACAAACATTTTGCTCTGTTATTGTTTTTCAATAGCTTAATAGACTGACTATTGAAACATTAATGCCTGAGTAAAGGCTTAGTGTTTCTATAAGGAAAGTCACACCAGATAAGTGCTACTGCAGCAATTCGCTCTATCCATTGACACAGCCTCTGGATGTGTCAGAGCTACTTGTGTGAAATACACTAAACATGGAAAGCGATTTCTCCTTTTGAACAGAAACAGAAAATAAAATTATACTAAGCTAAACCTTGTCCTATTTTCTATTCAAAATTCTTTTTTGTTAGCCTTTTTGCTGCTTCCATAATATTCATGTGATTGCTCACAGAAAACCAAATTAAGGGTTCTGGCTTGCATTTTCAAAAGCAACTGGTAATTTGGGGTCTCTGGTTTTTGGCATCTCACATGAGGTACCTTGAAGAGGCCTGATTTGTGGAGAGTGGCTGTTCAGCCCTCCTTGTAATGCACAATGTAATATGTCATTTACCTCTTTCACTCAATGAAAGACAGGCAGGCAGGAGTCTACTGGGTAACAAAATGAAAATTGAATGACAGAAATCCATTCATGAACATAAACCTCATGAACATGCTGCCAAAATAATCTGTATTTTTTGTCCCATGCATCTCTACCATCCTGTCTAGACAATCATTGGCCATGATGAGCCACATTTTCAGGCCATCTCTGTTCTACTTGTGCAGCGGAAAGGGAGTGGTGAAAAGCAGCCATGATTTCCTAACATTAGGGGAGTCCCCAGATGGTGTAGAGCAGGGGCCTCAAACTCAAATCACCACAAGGGCTGCAAGAGGACTAGTAGAGAGCTTCATGGGGGCTAGAACATTAGCCTGAGGGCCGCACCACTGAAACCTTTTCATACAACAGTATTGCAAATATCGGTAACAATAGTGTTGTTGAGGGCCACAGGAAATAGCTTTAGGGGCCTAATGTGGCCTGCGGGCTGTGTGTTTGAGACCTGTGGTATAGAGGCAGCCTAGCGAGTCCTATTGCACTGTCTGTGCAGACTCCTGGTTAAAAGTGGAACAGGGCAGATAAGGAATGAAGTGGGAATATGCTGTATTGTGAGTCTCTTGGGTGGGCTGAAGTCAGCATAGGACTAGCCCCAAAACAGGGAGCCACAGACAGCACCAGTGCAGCTTCTCAAGGTAAGCAGATCCCAATATTTATATCAACTTTTCTGATAGAAATAAACTTTTAGGCAGAAGTTCCCATGCCTCATGTTACGTCTTCAGGCCTAACAGAATTAGGTTGTTACCTATCATCCACAAAAGTCATCTAGAAGAGAGACAGTGTAACATTACAAATCAAGTTCTCTCAAGTGCATAGCAAAAATGTCACAATTTACTGTCTCTGCCTTAGATGTTGAGACAGACAACAAAAATGTCTTGGGACAACAGTTTAGGGAAAGGAAGGTGTAGTGAACTATTGGTATGGAAAATGAAGTAGGGAGGATTTCCACAAGAACAGGGCTTTAAGAGAGGGACCTGAAGAACAGTGGGAGCTAAACCTGTAATATGACATGAGAGACTGGATTTCATCAGCTTGAAAGTGGGACAGGCAGCCAGCAATTAAAAACACCAGCTTCTTTGTGATTGTCAGGTTATGAGCATCCAGTAGCAAATGTTTTTAAAAGCAGTGCCGTAACAGTGCTGCTCATAGACACAGGTACTAAAGTTTCAGCATTATGTCCTTTTTGTGCTACTAGGGTTATCAGTATTTTCAGATTCTGTAATATTTTTCCAATTGCATTTCAAATAAAAGTTGAACACCTCCAACTCTATAAACAAGACAAAAGAATTGAATAAACAGAGGAGGCAAGAATGAGAACAGGAGTCAAGGAGGAACCATCAGTTTTTCAGCTTGCTAATGTGTGGATCAGATGGAGTCCACAGCAGGTTTTTTGAAATAGAAGAATACAGGCAGTAAAGGGTTACGTCAGATCCCAACACTTTCAGAAAATAGGTTAGTTAGATTATGTGTAAAAAGGCTTTTTGTCTTTCACCTTAGAAGAGCCTAGGCAGTCCCCTCTTCTTTGACCTTTTGAGGATTATGTACCAGTACACCTGCCAGGAAAATGAAAAGTGAATTCTTGTCTGACTAAAACATGCCCTGTTGTGTCTTCATGCTACTCTTTGAAATGGATTTAGAACACTGGAAGTCGCCACAAATGGAGCTGTCTTCTAAATGGTCAGTAATACTAGGAATACCCAGACTCATTTCTTGATTTTTTTTTTAAATGCATAAATTCCACTTAAATCCAAGGGCCACTGTGCCTCATTGGGTATGTCTACACTTAGAAACTAGTGCACTGGCGGAATCCCTGCCCCTGGTGGTGAAACCAGCCTACTGGGGGATCCTCTCCCAATTCAAGTTAGAGATTCTAATGTAGACTCTCTAAGTTGAAATAATAATGCCTACTTTATTTCAAATTAGGAGTCTAGTGAAGACTGTCTAATTCAAAATAATAACTTGGATTTACATTCAAAATAGTTATTTCTAAATAAGTATTTTGAACTAACTTTGTCAATGTAGACATACCTATTGTGGTAGAGATTTTGTAGCCTGCCCCTGGGTGACCATCATTCCCCAAACACTAGACCTTTTAGTACTGAGGAAAAATGGCCTGGCAAAAGCTGTTAGAAACCTACTACAACACACACAAAAGGCAGCTCATTTCTCGCTATTTATGAAATATAGCTTTGCTGTGATGTGCTCCAACATAGTATTAATATTGTAGCAGTGTGAGAGCTCATAGGCTAGTAGATGCCACAGAGACTAGGAGGGAGAAAATGCACCTGTGGCTGAGGACCTCACTATGGTATGGAAATGTTCTTGATCTCTGACCTTGGTTGGGTCTTTATGTGCTTTCGGATACAAATAGAATGCTCCCCTCAGGCTTGGTCTACACTGTTGCCATCAGTTGATGGCAGATATTATGTAGTTTGTGTATCTCCCAGTGACTTAGGTCATCTAACTGTGGTGTCTTCACTGTGCTGCATCAACTGGAGATGCCCTCTAGTTGATGTGGCCTTACTTCTTTCGGGAAGGAGGATTGATGGCATCGACTGGAGAGCCCTTCCATGACTGACTGAGCAGGTCTCAACAACCTGCTCAATTAATCGCCCTGCATTGATCCCTGAGGAACTGGCTGTGTAGCAGGGGCATCGCTGGCGCCTGGCACACAGGGCTCATGCCCCAAGTCCCAGAGCCAGTGCCCCAAATGCCTGGGTCAGCCCCTGCCTCTCTGGATCCTGGCCCTGGGCAGAGATCTGGGGCCTGGCAGCCCGTGGCAGAACCTGCCTCTCTTGGCCCCAGCCCAGGCTGGGGACCCAGGGCCAGGCTGGCAGTGGCAAGAGCCCGAGGCCAGATCAGGCCCAGGCAGAGAATCGGGGCTGCGGGAGGCCAGGGCCCATGGACAGGGGACAGGGCCTGTGCCCTGGGTCTTTCTCCGGGGCAGCGACACTTCTGCTGAGTAGCCATACCTTAAGATACTTTCCACACTGCCTCCTACCTGCTGTGGGTTCTTCTAAAGTACCATTATGAAAAGGCAATAGAGTGGTCTCAGCAATTCTCATAAAGGGAACATGAGCATAAGATGTCTACTCTGCTTTATGATTAGAGATGCTTTCCACTAGACAGGAAATTATAGTTTTGGTTAACACTTAACTGAGTCAAATCTTAAAACACAGCACTAGTCTATACTAAAATTGATCTGGAATATAACACTGAAGGTCAACCAACTTAAGTCACAAAAAGGAAGCTCCTTGGCTGATGTTAACGGTAAGGACTCCACTAATGTTAAAGAAGCTATAAGGTATGCCAGCTTTGGCTCTGCTATCCTGTCATTTCCACAGCTTCCCCCATTTTGAGATTCCAAAGACACTGCACACACCGACCACTACCATTTTGAGAACTGAAGCTGCTGCGCATCTTCTGCCATGAAAATCTTCTGCCCTATAAGTCTTCACTCAGTATTTTGAGACTGACTCAACTACAACAACAGTGCAACATGTTCATTAACTGTTTACTTCAGCTTGAAAAAAAATGAATTTTTTTTTATATTGGCAGTTTCCTCTGATAAAGTTGAAATGTATGAAAGGGAACCATACACTAATAGGCAGATCCCTTGTTCCAATAATGACATTAAACTAACTGGTCTCCTGCTCAATGGTGATGTGGCAGATAACTGTGTTTAAATCAATGATTCTCAGGCTATAGGGTAGGGCTCTGAAGGAGGTGTGGGAATGTGCCAAGGGAGGTGCCAGCTATGGGGATTTTTTGGTAAGAGTTCTGTTTGTCAGGCCTGGGTGGCTAGAGCTCATGCAGAAGGGCTATGCATGCCTGGGAGGTGGGGGTTGAGATAAAAGGGACAGCTGGAGCTCTGCCACCCAGGCTCAGTTTCTCCTTCCCTCATATCCAGTCCCTCACTGGGAGATGGCACTAAGGCTCCAGCTGTCATCTTCAGGATGGCAGAAGGATGATGATGGGGCACTAAATCTGCTGTGAAAGTGATATTGACAAATATGAAATTGAGAAAGTGATCCTTAATCTCTTCACATTCAGAGTGTGATGATCATTCTTTTTGACACTATACTTTTTCTCAAATTAGCATTTTAATATAATATAGCTGCCTTTTGCTGTCCAACCATCTGTAACTAATTTCCTTTTCTTAAAAGATTTGTAGCAACCACTTAGGTAAATGCAGTTACTATCACAGACATCTACACTTTATAGGGTGACCAGATGGTCTGATTGCATAGGGATAGTCCTGATATTTGGGTTTTTTTTTCTTCTCTTGGTGCCTATTATCTTCCATTCTCTGTCCTGACTTTTCAGTCTTGTTATTTGATAACCCTAAGTTTTTATCTCAAACTTGATAGCTAGTTTAAAAACTTGGAAATCTGAAATCTAGCTAAAGTCAATCTACAATTTAAAATGCTTAGATTAGGGTTTGAAATGGCTTAATTCTTAAAGGAATGCTATAAAGTTATTTTAGGCCCAAAATGTTCAAGTATGTATGAATATATAAATGTATATTACCTAGGTGCATTTATCACATACAAATCATATTTTAAAGGATTTTACAAAAAAACTAATGTTAATTAGAGACCTGTTTCACCACTGTGCTACTCCAGTTTAATTGCAGTGGCATGACACTGATATAAAATAGAAAAACACAATAGTAAATAAAGGACAAAATATCTTTTAAAATTCAACAAATACAGTCATTATTTGGGATTTTAAACAGTTTCCATTTAGTAATGAGAGCTTAAAAACAATGACAACACTCTGCTAGTGCATGACAATCAGAAACTGAAACCAACCCATCTGTCCAAGCTGAGTAAAATGACTTTTTAGACACTGAGCATCAAACATGGTAACAAGCAAGGGAAATGCTTTTAAATTCATTCAGTCTGAGTAAACTAAAGTGTTATCACAAACAGAGGTAAGGATATTTTTACAATAGAATTCCAATATGACACTATCCCTTTAAATTAATATTCAAATAAGTAGGTACTGAGGTTTTACTTCCAGCAATCTGTAGTCTCAAGTGTCAAAGCTTCAATTTCAAAGCTCTGTCAAAAACCATGAAGCTTTATGGCTCAACCAACTAGTGAAACTGTATTAAGGCAGAAGATTTGATTGCATAGACTACTGACTTGATGGATTAAAATAACCTTTAAATATATACCTCCAAAACTACCAGTTTAATCCTAAGCATACACTTTCTTATGTGCAGTTATAGCTCTAATTTTGTTTCACTATTTGATATATACTTCAGTATATTTTAAAAATATATATTTATTATATAGATATTTACTTGTCATGAAGAGGGTGGGGGAGAAATGCTTTTCAAAGATTTTCCAAGAATAGAGATAAGGTTTGATATGAACCTAGGAGTTTTGTTGTGAACCAAATGTATATTGTTAATAAACCACAGGTGTGAACAGTGGTGGGATCTTGCAACCATTACTCAAACTGACTTTAGTGGATTGAGCCCCAGGTGAGTAAGTGACTAAAATATGATTCTGAGCATTGTGAAGATGATAATTGTGTGCTTATTATTAGAATTTAGGTTAACACTATCAGATGTTGGAGTGTGTCTGCCATATGTTTTTAGGTTTCTTTTTCTGAGGGGCTTGTTGCCCTGCTGCTTCTGGGTATACAAAGAACAGCAGTTGCCAAGAATTCTTCTTGCTATCTGTGCTTAGCAAGATGATTGTATCCTGTCTTTTTGTGGACATGAACCTTGCCTCAACTGTCCATGCTTTTGTCACCTGAAGTTTGGTTTATGGTAATGGCAACATTTTCAAAGCATCTGGAAACTGCTGCTTATGCAGATTGTATATGAAGTGGTGTTTTACACAGACAATATTTTATACTTGATCTAATTATATTCCCTCTAGTTGGCATTACTGAAATCTGGTGGGAAGACTTGCATAATTGGAATGTTAAAATCAGTGATTATAACCTATTTAGGAAAGACTGAGTGGGCAAAAGGCAAGTAGGAGTGGCAGCCTTCATCAAAAATGGCATTACCTATTTCTTAGTTATGAATAACTGAAGAAAATAGGACTGAATGCTTATGGATCTACATCTTAACATATAAGCACAAGATGGAATATTAGTTGGTGTCCGATACAGACCAGGAAATGAAACTTGGGACAGGATGACTGGCTCCTTTTACACCCATCTATAATGTGTAGGGGAAAAAGCTGTGCATCATTAGGGCCTTCAGTTTAAGGAGACAAAAGGAGTGCTGAGATCTCATGCTGTCACAACTAAAACATTTGGAATTTCTAAATATTATAGATAGCAATTTCCTAACTAAAAAAGTATTGTAACCAACATGGGGGAATCATATATGTAATATAGTAGGCTAAATTGACAAATAAAGAGGAATTGAACAGAACTAAAATTTAATAATAGTTTAGGTACAAGTGATCATGAGTTGATTGCATTTATAATATGCAAAGAGAATAAAGTCTATACCTTTAATAAATATACTTGATGCTTTAAAAGGGCTAGTTTCATAAAGTAGAAAATAATTAAACCAAATTAGCTGAGTGGAAGAATTTAATTAGAAAAATGTGAGTGGTAAGAGCACTTCAGAAGATGCCCAAAAGCCACTATTCCATAATCAAGGAAGAAGGATGTACTAATTTTTTTTTTTTAAAAACTCAACCTTCTTTAGAAAGGAAATGAAGGCAACTGTAATAAATTTTATGTACATATATATAACAAATAGAAGTCAAGGGAAGTTGATAGTTATGAATATAAATCAGAAGTTAGGAATTGTAAAATATTGATAAGGGATGCAAAGGCACACAGTGAATGCTTTACTGCAAGCAGCATTAAAGACAATCAGGAGGAGTTTTAGAAGTATAATAGGAATAAAATCCTGACTATGGTATTTAGCCACCATTAGGTGGGAATGGTAGAAATACAAGGCAGATATGTCCAATAAGTACTTCTGTTCTGTATTGGTGAAAAAAAGATAGTATAGGCATCATCACATAACACTTTTTTTCATGCTACTAATATCATAAGAGGATGTTAAACAGCATCTGCAAAAGTCAGACATTTTAAAACCAGCAGATCTAGACACCTTTTATTCAAGAGTTTTAAAAGAACTGTATGAGGATTCATTGGTCCAGTAATCCTGATTTTTCAACAAATATTGGAATATCCAGGGAATTGCAAAAGACTAGAAGAAATCAAAGGAAGATGCCAATCAATCTGAGTTTATGGAAAATAGATCATGTCTAACTTGATATATTGTAGAAATGAGATTATAAATTTGGCAGTGTAACAGTGTTGATATACTAGATTTAGAATTCTGTAAAATGTTTGGTACCATGCAACATTTTGATTAAAATACTAGAATGATGTAAAATTAATATTTCATACATTAAATTGATTAAGAGCTGTCTAGTTGATAGGTCTCAAAATGCAACTGTAAATGGGAAATCTTCCTTGAGAAGCTGTGTTTCTAGTGTAATCTGTTCTTGTCTCTAGACAATTTAAGAAGCGGTGACTATGAAAAGATCTGGGGTCATGGTGGATAATCAGCTGACCATGACTGCTCAGTGTGATACTGTGACCAAAAAGGCTAATGGAATTCTTGGAGGCACAAACAGCAGAAAGTTGAATAGGAGTAGAGAGGTTATTTTACTTCTGCACTTGGCACTGCTGGAATATTGTGCCCAATTCTAGCATTTCATAATTCAAGAAGGTTGTTGATTAAATTAGAGATGGTTTAGAGAAGAGTCATTAGAATGATTAAAGTCTTAGAAAACATTCCTTATAGTGATATACTCAAAGAGCTCAATCTATTTAACTTAACAAAAAGAAGGTTAAAGGGCCACTTAACCACAATCTGAAATCATAGAATCATAGAATCATAGGGTTGGAAGGGACCCCACGAGGTCATCTAGTCCAACCCCCTGCCAAAAAAAGCAGGACCACTCCCATTAGATCATCCCAGTCAGTGTTTTGTCCAGCTGGGACTTGAACACCTCCAGAGATGGAGATTCCACCACCTCCCTAGGCAACTTATTCCAATGCTTCACCACTCGCCTAGTAAGGAAGTTTTTCCTAATATCCAGCCTGGACCGCCCCAGCTGTAACTTGAAGCCATTGCTTCTCGTTCTGCCCTCTGTTACTACCGAGAACAGTCGAGCTCCCTCCTCCTTGGAGCAACCCTTCAAGTAGTTGAAGGTTGCTATCAAATCCCCCCTCAGTCTTCTCTTCTGCAGGCTAAATAAGCCTAGTTCCTTCAGTCTTTCTTCATAGGGCTTGTGCTCCAGCCCTTTGATCATTTTGGTTGCCCTCCTCTGGACTCTCTCTAATTTGTCCATGTCCTTTTTGTAGTGGGGAGCCCAAAACTGGACACAGTATTCCAGATGTGGCCTCACTAGTGCAGAATAGAGGGGAATGATCACATCCCTTGATCTGCTGGTAACACTTCTTCTGATGCAGCCCAGTATGCCATTGGCCTTTTTGGCAGCAAGAGCACACTGCTGACTCATATCCAGCTTCCCATCCACCATGACTCCCAGGTCCTTTTCTCCTGAAATACCTACCTGAAGAACCAGTATTTGATAATAGGATCTTCAGTCCAGAACACTGAAAGATATAAGATGATCCAATGACTGGAAAGTGAAGCTAGACAAAATCAGACTGGATATAAGGTATATATTTTTTGTATTAAGAGGAATTAACGATTGAAACAATTTACCAAGACGGAAGGTGAATTCTGCATCACTGGCAATTTTTAAATCAAAACTAGTTGTTTTTCTAAAAGATCTGCTCTGAGAATTGTTGTATAGTATAGGTTAGAGAACTTCCCCACAAGGTGAATCTAGATCACAATTGGCCCTTATGGCCCTGGAGTCAAAGAATCTATACCTGTGCTCAGTGATTTGCACCGACTGATTTCTAGGGAAATTTTAAAGTGAGGCCTCCAGATCTATCTCTGATCTCTTAACTGCATGGCATCTGTTGGAGCTTGTTGTTCAAGGCAGGAGCTATGCTGTGAATTGCTGTCCCACTAGCTAACAGTCGAAGATTTCCTTTCAGAGAGAATTCTGAACAGATCATTCTTTCACCTGGAGTTCTCAGATGGAAAGATGTTAGAACAGCACTGATTGACTAGGGAAAATTTGTGGGGTTGGTGGGAAGGATAATGATGTGGTGAATTGTTTTCACTTTGCACTGTGACATATGTTCATCTGTCAATGTCCAATTCTCTGCATCTTAGGACCTCAGATCCCTTAGTGGAGCTTCTATAGATAGAAGGAGGGAAACAACAGTACAGAGGCAGTGCTCTTCTGTCCCATGCTTCCACTTTTGTCTACCAGTTCCATTTCTCTTACTGTTCAAGAACATTGATTACTATTTGGCTCATAGCTTCTTGTTCTTTCATAAGTAAACTTTATGGTTTTTATCTTAATTTTAAACTATAGTTGACATTCTATCACGATCTTTCTGATCTACCTGTCAGCTGGGTGCTGGACAGCCTGTGAAATTAGACCATAATCACACCTGTTGTCATCAATATATTCTTTCTCTTGGGGGTGGGTGTGCACGCATAGGTGTATGTATATGTGTGTGTGTATATATATGTGTTTGTGTGTATACATATATATAGAAATAAAAATAATTCTTTTGAGACATCATAGATGTTCTAAGTCACATAACTGATCATCCCTTTATGCTTTTGCTATTTAATTACTCATTTATTCAGAGCTGAGCTTTAAGTAGTTATTAGGGATCAACAATAAATTGACATTTTACATTTGGTCTCCAATGTTATAATTGGATTAACTTTTTTTAAGTTATTGCCTAGAATACGAGATTTGCCAAACTTTCTGTAGTTGGCACATGCTATCTATTTGGCTATGACAACATCGGTTTTAATTTTCCTACGCTTATGTATTATAAAGACAGGAAGTTGTTTCAAATGTATCCAGTGTTTTGCAGCTACAAAGTTTACATATCACATGACTTGACTTTTTTAGGTCTCTTGTTGTTATCTGGTATGCTTTCTCTTCTTGTGGAGGAGTCATCAGTAGTAGTTCATGGGTAGCATTGTTCTGTAATATTAGTAGCTATTTTCTTAATATCATTCAAAGAAGGCACTTCTCTGTTTCCAAGCCTTTTTACTGGTCAGCTCCTCATGGCTGAAGCCATGTGTAACAGTCACAATAGCAAGCAGAGGTGTTATATCCTGCTATCTTACTTTTTGCTTAATATTAAAATCTGCAAAGCCGTGGGATTAGGATTTTTTATGAAGGCAGTGAATAGTTGTATGTTTCATTATTATCCCTTCATTACCCTGTCTCTCAGTTGAATCACTAAACTTTGGACTGGTCTCACATTCAAGTCTTTCTCTTTTGCTGTGTCCCTGATCACTCACAGTCTGTTCACATACTTAATAAACCTTGAAAGAAAAGGAAAAAAACCCAACCCAATTCCCTCAGTGTCTGACACTTAGCACTTAATCTTAACAGTGCTGATTAGGAGTTTTCCTCTTGATCCGTCTCTGGGATTCTTTAAAAAAAAAAAAAAAAAACTACATGCAAAAATGCTGCTTTACACTCTCTCGTGTTTTTAAAACCAAACGAAAAGACAATTTATATTTACAAATGCTGAATTAGGATTTTTCCTCTTCAATTTTTTCAATCCTAGATGATTCCGTACCATTCCCGAACCATTCAAAATCAGGGCTAGTTGGAAATCTTTTGTCCACACATATTTTGTCCCCAGAAAATGGCAGTTTGATTAAAGGTAAACATTTTCACAAAATAATATCAGTTTCTCCAACAGATCCTGAAAATAGAATTTTGAAATTTCATTCATGAATTTTGAATAAAAAATATTTAATGGTTTTTCATTTTTATATTTTATTATTTGAAACCATTTAATGCCAAGTCATTAGTAATAGAGAGGCATATGATGTGACTTGATATGATACAACATGTCATTTTGTTCCATATTATGAGTCACAAAAGTCTATTTTATACATATTTATTTATAAAATGATTAAGCAAGACTGCATCTCAGTACTGATTTAAATATCTTATTTTCCTAGCTTTTGACAATTTGAACAAAGAACTAAGTGCAATAAATACACTTTGTACTACTGAGAACAGCTATTTTCAACATTCGTGTATCAGTCCGAAATCATTATTCTAACATATTGAAATCAGCTGCTCCTGTAATTATGAGACATGACTTTATGTACCATGACATGTCATTATTCGCTACTGCTTCTGATAGATCATGAACTAATGTAAAAATAATTAGACATATAGCATGAAAAATGTAAAATCAAGTACATTTTTCAATGAAAATTTTTATTTGAAATTATTTTTTTTCAAACTGAAATTATTCTTACATGACTTTTTAAAATTTTGAAATATTCTTATAACAGGAAATTTCCATAAGATTTGTTTTCATTCTAATGCAAAAAATCCCCAAAGTTCAGAATATCAAAATTTCCCATGAAATAGGGTTTCTGAGTTTTGACCAAGTTTATGCAAAACAGCAACCTTAAAATGACTTTTTCACTGTCTTCTATTCGTTTTCTATCTTAAAGTAACTTAGCAAAACAGACTAAAAAGAACCCTTTTCCTGGTTTTTGAACCAAATAATTGTTCTATTAAATCAGTTGCAAAATTTTCACTGATTTTACTGAGACAGGGATTTGTCCCTTGCTGTAGTATTTCCATTATGCAAAATTTCATTGCTCTGGGCTTTCTCTCCCTGTTTACTCTCCATCCCTCCTGCCATCTCTCTGCTTCTCTTTTTTTGCTATTTGAACTATTTCCCATCAGTTTGCAAATTTGATTGCATAGCTTCAGGACTTGAAAGGGATTTTGGATTTTTTTTTCTCATTACAAGAGGTGATTTGACCTCATCTTCCTTTATATGCTGTTCCCCAGTGTTTGAAGCTTTCAACTGCTTTGATCTGCTGTTACAGTGTGACCTGTTCCCATGACTTACACTTCCCTGCATTTATTTCCTTACATTCTGTAAGTTCCCCCATCTTCAAAGTTTCTGATGAAGTGGGTTTTTCTCCCATGAAAGCTCATGCTTTAAATAAATTTGTTAGTTTTTAAGTGCCACAGCACTCCTTGCTTGTTTTTACTGAACTAGACTAACATGGCTACCTCTTTGTAACTTCGTTAAATATCTAAGTCTGAAAACAAGCTTTATCCTGGTTGTTTCTTGGAGAATTACCAAACACCAGCATTGAGATTCTTAACCGATGCAAACATATTCAATATTAAGATTAAGGCTTAGATTCTGTTACCTTTACTCACACTCAGTAGTACTATACACAGTTTGTAAACTCAGTCTATCCATACCACTGAGTAATTCACCTAGCCAATAAGAACCCCTTAACTCCATGGAGGTCTAATTAGATCTAATTCATTTATTCCTTTAGGTGCAGATTAACTCAAACTGTCCTAATCCATTCTGAGTACCATTTAACTACATGAGTAATATTCCCTGGCCAGATTGTGGTCTTGCTTGTATTGCAGTGCAAGAACATAAAAGGAACCCCAATACCCTCTATGTCACCACTCCCCATCTCTTCTGCCAGTGAGGGGAGAAAAGCAGGGTATTCCACACCCACCACACATTGGTGAATGGGAAACGGATGGAGCCTGGATTCTACCTTCTGGAGTGTTCTTACTCAATGTAGCTGAACTGATGTGAGGGATAATAATGGGCTACCAGTAAGGCCCAATAAGATATTATGATAACCCTCTGGGAGAGGGGGTTGAAGAAGGAAGAGCAGTTCTCATAGACAAGAGTCCCTTCACAGGTTGCTCCTGGGTTGGTGCACCTTGGTGCTAGAGTATACTTCAGATTGGAAGTAAAAAGACAGTCTTTCCTACTGAAGTTAATGGGACTTAATCCGTGGAGCAAGGTATTTAATAGTCTAAAGCAAAGGTGAATCTACATGTGTATATATAAGGAAGACAGGAATATATCCCTGTGTCAAAAGCACACTGTCACAGAGTGATTGGTCCCTTTTAATAACTAAAGGGGTACAGCTCTACCTCTGTGTGTCAGAAGATCCTCCTTCCTAGGCAAGGAAAATTAATGCAGTCAAATAACAGGTAGGCTATGCAGTTCAAATCAGTCCAGAACTGGAGATAAAAGAGAAGAAAGAAAGCAGACAGCTTCACAGGGGGGGCCTGGTCACCTGTGGAGATGAGCCCTCAAAGCAACTAGCAAGAAAATGTTGTCTGCATTAGCTCTCCCAACTCAGGGAGAAGTACTAAGATAAAATAAATATAGATATATAATATAAGATTTTTAGACAAGATGACCTTTTAGCAATGCACTACAATGGAGAAAACAAGTACTTCATCTTGGTCAGCATTCTTGTACGAGTAAATTTAATTAACTTGACTGCATTTGTTTGTGACAGGTCAACTGGCCAGGGAAAAACAAGAAGTGCAGAGTGGTGACCATTCTTGTACAAGGAAATTTAATCACCCTGAATTCATTTGTTTGTGAAAGGTCAGCTGGTACATGTACCAAAGTGGCCAGTCAGATGGGTGAGGGGCCATATTGCATATATTTGGTCAATCAGGGGGAAGAGGGCAGTGAGCAAATTTTGGATAGATAAGGCAGAAGAGAGGGTGGGGAACATAAGCTGGGCAAGGATAGCAAGGCAGAGCATGGGGAACAGACACAGGACAGGATAGGGATGGTACAAAGGACATGTGTGGAGTGTTAGGTGAGCATGTCAGGGCAGGAGAGGGATAGCCGGAAGGGGTGAGGTGGGAAGGGAGAGCATGGTTTGTTGGTGCAACTATATGTGAAAGGTGCCTTGGACTTCAGGCTAGGCATCAAAGTATCTGCAGACATTGTCATTGCAAATTTTCATTTTAAGATTTTATGTAATGTTATATTGACACATATTTTAACCCATCTTTATTATAATTCCAATCTAAATTCTCTGGAGATATTTAGATGAGTGCCTGTGAAGTAAACTGAAGTTCAGAAGAACTGCTGCTGCCATTTCTGACTTCTAATAGACTGGAATAATAAAAACTACAGATAATAATTTAATCCACATTAATATGAGTAAAGGCATGTACTTCATAATTAGAACTAAATACCAGATTATAGTTCTTTCTCCTCTCTTTGTGATCCACATCATTTTGAAGGAAACAAAAAGTAGTTCTAGTTTCTATTATAAGGAAAATGTGGGTCTAAATACAAAAGTACTAATTCTCCTGTAATTTGCACTGGTTTAGCTCCTTTTGATTTCAGTTCACCATTGTGACTGAGAGTAGAAATTAACACAAAGTGAGATTTTTTTTGTCCTGAAAATCTGCTTTATGGGCTGTACAAAAAGTTTTCAGAATCAACCACTCACTCTGTTTTTCTTTTTAAAAAACTTCTATAAATTATGTACACTGTAATTTTCTATTCCCATGGAGGATTGTATGGAGTACTTATTTGCTGGATTGGTGTCCCAATGTATATTAAAGAAGTCTGAAATCTGCTCTAAATGCTGGTGGCTAAAATGGCCGCAAGGCCACATACCCCCATAAGGTTCCAATGACCAGATCTCATTTTGGTCTTAAGTTATCTATATAACACAAATATCTGATGTCTCCTCACTTTTAGTGTGAAAAAGTATTTATAGAAGAAATAAAGAATGATGAAACCAATATTATAAAAAGAGTTAGTTATGCTAAAACAATGAACTCCACAGCATAATTTCCTGAATGAGTCCATGTCTCTGTTCCCCACCTTTGTCACACATTGTCTCAGATTGACACCTCTATAGCCTGAGTAGTAGTTCTATTGCTCCTATGCAAATATGATGGGTCTTCTAAAATATAACATGAATATAATCTGTGAACACAATTCTAGTATTACTATTATAGGTAAGGAGAATACAGGAATCAGCTGACACGCAGAAAGATGTTACAACAAATTTAGAAACTGTTTAATGAAACTGTGTAATGGGATGTGAGCAGAAAACCAATCCTTTACTTTAAATCAAAGCTCTTTAGTCGTAAAATCATCAGTTTGCTTGACTTACTAAAACTGATGTTCTGTGTGGACCTTCAGTACAACATTTCCTGTACAAAAAACTTAACAAGAAAACAGGCCCCAATTCAGCAAAGCATTTAGGCATTTGCAATGATTAACATTAGTGGGTATGCTTAAATGCTTTGCTGATTCATTAGACCTTTGATATAAATATAAGTCAACATGCTTCCATTAACTTGCACTATCTGCTTCTTGGCACAGTTCTTCTACAGACTTAATTGGACTTGGTTTCAATCTTGAATGTGAGTTACAACAATGTGCATATGCCCATTCACCACCAGTTAGTGCTGGCAAGCACTAGCTGGTTCCCATGCCATGAGTTCCTGAACAGCCAAATTCTGACTCCTGTGCAGGTATGCTGGGGTGGAATTATGAATTATGAACAGGCTTTTTGTACCCTCTTCTGTTTCTAACGAACTGAGGCAGGACTGGCTATAATATGGTCCAGTTGGCTTAGTGAGATGTCTGGTTTCTCTCTTAAATAGAGAGGTTGTGTCTTTATACAAGAGAGGAAGAACTTTTTTATATGAACAAATATCTATATGCACAAACATCAGCTACATACATATAATGATGTTGATTGTGCGACAGGGTGGACTGCATCCTGAGGCCGCCTGCTGGAGGCCTTGTGACCCTGCCATAGCTTCCCTCCCAGCCCCCAGAAAAAAGCAGTAGAAGTCCTCCAAGCTGCATAGAGAGGCAATGTGGGATGCAGCCAGTCAAGAAAGAGGCTGCAGGGAGGAGCCAATTGGGGCTCAGCAGGCTCATATAAAAGATGCTGCCAGGCCAGCATCAGTTTAGTCTGCCGGCAGAGACTGGAGGGGAAAGGTGTTTTTGACTGGCCATAGGTTCTGAAAAGCTAGATAGATCAGTTGCTGACAGGGACTGGGGGAATGAAAGAATAGTTTTTGGCTAACTTCTGGAACTCTACTAAGACAGGCTATGAGGAAGGGAGGGGTCCATAATCTGCTCAGCAACAGCGACTCTATCCAAGGGCGGAGAAGACAGAGCTTGTGGCTGTCCACCCTGGAGGCAGTTTCAATAGCACACATAACTGTCCACTGTAGTGGCAGTTAGGAGCAGCAACCTCAACACTTTGGGTTTTAAGGAGTGAGACAGAGGACAGCCCCACATTGGAAATAGAAGCACTTACCTGAATCTGAATGACATTTGGGACCATCTCTGCCTAATCTTCTGGAGTCAGTATCAGCACCCTATGAGGGTGAAGAAATAGCTTGAGTATATATAGAGACCCTGGGCCTGGGATATAAGGTTTTATGTTGGGAAGGGACACTGTGTTCACCTCTGTTATTAATCTTCAAGTGACATGCATTTTCACCCTCTCACCCCAGTTGTAGTCACCTTCCCTCTTAATAAACTGTTATACATTAGAGAATTTGGTTAAGTCCTGTGAATTTGTACCTCCACCCAACTAGTGATAGATATGCTGGAGGGGCCTCATTTTAGATTGCTACTGATTTCTCTAACATCCTAGTGAAGAGTGGCTGGTCTACTGGGACTGACTGACCAGGAAGCAGTGGTCAGTGAACTGAATCTAAGAGAGGTTCATCAGCAGGAATGCTGGGCTCTCTGAGACCTCAAATAGAGGCAAGGAGTTCCCAGGGAAGAAGCCCTCAGGGCACTATGCAATTCCAGAGTAGGAACCTTGCCATCTAGTTAGAACAGCTGGAAGTAATGTGATGGCCCCTGTTGGACAGGTTAAAAACTGAATCCAAGAAGATCCTCCCCAACTGAGGGGGTACTGCAATAGCTTTCAGTTGGACTAATTAAGGGCTTCAGCCCAGGGAGAGCTGCAGGTTCATGACCACAGAGCAGGTACCATGAGGGACACTGTTGAACTGTTAAGAAATCTGAGCCCAGGAAGGGCTGCAGGGTATTTTGAACGCATACTTTAGAAAGGGTTTGTTTGTTTCACACATGGACAGTGGGCTGAGTCACTGCCTTACAAATACAGTGACTGGCAGGGGACACTGTGAATGGAGATGAAGCTGCAGGCAGGGCTGGCAGAACACGGTAAGCATGGTAAGTGTTGCAGGAGGCTGCCAATGTTTGAGGGACTCCAAAAGGCCCTCAGGGGGATGCATCCCTGACCCAGCTGTCCCATGCTGGTGGGGCTTGGGCGAGCCAGCGAAAAGGGTAGTTGGGTTCAGCGCTGCCAGTGCCCCTACCACCAGCCATGTGCACTGCTCTTGGCTCTGTGCTGGAGCAGCGTGGAGGGGGTGAGAGGCAGCACAGAGGTGGTATCGCTCCTCCTCACCTGGCTGTGCTGCCTCCTAGCCTCTCCCTGCTGCTCCAGCACAGAGCAGAGAACAGTGCCCATGGCCAGGGGAAGGGGAGGCTGGTGGACCAGCAGTGCTGCACCGCTGTCCCCCCATGCTGGACCCTGTGTGGCTGCACTGCTGCCCCCTCCCCATGCCGGGGTCCAGGCAAACGGCCAAAAGGGAGGACTGGTGCAGCGCTGCCAGTCCTCCTGCTGCCCCCCCACCACACATACTGCTCTTGGCTTTGCGTCGGAGCAGCGTGGAGGGGGCAGGAGGCAGCATGAAGCCGGTATCGCTGCCCCCCCACCCTGGCCGCACTGTCTTCCGCCCCCTTTGCGTCCCCATTGGTCCAGCATGGAGCCCAGAGCAGCGCACATAGCAGGGGGGCTGGCCGGTGGACTGGCAGTGCTGCACTGGGCCTCCCTTTTGGCTGCTTGCCCAGTCCCCGGCGGGGGGGGGGGCAGTGCAGGGGTCTGCCCCTCCCCTGGGCCGGCCGGCTTGGCCTCCCAATGCTGGGGGTTGGGGGTGGGGGAGCCCCACAGAGGGTGATTTGCCCAGGGCCTTGCACCCTCCTAGGGGCGTCCCTGCCTGGGGGAAGGGGAGGGAAAAGGGTGCCGATTTATAGGTTGCAGCAGGGGCCTCACTGGCGCTGGGCACCCGGGGCACGTGCCCCGAATCCCAGCACTGGTGCCCCGGATTTGGCCTAATCGGGCTGGAGATCCAAGGCTCAGCCACCGGCGGCCGTGGCAGCCCTGTCCCCAGCTGGGCATCCAGGGCCCAGCTGCCCACAGCTGTGGTGGGGAATCAGGGGCCCAGCTGCCTGCGGTGGTGGCAGCCCTGTCCACGGCCAGGGATGCGGGACCCAGCCACCCGTGGCCGCTTCCGGCCCCGTCCCCAGCTGGGGATGCGGGGCCTAGCCGCCCACAGCTATGTGGCGGCTTCCGGCCCTCTCCTCGGCCAGGGGGCAGGGCCTGAAGGCCGGGGGGCGGGGCCTGGTCCTGTGCCCCGGGTACCTCCCTGGGCCAGCAACACCTCTGAGTTTCAGGGAGGCATGAGAAACTCTAGCACCGGCCCTGGCTGCTGGCATCACACACTTAACCAGTGGCTGCTTGTGAGAGGTGGGTGTCATGCCATTACCAGCTGAACCTTCTGTTTCTAGTTCTCAGATATCTATAATCTGCCTCTCTTCCTCTGAAGTGGTGGCTGTTTCTCCTGTTCTGTGCTATATTTGCAGCTCTTTGCTCTCTCTGATTTTTCTGCATCATACTCGCTTTCCATCTGTTACATACTGCAGAGCAGTTATTGTCCATTAGGACTTCCTTGACCACTTTCAAAGCAGTTATTTCCAATCCCAGTTCCATTAGTACTTACATCACTTAAAGTGCCTAGAAGATCAAGGTGAATTTTAAACCAGAACCCATGTTCTCTTGTGTGGAAAGATTGCCATGTATAAGATTTTCTTGTTTTCTAAGGGTAGTTTTAGGAAGAGGATAATATAAGTGAGAAGCCTGAGGGAGAAAAGTGAGAGCAGTAGGTCCATTGTGCAATACTGTTTAGGCAGATCTTTTCAACTATGGAAGAAAACCATTTCAGAAACCAGTATGCCTCTCCTGTGATGAACTGGTCTGAGTTATACTATTTTTCAGACATATGAGTGGAGGCAGAAAATAACAGGATTCAAATATGCTGAAAATGATCGTGCATATTCATGGAAATGAAATTACTTTGTGTAATGTGACAAAGGGAAACTGAATGTAAAGTATGCTGTATAAAGCCACTATAACGAGTTTCCAGTTTGTTATACATCTTTTTATAAATCTCCCACAAGTTGGATGAAACCAAGTATTTTTAGGTCATGGATCCATATATGTTGCAAAAATATAATATAATAAATTGTTCCTGAGGAAAAGAAAAAAAAGGCTAAAAATATCTAATTAAATCCTTGAGGTCTACCTCTTCTTACCTGTCTGAGAGAATTGTAGTCCCAATGAGTTGCTGAGGCATGCATTCTGATTGGAAAGGTCCAAGAGGGAAAGAATATAGTAACACATGGCTTAGGTGACCGATTGCAGTCTGAAAGTGAATTTCAACTATCAAATACTTCAACCAGTGGTCTCAGCCAGCAGTTCATAAGCAATCCATAGGCTGAAATTTCTCCAGAGAATATTGTTGCATACCTTTGAATAAGGAACAAATCATAAAAATTATGATTGATTCAGAAGCAATTTATATATTTGTGGGGGTCAGGAATGATTTTCAAAAGTGCTCAGCACTGGCCTGACTGCTCCCCATTGAAGTAAAGTGCAAAATTCTCATTTATTGCAATAAGAACAATATTAGGTTAACAAACCTTGGCTTGGTTTGTGCCACAGTTCTGGTTTCGCAAAGCAGACTTCTCTATATACATATTTTTAGTGGTTGCTGCACCCCTCGAAGGGAGATAAATTTGCACATTATGTTGTTTATTGTCTTGAATTTTTTTAAGATGAGATTGGGGGGAAAAAAATTGAGATCCTCTCAGCTTTGAATAGACCTAAAGGGCTAGGCTAGGTGAACACTTAGTGTGTGACAAACTGGGGTGTAAATCTACCCCCATACTTACCTAAGTGTCAATGTGGACCTTTCTGCTGTGTGCCAATAGTTCCGCAAAGCTATTTGCTCTAGCCCATCTGAGGGCATGATTAGTGGAAGGTAGGTTAGATTAGTGCCAGGTTTATAACCGCGTTTGCTGTGAACTGTTTGAACAGACACATCCCAATATTCCATTGCATTTTCAGAAGAGTAGGGTTTTCAGCTAGTATAGCTAATCAACAAAAATCTCCTCTCCTCATTTGCCATACAAGGAGCTGCACTCCAGCTTGTTGAAACACAGAGTTCCCAGAAGTAGCTGCATTTCAAGGTGAAGTCACTATAAGTTTGAAGTTTTTTGGAATATTCTATGTTGAAAGAAGCTTGATAAATGTAAAATAGTAATCACGTTCTCTCTCTCTGATCATTTACTCATGTTCGCATCCACTTTTTAAAAAAATCATAGACATCAATATTTTTATGTTTCTGTTTCATTGGTAATATTGTGCTACTTTCATTCAGCACCTGGTCTTAACAGTGAGTGTTGATAACATCATGGTAGAGGTCATAAAAGACTCCATATATGCTCTAGTGGGTTGTTAAAATGTGAAATGTCCTCAGAATATTTCGTTCCTGCATACATCACTGGGCTGTCCTTTTAAGTTAGTAACACCCTATGACTGAAGAGCTGGCAAGAATTAGACTTGCAGCTCCACGTGCTGGAGGCAAACATCAAATCATTTCCTTGAATTTCCCTCAATTGAACTATGCCAGTCTGAAAAATCTGGATTGGGAATAGGTATTAGATGTTAAATAATTGCTTGCACCAATCCTACTGAAATGTAACTTCTGATTGTAAGAAGGCATTATCCATTGGCATAAAGAAATTGCATTGGACATGTGATGTGGAGTAGATCAACAACTAGAAAGAGTTACTGTCTTATCTAATACATATTTATAGTAGTTGTAGCGTGTGGGCCATTGGTATTAGAAAAGAACAGTCTCATTAAACGGTAAATTCCACTCTTGGTATGTATGCATACATCCAATTATTATTAGTATGACTTACGTGCACACAACAAGAGGACAGTGCATCCATTAGTCTTCCAAAGAGGGAAGTGAGCAGCACTGATAACTAGCTGGAGTGAGCTTCGTTATATTATTAATGCCGTGGTGCTTCTAGGACTGATAGTAAATTCCAGTATTCCAGTTTCTTTCTAACAGGAATGAATATCATTATGAACTCTCTTTCTGGCATTGTCTGTGTAGTGTATGTGCTTTTTGCATTTTGAATATTCTTTGCACAACCTCTTTTTCAAAATAAAATATTTAACAAAATCAATTTATTTTAGTTCAGATATGCCAGTCAGAAAGGATGCAGATATAATCAATGTTTCCCCCCGCCCTCCCTGTACAGTGGTAATACGATGTAGTCATTTTAGCTCATTGGTGTCTGACCATTTAAGAGAATATGAATCTATCTTGTCAGATTAGTACTTTTTTGAGCACTGAAATGGAACCATACCACCACAGTATTATTACTCTCTTTTCTGAATTAACCAGTGTTCAAGTATTATACAATATATTGTTATCAGACTGGAGTTTCAGTTGAGGAAATCAAATGCATATAGTAATTTAATAGGAAACAGAGATTTTTTAAAATGCTGAAATAGGTCTATTCAGACATGACTTAGAATAGAATGAAACTAAAGCAGTTTTCAAAATGGGATTCTCATTCTATTAAAATGCAAATAAACAATGTTTTTTATTTCAGACATCCCTGTCTGTGTGTAATATAATAACTGTGAGAGAAACCTGTGCATAGTCCCCTCTGACCTTTGTTCATAGATTGTGCCATCATGTCCTTGTTCTTACATGTGTTGGGTGAATCATGTATAGCTTATAAAAGGCACTTTTATTTAATTAAAAAAAATCAGGGAGACATTGAGTGGCATATAAAAGAAAATAACGAGTATCTGAGGTCTGAGAAGTATATGTGAGGTCTAAAAGATATCCTTTAGTTGGACACCTTTCTAAACATTTAAATAGGATATCTTGTAACAACTGGAATCTATCTACATTTACACACACACACACACACACACACACACACACACGTGGACAAATTGTGGCTTTTAGAATTGATGTAACAAAATATTGAGCCAAACTGACAAGCTCCTCAGTACATCTGCAGGCTGATCTTATCAAGCCCATGAAAAGTGACAATGAATGTGTGAAGAAGTAAACGTCTATGGAAAAAGACAATGCTGTGCCCAATTGAGCTTAGGAGTAAAGAGCAAAATTACTTTTACACCACCTTCGGGTCCTTTCTTCCCACAGATTCTGGGACTGGACAAGGGTTAGCTGGAAAATCTTTAAAACACCCTCAGAACTGCTCTAAATTTAATTGAAGAAATTCAGTGGCTCCCAACAGATCATTTTAGCAGTAGCAGTTCTCTTTTTCTGGCCATGGACTATGCGAGGGGTCGGCAACCCAAAAGCCATTTAAAAAAATTCTTTCAATACTTAAGCGTTTTGAGAGCAACAATGGGTGTAGCCTACTGGTTGGGGGTGGGGGACAGTGGGCCAGGGCACCTGCTGCAGGGCCCCCAGGTCAGAGGCAGAGGGAGCCTAGAACCAGGAACCAGCCTCCCTACAGGGTTCCTCCACTGGTGATCCTGGGGAGCCCAGAGCTGGGCACAGGCCACCATCAAGGTCTCTCTGGTGGATAGGGGTATGGGAGACTGGGGACCTGGAGCCCAAAGCTGCAAGGGGGCAGCCAAAGAGCCACAGGTTGCAGACCCCTGCACTATGCAAATCAGTTCTTCATGAGACTCCCCTAACATTGGGAAAATTTCCAGGTAGTCAGTTATGTAAGCTTGCAAGTTGCTTTAGTGCATTAGTGTGTGGCTGTGCATGCATTTATAGATGTATAGCGTCTTATGTGGTATAACACTAGAAAACGTTGAAACATTTTGAGTTTTCTGAGGAAATTTCATATTTAAACAAAGAACTGATATTTTTCAGATCAATTCTTCATCTCTTTAGCATGTTGACTTTTGAGCATATATTTGTTATCACACATGCAAGTGCAGATGCTTTGTACAATTTAATGAGGGTGCAATTTATCCACAGTGCAGTGTGGCCATCTCCGAAAGCTTCTGCATCCCTGTGTCCTAGAGAAGAGGGCTTGATCAGGATGACATGAAGGGTTTCTTTAAAATCCAGAATGACATGGATCTAATACTCCTAGTGCCCTGCATACAGGGTATGAAGTGGCACAGGATGCTGTTGCATCTAGGGTATGGCCACACACACTTCTTATTTCGAAACAACAGAGGTTGTTTCGAAATAAGAAGTGCCATGGCCACATGATGCACGGCCATTTCGAAACAAGCAAACAGCTTGTTTCGAAATGGCCGTGTTCCTCTCGAAACAACTTAAACGTTGTTGGCTGTCGAAACAGCCCTGTTCGGACATGTTGTTTCGGAACAAAGCGTTCCGAAACAACGTCACCTTCCTCCCAGGGTGCTAAGCACCCTGAGAGGAAGGGCAGCCCCCCCTCAGCACCCTGGCCAGGGTGCTGAGGGGTGTCCGCGGGCGGGGGCGGGGCGGGGCTGCAGGCACCGGCCAGGTGAGGTGCGGGGCTGCGTGGCACGAAGCCCAGCCCCGCCCCCGCCCCAGGCAGGCGCATCAGCCCTGCGGGGGAATCCCAGGGCGGGGCCTCGGGGGAAGCCCCAGCCCCACCCCCGGGCAGGCGCGTCAGCCCTGCGGGGGAATCCCGGGGGCGGGGCTCCCTCCGGCCCCGGCAGCAGCGGGCTCCAGCCGCGCGCCAGGGCCGCGCCCCCAGGTTTGGGGGCAGTGAGTGCTTTAAAGCCCCCTGGGTGAGGCGCCCTGCAGTGCCTCACCTGACGGGTGCCTTCAGCCCCTGCAGGCACCTGCCGGGTTAGGCGCCCAGCCGTCCCTTACCCTGCCGGTGCCTGCAATCCCCTCCCCTTTCGAAATAGCAGGTCCACACTGTGGACCTGCTATTTCGCTGCCTTATTTCGAGGACAAAGTTTTTTGTCCTCGAAATAAGTTGTTTCGAAATAAAGAGTTATTTCGAAACAGCTTGTTTCGAAACAAGCCCTCCCCGTGTGAACATAGCCCTAGAGTAGCTGCCATTAAAAGGCTGTCATATAGAGTAGCTCATTGCGCAGAAGATGAATTTGGTTTCATCTTCTCTTCTTTACTGTCACACATAAAATCCATTTGTATGGGAAGGCAGATGAATTGGCAGCCTCAGACACTGATGTTTCCTATTGAACCATAAAAGAGATTGAGTACTGATAATAGAAGTATAAGCCTCCCCAGCACTGCCTTGTCAATGTGCTTCAGGTCTGATCTGGTGAGTTCTCCATTAGGGATGAAAGTAGGTGCTCAACTGTTCTGCAAGTGGTGCCAAAACAACTGATAATTAGTTTCAGTGCTCACAGTGTATAGGAACCCCTTTAAATAATTCGTGAGCCCTCTTGTGGGTTTCCTTGTCTTCTGCTCCTGAAGCCACTAAATGTACATTGACAATGCAGCTGGGAACAGAATTGCAAGTTAAGGAAGACTGAAGGTTTAACTGCTTTTGCTAGTGAACCAACATTAGCAAACATGGAGTCCTGTGGCACTTAAAGACTAACAGATTTATTTATCACATGACCTTTCATAGGAGAAAATCCCACTTCGTCAAAGTGGGATTTTCTCCCACAAAAGTTCATGCAATAAATAAATTTGTTAGTCTTAAAGTGCCACAGGACTCCTTGTTCATTTTGCCGAACTAGACTAACCTGGCTATCCCTAGGGAATCTGGTGACAATAGCAAGGTAGGTGGGGCTTATAATGGGGATAGCTCAGGCTTGCTACTTAAGTGCACATCCACTCAGACCCAGAAATGTTGCTGCCCTGGGGAAAGACGTGGGGAACGGGCCCAGCCCCCTGGCCATGATCTGGTACCCTCGGACCCAATCCTGCATTGGGTTCCTGCCGCCAGCAGCCTGGCCTCAGATCCCTGGCTGGGTTCAGGGCCGGGAGAGGCGGGCGCCACTGCGGGTGTCCTGGTTTTGATCTCCTGCCAGGAGAAGTAGGTGCTGCTGCAGGCATCCCAGCCTCAATCCCCAGCCAGAGATGGGGCTTGGAGAGGTGGGCGCTGTGGTGGGCACCCCGGCCATGGGTCCCTGGTCAGGACTGGGGCTGGGGGAGGTAGGGGCCCTGCCTTGCACTTAGGGCACTGGCACTGACACTTGGGGCACGTGCCCCCTATGCCAGCTGCCAGCAACGCCCCAGCTCAGACCCCTTGTGTACATAACTGGGGTGGCTAGGACCAGCCATGACAATGCTGACTACACTGGTATTTTCAGTGTGCCAGCTCAAGCAGACCTATAATGTCTGTCTATCCAAGCTGGGAAGCATTCTCTTAGTTGCAGTGTAGATATATTGTGTAACCCTGTGACAAGTTTCAAAGGGATGGCCATGTTAGCCTACTTCAGCAAAACAAACAAGGAGTCTAATGGCTCTTTTAAAGACTAAGAAATTTATTTAATCCCATGAGCTTTTGTGAGAGAAAATCCCACTTTGTCAGATGCTTGTAAATGGAGAATTTACAGAATGGGTTGAAAATAAATGCAGGGAAATATAAGTCATAGGATCAGGCGAGACTGTAACAGCAAGTCAATGCAGTTGTCTACATTCAAACAGGGAAGAACAGCATATAGGAAAGCAAAATTGCCTGTTGTAATGGGTGAAAAAAACCCATAATCTCTATTCAACACTACGTTGACAGTGTCAAATTTGCATATAAATTCCATTTCTGAAGTTTCTCATTGAAGCTTTGATTTGTTAGCCATGTGCCTGATTATGGCTATTATCAGATCCATTAATAAAATTATCAGTGAGACTGAAACATTCCTCTAATTGTTTTTGAATGTTTGTTACTTCTGATGTCAGATTCGTGTCCATTTATTCTTCTAATCCGTCTTTGTGTGGAATGCTGGTATAGTGATCTGTAGATTTTTGGTAAAGGGTAGTGTGTATGGGTCCATCACTAATATGTACTGTAGCATCCAGAATGTGGATCTCCTGTGTGGAGTGTCCCAGGCTAAGGTTGATCATGGAGTGGACATTGTTGCATTCGCTGTGGAGATCTTCAAGGGCATCCTTTCCATGGGTCCAGATGAAGCATGAGGTCAGCAGTGTAGTATACATAGAGGAGTGGTACTTGGGAATGAGCCTGCAGGAAGCTTTATTCTAAGTCAGCCATAAAGATGTTGGTGGATTACAAGCCATTAGGAGAGCTATCCCAGATGATACCACATCTCATGATTGAACTTTGTCACTTTGTATCACTCACAGCAATTTCAGATATGAAGATAATTTATATCTTCAAGTCAATGGCACTGTTATGGATACCTGCATGGCCCCACAGCATGCCAAGATCTTTATGACTGACTTGTAACAACACATTGATTTGCTGTTACAGTCTGATCTGATCCTATGAGTTACACTTCCCTGCATTTATTTTTCGACCATTCTGTAAGCTCCCCATCTTCAAGTATCTGACAAAGTGTGATTTTTCTCCCATGAAAGCTCATGTGATAAATAAATGCATTAGTCTTTAAAAGTGCACCAGACTCCTTGTTTGTTTTTATGTAGCCCTGCGGTGGACATGTAGAGCTGGGCCTGTATATTTGTATGTAATTAGTCAATACTATTCATTGGAACCAACAGTGTCTGTTTGGTTTCTGCATATTAATGTGCAGAGAACAAGAACACAACAATTGTTTGATGCTGTTTTTTTAATAGGTGCTTGTTCACTAGTTAACTAGAAACGACACTGAGACTACAGACTCCATTCATTGAAGCCAAGAAACCCATCCATTTTTAATAATTCATGGCCTTTCATTAGCATAATCATAATGAAAATAAGTTCCATGAAATTCTAAGGAGCAAAGAGTGACTTGTAATTTCTTGTGTTTATTTGTGTATAGAGATAAGTATGTATACTAGCATTTCCAACAGAGGTGAATAGCATATCCGTCTACATATATTGCAAATTTTATACTGAGAGGATGAAATTCCCAACTGTTTAGGGAAAGAGCACAAACACCACTTAAGTCCTCAAGATATAGTTAACTTGGTGCATGGGCCTTGTTTTGTCCTTCTGCCCATAATGCAGTTAGATCTGTGGGGCTCCCTCAGCAGTACCACAGAGGATATTTAGGGAAGAGAAAGGTGTATAGTGACTAGCCAAGGATCCCTGAGTATGAGGCTGTGCAGTGGCTCAGAGATGCTATTGAGTCAAGTTCATTGTCCATAGTAATAAGTACAGAGTGACTCTGCCAGGTCTCAGTAGCCTGGAACAAGCCTCCAGGCCTAGCAGAAACATTGTACAGAGTCTGCTTATTCTAGGCTTCCACAGAGAACATGGATTCAGCTGTCCATTTCTATCTGTGGCCTTAACTATTTTTGATCTTTCTTACCTTGCCACAGAATGGGTACCTTAATACACAGTGACATAGCCTCGAATTCACCCTTATCATGTGGGCACAATTTTAGACCACACTCTGTACTGTGTCCTGCAGAAGAATCATAGAATCATAGGGTTGGAAGGGACCCCAC
>ML682067.1:5730766-5763447 GCA_007922195.1 Podocnemis expansa
GGATCATCCTTTTTGCCTTTCTTGAAGATAGGTACTATATTTGCTTTTTTCCAGTCCTCCGGCACCTCCCCTGTTCGCCACGAGTTTTCAAAGATAATGGCCAACGGTACTGCTATCTCATCAGCCAGCTCCCTCAGCACCCTCGGATGCAGTTTATCCGGCCCCATGGACTTGTGCACATCTAGTTTCTTTAAGCAGTCCCTAACCTGACCTTTTGTCACCAAGGGCCTCTCTTCTTCTCCCCAGTCTACCGTACCTAGTGTAGTGGGCTGGGAGCTGACCCTGCTTGTGAAAACCGAAGTAAAAAAAGCATTGAGGACTTCAGCTTTTTCCTCATCCTCTGTCACGAGGATGCCTGCCCCATTCAGTAAGGGACCTACACCATCCCTGATCCTCTTCTTGTTATTGATATACTTGTAGAACCCCTTCCTGTTATCCTTCACATCCCTTGCTAGTCGCAACTCCATTTGTCCTTTGGCCTTTCTGATTTTATCCCTGCAGTCCCGAGCAATGTCTTTATATGCCTCCTTAGTCATCTGTCCTAGCTTCCACTTCCTGTAAGCATCCTTTTTATGCTTCAACTCAGTGCAGAGCTCTCTGTTAAGCCACAGTGGGCGCCTTCCACATTTGCTGTGCTTTCTCCTTATCGGAATTGTATCTTCCTGTGCCCTTAGCAGGATTTCTTTAAAATGCACCCAACTCTCTTGGACACCTTTCCCCTTCAGATCAGCCTCCCAAGGGATCCTGCCCATCAGTTCCCTGAGGGAGACAAAATCTGCTTTTCTGAAGTCCAGGGTCTGTGTTTTGCTTCTTTCCTTCTTTCCTTTAATCATCAACTTGAACTCAATCATTTCATGGTCACTGCTACCCAGGCTGCCATTGACTTCTACTTCCCTGATAAATTCTTCTCTATTTGTGAGCAGCAGATCGAGAGGCGCAAGGCCCCTAGTTGGTTGCTCCAGCATTTGTACCAGGAAGTTGTCCTCAACACTCTCCAGAAACTTCCTGGATTGCCTGTGCACTGCTGTATTGGCCTTCCAGCAGATGTCAGGGTAATTGAAGTCCCCCATGAGAACCAGGGCCTGTGCTCTAGAAACTTCTGTCAGTTGTACACAGAATGCCTCATCCACTTCCTCCTTCTGATCTGGTGGTCTGTAGCAGACACCTACCACAACATCCCCCTTGTTGCTCTCCCCTCTAAACTTAACCCACAGACTTTCAACTGGCTTGTTTCCACTTTCATAATGAAGCTCTGAGCAGTCATAGAGCTCCTTTACATATAGTGCTGCTCCTCCCCCTTTCCTTCCCTGCCTGTCCTTCCTGAACAGTTTATACCCATCTATTGCAGAGCTCCAGTCATGCAAACTATCCCACCACGTCTCTGTTATCCCAATCATGTCATAGTTCTTTGTCTGCGCTAGTACTACCAATTCCTCCTGCTTGTTTCCCAGGCTCCTTGCATTTGTGTATAGGCACCTAAGATACCCAGCTGATTGCCCTACTTTCCCATTTTGATTTTCAATTCTATTGTATCTACCTCCCTGGATTTTCTTTTGGTGTTGACCTCCCCCACCTGCCTCAGGCATTAGGGCTTCATTAGAGCATCTAAGAAAGTTATTTGATTCCCCCCGCATGTTCCAATTATCCTCTCTTCTATCCCTGGAGTTACAGTCCCGGCACCCCCCAAGTTCCATCCCATCCCCCTGGTCTCCCACATAGTCACTTACCTGTGGGCTTTGGTCTCCTTCCCCCTTCAGACCTAGTTTAAAGCCCTCCTCACTAGGTCAGCCAGTCTGCGTCCAAATACGCTCTTCCCCTTCCTCGAAAGATGGAGTCCATCTCTGCCTAGCAGTCCTTCTTCCTGAAACAGCAACCCATGGTCAAGGAAGCCAAAGCCCTCCTGACGACACCATCTTCGCAGCCAAACGTTCATCTCCAGGATGCATCTGTCTCTGCTCAGGCCTCTACCCTTGACCGGAAGAATCGAGGAGAACACCACCTGTGCTCCAAACTCCTTCACCCGCGCTCCCAGAGCCCTGAAGTCACCTTTGATCTGCCGAGGATCACCTCTCGCAGTATCATTGGTTCCTACATGGATGAGAAGCATGGGGTAGTAGTCAGAGGGGCGGATGATTCTCGACAATCCCTCCGTAATGTCTCGGATGCGGGCACCTGGCAGGCAGCATACCTCTCGAGAGATCTTGTCAGGGTGACAGATGGGTGCCTCCGTCCCCCTCAGAAGTGAGTCCCCAACCACCACAACTCTACGTTTCCTCCTAGCTGTGGTGGCTGTGATCCTCCCAGCCTCGGGGGTGCATGGTGTCTCCTCTTCCACCTCCTTCACCGTCTCTAGCACCGCATAACGATTCTTCACCACAACAGAGGGTGGGTTGTGGGCAGAGAGGAACTGGTTTGTTCAAAATGAAGAGCAACTTTTAATCATAGTTTTGATGGTATTCTGTGGACAAATGTACTAGGCTAAGTCCATTTAAAGGCCAAATTTAATCTGCTAGGTATGAATGAACTATTGATTTCAAAGATTCTGGGAAATTACTTTGTTAAAGTAAACCTAAATGCATCTCCTGAGTTTTTGACGTTTCAACCAGGAAAGACCCAGATAAGGTTTTTATTTATTTATTTTTTTTGTGAAAGCAAGTTTAGATTAATAGGATTAACACCAAGCCTGAAATCTTAATAAAACATCTGAACACTCTAGATGATGACATCCTGGCTCCAATGAAGTCAAAGGGATTTTTGCCATTGAATTCAAAAGGGCCAGGATTTCTCTCTGTGTGCCAAACTCAGTAACAAAAATTAGGAGCCAAGTTCTGAGCAGAACTGTGACCTGGGTGTCCATGTCTATATCACCACCAAAGGCTTTATAATACAATTTTCTTTTTGGTATGAGCATAACTTCCTATTCTTCATACCCACATTCCATCTAAAATGTGGGCAGAATTTTATTCTTGGATTTGAACAGTGGTGCTCAAGTCCAGTGTTCTGTTCTTCACTGGGAAGTCTGTGCATTCAGAAAGACTTGAATATCAATGTTGAAACCCAACAGGTGGGTCTGAGAATCAGATTTTACCAATCACAATTTTAGTCCTATAAAACTTGGGAGCTGGGTACAAATCTCTGGTAGTATTATTGTTGCTAAACCTTAAAAGTACAAACTAAATACTAATTGGAGTGCTGGCATTTTCCATGCTACAAATAAATGAATGCTTAAGAAGATGCATATATTTTCAATTCCCAGAAGATTAGTTAATCTAGTAAGAAATGGACTTAGTTCAAGATGGTTTCTCACATATATTCAGTTTTCAGAGATTTCAACCCTTCCCTCAACCCCCTTAGTACAATCAGTTAATTCTGCTGGTTATCGCTTGAGTAACCAGAAAAACTTTGAAATGGTAAAGTTTATTCAAACTCTGAAGAAGATTTGTTAGCTTAAATGCAAACTGTTCTGTTTCCTACCATTTCCGCCCTCTGCTGTGTTATGGGAGAGTTGGACGCCTGGGTGTGGACCCCGCACTGTAAGAGTGCGCCCCAATCAAGAGGTAAGAGACCAGACCATTATTTTCTGTTTAATCACTATTTATGTAACTTTTATTGAGGTAGATAGAGTTAAAGAAAAGGAAAAAAAGTAGGTTAAATGAGAGGTTAATATTTTTTCTAATAAGATTTAACAATATTATATAAAAATTATCAAATTTAGTGAAAGCAACCTGTGGTTGCATACTTCTGGTAAACTCTATGCTACTAAGCCAAGCTAAACAAATTACTAATATTCCTATTACCAAAATTAAAAAGCTTGCAACTGCTATTATCTCCCACTTATCCGAACCCCCCATACAAACTGCGTTTTCAGAACTCTATCTCTTTAACGCATTTAAAGATCCTCCAAGTACAAATTAATAGCCCAATAAATAGAAAATAGAGCTCTAATACCACTACAATGCCTATTCCAATCCCTGTGCCTAACCCTGAAGTAAAACCCTGGTGCCAGTCTTGGTTGGTGCAGTTTAGCAGAGTGGGGTTCATGGGAGACAGAGAGAGAGCACAATCCATGGGCGAAAGAGCTTTTCTATTTAAAACACACACTGAAACATCATGCGCAGCCCAGAACAGCACAAACACCTTGCTTTCTTCCCCTTGTTATCCAGACACCATGGGTCACGGCCTGGTGGGGCTAGCCATGGGCTGTTTGCAGCTAGGAGTTACAAGGGTCAGCTGGGGTGCCTGGCGGGAAATACAAATGGATTTCTTCTTTCATCACACTCTTTCACTCTGCTGTTGCCCAGATTGGATTATGGGAGAGGAGTTAGAAGTAACAAACACCAGCTTGATTTTGATCTGTGGGGTTAGTAAATTTAGAGCAGTGATAATACATATACACACAACCCCCAAAAAGTGCTTCCCAATTTGAATCCCGAATTTGACCAGGTTATATTTATCACATCTGGATGTTAACTCCGGAGGGCTAGACAGCAGACCTGTTTCTTTGAGATAGAGTGTAAAGCATGAGAGAGCAGCCCGGTGTTGAGAGATCAGCTGCGACCCCAAGTGCAGCTTACAGAGCTTGCCTGTGGTCTCAAAAATCAGCAGCCCACCAGTCTGATGTCAACTGAACTGCGTGCTTCTCTAAAAACCTGCACTTCACCAGCCCGGCGTTGAAATCGGCTCAACCGAACTTACAGCTCACCGTGGCTGCCTGCAGCCATAAAAATCCAGAGCCCACTGTGAGTGTTTGCAACCGGTCGTACACCCCCTGCCAGTCCCTTTGATATGCAGAGGCCCGTGGCCCTGCAATCCAGGTTGCCAGATGAAAAAGAAATTAGTAAAAGAGGCAAAAAGGACAAAGAAAGGAGAAAAGAAAGAAAGAAAAATAAAAGGACTGCAGGCTCCCTTGGTGATCAGTCAAGGGGTTCAATGCCTCCCTAATGGATGGCAGGGAGTGCTGTGGGGTGGCCAGGTCCCTTGGCGACACGACAGGCTGCTGACTTATTGTTTCTCCAATGTGCCCCGAAACAGGCCCCCCTTTTATGGCTAAAACTCTCTGGAGTTAGCATATTGCCCCCTTGCCTGGAAGCTACTGACCTTGGTCAGCAGGTTTTGTTTTTTTTTCTTGAGCTCTGCAGATGTTTGCTGTAGTTTATTTTATCACTTTCCCAGGGTCTGGTCTGAACCAGTCTGGGGGTACTTGCAGCGAGTTTCTTAGAAAACTGTTGTTGTCTCTGGTCTTCTGACCCTGAAAGATGACACCACATAATTGTTCTCTGATCAGGGGGCCTTGCAGGTTACATTCCATCACCCAGGCTGTAGTTTAGCCACAGCAAAATCCAAGTGGGAAAATTCATCTTTCACATGCTGTCTTGATGGTCCTGTTTAGTTCTGATATGTAAATATGGGCTTTCATTGTCTTTTCCTGAAGCTTCAGCTGATACAATTCTTTGTCTAAGGCAGTCCTGTTTACCAACTTCTCCTCACATGCCTGGATTAAAGGCACTTTGGTTATAGATCTAGCACATATCCATAACTCTTAATCCCCCCTCCTTACACATATCACACAAGAATATTGATGATTAGTTATTAGTTTTCAAATGATATCTCACAATGCATATTTTGTATGAAGATTATTACAACAGTGTGCAGGGATGATTAATGTCACATCATCATCATCACCACCCATAAGAATTTTACATTGTATGGGAAGCATTCTGTCTAAACAATGGGAACAGAATGGCTCCCTAATATCCCAACCTCTGTATGGAACACCTTGAGGAAGAATTGCTGTACAAATGAACAACAAAATCAATTATATGCCTGAGATACACTGATATTTTCACGTCCTCTGGACAGATGACCTAAATCCCCTTAAATTTCCACAACTAAAGCAATTCCATCTATTAAACTCTAGAACACTTCCACACTAGTAGCATTATCAGCAGAACCCTACAAATAAGTATATACAAGGGACCCATGGATAATCGTGCCTGCCTTTGCAAATACAGTAGCTACACCAAAACACTGGATATCACAGACTTATGCTCCAAGAAGAAAGTTGGATGCTTTGCCAGAGAAGCAGATTTCATCATCAGATAGGCTACAAAACTACCCCAGGAGAACATGCTTTGATCTTTAAATCATGATCTGAGAACTTAAATAACTCAGTCATAGGTTAGAGCTTTATTACAGGAGTGGGTGGGTGACGTTTTGTAGTCTGCATTGTGCAGGAGGTCAGACTAGATGATCATATTGGTCCCTTCTGACCTTAGAGTCTATGGCTATGTCTATACTAGGAAAAGTTAGTTTGAATTTGTTAATTCGAAGTAATAAATTCAAGTTTAGTTCAAACTAAACTTGAACTTAATAGTTTGAATTAACAAAGTGGACTAATTTGACTTAACATTAAGTTGAATTAGTTCACTTTGTTAATTTGAACTAACTGCCCTTAATTTGAATTTATTAAATTAGAACTAAGGGTTGATCCTTTTCTACACTGTCCTTAGTTTGAACTAAGGATCGAACTAAGGCTTAGTTTGAACTAACAAGCAGATTTTACTCATTTGAACTGAGCTTTCATTAGTTCTAACTAAGGAATTCCTTAATTCAAATTAATGAAAGCCTAGTGTAGAAAGGGACTAAGTTAATTCGAATTAGCCTCCTTAATTTGAACTAACTTGCAAGAGCAGACATACCCAGTGAGTCTTAAACAGTGGGTCGGGACCCAGTAGAGGGTCACAGACCCTTAAGTACTGGGTTGCGGTGCCCCCTGCTGCTGCAAATTAGAATGCATTGCTCAAAGATGTAATTGGTGGGTCACTGGCATAAATGACTTTTTTCAACTGGGTCCTGAGGAAAAAAGTTTGAGAACCACTGGTCTAAAACACCCCAAGATCACACACCCTTTGTTGTCACCTGCCACGCCACACAGTGCATCATTAAACAATTACAACCCGTATTCATTTGGGAACAAATCCTGAAAGAAATGTTTCTTAAGGCCCCTATTCTGGCCTTCAAACACCCCCCCCCCACACACACTATTTCACCAATCTCAGAAGCAAGCTCCCCACAGAATAGCATATAGGAACTCAATGTGGCAGCTGAGCCTGGCAGAACTATAGATGTGAAACTTGTAGACACATCTCCCCTGCTACAATGATCACTGCACATTATTTATTATGCATAGGTCCTTTGTATATCCATCCCTGTTTTATTTCCCTGAAGAACAGAACATCTGGGAACACCTGGTGAAATTATCTGTACATTGTCAGCTTCCTGATTTTTACTTTTGTTACTGGGGCTGCCATGTCACTTGGTGTTTGTGAATAACACATCTCTTTTGTCATGGTCAGCATTGGAACTGATACCAGAAACACTAATGCAGTGAAGTTAGGGTGGGGCATGGCTGTTCAGAGGAGAAATCTTTAAGATTCTGAGATGCTAAGTAGGGTTTATTCTCCTCTCTGCTCCCCTGCTTCGACTCTCTATGAAATATATTTTTAGGGTTAGTTCATCGATGCATACCTAGAACTATTGCTACCAATGCATTTCACTATAAAAACACAAGACATAACTAATGCAATTGTTACAAACAGAAAATGTGTTTCCTAACTTTTTGCTTTCTGACTTTAACACTATTTGCTTTTCACTTTTTACTCCCATCACTCGTAACATCTCTATTATTGTTATTGTTCTATCTGTCTTTTTCTAGGCTTCCCTTCATCTCTTTAACTTTCAGTTTCTCTCTTATATTAACTTTTATTAGTCTATTCCAGGTATGGCCAAACATGTGGCTCTTGAATGAAAAAGTGTGGCTCTCAGAAGAACATCAGTAAATCAATTTAGTAGGTAAAAGTATATGGCTATATGCCTCAGTGCGGCTCTTGAAGGTTTAATAATCAACTTGTGTGGCTCTTGAGTTTCATAAGTTTGGCCACCCCTGGTCTATTCCATTCTTTGGTCATATTCTGCATTCTGAATTTGCACAACTTTTCCCTGTTTAATTCATATAGCAATTCAGAAAAATACTGCTCTCAACTAAGCAAAATTCATTAATACTCCATTGTAAATAATAAGATGACAGAAAATCACGTGAGGTCATTTTTTTTATGAACAGGGAAATAGCTTTTCTTGTGTGGGTGCTCACAACGTGTTCTCAGAGGCTAACACTTCCAAAGCATCTTTTGGAAGCATTGTAACGTAAACAAAATGTTTGTAAGTGGCAGCATACCAAAAATGAATTGAAATGCAAATTTCTTTTAGCACATAATAAAAATGTAATAAGCAGATGCAAATATGAAAAAGACGAAGTTATATTTTATTTGTTACAGTAGAAGTAGTATTTAGCATATACCAAGAGACAGATTTTGCTATCAGTTTTATCAGTTATGAGTTTTATGTTTAACTTCACTTTTCATTTTTCTGTTTTTAATTATTTTACCACTCATGTTGTCTAATTTCTTTCTTTCTTTCTTTCTTAGTTATGCAAAGCTACCATTGCCTTCAGTGGCAGTTTTATGTGAGTGAGAGGAGCAGGATTTGCCAAGGCAGTTTTTATAATAAGAAATTGAACATATCAGCATGTTTATTTTCACATAACAAGGCAGAAGAAAATGAAAATAAAGGAGATGCTGATCTTCATCAGAATTATCCCCCTAATTTACATTAGTGATGGATGTCTTCCCTTTCTGAGGGGCTTAGTGTTTCAGAAGGACCTCTGGCTCTGAAATAGCCATAGCAGCAAGAGTCCTGTGGCACCTCATACACTAACAGATTTCTTCAAACATAAGCTTTTGTGGACTACAAGCCACTGTCAGATGCATAAGTGGAAACTACAGTGGAGAGGTATATATACACATGACAGAATGGAGGAGGGCAAGTCTTAGCAAAGTCAGTTCAGAGAGCAGATGGGGCCCGTTCACACCAGTAGATCAAAGGGAGAGAATGTGTGAACAGATGAATCACTTTATGTAATGTGCTAACCATTCTAAGTCTCTATTTAGACCCAGCCTGATGGTGTCAAACTTGCAGATTAGCTCCAACTCTGCAGTTTCATGCTGAAGTCTGTTTTTGAAATATGGCAACTTTCAAGCAGTGCCCTTCTGCCATGTATATTGGGCAAACTGGACTGTCCTTGTGTAAAAGGATAAATGGACACAAAACTGATATCAAAAATGGAAACATCCATAAACCATTAGGAAAACACTTCAACCTCCATGGACACTCAGTGGCAGACTTTGCTAATACTTGCCCTCCTCCATTCTGGCATGTGTATATATACCTCTCCACTGTAGTTTCCACTTATGCATCTGACGAAGTGGGTTGTAGCCCACAAAAGCTTATACTCGAAGAAATCTGTTAGTCTATAAAATGCCACAGGACTCTCGCTGCTTTTGCTATACACAGACTAACATGGTTACCCCTCTGGCAAATAGCCAAAGATATTAAATCCCCATAACTCTACCTTTATGCTTGCATGCTGGAAATTTGTAGGTATACAATATAATTTCTATATATGTATTTGTAACCTTTGGGTGGTCTAGAATTCATCTAATTTCCCTGCTTCAGTGTCTTAAAAGAAATAAACCCAAACTCCTAGGGAGAAGCAGCTGGAGACCCAGGAGTCAGTCTGTAAGGGAGTCAAAGCAAAGACTGTTCAGAGCTACCCTCCTCATATTCAAACACTAAGAACAAAAGTAATAATGCATTTTATTAACTACTAACTTAATAAATCTTATAAGAAAAACATAATTACTATATAACTGTAACATGTTGTTGCTATTTGATAAATCTACATTCACCACTTCATAGCTTTCTTTTCCAGAACACAAGGAAGAAAACAATTTGAATTTAATCAGAACAGTCCCCACAGAAACACTGTGAGATGCAAGTTAAGAGTTCCCAAAGTTTAAGGGGCATTCACTTGAATTTCAGTTACAGCCTTTGTTCACTAAGTCCAAAGGCTTGAGCTGAAAGAAGCAGATCCTTCTTTGGCTGCAGAAATCTTCAGTGGAAATCCCTGTAGGATCCCTTTCTTTGTGCTGCTGGAACCAGAACCAGCCAGCAGCTGACTGATTAGACAGCACTCAGTCACATATACATGTGAACAGGAGTGTTGCTCCCTGAAAAAAAGATTTGGAGCACAGGCCCTGCACTTGGTCCCTTCCTCAGTGCTTCCCCATCCAGCCCCACTCTGTTGCCTGGTTTTGAAGTATGGGTATCACTGCTGCTGGGCCCACAGGGCTCATGCCCCATGTGTCTCTGGCCATGTCCCAGGTTGGCAGTGGGAGTTGCTGGCCAGCCGTGACAGGGGCTGGATTGATCCCTGGGCCACCTGCTGCTGTCTGGCAGCGACAGGGGCCAAATTGGTCCCTGGCTGGTGTTGGGGGGAGATCAGGGCTTGTGCAGGGGGATGGGACCACAAGTGGAGGATGGGTCTGGGCTCGGCATTTTTTTCTGGGGCAGTGATGCACCTGCTTCAGAGAGGCTGCCATCTTTGATCACGCAGCCTGGGAAGGAGGAGAAGGAGGCAGAGGTGGCCTTAGGCAATTGGGGACCCTAGGCAAAGGCCCATTGTGGGGCCTGTAAAGGGCCCACTGTTGGCCCCCACTGCTACCTTCCCTGTGACCCCAGAACCCCTGGCACCCCTAACTGCCCCATACTACCCCCCAGGACTCCTTGTTTGTTTTGCTGAACCAAACTAACATAACTATTCCCTCTGGAACTTATACATTATTCTTGGGCACGGTATTTTTAAAGATCTTCCCATCATGAAGCTTGTAAGTTGATCATCTTTTACTTAACATAAATGCGCTAATGTTGAACTACAAAGTTAAAGTGAATATTTAATTTTTTTTTTTTTAAAGTATGACAATTAATTAATAAATAAAAAGAAGTAATATTAATTATGGCTCAAATAACTAAAATACCACGTTTAAAATGTTGGCAGTTCAATTTTACAAATTTTTCATATAGACTTGGTTTTATGTGCACTAGACATTTAATACAAATAATTATAATAAATAAAGATAAGTGAAAAGAAGGTTTCTAATGTGTAGCTATAAATGAAAAATACTAAATTTCAATTAAATTCTCTGAAGTACTCAAGTTTATAAGACTCTGGACTCCTCAAAAATATTAAATAGTAAGTACAGAAGAAGCTAAAAAATTACTTACAAAAAGAAAAAGACATACAGCACAGACAGCACACACAGGTGTAACGATTGCCAAAGGGCAGCACTGTTATTTAGATGTAGCAGCCTATATGGCCCTACCTGGTAACCTGAGCTAAAGAAAGCCAAAGGAAAAACTGTCAGAGAGTCAAAGGAAAAGACAAACGAACAGGTAAAAAAGAAAAGAAAAGGCAATATTTCACAAAATTAAAAAATGGCAGAATAAATGGCCACACTGAGGAATTAAAAGCTGAGGCCACTAGAGAAGTTCCTGGTATTGTGCTGTCTATTACTTGCTCCTGCTTCTTTAGCATGTCAGTGTGAAGGTGATAGGCAGACAATGGTGAAATCTGCAATTCAGAAGAAGCACAGATCCTAATGATAGCTTGCCTTGATGAGCCAAGACTGAAAAGTGCTTAGGCTTCCAGCCCTACTAGCTCTGCTAGATGGGAAAAACGTTTGTATTTTTCTATATTTTCATTTCTGTCCACCAGATTGAAGATGGGACCCCTTACTGCTTGGGGCCCTACACATCTGCCTGCTTTGCCTACCCCAAAGGCCACCACTGGAGGGAGGGATTTAAATTTCCCTCCCCCTCTCCTGTTCCAGCTACATGCTGCAGGGGCTGGGGAATGGGGGAGGGACAGGCAGCTCCTCTTGCTGCTCCAGGCAGGCAGGCTGTGTGAGCCAACACAGCTGCCGTGGCTACAATTCAGGACACTGGCTGGGGACACTAGGGGCTTGTCCCTCATGTGCCCACTGCCAGCAGCATCCTGCATGTGAAGAAACTCTGCTGCAACATGCTCAAGAGTAGGAAGAAAACATGTTGCTGCCCACTTCTGTCTTGTTTCACCCATTCACACGTGGAGCACATGGGTATCTTCTCATGCAACTCTCACGGGTGCTGCAGCTTCTTTTATATCATCTGCTTACCACAGCAGCAGCAAACCTTGTGAAGCATGCTCAGAGCTACCACTCCTTGTTCTGGAAACCTCTGGGTCTGAGCAGCTAAATCTGTCAAGCAACAGCAACTCACCCAAAGATTCCCTTAAAGAGATACTCTGAATAAGGTATATGGGTTACATATTCAGAGGTCTATGATAGCTAGATTGATTAGTGCAGGTGTCAGCAACCTTTGATGAGCCCTGTGCTGGTCCTCCCTCCCTGACCTTCAGCTGGTGCCAGGTGAAAAATGTGGCAGCTGCCTGAAAATTCAGTATCGGTCACAGCTGGAGTGGGAGTGCTTCCTGGGCTTGTCATGGAAAGAAGTCACCCAGAATGGCTCATCATGGTGGTATGCCTGGGGACAGGGGTCTCCAGGCATGCCATGAAAAGATGCGGCTCCTTTCAGGGATTCCCAGGCATGCTGCAGAAAGAAGCTGCCTGAGGAGCCACTCTGGGTAGCTTTTTTCTGTGTCACGTGGAGGCATAGGCATGGGGGGACCTCCTGCATCCCAGCTGCACCCAAAGGAAGCCACCAAGAGTGGCTTTCAGTTGCAGGGGTGTCAATTTCTGTGGTACTGCAGAGGGTGCCACATGCCTCTTTGAATGGGCTCAGATGGCACGTGCTGGGGGTTGCCTACCCTTGGACTAGTGCAAAAATCTAAACCAGTGGAGCACTCCCCCCCCTACATTTCTAGCTGTTGTTCATCCAGGGGAAAGGACCTCCATCTTAGGTCACTGCAGAAAAGTCTCTTCACTTGTGTATCCCCTTAATTTAGTCAGCAATGACACACAGTGATGGGGCACAATAAATAGCGCGTGTGTGTGTGTGTATTCACTGATAGCATGATCCTCTGAAGCGAGGCATGGAGGGCTAAAGTCAATGAAGGACATGCCCTGGCTTGCAGGGTTGCACGCTCTTCAGGGCACTCTTTCACAGTTGCCAATTCATCTTGTGTGGGACTTCCAGTGTCACCAGCACTCATGATTCTATTGCAAGAATCATGATATTTGATGGTTTGCTCTGGGCATAAAGTGATTTTTATGGCCATCTCAGCATTCATTTTAAAAAAGCAGATTTCTAGCCTGTACGGATGTGGAGAAAAACTTTATGTGATTTGGGAGCATCTTGAAAGCTCAAATGCCAGAAGCCAAATAAAAAGACATAAATATTGATCATTTTTTAAACGTATATAAAATTTCATAAGTTTCAAGACAAACTCCTGATTTGGTTTTCTGAACGCATAGGGTTAGCAATACTGTCTATTGTACCAGAAGTGTAGCGTGGGCATCCAATGCCCAGGGACCAAGCCCACATTTGTGCTCCCCCTAGTGTCTCACACCACTCCACACCTTGCACCCCCACATCTCTTGGCCTGGCACCCAGGGACTTGTTCCCCCCACTGACCTCTCCCAGCAGCTACACTACTGTATCACACCTCCTTTCTGGATTCTTGTGCATTTAGTGGGGTTGCAGTTTCAGCTCCTGAGATGGGAACTGTCAGAAAGCAGTCTCTCTGCTTTTGCAGAACTGGCAGCTGCAAACCAGAGGTAGCTGGAAGTCATAGAGGACAGTCAACTGCCCCAGAGCCCTACTACTTTGGTGAGGAGAGAGTGACTGGAGATATACTGCAAAATGAAAAGGAGAGGAACTGAAGGTGGGGAAAAAGCTCAATGGGCAGAATGTAAAAGGAAGCTACAGGCTCTCCTCAAGGCTTGTACATACAAGTCCCTGCCACAGGTCCTCTAGTAATCTTCCCCCCATTCGTCCCCATTGGTTACTCCCTCAAGCTTCTTTGCATCCCATGGATCCCCTACTTCCTCCATGGTGCAGACTAAAAAGCTCTTTGCACTACTTCTCCCACACACCCAGTTCCCATGAGTGACACTGAGGCACTGACAAGAAATGCCACATTCAGTATTGTGCCAACCAGAGCAGTTATGCTTCTGAAAGTCATTTTTTGAGGCTTCCACGCTTCAGCTCTAGTACAAAAGGTCATAGCACAATTCGACTGGTTAGGAAATAATGGTTTTACATGCCAGAAACTTATTCTAAAAGGATTTTTTTTTAGTTTCATTGTTTTGTTTTAATTTGTTGGAAAACTGGGATAAAAACTTCACATAAGCAAAATTACTTGTTTTTAAAATCAGTGCAATATCCTAGAAAAAAAAAACCTGAGCCCTGAGATGAAAAGAAAAACAACTAAAACCTTACAACCCTTAAAGATGAACAAGCAACAAAGAACCAAAGCAAACAAATTAGTTTAGCTTGTTTTATAATAGCAATAATATTAATGGCATTGAGTGTACTTGCAATTAACAGCTTTTGTAATTCATCAAAAGCCTCAGCTTTGCACTGGCATTTAACGAAATCAAAGAGCCATTTACTGCTATGTATGTTCTAATACCATGAGCATTATCCCTTACCCATTTAGATTTAATAAGCGAATTATGTATCTGGGAAACTGAATTTAAAGCATTAATGAAAAAGATATTAAATTTTTGTTACAAAACTACTTAATTTAATGGGTCTGTAGATTATACCAGTGGTTTATCAATACTTCCTAATAAAGAAGTTCCATGTGTATGTTAGTAAATATCTAGGTGCTATGTTATTCTGCCTCAGACACTGATAACAAGAATCTCTCACTCCATTCTGTAAAATTAAATGACATCTCTCATTGTGTAGTTTTTTAGGATCATTCTTACTGAGGATGTTGAACTGCACCCACACATGGAAACTAGAGTGGTGGGGACTTGACATATGTGGCATTTTTGATTGTCCCACAGAGCATAGGATCTATATTGTGGCACCACCCTGGGGCACTAACTCCACCACCCCATCAGCAATGCGATTCCAAAAAAAGAAATGGTGCTGCCAGGGACATACTTATCCTTTGGTGTCCTGGGGAAACCTTTCCATAATAAGGAAAGGCTCTGTGGTAAAAAGCAAGATGGGTACAATGCAAAAATTGAATGGTACTAATCTCCCATAAGATACTGGGAGTAATGGAGTGAAGATAAGGTCAGCACTCCACCGTGGTCTAAAAGCAACGCTGGCTGAGAGCAGGATAGAGTGTGGCACTATAGGATGTGCTCCATCACTGCCCTAAGAGCTCAGTGAGCAAACAGGCTTACTGTTTTGTCTCTTGATACATAATGGACCCTCTGCACACCTATGAACCTCCCAGTACAGGTCTATGCCTTTAATTAAATGGAACTAAACTCTGTCTTAATTCTCTCTTTCATGCACCTTTGTATATAATACTTTCATTTATAATTTGTTTCTTTGCTCCTTTTTACCACTGAGGCACTAATGAATGTCAGTATCGCTCTTGTTGGGGAGGAAGAAGTCTTGATGTGCAGTTCCTGCAAATTTAGTTTGTTTACACACCATGTAAATGCCCTATAATGAAACTCTTGCGATAGTATTTAATTCCAATAGAAAATGGAGAAAACATTCTGGCTCATTGGAGTGCATGTTAATAGCTTAATTTAATGATACAAGTTTATATTAATTTTTTTTTCTGTTCTACAGAATTGTGGGTCTAAGACTGTGGGACACATCATTCAAGAATTCTATGGTATGAGTTAGTGCCATTTGTTTTGTTTGAAGGTCAGATTACTCAGTGGTGCTACTCAGTCACTTAAACTGACAGATTTGTAGTACTTTTTTTCTAGAACTAGCTTAAAAACTGTGGGTAACTAATAATGCATTGCAGTCAAATTCCATTCTATAAATGGTGGGACATAAAGCTTTTCTTCCCTTTTGATTATGGTTACATCTAAAAATGAAATTGAATGAACATTGTAACTAAGAATGAATTTTTGGATGGTTTTATTGTTATAGACACATTTTTCAAGGGACCTTAATGAACCAATGTCTGCACACATAAAAAATATCATCAGTGAAATGTCACCCAGGAATAATGTGTGAACGAAAAGGATTATGATTGAACTATACCTGTGCTGTTCATATTGCTGAATTTAAAGTTGTGTCACCATTTCTATTATAAATTTCCATTTTCAGACATTTTAAACTGAGGTGTAAAGAATTTGCTGGCTATAATGTAGCATGCAGTGTTTAAGCCAAGAGTAGTTACTCTTTATGATTTAAGTGTTTTCTAAACTGGTTTTCAGGGAACATGTAATGATGTCTTTCCCTTCTACCATTACTGCTAAGGCTTGCCTGATTGTTGCTCGTGTTGACTAAAGCTAGGCTTGAGTCTCCAAGTTCATATGCAGATCTGAATTTGGCTCTGAAATTTCTCTGAGTTCAGGGATGTTTAGATTCTAAATTTTGGTACAGTTCAAAATAAAAGTGCAAACCAGACTGAAAGAGCTCAGTCCTGCAAAAACTTGCTTTTGAGAACAGTGTTTACTGCAGTCTTTTTCTAGTAGTTGGTATTTGGAGGATTGGACCCATAGTTTGTATTTGTATCCAGGTGTGAACTTTCCCAGGGGAGTCTGGCTTTCGATTCACATTAATCTCTAATCTAATCTACTGTAAACCCAAATTGCTCCCCTACTCTAATCTATCAGCTATGCTGTTATCAAAACCATCTCATCCTTTGCAACTGTGGCCATATCTTTATCCTTTCTTTAATTACTTCATTGCCTTCCAGTTCCTTTCCATAGCAAGTTCAATGAGCTCTGTCTCCACCTTCTCTTTTCATTGCATATCTCTTACCTGATGCCAAAGTTTTTTTCAAAAGCTATCCCTGTAAAATCTAAGTGCTTCCTCGGTAAATAACATCTGAATAATGAGGTCTCTGGTGGACTTCTTTAAATCCCTGACCCAGTTATAGGATCCCTACCAGGTTTATATAGGTATTGCATGTATGTATATAAATAACTGAAATGGTGTGTATGTGTTATGTTGTAAAACCTCTTACAAAGAGAAGGTAGTCATATCATGGTGCAAAGGGGATAATATTCTGGATAAGGTAAATCTCTTCTGGAAAATACGTTCTGTAACTGAAATTCCTTGGCAGAGAAATATTTATCGTTGACATTAATTACTTCTTCATGTTGTAAACTTCATTATCTTAGATTCAGACAGCTGTTAGTGAGAGATAGATGAAAATGTGATTCTGAGGTAGCAGAGGCCCATCCCAATGAAATCTTTAACCTCAGAGTTATGTGAAACTCAGTTGCCTTATGGGTAAAGAAATCAGGTGCTAACACATCTCTTCATGGTCTATGTAGAAGTTGAGATGGAAAAGAAAGTTAAACTGAGGAATTCTTACATAAGCTGGGAAAGGCAGTCCATTAGTTGCTCAAGGATGTCAGCATAGTCTTCATTTGATGCCCTATGCACTCTAGGGCTATGTCTACATCTAAAATCTTAGTTCGGACTTGCTTAGTCCAAACTAAGCAGTTTGAAGTTAGTTCGAACTAACTGGGGTTTTTTTAGTTTGAACTAACTTTTTAATTTGAACTAACCACACTTTTTTTAAACTAACATTTTAGTTTGAACTAAAAAAGCATGGCTAGTTTGAACTGAAAGTTAGTTTGAACTAAAAAAATGCAGATAGCTCAAACTAACTGCTAGTTCAAACTTATTTAGTTTGAACTAGTATGACGACATTGTGCTCGTTCAAACTAAAGTTTAAAATAAGTTCGAACAAAGCAGTTAGTTGGAACTTAGCATTTGAACTAACTAGTTTGAACTAAGCGTCACTTAAATTTTTTTTGTTATGAATGTTAGTAATGAATAACTGAGAGACATGGGGCAGATGTAAGCGGGTGGGATGTACCTGCTATTGGGGAACTTTTCTGGTTTATGCACCATCCTGGTGAAGGTGAGTAGCAACAGGTACTGAGCCCTTGCTCCCACTTCTTTTATCCAGGGGCCTGCTTGACCTCAAAGGCTCCCCCCCACTCTCCTGTGTGATGGGGTCTCTGTAGCTCCAACAAGACTGGCCCAAGAGTTCCTGGGGGCTTGACCCCCAATCTTGTTATAGTCATTCAGGGCAGGGGGTAGGGTGTCCCACTGCGGGATGCTGACTGCACTGGGCACTTCCCTGGCCCACCACCCACTGTACGCAATTTACAGTAATACGATTTATTAAACAAACAGCAATCAAGAATCAAATTAATATAAAGAAAAGAGGAGAAAGGTTAAAGGTAAAACACCCAACAAGTCCTCTGGCACAGGGACATCACACACAGTGTCTCTGGGGTGTAGAGGATGTTCTCAGTCTGTAGTCCATGTTGCAAGCCCTCTGCCCAGGCCTGGCTGTGACTGGATGACCCAGGGGGCCAGATGCAGGCTCTGGCTGTGGCCACATGTCCCCAAGCTCCAGGGGCAGGGCCCTTCTTCCCAGCGTCAGCCCCCTTTCACTGTTCCCCAGCTGCTCACCACACCCAGCTCCGGATGGCTGCTGCTCTGGTTCCGCTCCTCAGGCTCCTCTGCTTCTCCTCCTGTGGATCTGCACAGATCAGATCAGCACCTTGGGCTCCTTCTCTGACCTCCTGCGCCCATCTTCAGACAACTCCAGCTTTGTCCCTGGCTCCAGCTCTTCTCTGCTCAGCTTGACCTGGCTTTCTGCTAGTCCAGCTGCTGTGGGTCTGCTCTGCACAAATCAGCCCAGCCTGGCCTCCCTTTCCTGGGTTCTCTGGCTCCCAGCTGCTGTCTGCTTTGCTTGGCCCCACACACACTCTGGCTGGCCCAGGGATGTCCAGCCTGCAGTTTCAGTTCAGGGGCCTGTCCAGCTGGCAGGGGCGTTGCTAGGGCAGGGAGGGACCCAAGGCATGGGCCCAGGCCCCGCCCTCAGCTGACAGGCCCTGCCCCCCGGCCAGGGATAGGGCCAGGCGGGACCACGCCGCCGTGGGCAGCTAGGCTGCAGTGGGGCTGGGCCAGAAGTGGCCACAGGAGACTGGGCCTGCGCCCGCGCCGCCGCGGCCACAGGTGGCCAGGCCCCCGATCCCTGGCTGGGGACGGGGCCGCCAGGGACGGGGCCACTGCATCCGCAGGGCCGCTGTCGCCACCGCTGTGGCCAGCCAAGCCCCAGATCCCCAGCCGGGGATCCGGGGCCTGGCCGCCCACAGCTGCAGTGGCCCCGTCTCCGGCTGGGGATCCGGGGGCCTGGCTGCGCGCAGCCGCAGCAGCGTGGGGCCCGGCCTCCTGTGGCTGCTTCTGGGCCCGCCCGGCTGTGGCCTAGCTGCCCACGATGGCGCGGACCTTCCTGGCCCTATCCCTGGCCAGGGACGGGGCCGCCATGGCCATGGGTGGCCGGCTGGGCCCCGGATCTCCGGCCTGATTGGGCTGGAGATCTGGGGCACTGGTGCTGGGACTTGGGGCACATGCCCTGGGGTGCCCAGCGCCAGTGACGCCCCTGCCAGCTGGTCAATCAGGCCATCCTGGGACACTGGTCCCTCCCACTCGCCCCAGGGCTGTCTGTTTCAGAGTCCTGCTCCCAGGCTGGAGTGGCCAATCAAAAGGGCCCATTTAGTTTTAGTAAGGTGCTGTCAGTCTCCTTACACAGAGGTGTGGGTGTTTGTTGGCAGACACACAGTAAGAATTGAAGATTTGTTTCCATTTTTCCTTGTGGAGATGGAAAAGCAGGAGGCAGCTTTCTACCTCTTTATCTGTGGTTTGGAGCTGTGGACTATAGTCACTATAGTGATGCTATTTATTACTTTGTGAATGCTCAGTTGCCCTGGTTTGGCTGTGGGTTAGAGAGCCCTCACAGCTCAGAAGCTCTTGTGGATGGTTGTTTTCTTTTATTTCCTTTGTTCTCCCTACCGGCATGCATCTTTTCATTCCATCTCCCATGCTTTTAAAGTCTGGAGTGTTTAGCTACTGTATGTATCTGAAAGGGCAAGTCATTCTCTTTCCTGTATATTGGTCCTTAAAGAGCAGCTACCATTCTGAGTTTCAATTCAGGTGCAGAATGTTACATATTGAGTCACTGTGCCCTCTCTCATGAAAGCCTCATAGTTTTCTTTTCTTTCTTTACTCCTTTCCTTAATCTCTGAAGTCATCTAATCTGAAATATTTTGATATTTGTGTATGGGAAAGTGTAACACAAAGGCCTTTCCTCAGATATTGAAAATCTTTCTGTTCCATCAAGCTTTCTAGCTGTGACATAACACCCTGTTTCTAATGTGTTGGTTTGCATGCAAAGATGAGTAAAATGTATTCTGTTTAAAATATAAAGATATTCTCCCAAGTATTCCTGGTTATGAAATTAGTTTGCAAATGCAACTTCAATGACATGAGACAGAATGAAAGCTCCAGGGAGTAGATGTTGCCTGAGTCAAAGGTTTGGACACTAAGGAACATTTACATAATTGACCAGAATGATTCCTTTGGTCCTATTATTTTATGCTGCATCAACAATATATTTTAAAAATCCCCTAACTACATATTTTCATGGTAAACCTCAGTGCCTGTGAAGTAAGGATTATGGTTAAATAGCTCAATAATCAGTGTTTTTAAAAGTTGTTAAATCACTATGATTTAATGTGATACATGATAATAAGTCCTCTGGAGCAGTAGCATGTTATTTCCTTTATTTACAAATACTACAGTAATAGTAAAAAATGGTTCATATCACAGTATTAAATAGCACAGTTGTGGGTGGTTTGATAGAAAATGAAATGTTTAAGATGAGGATCTCTAATCAACATTCCCAATTTCTCACCTAAACACAATATTGTCATCCGGGATCTTTGGTTGTTTCCGTGAACCTCATGTACTTTTTCTTTCTTTCTTTCTTTCTTTCTTTCTTTCTTAAGTAATAGTGACTTAAGTTCTTGACTGAAATTGAGAGAAGGAGGAGAAATCAAAGTTAAGTCTAACTGTATCTCTTATTGTATGAACAAATGAACAAACTGTTAATTTGAATTAACTTATTTCAAAATAAGGACTTTATTTCAAAATAACTCATTTTGAAATGGGTTATTTTGAAATAATGATGTATGTGTGGACATAGCCATAGTTTCTTTCTTTCTTTGTATAATAAACCTTTAGTTTTACTAATTATTAAACTAAAGGATTGACTGGCAGCATGGTATTTGGGTGATATCCAAACCTGTATTATTCTGTGTAATGTGACTTACCATTTGGGGGTCAGAAAAAACCTTTTCAGTTAATGAGCTTGGAGTTTTAAGTGACTTCTCTCTTTATCAGACCCAGTGGCTATTTTGGAAGCAGTGACTGAAAAGAAATAAGGGAGCTGTGTTTACTTTGCCATGCTTCTTGATTCCTGGTGTATGGAGTCAAAAGAAAGGTTTCTTGCTGATTGGGGATCTGGCTTCAGTGTCACCCGTTGCTGTTTTAGAGAGTTTGGTTCTCATTTTTGCAGGTTGCCCTGATCTTTGCATAGTTAGATGGTTATTCCAGGAGGACCAGGTCACCCTTTTCTGTTCAGAGTTTTGCAGGCAATCATTAATGACCTATTTTATTGTCCACTTGTCCATGGTATATGATGTTGTAAAGCCTTAAGAAGATAGCATTTTCTATTGTATATTCCCCTTTTCCCTTAAGAGTTTATGACTGACCAACATATATATGAGAAGAAACTTGGTATACAAGATTTCACTGATTAAACACATTTTTCATAATTTTCAGAACAGAAGTTTATTTGATTTTATTTTAACAACAAAAAATTAGATAATACCTCCATGAAGCCCCTCCATATGCAGAAAGAAATTAGAAAATGTTGAGACGATTCTCAAATGCTGTGGTTAAGGATTATGAAGTTTGTAAAACTTTGACTGACATTACAAGAGTTGCTAGCTGGTCTGTAGAACTTCTACACTTTGTGGGTATGTCCACACGCCTCTTTTATTTTGAAATAACACTGGTTATTTTGAAATAAAAGAGATTAGGTCCACATGACGTATTCTTATTTTGAAATGACAGGCTCTGTCATTTCAAAATAAGAGCTGTTATTTCGAAATAGCTTAAACCTCCTTTAAAGCAAAACAGCTGTTATTTCAATATGGTTATTTCAAAGTAACGCTGTTAGGACGTGCTATTTCGAAATAACCATTATTTCGAAATATCACCTTTGCCCTTCTCCTTCCCAGGGTGCCTTCCTTTTAGCCTATATTGGGTGCGGGCATGGCCCAGGGAGGGGGCCAGGTTGCCACACCTCCCATGGTACCCCTCTCCTAAAGCGAAATAAGAAGTCCTGTCTTTGGACATGCTATTTCACTTTGAGCTTTTCCCTTAATTCGAATTAACTTATTTCGAAATAAGGACTTTATTTCAAAATAACTCATTTTGAAATAACTTATTTGGAAATAACGATGTACGTGTGGACATAGCCCATGAGACCAGGCATGAATAATTCTGCCTGTTAACTCACTGGAGGAGATTATAAACTTAATAGAGTCTGAAATAAAAGAATTGTGGAAAATTATACTATAACTTGCATTAGAGAGGTTGCCTCAAGAGTTTATAATGAGTACAAGCTTAGAAATGTGGGCCAGTTCAAGGTCTTAAATCTTGGGCTTGGAACAACCATCAAGGGTCCATAGTAGTCAGACCGTGGAACGTTTGATAGCCTCCTATCTTGGTAAATGATGAGTGTAGTAAGCACAGAGAATAGATTCTGCAGAATGAATCTACAGGTCTTCTATGGGATGGGTTGTACCTGTAGAATTTGTAAACTGCATAGGAATGGCTGCAGATATTAAACAATGATAAGTTTACAGACTGTGGTCCTGAATATTCACAGTCAACAGTAACTTTACTGAAGTCAAAGGAGGCACACCAGTAGACTGTCTGCAAGACAGACACTGAATCTGCATACCTTGAACTGTAACCAATGTCAGTACACTTCATGTGCTACAAAGTGATAGTTTACAGAAACCTATTCTTCTTCTTTTTTTAAAGAATGAGCTATTTCACTACTAATGCTTACAAGTCTAGCCCACTGTATCAGCAAAATATAGAAGTTCCTTGAGCAAAACTATTCAATTTGCAGATCACAAATATGCTGTAGTATTTGTAATCTCACTGAACCAAGTATGTTCAATGTATGGATGTTAGAGCAATATGCCAGGCACCTACAAGCCTTTTAAATATCCTTATCATGACTGTTTGGTTTACAGAGCTTACAGAAAATGTGGCTATACTTGTGAGGTATTTAATATTTTTTAATCAAACCTAATCATCTCATAGAATCACAGAATACCCTGAATGGGTCTTCAAAGTTTATTGTTACTTGAACTATATATGCTATGGTCTTTGATTCCTATAGCTTAAATCACTGATTTATACAAAATGTTAACATCCAATAAATGTAGAAACCATTCATAAAAATGTTCCGGTATATTAGCACTCAATGGAAAATAACATAAACAACAAATTAAACTTTTAGACCAAGCCAGTTTTGACATATATTTAGACACAAGAAATTAGATTTTTGAGAAAGTGGCAAATACCTAGCTGTCCAGCTATACCAACAGGACTACAGGAGACACTTGATAAGGTTTTAATCAGGCCATGACTCTTCTGTTAGATATCTTGAATTATATGATAGATAAAAGTGTACAGTTCAGGTGGCTGTGTTCATTCAATAACTACTGAGGTCTTCTGCTAGCTGCTTTTTCCAGTCAGGTTTCCTAGCTAACCCATTTCTGGGAATTTACCTTTGACTGCGCTTGAATCTGTTGGTGGGCTGTTATGGTGCGCTTTTAGAAAGGGCAGTTGCCATATCAGTCATAGAAGCCTTGAACCCCATAGTTTTGCTCCTTTAACAAACACCTCCTTTTTAAAGTTCTCTAAAAGCTATTTACTATCACTGTATGCCTTCTCTATGGACAGAGTACCTGCACTAGACATCAGCCCCACACTTACAAAATGAGTTGTGACATAACACCTTTCCCTACTCACCATAATAAAGCCCCCATGAACCTGCTGTAGGGAGGGCAACCCTCCCACTCCCTCATACCAAGGCCAATCTGATAATGAAGAAAAAATTCCATCTAATTTGATGCTCCCAGATGGTCCTGACCACACATTATATTTCCCCATCTCAGTGGGTGCTGCTCTGCCTGGTCCAGGGAAAACAGGCTTCTCTTGCCATGCTTGCTCCTTCTGAACTCCCCAACCCTTCCAGTCCCTGGAAATAAGTCACCATTACCACCCTGACCTATGGTACTCCTTTTTTTAGAGCAGTTTCTGAGCTTTGTTTTCCCTACTGGCTGTAAGGTGCTATTCCTTTTTCCTGGACAATCCCGGCCCCACCTCCCACTTAAAAGTACATTTCTATGTGGCCATTTTTCAAAATAAACCAACTCAAATTTAACTCATCTGATTAAATCAGATTCTCTTGTAAATTTTTGTTCTAACGGGAAACATGAGAAATTACCAGCAAAAAGGAGCTTCGTTTCATAAACTTAGTTGTGATGTGTGGGAGTTTTCAAAATCAAGATTATAATGCTATCTGCCTAGAATCTCATAACCTGATCTACCATTTCTCCATAGTGTGGTATGAACAATTTCAGTGTTTAAACCTTGACATATATATATAACACTATTTAATTTTCTTCAATTGAGTTCACAGGTTAATGTGTTCACATATTTGTTGGGGAATATAACTCTGAACATTTAACATAAACTTGCAAAACATAAAGAGATTAAAAGTTAATGCTAAATATATTGCATAATTGCTGATGTTGTAGCTAGGTAAGAGGTCTTACCCTATGAATAGCTCCATTGATTTTAATGGGAGCCCACATGGTAGAAAAGTGTAAAGCCCATGTCTAACTATTTGCAGAATAAGAGCTGTGGAAAGGTAGTGAAGTGCCTGTCATTATTATACCTATGTACTGGAAGTAATTATACTAATATTACTGCTACAGTTTCCATCTTTCTGGGGAAACATTGTTTTGAGCACTCCAGGACAAGTTTTCAGAAATAGGACAAAATTTCCAAAGCTGATCCTAATTTTTACCAAAGATTTCCCATGATCCCAGTGCTAACTGACTGGATCTGTAGATTTCTAAATAGATACAAAAAGCTTTTACATCTGTGCAAAGTGTGTCTAAATTGCTGCCATATTGTTCTATTGTAACTAAGTAAGTTGCAAGATGGTTGATATTCAAACCCTATTTTTTTCCTTAAAAGATACTCATATAAAAGTGTGAGAAGACTGGATTATCTGTTTAGAAATATGGGCATAACTAACTGATGGCTATGAAAGTTGTAGAAAAATTTGGACCAAAGTACCAGCAAAAGGTAATAATTTAAAACTGACAAAAATAGGCCGTTTCTTGCCATCCCTATTGGCTGGCTAAAACAAGTCTTTTCAGCATAGAAACAACCTCTCTCTATATATATCTGGTACTGTGTTAGCAACTGTAATTTCTTTGGAAAAAATACAATTGTTTATTCAAAGCTAATAGACAGAAGATGTGTAAACTGCACTTCTTGCTTTTGCATGTCCAAACTGTCCGTGCATAAACAATAACCGTTGCTCTTTACTGTAACTGATACCATCATAGCTGAAACGTTTTTATTATTAGGACTGTATGCTGAGATAAATGAGTCATATACAAAAAACATGTCTTGATGATGAATCACCCATTTATTTAAAAAATATAAAATGTGAGCAGAGCCAATGTGTATTTGAATGCAAGAACAATTTCAGGAATCAAAACGTGGGGCATCCTCAGACTTGTTGAAGGAAAAAAACCAGCAACTACAATAAACTGACCTAGCTACAAAAAGCCAAATGCTGTAGCCATACTTAGGTAAATTTATATTGTTAAGCATGGGAATTTTACCTGGGTAAAGGCTGCAGGTCTGGACACAATGAAAATGTGAGCTATAAAAAAGCCTTAAAAAAAAATCCCCAACCAACTAACCAAACAAAACCAACAATATATGAGGATTAGAAGACCTATTAACTAATCATCCAGTTTTGAGTTATTCAGTAGCATTTGCTGAAAATAAGAACTCCCAACATATTTTAGATGCTGAGTTGGGATTATAACAGAAATCAAAATTCAAATAATATATTGAACCATTTTAAAATCAGAAAAAGCCCTGTTCAGCACAGCCTAAACTAGAGGTCCTGTTTTTCCTACAGCTTCTGTTGAGGATTTCTCTGGATTGATCATATAGCTTATAAATAAGAATTTACCACTCATCCTTCTTTTTTGTTTTCTTATTGATTTGTTTTTTAATACCACAGAGGTTTCTCATGGTTCTGCCAGTGCGTTTCTGGAAAGAACTGCAAAGATCTTTTTAGTAACAAATACTAACAGATCAACCAAAAGGGGATCTGTGGTCATGGGAAACAGCTTCTAAAAGCCCGTTTATATCTCCTTTGCTTTTTAATACATTTCTCTCTTTATTCTTACTTTTTAAATGTGCTTCCAAGTCCAGCTTATTTTCTGTTGCTGTTTTAAAGTTCTACAGACAAACATTTTCAATTGTACTTTAAAGCCTTTAAGCCATGATTTGAGAACTTTAACTCAGTCATAAGTTAGAGGTTTATTATAGGAATGGGTGGGTGAGGTTCTGTGACTTGCATTGTGCAGGAGGTCAGACGAGATGATAATATTGGTCCCTTCTGACCTTAGAGTCTATAATATAATATTTTTAATGCAATGTGTCATTTGATCAGAAATATTAGTTAAGATTATTTAATATTTTCCTCCATTTCAGTGCTTTGGATCACAAAGGAGATATGTTTGCATGTATTGTATATGTATGTATGTTTTTATATTGTATTTTGTGTGTAGGGTATACATGCCTCAGTGTATTTGCTTGATAATACTGTGATTGATTTGCTTGGAATTAACTAAAAGGAGGATGTTGGGGATGCAAGCAGGAAATGAAACAATGACACAGATAAAGTAACTCTGGAAAATTACAGAAGTATGAGCTAGTGACTGGAAAAATCCCTGCCCAGTGTGCTGCTAGAAGGGTGACAGGCCTATTTTGTGTAGACTGGAGTCTATGATAAAAAGAACACTAACTGGTTAAAATCTGTGCCCTTGAAGAAAAGGAGTTTGTGGAGTGGTGTGGCATGGCAGCGAAGAAGGAATCAGAGGCTTCTCAAGGATAGGAACTAATATAGGCAGGGCATGCCAGCAATATAATGGAATTAGGTAATCTGCAGGGCAAACCCAAAACAATGAGCTGCAGTGCTATGGAACTATACAGGATGGTCCCTGAGATAACTGGACTTGCCTAAGCTTTGAGAGAGTTGATGAGTTGCAAGTAAAGAAGCATCAGGTATGTGAATCCTTTGTGGGTTTAGCCCTTTCTCCTTGCTTGCTATGTGCTTTTGGGCAAATGGACAATATGCTACCAGAGTCACTAGTCACTGTTCAGAGTCACTTTTCAAGCAAATTCCAAGGGGGTAGCTGTGCTAGTCTAGTTCAGCAAAACAAGCAAGAAGTTCTGTGGCACTTTTAAAGGCTAATAAATATATTTTTTTGCATGAGCTTTTGTGAAGGAAGTCCTACTTCATCAGATGCTGGAAAATGGAAATCTTATCGTATGGGAGGGAAAGACAAATTCTGTGATTACACTTCACTATATCAGGTCAGATTACTTCAGTAAATCAAACAAGCTGTATACATTCAAACAGTGTGGAACAACATATCAGGGGTGAGGTTGAGACAGGTGAGGATCACTCTTCATAATGAAAAACAAAGAAGGAGTCCTTTGGCACTTTTAACAACTAATATTTGTAATGTGAAAGTCAGTTGATGTACCTATTCAAACCCAAACTTATGGTGTCAGATTTGCATATGAATTCTAACTCTGTGGTTTCTCTTTGAAGCTTTGATTTAGAATTAGCCTGTTTAAGAATTTTCACAGATATATCTTTCACAGAGTGACCAGGGAGATTGAAGTGATCCGCTGTTGGTTTTTGAACATCGCTAATTCTGATGTCAGATTTGTGTCCATTTATCCTTTTGTGTATAGACAGTCCAGTTTGTCCAATATATAAGGCAGAGGGGCCTTGTTGGCACATGATAGCATATATCACATGTATCACACTTTTTAAGTAGTTGCTTATCACAGGCATCTGAAGAGGAGTGTCCTGCCGATAGCCAGTTGAATTTGGGTCTGTTCTGTTAGGTGCTAGAAGTGTGCAATTTCTGCCCCAGAGCCAGTCTGAGTGGTACAACTGCAGGGTTTTACTCAGAGAAAGATGAAGGCACTGTCACCTGAGATGTGCTTGTGAGGAAGTGCAAAATTGTATAAGGTGCCACACATTCTGTATTCTGGCAGCTGGTAGGAATAGGGGATGTTGTCATCTGATCATACAGACATAAAGTAAGGTGAACCGCGACATTTCAGGCTGCAGAGTGCAGGTCAAGGCAGGTAGCAGTAATGAATGATATGATCATTAGGAGCATAACTAGATAGATTTGTGACGATCTGAAGAACCATATGGTGACTTGTCTGCTGGATGCAAAGATTGTGCTGGGGAGGAGCTGTGGAAATGGTGTATGTAGGGAAAGTTGGAGAGAGGTGCTTGAGGTCAAATTTAGGTAAATTTGGTAGGTAAGAGAGTGAAGTCCGAGACCTTCACTGCAGCATTCCCCGAAATACTTCCAGTGCCATGCCCAGGGCCAGCTAGATAGGCAGATGGCAGGATCTCAATCTGTGGATAAGATAATGACATAGGGATGAGGAATTTGGATTTATTAGGAATTGGGAAAACTTTAGAATGTTGTCAAGCAGGCCTTTATGAGCATATAAGGGGCCAGTTATCACTAGTCAATGAAATAGAAAAACAAAGTGAGAGAAAAGTGAAAGCCCAACTGTGATATTGTGAGCCTTGCTTTATTTTGTAATTGTGAGAGTTTGCTTGTGTTTTAAGACTTGAAGGCTATGTCCACACATGGTCAGTTAAAGTGATTTAACTTAAACTGACTTAACAAAATCACTATAAAAATCATTAAATCTATTTAAGCCAAATCGATTTAACAGGTCCACACCAGAAAGCCAAATCAAACAGGCATGTCCAGGGACAGGACTTGCTACTTCAATTTAGGAGAGGGGCACCATGGGAGGTGTGGCTAGATGGCCACCTAGAAGGGCCATGCCCCACCCAATATATGAATAGAGGAAGGCACCCTGGGAAGGAGAAGGGCAAAAGTGTTAAATCGAAGTAGCATATCCACACTATGTTATTTCAATATAATGGTTGCTATCTAAGCATTGTTTTGATTTTAAATGAGGTTTTATTGAATCAATCTAACTTTCCTTGTTTCAAAACGATGGAGCTTGTCATTTTGAAACAAGAAGACGTTGTGTGGACCAAAGCTTTTTAAAATCAAAATAACCAGCATTGTGTCAAATGAGGATATTGAGATAATAGGCATCGCAGAAACTTGGTGAATAAGAATAACCAATGGGGTGCAGTGATAGCAGGGTACAAAATATATAGGAATCACAAAGTAGGTCATGTTGATTGAGTGGCACTATAGGTGTGTTCACACAGCAGTCTTATTTCGAAACAACAGAGGTTGTTTCGAAATAAGAAACGCCATGTTCACATGACGTGCCGTTGTTTCAAAACAACGGGTTCTGTTGTTTCGAAACAATGGCGTTGTTTCGAAACAACTTAAACCCCATTTGGTGATGAAACAACTTTGTTTCGAAACGATTGTTTCGAAACAATCCTGTCAGAACATGTTATTTCAAAATGATGGTGACTCATTTCAAAATAACTGTTGTCCGAACCTGCTATTTCGCTTTGAGCTTTTTTCCTTAATTCGAATTAACATTTTCTTAATTTGAATTAACTTATTTTGAAATAACGCCTTATTTCGATACAAGTTGTTTCGAAACAACTTGTATCAAAACAACCCTCTGTGTGTGAACATAGCCATTATATGTGAAAGAAACTGTAGAGTCAAGTATAGTAAAATGAAACTGTACCATAGAATCCCTATGGATAGAAATTCCCATGCTTAAATAGGAAGACTACAGCAGTATGGACATACTACCAACCACCTGACAAATCTGGTGTTCGTGAAATGCTCTGAAACATTAGAGAGGATATAAAGATAGAAAATAATAATGGGGGTTTCAACAATCTCTGTATTGACTGGGTACATGCCACCTCAAGATGGTTTGCAGAGATAACATTTCTTGACACTAGAAATGACTGCTTCTTGGAGTAGATTTCATCCTAAGTGGCATGCAGGATCTTGTCCAAGAGCTGAATATAGCAGAATCACTTGATAATAGCAACCATAATGTAATTCAATTTAATATCCTTGTACTAAGGGAAAATCAGAAAGAAGCCCATCACAGCTGCATTTAACTTCAGAAAGGGGAAGTACTCAAAAAATGAGGAAACTAGTTAAGCAGAAACTAAAAGGTATAGTGACAAAAGTCAAAAGCCTGCAAATTGCAATGAACACACTTAAAAATCACCATAACTGATGCTCAAATTAAATATATCATAAATTTAAAAACATAGTAAGAGGATCAAAAATGTTCCACCATGGCTAAACAACAAAGTAAAAGAAGAAGCTGGGGCGAAAAAGTAACCTGTAAAAATTGGAAGTGAAATCCAACTGGAGCCAATAAAAAGGAGCATAAGCTTATGTTGGCAATCAAGTGTTACATTTTAATTAGACAGGCCAAAAAAGAATTTGAAGAGCAACTAGCCAAAGACAACAAACTAATAGAAAAAAAAATGTTTCAGTACGTCATGGATTTATCAAGAACAAATCATATCAAACCAATCTGATAGCTTTCTATGATGGGGTAATAAGACTTATGGATAGAAGGGAAGTGGTAGATATGATATATCTAGACCAGATGTGGCCAAACTGTGGCTCGCGAGCCGCATGCGGCTCTTTAAAGAAAAATTGCGGCTCCCGGGAGAGCACAAGAGGGAAGGGCGGCAGGGCGGGAGCCAGGGGCAAGAAATCTGCAGTAGTCAGGGACAGCAGAGAGGCGGTGGCAGGGTGAGAGCCGGCAGTGGAGGAGCAGCCTTGTCAGAGCTGCAGGAAAAAGCAGCCTGGTCAGAGCCGGGGGAGGGGCAGCCCTGGGAGAGCCCACAGGGAAAAAGCAGCCTGGTCAGCGCAGGGAAGGGAAGGGAGAGGCAGCAGTGAGAGAGCCTCACCAGCAGAAAAAAGCAGCCTGGTGAGAGCCGGGGCAGGGGCAGCACGGTGAGAGCCAGCAGGGAAACAACAGTGTGGTAAGATCCAGGAGAGGAGGGGAGGGGCAGCATTGTGAGAGCCAGCAGGGAAAAGCAATGTGGTCAGTTAGGTGCAAAGCACTCAAAGAGTAAATATCAGATTCTACAGTTTACCCAAACCATATTAATTCTACCCTCCTTGTCTATGCATTATGATACAGTCTTTAATTACAGCATCACAGACTTCGTTCATTGGACAAACTGCATGCATACAGAGGCAGAATTAATTAATTGCATGATTTTTTAAATACTTTTCTTTTTTGATGTTGTTTTCTGGGTAAATATTTTTAAAACCGGCAACATAAATTGATCAAGAGCAAGTCTACAATGAACTACAGATAAATGACAATAATCTAGTAATTTAAACTTTAAAAGCAATTATAAATTAATTTTTTTAAAAAAATCACCTGGCATTTCCAGATATTGTAATATAACCCAAAATTATTCTCTTGTATTTCTATTTTGAGAATTATATAAGAATCATCAGAAATGACTGAAACTTGACACGTGTTACATCCAAAACCACTGACTGCTGTCAAAAGGTTATAAAAAACCCCCTCTATTAATTTTAAAGAATGTTACAAGTACTTATTATGGATCATGGTTCATTTTCAGCATGCAAAATTATTTAGACTTAGGATAGACACCACTACTGAAAACTGGCTTTAGAAAAAAAAATTCCTTAAGTCCATTCAACAAGTGTGCATGAGACATCAATATGTCATCTGTTTGCAGAAGGAACTGCTAGTACATTTATTGTGTAAGAAAATTTTAAATATAACTAAGTCAATTACCAAGATAATTTACATTCACTGCAAAGTTCAATAGCAGCACTATACTTCCACTGATTCAACATTCAACATGTATTAATTCTTCTTTGTTGTAGTCAAAATTCATTTATATTTCAGCGCAGTCTTCATGAATGACTCTATGAGTATCTGAGCCCATTAGGCAAGAGAGTAATTTTTGTGAAAGGCTGAGGATGGAAAAATTGTGTTGTAAACTTTCTGAAAAAAAAAATCTTTCACCAGTAAAGATTTGACTTTGTATTATAAAAACCAAATAATGACATTTAGAATTTATACAGGGCCTAACCCCAAACTGAATAAACTCAATGGCTGTGTTCACACGCACAGGGTTATTTCGAAACAAGTTGTGTCGAAACAACACCTTATTTCGAAATATCTTATTTCGACTTAACAAAATGTTAATTCGAAATAAGAAAAAAAGCAGGAAACGAAATAGCAAGTTCACTGTGTGAACATGCTATTTTGTTACCCCTGGGGGTGAGCCGCTGCTGGCTCACCCTGCAGCCCCAGAAAGGGGGCTGCAGGCACCACCAGGGGGTGAGCCGCTGTGGGGTGGCTCAGCCCCCCTGCCAGAGCTGCCCCCAGACCCCGCCAGCGGGTCGGGGGCG
>ML682067.1:5763847-5807242 GCA_007922195.1 Podocnemis expansa
GAACATGGTTTTTTTTTGTTTCGAAACAACGAGGTTGTTTCGAAACAAAAGTGCCGTGTGAACACAGCCAATGGGATTTTTTCCATAGTATCTTCTGTGCAGTGACTACAAAGCACTTACTGAAACAGGCTCTGATCTTGCACTTTGTCCCCCTAAATTCTCATTGATCTGTTGTGATTCTGAATGGTTGAAAAGATGTCCCTGTGTGTATCTCTTCACAGGATTAAGATGAGAGCAGTGTTTTCCCTTACTGTTACTTTCATTTTAAAATTAATTGTGTCTGACTGAGTCCTCAGACCTTTTGTGTTCACTATCCATGAGTATTTTAGTGAACAAGTTTACTGGCAGAAATCTTGGCAGGGCAGTGGGGGCATGGTCAGGGCCAGGGTAGAGTGGGGGGTAGAAGTGTGGCATGGTTGGGGAGAGCAGAGAAGCAGCAGCATGGTAAGAGGCTGCAGCAAAGCAGTAAGGGGGTGGGGTAGGGAAGCATGACGTGGTCAGAGAAGCCATAGCATGTTTAGATTTTTTCTCATAGGCCCTAATGCAGCATACTTGTTAAAATAAAATCATGTTTTACAAGTTCTAAACATGATTTGGAATACTAAGAAATGAAAATACGAAGGAGAGAAGTTTAAAACTGAACATAATTACTTTCAGTTTTTGGCACAACTTACTGCTGTGAAGCATGATATTAAACAATGAAATTCAAAACATTGTGCAATATTTAGAGATCAGCACCTGAGAGAGCTTTTATCTACTGCATTGACAGGTTACTTTCCAGATTTAAAAAAAAACTTGCCACAAGCCTGTAGTGTTCTATATCTAGCGACAGCTAACTTTTTACTGTATAGGCCTAGTTTCATGGTAATGTTAAATGAGTATTAGTATTGATGTTAGTAGGATCAATATTTGCCGTATTTTTACAATAAAATTAAAGTGCACAATGAATTTTAAGTTTAGTAATTTTGGAGTAGGTAAAAATATGTGGTTATATGCCTCAGTGCAGCTCTCAAAGTTTTAATAATTGACTTGTGCGGCTCTTGAGTTCCGTAAATTTGGTCACCCCTGATCTAGACTTTAGTAAGGTTTTTGATATGGTCTTGCATCACCTTCTCATTAACAAACTAGGGAAGTACAACCTGGATGGAGCTACTATAGGTTAGATGCACTAGTGGCTAGACTCAGTATGCCTTTCTTATATTTTTAAGGCCTATGTGGAATAGAAATGGGTAACTTTAAATTATTGGATATCAAGTAATTTTATTTTAAAAATCTCTAACAATACTTAGTTTAGAAAAAGAAGAACTACTAAGCAAGCTCTTTTTAGTTCTTTGTATTACAGTCAACTAAAGGATGTGACTTTGACTATTTTAATCACAGGATTTTTTTTTTTTTTACATACCTTTGGGGACACCATTTTTAAAATGAAATAAAGTAGTTACAGTTATTAACTACGGTTATGTTATTAAGAAAGAAAGGAAAAGAAATTTTTAAGTAAAACTACATGAGTGGTAGAATAGAAATGATAAACAGGTTATGGCCTTTACAATCTTTTCTGTACATCTTGTGGAGAAATTTCAATCAGATTACACTCTTGAGAGTAAGCTCACTTTGAAGAAGAAGGGTGCATTTCTCTTCGTAATTGAATCCAAGGTCTTGTTTCCCAAAATTATCAAGGAACCTTAGGTAACTAAGAATGTTTATGAATGGGAAAAATAATTTTGTTTAAGGAAAGTTCAATCCTATTGGTTATAAATAATTAATAGATTATAATTGAAGAAAGTAAACAATTTTAATTAAATTCTATGAGATTGAAGAAAGTATTTAAATCAGTTACTTTGAAGAAGACGTTTAAGGAGATATTTTAAGACATGCCAATTACAGACATTAAGATCTCTGTTTACTAATGTTTAGCTTCTGTTTTCTCTCCAAGAATACATAGTTTAAACATTTGATGATTAACAGGAGAAACTGTTAGAAGTTAAGAGTATTTTCACATCCCAGTGAAAGCATTACAAGAATTTTAAATTTAATCCATTTATTTTAGTTAACTTTCACCGATCCATGTTGAAATCTTGGGGCAGTTTCCTTGGGTTGATTTCCTCTTGAGTCTTCTCTGTTCTTATCTGTCAAAACTTGGGAGATGGGGAATGGGTAAATACATCGCTTGTTGTTTAAGGGTAGAAGAGGATATGGGAGTGAGGGGTTCTCAGTTCAGGTATTTTTTTAAAAATATACTCTTCTTCTATTTCCATGAAATTATACGAAAGGACACTTCTTTGAAGCTTGTTTAGATTTTAGAGTTGGTTGCTGTCATTAGTTCATTGGCTATATGTGTAAGGATTGAGTTAGGCATCACCTTCAGTCACTGAAGATTCAGTCTGCCTAATGAGTATTCAACATTTCCTTACTTGTCTGTGTTCTTCTTGGGGCAGGAAAGCATCAGATAACTTTCAAATTAGCTTTAACTCTTGTTCTCTTCTCAGTCCATTTTCTCAGTTATGTTTCCAAGTTCATTAGAGTTTGACAGGAAATGAAATTAGTTTTTCAAAATGTTTAAACACTCTTGTTCTTTATATAAAGGTTTTTCTGTTTTTAAGTCTTTTTTGAAATGTTAATTCCTAGGGTCTTTAGGTCAGATAAGTATTGAAGAAGAAGTTAATTCTTTATAACAATTTCTACACAGTTGAATTTCTTGTCTTCCTTGATTGGATGAGGGAGTTGCTTGAGTACAGCCAGTAATTAATCAATTTCCCATTAATATAAATAGTCTATACTACAATGGTTTCTTTTATTAGTAAGCAGTTTAGCAAGGTCATTAGATTCCATATTGATATATAAAGCATTATACCATTTCCCAATGATATTTGGAAATTATATTAGGAGTTTTGCACTTAGTTAATGTAACTACAAATATGCATTTCAGTAAGGTGTTTGCCATTTTTAACCTTTAAGAACTGAAACAAATATTTCCACCACACACATTCCTCCTAAAGAGTGTTCAGAATGAACATTTTAGATTTCTTATACAACTTATTTCAACAAGGATATTTCTGAAATTCTTTGCAGGTTTTCTTAGAAATTTTTCTGGGGTGGTTAAAAGACCCACTTTACATTTAGACTTATCACTCTCATAAAAACCACCCAATGTTCCTTTTCATAATCAGGTCTTTCCTGAAACATTAATATTTTACATGGTTTGTTTTCTTGGTATAACACTATTTACTAAACTGGTATCTTGCACAAAGAAAGTTCTCTGGGTCTAGCTAACACACTCTTAGGGGTTTCTTTTGATCCAAGGTTCTTAGCAGTTCAGTGTCTCTGTTACAGCAATTCAATTTCCATTAAATATTTTGTATAAAACACAACTTTCAATAAATACATATTTCAAACATAGCACAAAGGAAAATACTATAAAAGTTAAGAGAAAGCAAAATTTAAGAACCAACTTTTCTGAGTTTGTGAAGCATTCTTAGGCTGTGTTCACACAGCACTCACACAGCACAGCAGCCCAGTGCTGAACCCCGCCGGTGCCTGCAAAGGGGGGATGCAGGCACCCGCAGGGTTCAGCGCAGCCCAGCGCTGCTCCCTGCCGGCTTAAAGCCCAGGCTGCCCCCAAACCTGCGCTGGGCTGCACTGAACCCCACGGGTGCCTGCAGTCCCCCTTTGCAGGCACCCGCGGGGTTCAGAGCTGGGCTGCACTGAGGCCCGTGGGTGCGTGCAGCCACCTCCAGAAGCGAAATAGCATGTTCACAGTGTGAACATGCTATTTCGTTTCCCGCCTTTTCCCTTATTTCAAAATAACTTTTTGTTAATTCGGACTAAGTTATCTCAAAATAAGGCATTATTTCGATACAAGTTTGTTTTGACACAACTTGTATCGAAATAATCCCTGTGTGTGAACAGAGCCCTTGGGTAATAAACATCGGATTAAGGCTAAAGATGTATTATCTTTCTGACATTTGCTTGTCCATGGGAGACAACAGTGAAGCCTCTTGAAATTCCTTTTCTTATAGTTAATATTTCATATATTTAAACAAACAAAAATATATGGAGGTGAGTTACTTTTCTCCAAGCACAACATGTATGAAAATAACACTAAGTATATTAGAGAGACAAGATGGGAGGTAATATCTTTTATTGAACCAACTTCTGTTTGTGAAAAGGACAAGCTTTTGAACTATACAGTGCTCTTCTTCAGGGCCAGAATTTGGTCCAGTAAAATGTATTATTCATCTGCTTTTTCTGTTTAATACCCCAGAACTAACACATATACAACAACACTGCAAATTATAAATATATTGTAAGATTCATAACAGACAGGTTAATGACAAAAAAGTTAATTGCATTAGTATAATTTTTTGCATCAATATTGTGGTCACTTGGAAGGTCCAAGGAGAGTTGAGGGCAAAATCACAGGTGCAGCCTGCTCCTGAGTCAACACATGCATTAACCATAATCCATGAGTAGAACTGAAAAATAAACATATAGAACATGCTGAATAGGCAAATGCTCAGAAGTAGAATAATTCATTTGGTTGGTACTTTCTGAGTGGTATGGTTGGAATAATAGCATTTAAGAATCCAGAGATGAACTCAAACAACTACAACTACTTTTTATTAACATCTGAACGTAGTAAAATGGCAATAAATGAATGAATTGGACCTGTTAAAATTCTGGCTATAGTTGGATCTGAAATGTCTCAAAATTCAGAGGAGTTTAAATCTGGGGTTTTGGCTTAGCCCCATTATCTTATTTTGGTAGTTGAGAAACCCGAAACATACAAACCTACTTCAGCACAATATGGAATGGCACTGAACTCAGCTGATGACACACACAAAAAAAGTATTACATTAGAATATTCTTACTGACAGGCACTGGGAACCTGCTAGAACTCAGAGGGATATCCAAGCTCAAAAAGTGTAGCAGGCCATGTGAGCTGGAAGAGAAGCCAACAGATAGAGCTTGCCTTAGCAGCAGGATACTTTAATGCAACATAAGAGCTGGCTTCACAAATTAAGTTTTTCATGAGTATTGCATACTTATGGGTACATTAGCTACAACAATACCACTCCTTAGAATAACATGATGACGCCTTGAACTAAATCCAGTAATACTTTAATAAAAATTCAATTGAAGCTAATGGAAATCTTACTTCTGCAAGACTAAAATCTGCAGAATTTGGCATTGTAAAAAAAGGACAGCTTAAAATCTGTAAGATTATTTTTCTTACATCTTAGAAGTATGGTGATCCAATTATATAAATGTGTTTTCAACCAGGGAATAAGTTCAAAATGCCTCTCTTGTTTGTTTTATTTCCCAATTAATTGAAAAAAAGTAAATCATATATTCAAGAAATTATTTTGAGTCTGAAAAACTCTTTATACAAATTTCTGATATGCTAGAATTTCATGACAGTCTCATATTTTCATAGGCTATCTACACCATTACAGTGGGTCATTAATGACTCTGAAGGAAAAATGGCTCATTTAAAACTGTTCCATCCAGGCAAGGATCTGTCCGTCTGTGCCACTTAAAGAGTCTGCTAATGAGCTCATTAATATTACAGTAGTCTTTCTATTCTTCATAATCTGTAAAAGAAATGAAACCACTTCATGTGACTGATCAAGGCAAAGTACAGAGGGAATTCACTGTCTTTTACCATAACTATTTTTGTTCTTCAGAGTAAAAAATCTAACTTGTTTGCCTTAACTTAGGTTCTTGGGTTTTTTTAACTCATTACAAATACATCTAATTAGTGCAGCAGATAAAATGAACCCCAGCTAAGAATTAGTAAATTACTGAAAAATGGATGAAATTTGCTTAATTAATCTACAAAGTTGTAATTAACCTCTCCAGTGGCCCAATTAAAGTGCAGGAGATATAGCTGAATATATTCTTAAAATGGAACTAAAATTACTTTAAATTGCAGTTTACACCACCAAGCAATTAGTTTCATTCCTGGTTTAACCACTTAAATTAGAAACATCAAATATGAGGGGAAAAAGGAATAATCAAAATATTGTGAAAGCAGCCTTGAATAGATGAAAATATGCACAAGTGGTTCCAGCTGGATGGGAGTTCTGTTGCACGGCAATTGTAAAGACATAACAAGTACTATAAAAGAGGCTATCAACTAGTTATTCAAATTTTTCATTGCAGCCACACTATTACCATGTTGAGGGGTTCTTGGTTATAGTATCATAGTCCCAAGAAAGACTAATTTTAAAAATATGGCTTGATTTCTTACAAAAGTATACCATATTTTAACAATGTGCCTGAATTGTGCTATACCGATGGGATTAAATTCTGCTTTATTTCGCTTGGGTAATCTGTAATATTTTCAGTGGAGTTATTTTGGATATACACTATTTAAACAAAGTTTTGCACTTGAATTTTGTCAGTGCTAGTATGTTTTAGGAACAGAGTAAAAATAGTAAGTATAGCTATTATGCTTGCTGCAGTACTGGTAGCCTTGAAAATACTAATTCAGTGAATGAACTGAAGCAGAGGTCTGAGTTGACAGAACCTGAAATACTAGCTCCAAAAGTTGTACCCTGCTCCATTCATCTCAGTGAGTGCTAATGCAGGTGCTCAGTAGTACTAGAGCTGGGCACAGGAAAATAATTCCATATTACTGAGGTTTTTGATCATTTGATATCTGGTTTAATTCCAATTAGGAATGAAAACAAAAAAAATGTGAAATCCTGCTTGCATTCTGTCAGAACTTAACTGAAATTGGACTATCTCCACAGGACATTTCAATCTAGACAAAGAGTAAAATTGTTATCAATGTGGACATGAGAGGGGCACAGAAGAATTCTGGTGAAACATTACATATTATTTAGAATTGTGCCAAACTGAAACTTATAGTGTAAACTATTTTGATTTCAGCAAATTTTGATAAAAATGATTTCATCAAATTTTTTCTTACCACCTCTCAAGGAAATATTGTTAACATTTCTTCTATTTGTGAAATTGCATTAGCAAGAAGAGGGAAGATTGTATTTGTGAATATCTGCAGACTCTTTACTGAGCGCTCTTTTTGTCCCCACAAGAGAGTGTCTGAAAGAACTACCCCCAGCCCTGCCTCAAGAAGCAGCAAGACAGAGAGCCTACTAGAGCTCAGAGTAAAGGTAAATCCAATATCAAAAAGTGTAGCAGGCCATATGAGCTTCACAAGAGGAAGCTGATGCCAAGGATGAATTGAATGTATTCAGACCCTGCTGAGGAAAAGTCAAATCCAAAGAGCATTTGTGATCAGATTTTGAACATTTATGTAATCTATTGTGAATACTGTCTCATGAAGGCAGAGTTTACTTTGTCAGTAGAGCTTAGAAGTTTACCACAATCTTTTTATTTGCTAATGTGATTTTGAATGAGGAGGAGAACAGAAAGAGTTGGTGCTCTGGTTTTGGGAGGTTCTTTGTCACATAAAGGATATGTGATAGAAAATGTGTGAATAGTGTTAAGAAATAGGGTGCTCTTTAATCTAATGGATAAAGACATTTATCATCTAATGATCTTTAGCTGAATCTGGATAAATTCAGGCTAGAAGTAAGGTGCAACATTTTTTATTTGTGAAGCCATTTAACCAATGGAACAGATTATCTCAAGATGCTGTGTATTTTCAATCACTTGAAGACATTGGGGTATGTCCACATGTCTCTTTTATTTCAAAATAACACTGGTTATTTTGAAATAAAAGAGATTAGGTCCACATGACGTATTCTTATTTCGAAATGATGGGCTCCGTCATTTTGAAATAAGAGCCGTCATTTTGAAATAGCTTAAAACTTCTTTGAATCGAAATGGCTGTTATTTTGAAATGGTTATTTTGAAATAACGCTGTTCGGATGTGTTATTTTGAAATAACCGTTATTTCAAAATAACTCTTTTGCCCTTCTCCTTCCCAGGGTGCCTTCCTTTTAGCCTGTATTGGGTACGGGCATGGCCCAGGGAGGGGGCCATGTTGCCACATCTCCCATGGTGCCCCTCTCCTAAAGCGAAATAGCAAGTCCTGTGTTTGGATATGCTATTTTGCTTTGAGCTTTTCCCTTAATTTGAATTAACATTTTCTTAATTCGAATTAACTTATTTCAAAATAACTTATTTCAAAACAACGATGTATGTGTGGACACAGCCTAAGTCAATACTGGATGTTTATCGAAAAGATGGGTTTGATGCAGGAGCTAGGAGGTGAGGTTCCATGTTATACAAATTGGCCCATGTTATACACATCAATATAGGTGATGACAATAGTTCCTTCTGACATTAAAATCTACTGAGCAGATTGGGTGGTATGCCTCACATTATTAAAGAAGAGAAGTGGTAAGATGGGCAATAAGAAATGTGATTTGAGACATAGGGTCCAAAGTTTTCAAAAATAAAAGGTGAGTAGGAGCTTCTGGGCATCCAGAATTTTTGAAAAGCAGATTGACAATTTATGTACCTAAACACTGATTAAGCTCCAGTTTCGGTATTGCCAGGCTGGGCAACTTCAGGGCTTCAAAGGTGAGAAATTGAATCTTGGCCTGAAGGGTATAGTATTTTACTGATGAATGGACCAGTATTAAGATACAGCCTTTATTTGACACAACAATGCACAGAAATGAGGAGATAAACTTCCTACTTTCTGTAACTGCAGGTTCTAACTGCCTTCTTTGGTTTTTCTTTTTCTTCCTACCTCAGCAGGAAGTATGTCCTAGGAACACAGACTACATAAGATACCACAGTTCCTTTATGCTCTAGATTTCCTGAACAATTTATACCACGCCTTCCCTTTTTAAATCTCTTTCTGAATTTCTTCACTGAACTAAAATACTGTTAAATTAAACTAAAAATTATTATAATATAATAACGGATTCAACAACATTTTAAGTTGGTCTACTCTAATGCAACATTAATGTCAGTCTTTTGATGTGTTTCAGCAATCTTCCTGGTCTGCTGTATTACAAACCCCCTTTAGGTAGGTTCTTGACTTCCCCCTTTGTACTTAAATATCAGCATGAACTCTTTCAATGTGGGACTACTTCCTCCATTAGTCTTGCACAGATACTTTTGACTTTTTCATTGTTGTGTGCTCCACATATATCTCTTTCAGTTTTGGTTATTAAAGTTACTTAGGTCTCAGTGTTTATTCACATATTAATTAGTTGATCTTTTGGGTATTCAGCCTCCTCCATTATTGTGCTTAAGAATAGCTTTTCCTCTACACATGAGGAATCATTTCTGTAAATCATTTATGTGGCTAATATGTACACATTCCTGCTTTCTTTGCATGTTTTTGCATAATGGATGGGCTTATGACTTTCTACATATTTGCCTGAATACTGCCTGCCCATTTCTTATTCTCACGATGGTTACCATGTAACTAGCATTGTTTCTTGGCTTACATTTTTTCGTCCTGGGCCAATTTAATTTCTATAAACTTTCTCTTTCCTGGTTTAGCTATAGTACTTAGTCATATGCTCTGTTCCTTTCTCTAAGGTTTTTATGTTTGTTCTTCTACCTGGCATATTGAGATCCATCTTCCTTACTGAATGCCCATAGACACCTTTTATTGTTACATTCCAGGATAATCTGGTCTTTAATAAGCAGATTTTTTAAATATTTCATATTCACAAGAATGGCTTGTTAATTTTAAGTTGGTGATGAACTCCTCTGTACTTTCATCCTGTCTTCCCATTCCTGAGCATATTTTTCATAAGTAATGTTATTTCTACAGACTCAGTGATCCTCATATATTTTCAATATTTTTGCAAAGCTTTCCTCTCTTTTCCCACCATTATGTGTATGAAGTACACTGTATACATTTAGGGTCTTTATCCCCGTCACAGTTAAGAGCAAAGCAATATTTTGTTTGTCCTCTAGTTTATTTGCCACACTGGCTTTCATATACAGCTTAAATGTTTCTAGGCATATTCAGCATTTCCCCTGATTCTCTGTGCTGGTGAAGGAATCATTTGGAATTGTGCAGGCTCTGCATCAATCATTGCAATCTAATCTTTCATTGAGTCTTCCAGCACACTGTGCCTAGCTTCTGATACCATGTAGTATCTTACTGACTAGTGGGGGGTGTCAAGAAAAACTATTACCATGAACAGAATTATGTATAGAAATAATGTAACATACTTTTTACTGTGTGTAGCTATAGCCTGTGACTGCCCTGTCCTGGGCTTCTTTGCTTTTATTCCCAACAGAACATCATGGAAAAACTACAGACTATATGTACAATATGTGTGGCATGTTTACACATCCTGAAGGATTTATGTATTGGGCAAGGGGAAGCAAATGAAAGGAATTTAAGGGGGAAAAGATGTGCTCTACTATAGGTAATTTGAAATCTGTGTGCTTGATGTTTTGGCTGCTTCCTTAATAAGAGAGCTGGTTCAAAAATTTTCTACAGGCTAGTTTTCGTTGGAAATGCAGTTTCACTGAAATAGAAATATTCCATAAGAATATGTGTAGCCTTTGACAAAACTTTCACAGATGAAAGTCCATTTCAACATTGTTGGCTTGTTTGAATATTTTGGTACGATAAAAATATTTTGTTTTGACTTTACGTGTTTTTATTTCATTTATTTTTTTACTTGAATATTATATTATGTTTTAATTTAATATTTTATGCTATACTCTAATATTTATATTATCAAAACCAAATGTTTCAATAGTTCCAAAGAGACTTTTTAAAAAAAAATGTTGGAAACTTCAACATTCATTTTTTTGTTCTAAGCCAAACAAAAACACAGAAAAATCCCATTAAAGTGAATAGAAATTGTGTGGATGGGTAATTATTTAAATATCTATACTTTGTCTTCTTCAGGCCCATTACTAGTTTCACTGAACCAGGGGGACATAGCAGGAGCATTCTCTTGTGCTTTATAGTAAGGTTTTAAAGTCAAGTGCTTTACAAAGTCAGTATTTATTGTAAACTTACTAGGTGTCATGACCTGATGTAATAAAATAAATACTTATTAAAATATGCTAACATTTTAGCTATAATGTGACTGATTAATAAACACAGATTAATTAATAAATTACACAGATTTCTAATTTACTTTTCTATCATATAATATAGAGAATAAGTTTAAATGGGATGATGTTTTGAAATGGTTATTATGGCATTTTCTGGTTGGTTGAAACTGTTTATTTATTTCTCATTTATTAGGATGTGGTAAACAAATGGTAAATATTCAGTTCTGAAGTTGCAAGAGGTGGTAAGAAGGTAGGCATGGTGGAACTCTTGCTCTGCCTTGTGTGTTTTTTTTTTCATGGTGTGGTTGTTTAAAACTTGAACTGTATCAAGAGAGGAAGAAAAGTCTTTTTCTTAATAATGTTCTGATTGAAGCTTCTTCTTTCCCCTGTTATTAGCTGCATGGTGGGGAATAGACAGCACTAATGAATATGTCAACATATGTCTCAGAAGCGCTCTAAACTACTATTGCTATCCCTGAATTATACACTCTCCTTTTTACAATATAGAACAATATTTAATTACAATACAAATTTTATGGCTTAAGCATGAAGCAGTAAACAAAGAACTAATTTGTGTTCCTTCTGCATTTATCATTTGTTGACTAATTAGTTTCTCTATGAGACTCCAAGTGACTCTTATAAAGAAGAACCTCCTGAGGATACAAAGGTTAATTTTGAAGTGATTACAAATATTCTGCTAACATTATAATTAATAGTCATGCTTAAAACACAGCAGTCATAGGCATTGCCAATAAGTAGCCTCTGTTAATTAGCCCAGAGTATTGGAATGATTCAGAATTCTTTAACTTTTCACTGTTCAGTCAAATGGACTATAAAGATGAATAATACTGGTTTAAACAACGAAGCTGATATTTGCTTGAGTATTTGAAGTGCTTTAACCTTTCTAACTAAATAAATCCTACATTTAACTAATGGTTTTCATACTGATAGATCCCTAAACACTTTACTTCAGGCAACCTCCTGCTTCAGTTTAAATGAATATAAGTAGATCTTCCATAGAAGTACTCAAATATTTTTATGGATGGTAAATGAAAGTAAAATTAGGCCTGGACATTGATATGTAAATTGTATCCAGAGATTACTTACTCCACCACTGAAATACAGCTAACTTGGGAGGGAAAGGGAGGAGCTGTTTAGCAGAATAGAAAGGACAGATTTCAAGGTGCAAAGGTGTACTGATATTAGGCATAATTTGGTACACAGAGTTTGCAGCGATGTTGTAGCTTTGCTTTTCCCTGGATATGACAGAGACAAAATGGGTGATGGATTTGGGGGGGTGGGAGAGGGCAACTTCTGTTGGTGGAAGGAACAACCTTCTGTGTTTCACAGAACTGGTCTTTGCATCTGGGGAAGGTAACTAGAGTATCACAGTTTAATACAAGGTGGAACACATTAAAATTCAGGAGTTGATGTTGTAGGAGAATGCTTAAAATGAAATTGTCAGTCAATACCTCTGCATCGTAAGACAAAGGAGGGTTAATAGGTAGTACCTTACAAATTGTTTTTTGTAATGAGCGTAAACCCGTGTGTCTGTTAAGTCTATAGGTTTTAGTGTCCAACAGAATTATGAATCCCTCACTTTTTCATCAGAACTTCAATGACTACCATCCATTAAATTCTCTCTAGAACACTCAGCACTTAGCTTTGTAGACACCATGACCAGCTTCAACAATGGATCACTACAGACAATTATATGAAATAAAACCATGGATCACCACATGTACCTCCACAGATCTATTTATCACCACAGATAAACCAAAATCTTGTCTGTAGTCAGGCATTTAGAAATCACAGAACATGCACTAAGAAAATCTGGTATACACATTTAAACATACTTAAAAGTGCCTTCACCAGTAGAGTATACTCCACCAGAGAAGATCACATCCTAGAACAAGCTACCCACATAGCATCTGAGAGAATCTTTTTCAATATAGACTAAACCCCCCATTTGTTCCATACCCCCACTTGTCACCTCTCTCGCAATACTGGAACTCGTATAGGATATTATCAAACAATTGCAACTTGATGAGGAATGACATACATTTTTTCCAGCCCTTTTCTTCTGACCTTCAAATACCCTCCCTTCCCACTAATCTCACCAACCTCAACAGAAACAAGGTCTTCCACACCAAGAAAAAGTGGTACCAGACCTCTTTAGAAACCTTTCTTCACTGCTACAATGACCAATGCCTCCACAGCACAACTTTCTAGAGCCATGTATTCTACACATTACTATTTTATTCAATCTTGAATGAACTCTCTCAGAAAAGTAATAAAAGACAAAAGCACCCTATCACCAATGGTTGAAGACTTTCTACAAAGTATGTGACTTCTCAGTCCTTATCCTCAAAAGAAACTTGCACACTACCTTCAAAAGACGATCCCGAGAACTTAAATCCAAAACTCTGCTGAATACTAAAAATCATGGGCTGAATAAAGAGACTGGTTCTATGCCTCATTGCAACAATTTGTAAGACACCTTACAACCTATAAACCCTTTTTTATTCTTCAACTACAGAGATATTGATTGCCCACTTCATTTTAAGTCGTTGCTTACATGTGTGAATGCCTGAAGCTAAACAGTGTGTTCTAACTTGTATTAAACTATGACACTCTGGTTCCCTTCTTCAGATGTGAAGACCAGTTTTGTGAAGCTCGAAAGCTTGTCCTTTTCACCTAGGTATTGGTCCAAGCAAAGAACTTCCATTGGCTTCTTTCTTTCATAATACTTTAGGACAGAAAATGAAGAATACTGCATCCAGATAAAACTGTTTGGGAAACTGAAGAGGAAGAATGTAGTCAAGCTGTAACTTATCCACAATCATAGTTTTAATTTTACCAAGTCATGTAAAAGGTGTCATGGAATCTCTGATTACACACCATCCAGTTCTTTTGTATGCCAGGTCTCAAATTCTACTCTGAGCTATGCTTGTGTAAAGCAGGCATAATTCCACCGTCTTTAAATGACAGCTTGGTATTGTGCTTATAACACTAGGAAAAAAAACAACAACAAAACTTTTAAACCAAACTGGATCAGCCACAATGTGAACTGAATCTCTAACTCTGCCTGTTATCTCTTTATATTGTCCTTTATTGCCAGCTATTGAGTGTTCAGTTCTTGGAAGGTAGAAAAATATTTTTTTAGCAATTGAGGATGTTTCAAATTCTTGTTCCAAATTAAGAACCTTAAAAGAGCAATGGGCATTCACCACAGCTATGAAGTTATTCAGCCTATTGTAGAGAAAAGGCTTATCTTGCACCTATCTGGATTTAGAGGCACATCACAATAAAACAGCCAGTCAGCAGATGTGTCCACATTTTGCAGCTACTCTCAATATTTACATCTGTCATGTGTGCATTTTGCTGATACCTTGAATATTTAACTGTGTTCATAAGAACTGCTCAGTTCCTCTTATTTACTGTCATCATCTAACAAGGAGGTTTGAACTGGAGAACCTTTAATGTGCCATTTTCTTAGTCAGCTGTAAAATCATGTGAAAAATGGGTGTCAAAGGTCACTTAAAATGGTATTTTTTTCTCTTTTTATGGCCCTGGCAGCATAAGAAACAGATACAGATGGTATGCATGCAAGACTAATATGAATATTACTGTAACCTTTGTGTGGAGAGGTCCTTTTCTGATTAAAAGCAAATCAACTTGAAAAGGTAATAATCTTTTTTAATGTCAAATAGAAAGATGAATATCATGGCACAGAGATTTTTCTGTAATGTTTTAAAGTTCAGCCACAGACTGTAATCAATTTCACAGAGGAGTATTAGTTTCCAAATTCAGTTTCTAAATCTTTTCTAGGTTTAGCAAAAGCAGCGGGAGTCCTGTGGCACCTTATAGACTAACAGATTTCTTCGAGCATAAGCTTTCATGAGCTTCAACCCACTTCATCAGGTTGCATCTGATGAAGTAGGTTAGAGCCCAGGACTGAGGAACCCACTTCATCAGGTTGCATCTGAGGAAGTAGGTTAAAGCCCAGGTGCCACAGGACTCTTGCTGCTTTTACTATGCACAGAGTAACATGGCTACTCATCTGGAAATTTCTAGGTTTACTATTTTGTATATGTATCTATTTCCAACATGATTATGAATGCTTTAAAAATGATAGAGCTCTTGCACAATTAGGAAATAAAAATTAGAATAGCTGCTTTAAGAATAATGACATAATCAAGATACTCATATGTCAGCTATTTTTGTGATTAAAAAGGTATGGCAGCCATATGCCAGTAGTTGCCCTTTTTTAGTAAAATGTGTTACATTTGAATTATGCTAAATTGTTAATGCTAAAAATAGAAGAGTGGCTATTTCCGCTAAGGGATTGTTTATTACAGAATCAATGTATATTCATTTATAATCAGAGTTATATATTGCTTCTAGCCTTTTGTAGTTATTATGTCTTGTATCTCTGTCTTGGGATACAGGGTCAGCTACTGAGTCTGGGCGTGTTGACTTTTTTTTCAGAATGTTCAGCTCTGGAGAAAAGAGTAAGATGCTCTTTTGCAAAAGTGCATGTAAGAGCCATCCAGCACAACTATGCAGTTTGACCTAGCAGCAGTAAAACTTCACACTCCATTGCACCCCTTGCTCTCCTTCCATTTAATAAACTGTACCAGCTTGACATATTTCAATACGTTTCATAGAAATTGCAGTGTCTTATATACACAGTGAAAGTTTTGATGTAAAACATGTTTATGGTGACATAACTACATGTACACTGGGATGGTTGTACCTCTTTCACTATACTGGCATACGTTAAAGTTGTAAGGCTTTTGTGTCTACCCTGGCAACGTTATTTTGAAATAACTATGCTGATATTAATTCAAAATAATTATAATCTAATCTAATCTAATAGTAATAATTTCAAAATAATTATTTTGAAATAGTGAGTCTTCACAAGCCTACTATTTCAAAAGGTGAGTCTATATTTGACTCTCTGTCTTGAAATGGATCCTCTGACAGAATGGTTTCCCTGCTGTGGGGAGGGATTCCCCTGCGGGGCTCACTTTCCTGCCAGGACAGGGAACCCCCAGCAGTGCTTCATTTCCCACTGGGGACAGGGAACCCCCCAGCAGGCTGGTTTCCTCACCGGGGACAAGGAACCCCTGGTGGGCTGGTTTCCCCACCAGGGATTCCCTGTCCCCAGTGGGGAATGCAGCCCTGCCAGGGGGAATCTCTGCCTGTCAGGAAATCCAGCCCTGCCAGGGTAAATCTCTCCCTGGTGGGGAACAGAGCCCCTCCCCTCAGGGGGTATTTCTACACTGGTGGGGAAGAGAGACCCCCACCCTGGAACCTCTCCCCTGGCAGGAAAGGTTGCTCTATCAGGGGTATCCCTCCTGGCGGAACATGGCCCCTCCAGGGAATCCCTTCCCATTATTTCAAAAAAAAAAAAAAAATCCAATTCTGTGGCTTGGAATGCCTTTTTTTGAAATAACTATTTCAAAAGAATATCTCTTTCAAAATAAAATCAGTTTAGTTATTTGAAAATAGTGTTTCATTATTTCAAAATACCAAAGTGCTTATTCTGAAATAACTAAATGCCTGCATGGACACAAAAATGTTGTTTCGAAATAAGCCTCCTTATTTTGAAAAAAAAATTCAGTGTAGACATACCCTGTGTAATAAATAATATGAAAGATTAGACAATCTGTTTTGATAAAGATAGACATTGAGGACTGTTGAGGCAAGTATGTAAACCTGTGATATCCGCTAGTCACTCATCCGAGTGGTCCCATTAGTTTTATATAAGAACAAAAGTAGAAGGTTCATAATGACTTGTGTAAAATGAGCATGAGGAGAATACACATTCTCAGTTGCTGCTAGCAGACACATTAAGGATGCCGTTGTATTTGATACCTTCACACCATGCATCTGCCCTCATGGTATTTACATCTCACAACATCCTGGTCATCCATCAAGTGCATCAGGAAGACAGAAAATGTTATGAATGTGACTTTTCAGATAATGTCAATTCAACAGTTCTGTTGCAGAAGCAGCGAACATCCATAATCAGTCAAATGGGATTAGATTGTGGCAGTGGGATTAGATCAGAGGCAGTGGATCACCATCTATTTTGAGGATATACACATCTCACATGAAAAGATACTGTTGGACTAGTAAAGCCGCCTGGAATGGTGTCCTGAAAGATAAATCTCCAATAGCTTTTGCCCAGGGATGCAGGACGTAAGGTAATTAAATAAAAGTATTGGTTTTATTGCTATACCTAGTCTTGTACACTGGTGGATGGCAATTTTTTGACTTTTTTTGGTCTTTTTTTGTAGAAACATACTAGTTTGAACAAAATTTTAATAGGGAAATTTTTCAGGATGGAATTTCTAGTCAAAACCAGAAAGAGAGAGAGAGAGAGATGTCAATTTACCCATCCTCCTTAGAATACCCCAGCAATTAGGGTACTCATTTGGGGCATGGGAAACTCAGATTCATACCGCTACTCTGTCTTATGTGGGGTAGAGATTTGAACCCATCAGTGGTTAAAGTATAATTTGGTGGGCCCCAGAACCGTCTTAATCTCCAGGCCCCTTTCCTGTATTGTCTGGGCCTCCTTCATGCATGTGTGGGTCCCAGCCCAGGTGGGCATTTTTGAGCCTGACCAGCTCTTTTTTTAACATGAAGCACAGCCTCAAATCCACATCACTCCAACTTTGGCCGCTAGTGCCCACATCAGACCCCTCTTTCCCCATGTCCTCTTCAGCCCCCATCCCCATTCTCTGAGCTCCCTGCCCCTTGTCCCTCCTCCAGTCCTCCTAAACCCCCATCCTCCAGTCTTCACTCCACCCCTAACCCCCTCCACATCTCCCCAACCCCCTTGAGTCCCCTTGTCCCCATTTCTCCACTCTACCCCCCTTCATTCAGGAGTGTTGCCTCAAAAACATTTGAGACACAAAGGCCCAACCCATGGTGTTCTCCCTTCATCCCCACCCCCTAGCAGCCCTGAGCCCAATCTGTCCCCAGACCTGATCTGGCCATGAGCTACAGGACTGGCCAAGCCCCAGGCCCCGAGCCAGGCCATGCCACTGGCCGAGCTCTGGGCTGGGGAAAGCTGCAGGCCGGGCCCTGAGCCAGGCCAAGAAACTGCAGGTCACTCTGAGCCCGTGAGTCCAGCCCCAGGTCATGTCAGGCCCCTGAGCCAGCCCCACTGTCCCCAGCACCATCCTCCCCCGCCGGAGCTGCCCCTTACCTGGCTGCTGGAGTGGAGTGGCCACACCAGGGTCTGCTCCTTTTGCCCTGAGCATTCGCTGACTGAGCATGCTCAGTGCAGCACTTTTAAAAACTTCTGGCTTGGGGGAAGCTCCCTACCAACTGGGAGCCACAGTCTTCCAGCCAGCAGGGAGCTTGCCCCAGGCTGGGAGCTTTTAAAACTGTGCTGGGGGAATGTACTGGAACACAGTGTTCTGCCCCATTTTTCTAATTTTAGGGGCCCCAGAATGCTGGCCCCTAAAAATGGTGGGCCTCAGAATGGCATTCAAACACTAACTCCTGAAACCAGGGGTGTCTCTGGCCTGGGGATGGACCTGGGGCCCAGGCCCAGGCCCCACCCCTGGCCCGCAGGCCCCCCCCCCCGGCCCGTAGGCCCCGTCCCCTGGCCAGGGACAGGGCCAGAAGCTGCTGTGCCACCACAGGCAGCTAGTCCCCGCATCACTGGCTGGGGACTGGGCCGGAAGCAGCCACGAGTGGCGGGATCCTGCATCCCCGGCCAGGGTTGGGGCTGCCACCGGTGCGGGTGGCTAGGCCCCAAGTTCCCAGCTGCAGGCGGCTGGGCGCCAGATCCCTGGCGGGGGATGGGGCCTCTGCGGCTGCAGGCGGCCAGATCCGGACTCCTAGCTGCAGCTGCAGGCAGCCAGGCCCCAGATTCCCGGCCGGGGATGGGGCTGCCGCAGCCACCAAAGGCTGGGCCCCAGATCTTCAGCCTGATTGGGCCAGAGATCCGGGGCACCGGCGCTGGGATTCAGGGCACATGCCCCGGGTGCCCAGTGCCAGCGATGCCTCTGCTGGAACCCATGTTTTCTATATCCCAGGTGAGTGCCCTGATGATGAGTTTTATGACTACTCTGTGGTAGGTCTCTTTCAGTCTCTCTTATTGAAGCTGTTCCTTTTTTAATAACTAACTATTAATAAAACAAACAAAGAGTCCAGTGGCCCTTTCAAAGACTAACAAATTTATTTATTGCATGAGCTTTCATGGAAGAAAATCCCACTTTGTCAGATGCTTTGAAGATGGGAAAATTACAGAAACTATTAATAGGAGCAGGAATTTGAGGCCAGGTTTCCCACTTCCCAAGTGAATTCTCTAATCCTCTAGCTATTCTAGGGTGGTTGAATCTCTTCTGTTACATTCTTGTACTCTGTATAATTAATTAAATACTCATTAAGAGAAAATGACTCTGTAGCCTAGTGATTAGAGTGCTCACTTGGGATGTGGGAAAGCTAGTTTCAAGTCAGTGCTCCAACTAATTCTCAGGTTCTGATGTAGAACAGGAAGAAATCCTGAAACTTTTCCTGGGAAAATCATTTCCTGTCCACTTGTAGTCTTGTATTGTAGAAGTCCATCCTTATGAACTAAGAGTGCCAGAGTGGAACTGAATAATTTTATTAACAGTCTAGATGATGACAGAGAAATATAGTTCATGGTCTTGAAGTCATTCAACAAGAAAAGCAATGTTTGGGAGAGTAGTCAAAAAAAAACCTGATCTTATTAAAGAGACTTCTGGAATAATGGGAATGCAAGATGCTCTTCTGTAGAAGTCTGTATAGCAGGGATTCTGCTCAGAGCATGTTTTATTCTGGAATACATTTGGAGAGCCCACTAGTAATATGACATCCAGTTCTTCTAGTATGTTTAGAGGACAATCTCAAAACTGATCATAAAACTAATTTGTAAGAATTAATTTAGGAGCCTTGAAGAAGACAGAGTTTTATCATGCTTAACAGGCAACAAAAGATAATTGCCAAATTACACAAAGCTGACAACCCTTTCTGTATAAACCAAGGTTGTCAACTCTCTAGTCAAGCAAACCAGTCTGTAATAGCAGTTTTACTAAATATTTATCAAGCATTGCATGATAGAAATAACTTAAAAATGGAGCTGTGGTCTGCACCTGTGACATCTGGCTGCCCTTTTCCCTCTCTTTATATTCTCCAGAAAATTAGATGAACTCATAATGGAGATGACACATATGATATATATGTACCCAACATATTTGTTTAAGAAGTCCTATAATAGAGATGGATGGGAAATGATTTTCTTATCCCACCAAAGTTTCAAGTTTTTGGATTTTTTTCCCCCCATCCCAAATCTGGACAAAATCAAAAGAATGATTTTTGTAAACCGAAAATATGGAAAAATCCATTGAAACCTTTTGACTGTTTTACTGTTTTAAAGATTTTGTAACACAATTAGCTTAAACTTCAAAATAAAAAGTTATTGTGAACTAGAAAAAATATTTTGTTCCATTTCTGAGAACATCAAAAAGGATATTCTGACAAGTTTGAAACTTTTTTCTAAACATTTGAATAAAGAAATCTAATCAAACCTAATCCTACCTCTCCTCACCTCCAAAGATTGCTCTAAGGAATCAAAATGTTTGCTGAGAAAGTTTTATCAAAAATTTTCTAACCAGCTCTACACAATAACTGCTCTGTAAATATGAATAGAGAAAATAGAGGTAATAGAATAGGTATTAGATCATAAAATAGGTGATAGATCATAAGGAAAATACAAGATCTGAAAAAAACAATTCCAGTGCTTAGTACATCTCACATCATATATACACAACAGCAAACAAATGCTCTAACATTGCCTACAGGAATACTCATTAGTGAAGAAGGTAGACAGAAATATGCAAGAATTCCTTTTATAATGGTTTATTGCCAGCAGCCACAAACTGAGATTACTACAATTTAATAGCTAACTTTGCAAAGATTTGCATATGCACACATAGCTCTTAAGTGGCCTTACTGCAAACCATCTAGTTTATGTAAACTTTAATAATAAAGCTAAACAAAAGCCTAGAGTTACATATCCAGAAGCACACTGTTGATCAGCAAGATGTCATGCATTTATACCTTTGTAATGTAAAAGTTTCCTTTATTTCCTTATATTCCTCAGAATGAGATTCACAAAAGCCAGCAAACTGACTTGAGAGTGGGAAGTTGACAAGTTCTGAAGGGGTAGCTGCATTAGTCTAGTTCAGCAAAACAAACAAGGAGTCCTATGGCACTTTTAAAGATTAACGAATTTATTTATAACATGAGCTTCCATTTTCAAGCATCGGATGAAGTGAGATCTCTCCCATGAAAGGTCACATGATAAATAAACATGTTACTCTTTAAAACGGCCACACGACTCTTTGTTTTGAGTGAGTTATCCTAGATCGGGATGTCCAACCTTTTTGGGTGAGTGGCCATACTGCAATTCTTTTCTCAGTCAAGGGAGCCAGTGAGAAAATTTTTGATAGATAAGACATACAAATCGATCTGATTTATAAACTTTAATAAAATAATGATTAATGTGATATTTGGCAGTGCTTTTGCTTGCACTGTGTACAGAGGATAAGGGGGGGTAGGGTGCCTGTGTGAGGGGGCAAGGCAAAGTGTGGGAAGAAATTGACAAGCCCCAGCTCCCAGGTTCTTGCAGCAGCACTCCGTGGGGTGGATGAAAGACCTTAGTGGGCCAGAGTCGGGCCCCTGTAGGGTAGACAAGCCTGTCCTAGATCCTAGCAAGAACCTCTTCCTGGTCACCCACTACAACAGCTGTCAGAGGAATTCAAGCCTTCCCTGCTCTGCATTCCTAAGGTGTTGCAAACTTCTGGAGGCTGAATGAAGTCCAGCCTCCATACCCATCTTGGGATCCCTAAAGCCTATCCTTAGGGCACAGACCTTCTTTCTACATCTGCTCCCTGAGTGCTGGAGCCTGCAGTCCAGTGGCCTAGTCCCTCTGCAAGCAATGTTGATTCATAACTCCCCAGTACTTAAAAACACCTCCTCCAGAACTTCACTCTTGGCTTACAGTTTTATTCTGTCAGAGGCATGCAGCAGACATGAAGCAGGTAACACACATGTGCATGCACTAGCACTTTGTGCAGTCTGACACCTTCATGCTCTTTACTTGACCAGTACATCACAGGAGAAGACAGAGCATACAAAACATCCTAAAGGCTCTTTCTTTGGGTGTCCTTGTGCATCATCAGTGTTCCATCAGGCAAGCATACATACAGGAATGGTCCTCTGCTCCTTTCTCTACATTGCCCCTGCAGGAGCTTCCATAATCTTGATCTGGTGTCAAATGGCTCTTGTCCCTTCCTTCCCCACCTCCATATGTCCACTTATAGTTTCCTGCTTGGATCACCTACTTCTTAAACTCTGCCTTTTTAGCAATTTTCCACTTCCTGTCCCCTAATCAAGAAGAGGGAGAAGTGTTGTCTCCCAAGTAGAACAAGCTTACTGTTCCAAGGTGACAAGTTCCAGAGGGGTAGCCGTGTTGTTCTAATTCAGCAAAACAAACAAGGAGTCCAGTGGCACCTTTAAAGACTAATACATTTATTTTCTGTATGAGCTTGCTTGGGTGTAGTGCCACTTCATCAGGTGAGAGTCCTGAAGTGTTTTACTTTGAACAGACATTCCCTGAGTACTGATTATGCATCACTGTCTTTGGCTTGGCAGAGACAGGACATAACTCTGTAGACTCAATAGGAGAGAATCACATACGTTTAGGTTTTCCATGATACAAGTTATGTCATACTATTTCATAAAGTCATCCCAAATTCCAAAGTGGTACAGCCAGAACTCGCAGTTCATCATATAAGATTCTATGCCTGATTCTGTTATATTATGTGATCATAAGCAAGTTACTCCACTGGTCATCAGTTTGTGTCTATAAAATGAGTGTAATAATACATGTGTATCTTATAAGGCTATGAGGATTAATGGGTTGTGAAGGGCTTTGAGATCCTCGGATGAATTGTGCTTTATAAGTGCAAATAATTATTATTCATACATTGTCTTGAAGGACTTAACATGAGGATATTATCATTTGATTTCTTCTGGCTATATATGTTAATAAAATGCAGAACACTTGAAAGTTCCATGGAAATTATAGTGCTCTCTATTCTAGTGAGTGGTTTTTGCTTTTGGAAATTCCATCAGTTTTGCAGTCAATTACAAAGAGAAAAACATATATGCTTTAAGAAAGGACAAGCTAAATAATTGTAAAGTTAGAATATTGTGTATTCTGCAGGTGTGTGAAGCCACCTGAATCTGACTCTTCAGTACTGCAAGAAGTTTCCATCAGTCTGGTTCTCATTCAGACTACATGCTGTAAATTTATAAATGTCTTGTGTTCACACAAATGGAAAACTTTGTGTTTGCATTTGCACAAGTGCAAGCTCCTACATTTGTAAGCACTCCACAATTCTCATCTACCCAGCATGAAGATGATTTTTAAGTTTAAGGGGCTAATTGAAGACAATTATTATTCACTCACTTGGAGAGAGGAAAAAAGAAAAACCAGGTATGGTTTCTAATGAAATATTGAGAAAGCAACACAAAATTGTCTGTTATAGTAGCTGGGGATGTGGCTGGTCTATTCTGTTGTTTACTCATCGCATTCTGGCCTTTTTGTTTTTCTCTTTCCATTTTCCTTTCCCTAAGTCTGATAGAACAATTGAATTCAGATAATGAAAGGAATTTCTCCTTTGGTAAGAAGAAGACAAAATTCATCTTGCAAAAAATACTTGGTCAACTTCCCACTAATGGTGGATAAGCAGGCAACAGTTTGCATCATGCATAGCTGTTCAGAAATAGTAGATCATGGCTTAGTTTAAGGGCACAAAAGAATTCAGGTACCAATGAATAATAAATTTTCTCTTGTAAAGGAGGGAAACATTTACGTTTTGACAACATTGAATGGTAATATTAAGACACGTCCCTCTGATTGGGGATTTACAGAAGGAGCTAATGACGTGTCATGTCTGTACAGGAGTGATACAGTGTAACAATCAGGCTACTGCAATAAGATAACTTAGATATTAGTGAAACAAATAAATTTGCCCTTGTGAAATTCAGAGATGTTCATCTCAAGGTAAATAGAAAATAAAATAAGTACTCAAAGGAATTGCAGAAGGTTATAAATGTAGCAGATAACTGCCTGCTGTAGCTGGGCATAATGCTTCTATTTTTCCTCAGTTTTTCTAGCTGACCAGAGAGTTTGTTTTAAATGCAGCCTGCCTCTTTGAGAAATCATCTCTGAAAAGGGCTTCTGCTGAGCTGGACAGAACTGCCTCATCCTAAGGGTTAGCCTCATCGAGTTAGGGATATGAAAAATGCTTTGTGACTTTCTCCATTTGACACATACAATGAACAAAGTCTCCAAGGCAAAATACACTATGAATATTAGCCTGAAAAAGTTTGTCAGGATCCAGTAGAGAGCGTGACTGAGAAAATGAGCGAGTGCAGGAGGGAAGTTCCAAAGGGGCAGCCATGTTAGTCTAGTTCAGCAAAACAAACAAGGAGTTCTGTGGCACTTAAAGATAAAAGTTTTTATTTATTGCATGAGCTTTTATGGGAGACAATCCCACTTCATCATATGAAAGCTCATGCAATAAATTAATTTGTTAGTCTTTAAATGCCACAGGGCTCCTTGTTTGCAGGAGGGAAGAGTTGCAAAAGGCTCCTACAGGCAGTTTGTGTCTCCATACAAGATTCAGAGAAAACCATTGATATCACATTTTGGGTAGACTCAAGCCTGAACTGGGGCTAATTCTGAAGTCTGAGGTTCCTATTAAACTGTTGATACCATGCTAGTAAACTCCTCGATTAATCTGCTTTTGCTGCAGAGGAGAGAAAGTGTATAGCATATGAAAAAGACAACACAGTGTATGTACTTTCCTGCTGTTCATCACAACCTATGAGGAAGCTAAATGTCACTCATGCTAAAAATAATGTGAGCCAGCTGTACTTCCCTTGGGACCACCTACAAAACATTACTGCTAAGTTGCTCGAGCCCTCCTACACCACTGGTATAGAGGGGCCAGATAAGTTTCTGCTTATCACTATCTGTTTAATTTATTCTATGATATTTATCTCTCCCCTCCTTTTCTTTCTCTTTTTAAAATAATTTTCTTCCTCGTTATTTGTTACTTCTTTTCCAACATTTCTTTCTTAACATATTTGCCCCATGTGAACAGTTTCATGTAGTTGAGAAAGAAAACTGATTTTTTTCTTTAATGTAATCTGTTTATATAGTCAAAGGATTTTGTACATTATTTTTTCCTGTATTTCTAGGGCAGGAAAGAATTCTGTGCACTCTGTGTTCACCATTAAATACAAAGATTTGCTTGCACGTATCTCTGAATTGTACTGGGTTCTTGTAAAAAGTAAATGAAGCTTTGAGGGAAGGATGGAATGAAATCTTGCATTTCATGAGGTTTTTCTGGTGAGCAATAAATACATTAGACTGTGATTCTAAATTTCTCTTCTGGAGGTAGGTTAGTGCATAAAATTAATTACTATGGTTTAAAAGTAAAGGATTGTTAAAAAGAGGAAAAAATCTGAGTTGTCGTCTTCATGTCATCTTTTCCACAATAAGTATTATCTCCAGTTTTCTGGCAAACTTAAAAAATTGATAATTATATCCTGCCTCTAAGACAGGCACCTCATGCTTCCTTACAGAGGCACCTGGCTTCTTTCCTTCTCAGCCGCCTAGCTCCTCAGGTGGGGCAGGCAGACAAACAACTGTCTCTGGCCCCTCAGCAGGTCAGGCAGACAAATATTTGAAGGGGGTTCTCTAGGGGGTTGGGATGAAGGAACAAAGGGTTGTCACAGAATGCTGGGAGTAGTTTCCAACATGGTCTGAGAAACGGTGAGGCAGGAGGCCACAGGCCAACTCAACTCCACTGTGTCTCAGCCCAGAGCCCCAAACTGGGCAGCATGGTCAGTTATGGGGCTGGCGGGGTCCTCACTGCAACACACCAGTTTAGTCCCTGGCTCAGCCTCCACCACATGGAGGTCCAAGCTGCCTGGTCCACCCACAGCCCATGTGTCCCAAGGTACCTGCTCAGGCTCCTCATCTTCAGCCTCCTCTGAGTAGTAGCCCAAGGACAGCTTACCGAACCCCTTGTGTCCTCATCGGTGGGGGGGGCAGAGTCAACAGGTTGGGTGAGTCTTCCTCTGAATGTAGTTCATCCAAATCACACCCTACCGAGTCAGGGCTGTTACCAATGGCCAGGGGAAGCTTGTCTAGGTCTCAGGAGGCTGATTGGAAACTAGGGGCTGCAGGGTCCTCTGGTGACGGTGGTGGTATGGGCAGATCCAGGAATTCCTCAGGGCTTGTTCACTTGCCTGTAGATCCAGGTGGCCATCTGGTCCCCAGAGCACTGGCAGATTCTTGACAGGACAGGTCTCCTGCTGGGGCTGTAGCTGTAGAAAGAATAGAGTGCTCTCCTTCCCCTTTGGCTGCCAAGCCCTAACTGAGCTCCAGGATCTGTCTTTTATACTTCCTGTTCTGCCCACCTGATGCTGGCCTGACAGACGGGCTGTCCCTGGCTCTGCCCCCTTAGTGGCAGGGTGGCCCTGGCTGCCTGTTTCTGAGGGAGGCCATCTTGCCTTCTTATATAAGGGAAGCCATCTTGCCTTCTTACACTGCCTTTTCAAATTCTTCTTCAGGTTCTATTAGATAATAGAGTATAAGTTTTCTCTTGTCCTAAACTAATATGCAAATGATGATATACAGCTCTTAGCCACATAGGTTATATCTACATTAGGAAAAGTAAGTTCAAATTTGTTAATTCGAACTAATAAGTTTGAGGTTAGTTTGAAGTAAACTCAAACTTAGTTTGAACTAACAATGTGGACTAATTCAAACTAATGTTAGTTCGAATTAGTCCACTTTGTTAATTCGAACTAAATGCCCGTAATTTGAATTTATTAAGTTCAAACTAAGGGTTAGTGCTGGTCTACATCGTCCTTAGTTTGAACTAACAATCTAACGAAGGCTATGTCCACACATACATCATTATTCTGAAATAAGTTATTTCAAAATGAGTTATTTAGAAATAAAGTGGGGTTTAAGCTGTTTCGAAATGACAGTTCTTATTTCAAAATGACAGAGCCTCTCATTTCAAAATAAGAAAACGTTGTGTGGACATTCAGTTTTTTATTTCGAAACAACCAGTGTTGTTTCGAAATAAAAGACTCACGTGGACATACCCTGAGGGTTTAGTTTGAACTAACAAGCACATTTTACTAGTTTCAACTAAGCGTTCATTAGTTCGAATTAAGGAAGTCCTTATTTCAAACTAAAGAAAGCCTAGTGTAGACAGGGACTAAGTTAGTTCAAATTAAGCCTCTCTAATTCAAATTAACTTTCAAGTGTAGACATACCCGTAGACTTTCAGGTAAAAGCGACCATTATGATCATTTAGTCTGACCTTCTGCACAGCCCACAGAACCTTGCCCACTCACTCTTGTAATAGACCCATAATCTCCCACTAAATTTCTGATGTCCTCAAATCATGATTTAAAGACTTCAAATTACAGAGACTCGACCATTCACATCAGTTTAAACTTGCGAGTGACCTTTGCTCAATGCTGAAAATGTAGGTGAAAATTTTGCAGACTCTGTACCAATATGACCCGGGGGAAAACTTTCCCAACCTTAGGCATGGTGATCAGTTGAAACCTAAACATTTCAACAAGACCCACCATACAGGTACTAGGAAATAATTCTCTTTCATAACTCAGAGCCTTCCTTATCTAGTGTCTCATCACTGGCCACTAAGGATATTTACTACTAGCAGTGACGGATTGACAACATGACATTGTAGGCAGTCTCATAATAACATTTCCTCTGTAAATGTATCAAGGTCAATCTTGAAGCCATTTAGGATTGTTGTTCCACTGCTCCACCTGGAAAGCTGTTCCAGAACTCCATTCCTCTGATGGTTAGAAATGGTCATCTAATTTTAAGACTAATTTTGTTGATGGTCAGTTTATATTAATTTTTTTTTCTGCCAACATTAGCACTTATCTTCATCTCCTCTCGCTCCTTGGTATTTATTTATTTGCTATATTTATAGAGACCAATGTTATCTCCCCTCAGCATATTTTTGGTTAGGCTTTGAGTCTCTTCTTATGAGGTGGGTTTTCCATTCTTCTAATCATTCTAATAATCCTTCTCTGTACCTGTTACAGTTTGAATTCATATTTCTTGTACATGAGACCAGAACTGCACAGCATTCCAGATGAGGTCATACAAGTCTTGTATAAAGGTATTAACATTTCCATATCTCTACTGAAAATATCTTGCCTGATGCATCCCAAGACTACACTAATTCTTTTCATGGTTACTTCACATTGGCAGCTCATAGTCATCCTGTAATCTTCCTACTCTGTCACTTCCAAATTATTAGTCCCCAGTTTATAGGAAAACTCTTGTTGTTAGTCCGTAACTGCAGGACCTTGCACTTTGCACTGTTAAATTTCATCCCATTTCTATTATTCCAGTTTTCAAGGTCACCCAGATTTTCTTTTATGACATTCCAATTTTCATCTGTATTAGTAATACATCCCAACTTTCTGTCATCCATAAATGCTATTAATATATTCCTATTTTTTTGTGCCAAGGTCATTAAGAAATGTTTTTAAGAGGTTTGGTCCCAAGATAGGGTTACCAGGTACCAAAGTATGCAAAGGAAGACAGGGAAGTATGAAAAGGAGGACATTGGAGGACACATAGAGAAAAATGTAGTATTAATTTAATATTCTTCTGTTTTAGGGGGACCTGGAATGCTTCCCCCTAAAAATAGGGTTTTCAGCATACTTTAACCCCTGTAAGTAAAAAGCCAGCCAAAATCATGTATTTTTAAAATGCCTGCCAGATGGAGGACGTGAAGGTAAAAAGGAAGACATGTCCTCCTTGTGCCTGACATCTGGTAACCCTGTCCCAGGACCAGTCCCTGAGGAATTTCACAATTAACCTGCATCCAGGTTGATAGTTCACTTATAGCATGACCCATTGCAGTTTCTTTATCCAGTTCCTTTCCCACCTTCCATTTCTCATATTTATTCCCATCTTTTTCAGATTAACTAATAATTTCCCATGTGGAAAACTACCAAATGCATTGTTGAAATCCAGATAGTTTAGATATACTGCATTCCCTTTGTCTAAAACAATCAATCCAGAGGTGGCTGCTTTTCAGTGGTGGTGGAATGATTTCTTTATGTGTATGACTATACCAGAATTCTCATTTGTGTTAAGAATGGGTATGCCTCTCATAAAGCATTTAGCACAGTATAAACCATTTGTAGTCTTTCAATGTGCAGAAGTGTGCAGCTGGTTCGTACTTTAATTCCCAGGTAAATGCAGCTGCAAGTTAATGAATTAACATTGGAGGCAGGTAGGCCAAGGGCTCGTGCATTAGTGCTAATGAATTTCATGTGAAATTTTCAAGGAATTCACTTCCAGCTTCTAGGACTAGAGTGAAACCAGATGCTATGTGCACTAATTCGCTTCTAGCCCTTGCTACATGTGGCAATGCTGAGGCTTTACACATGATAAAGGAATAGATAGAAAGAAAAGGAATAATGACTTGATGTTTATAATGAAGTGTTATCTGTGTTTATTAAAAAATACTTCTGTGTATATGCACAGGCCTTTTACCCAGTCTTTCTATTCTCAAATTATACACAAACCCAGCCAAGCCATGGGGAAACAGGGATTTTGTAATATCAGACAAATAAGTTAGACAAACAGTTAGTTCAGGGAACTAACTGTGTTAGCAAAAGCTCAGCATAGATATAATAATGATTCTGATGATGAGATTAAGACTAATGACATTTGGGGTTCAGATCAATTAATTAAAGTTCCAGAGGAGACTGTGCCTGCAAGTATCTCCTGGGACTGACTGTTATGCATCATTGTGTGGTACATGCAAGGTAAATGCCATCCAAGACTCCACTCACTGAAAACTGATAACCAGTTGTAGATAAGGTACCATTATACAGCCTTTTGAAATCCCCGTACAGAACAAACAAATGCTGAGGAGGCACAATGAAGTCAAATCAGTATGTTTTCTACCTGGGTTATTTCAGTAAGTCTAAATGGAGTTTAGGTACAACAAAAACATATTTATTTAGGTTTAAAATAATGAAGACACCAAATCCTGGTTCCAGGCATGTTGTTGTGAAATCATGGAGTACATACAATTTAATTAAACCTCAGCAGCATTGAATACAGTGCTATAGGAACTTGGCTATCACACCAGCTAGTTATCTACCCCTTCACAATCTGGTAAACATACCCTTAGCCCTCTGTTGAAACCCTCTCAAACAGCTGTCATTTTCTGCATGCCTGGAAGGTCACCAAATTCTGTCTATTTTGGAACAACAGAGTGAGGAGTGTATTGGATACTGTAAGTTCTCAGTTTAAATGCCCAGAAGTTTCACCTGATCCTGCTTTTGAGCTAGGAGGTGTTTCAGTTTCAAAGACTGAAGCTGAACACAGGTTGAGTTGAACAAGAAGAATTGTATTAAACCTCATAGACTCCTCTGTCTTCCGTTGATCATGATATTGGGGACTCTTTGTGTTTTTGAGGCCTAGCAGCAGTCAGTCTGTAGCCATACAACCTAAAATTAGATGGGGGTAGGGAGTGAGTTTTACCTCTCTTTTTTAGAGCACAGTCTACTTTGTCTTTCTCTCTGTTTAGTGCCTGTATGTTATCATTCTGACTTTAAAAATAGTGTTATTCTTGCTAGAAGGCTGTGATATATTTATAATTTTTATCTAAATTCTCTGTGTGTATGGTTCAAACACAAGGAACACAAATTCTGGAGTCCTGGTGCTGTCACAGGGAACACATGCTGCCAGCCATCCCCTCTGTATTATAGTCAGGATATCCATCTTGAGTGCTTCTGCTGACTTCTGCTATGGTAGTATGGTATGGGAAGAGAGGTAATCCTTCATGTAAACTGGTCTCAGATTATTCAGGGCTTTCTGTATACCAATGCCAGAAAATTAATCCAGAGACCAACGGTCAGCCAACACTGATCCCATAGCAGTGAGGTCATGTGCTCAGAGAGAGCTGCTGTGCTCAGTAGGTGAATCGCCTTCAGTGTCTCAATGGTTTTAAGTGCAACACTGCACTTCAGTAGTCTAATACTGAGGTGGCAGAAGCATGGATAATGGTGATAAGGTCCATGTTCAAAAAACAGAAATAGTAAACCTAGTCAGACATAAATGATGAACAGCTGACTAAGTTACTGTTAGAATCATAATATCAACAGCTCTAAAATCACCCCCAAGTTGTGGCAGATACATTTCCTCAGCCAAAGGAGCTTATATTATTTCTATCATTGCCTCTGGTTGCTTCCAACAACCTTTATCACCTCAGTTTTATCTAGGCTGAACCTCAACCATTTTGCTCTAATTCATGACCCAGCCACCACTAGACAATGGATGTGATGATGAACTGCAGCATCTAAAACTGATGAGATAGAGATATACAGCTGGGTATCATCAGCATACTGAAAACAACTCATGCCATGTCTGCATGTGCTCTCTTACTGAGTCCATACCAATGCTGAGCAGGAGTGGTGAGAGAATGACACTCTTTACAGCTCTTTGGGAGAAGGAGCAATTACCTGCAACTACCTGCTGAGATCTCAGAAAAGAATAACACTAGCTTAAAGCAGCTGACAAGCTGTCTGTGGTGTCTGAAATAAGCAAAATTTTGAGAACGTTCTTATTTTGACATAATGGATCAACATACAATGCTTTCAATTATGTGGGTTCAGTTCTGAACTTAAACTGAAGCCCTCAGTAAGGAGTGGTGCAACAGCCCACTAGGTGAGCTGAAATTTCTGCCTAATGCTTAGAACCTCAGACTGCCACAGTGAGGCCCAGGACTGAAATCCTAGCCTCACTGAAGTCAGTGATATCTTCATTAGCTTCAGTGGCCCCAGGATTTTACTTCAGGAATTCAAAGGGAGAATTGCTGCCTTGTTACTCAGGGAGGAAAAATGTGTAGTATCCACTTTGTCTGCTACATCTGCTTGTGTTTGTGGACATGGGATAAGGGCATTTGAACATGGTGTTATCTAGGTTGTAATACTACACCCTTCACCGTCCCAGATGAAGAGGTCAAAAGTTACTTAAAGAATCCCCAAAGTAATATATTATTCACTACCTTCTTCCATAAAAAGAGTAATCTGCATGATTGGGAGTACTTGCCTACATGTCAAAACTATAGTAGAACCCCATTTTTTGACTGTCCATTATGTGGATCTTCATATTAACCAAACCAGGGTGGACAGCCTGAACCCCAGGTTTGGTGGAGCTCAAGCCATCACCTGTGGTTGGACACGGACTTTAGCTGAAACCCAAACCTGCTGTGCAAGGCACAAAACTCACCATCTGGGGCAGAAGCTCTTTCTCATTTTGCAGATTACCCAGATTTTTGATTTTCCACTTGTTGTTCTGGTCTCAGTTAGAGTGCATAAATGGAGTAACACTATACAGTCTATTACACCAAAACAAGGACAACACAATAAATAAAACTGAAAAATTATCACTAATGAATGCATGTGTAGTTGTTAGTGTACAGGTCCTGTGACAGTGCTCTCATTTCTGGTACAGAATCTAGAACCTGCATAATCCTTCTATATTTTTAACACATAGGGAAGTATTCCCTGCTGTTGAGTAAAGAAATGACTGGACAATTGGCGGGCTGTGACCAATGTGTTTTATACCCAGGAATAGTTGTCTTACTGTTATCTTGTGTTCCTTCTTTCTGTTGCATCTGTTTGTGCTTCATTATATACTTAGACTGTAAGTTCTTTGGGGGCATGGCCTGTCTTTTATGTAACTACAGTGCCAGAGCCTCTAAGTGCTAATATAACTCTAAGTGCCAGTATAATACTAAGTCATGACATTCCCCCCCGCAAGCTCGACTGGTTTATAGCTTTGTCAACCCAATTCTTCACTCCTGGGCCCTGACTTACTGTGTTTTGGTATTTGAACCAGCCACTTCTGGGTCAGTCTTTGCCCAGTATCCTGTATGTAATCAGCCCCTCACCTAGAGAAGGAACTCTTCTGGCTACTGTTTCTGGAATAGACCCCTGATCAAACACCTGAAATGCCAGATGTAACCCAAGTAGAGTTCAGTGCTATACATTGCACCTGGTATGTTAATATACATTTGTCCATCAATTTATCAAAGAAATTGATATGCACCAACTCTGTCACTAAGTGAGGCCTCTGCACACAACCAATATGCATGCACTGTTTTAGATAAAACAAATAAATAAGTTTATTGACTACAGCAAGATTTTAAGTGAATCTAAATGGCTATGTCTACACTTACACTTTAGTTCAAATTAGTGAGGATTAATTTGAACTGAATTAGTGTATGGCCAAATGTGCCAAAATCAGGGCAAGCTGCAAAAAACAGGGGTCAAACCCATAAACCACTGACAGATGGTACTTAAACCAGTCTCCTAGTCAGCAACAAAACATGCTTCTGATTTCCAACTCTGGTCATCACCAACCTTAACAAAATAGAAGCAGCCCCTTTTATTGCACATCAGTTCCTATGGTCCCCCATAGCCACTGGGTCTCTTAAAGAAATAGGTTCTCCTGACCCCAAAGGGCCAGCCACATCACCCAGAACAATATAGGCTTAGATCCTCCTCAAAATACCATGCTGTCAGCCAATCCTTTAGTAACTACAACTACAGGGTTAACATAAAAGGAAAACAAACGAAATATGAGACATGTTAAAGGGTCAAAATGAATCACATACATACAAATTATTTAGAGTCCATAAAAAGCAAATTCTTGAAGATCCTGTAGTTTCCAGGTTAGTCCCATTCCTCTGATATGCACCCGGCAGCAGCAGCTGGGTGGGTCTCAGGCTTTCGTTCAGTCTCAGGAGAATAGTTCCAGAGGAGGGTATTGGTTGAAGACAGACTAAAGACAAAATGAAGGTGGGTCCCCTGCCTTTTATCTAAGAGTCCTTGCCAGATCAAAATGGAGTTGAGTCATGTGGTCAGCTTGGGTGACTGGTTGAACAAGTTTCCCCCTAGGACCACTTCAACTGGGAGTTCCCTTGATGGGCCATCAGGAGGACATTGTTTTTGCAGACACCCAGTCTGAGAATGCCTTAAAATCAAATCACTTGGAACACACATGGCGTAATACCTACATATAAACCATATAATCATTCTTAGCAGATTACAGCCTTTCTATTGATACCAAACATGGTATATCACATATGGATTACTGCACAGATGAAATATTAATATGAAAGATAACCATAAACAGTCTCCTACACCCAGACAGCATCACAGGCCAGATTGGCTTTCATTACTTCTAACTAAGGAATTCCTTAGTTAGACATAATGAACCCTTACTTTGAAGTTATAAAACCTCCCTTACCTTCAAAGTATCAGTTAATTCAAACTTATTAGTTTGAATTAAACTAATGGAGCCACGTTAATTCGAACTAACTGTTAGTTTGAATTAACGCAGTTTGATCTTCTTTGTCCCAGGGCACCTTCCTCTTTCTATGTATTGGGTGGGAGCATGACCCTTCTTGGGGGCCATGTTGCCACACTTCTCATGGTGCCCCCCTCCTAAATCAAACTAGCAAGTCCTGTCCATGGATATGCTAGTTCAATTTGGGGACACATTAGTTCAAATTAACATAGTTTGAATTAACCATTATTAGTTCAAATTAATTAATTCAAACTAAGTCACTTCAAATTAACTTCTTAAGTGTAGACATAGTCAATTAGATTAATACATATCAGAAGATCATTAATAAGTTGGAGTCATTCACAATTAACTAAAAGATAACTCATATAACTAAACTAAGCTTAAAATTCCAGTTTCTTTTATGCTATGGAATTAGCTTACCACACAGACTGGTTGTGATGAGTCTGCTAAAGTGGTCACAAGTCCTTAGGTCAGTTCATTGTTCCAGTCCACAGGTCCTGTGGCTGGTCCAGTGCATGCCTACTCTGGATGTAAAAACACAGTGTTTTGTTTGCCTGAATCTATTCAAACCACATGAGATGCACATTTGGAGGTGTGATATGGCAGTTTCATATCTGTACATATGGATGACATTGCAGGAGGCATGCTACCATAACTATAATCTTCAGTATGTCATGAGCAGTCAAAAATACTGTATATGATATAATTTTCATGAAACAATATAGTTAGATTGTAAGGGTGAACATGAAAGATACACAAATCACGCCATAAGAGTATACACGGGATACAACATGTCACATAAGTATTCTTTTATCACATGATGATTGAGAAGTTAATGCCCCTTGGAAGACACTTAGGTATTATTACCTTAACAACAGGGATGCTGCAGTATCGTAACCTCCCAACTTCTATTTAATGTTTGACCTTTCTAATGCCTCACAAACTGACATGAGAAGTCAAATTCCTTTGAAATCTGATATGCCTCAGGATGATGGCATTAGTGACCCAAATATGGGGTCATTTGAATCAAGGGTTCCAGAAATATAAGCCCTGAAAATATAGGCATTTTTCAAAATTTCAAAGGTTTTGTGTGTGTGTGAGTGTGTGTGTGTGTGTGCAGAGCTAGAGATCAAACTATCACTGTGGTACAGACTGAAATGGTTTCACTTAGTTTTATCCAAGGTAATACATGGCACTCACCATCCACTGGAGGACCCAAATTTTGAACACTTTTAAAGAAAATGTTTACTTCTTTGTGTGTGTAGAAGAGCAATCTGGAAGGAATGTAGTGTGGATGTGCCAATAAAGAAAGAAAATCTGTGAGAGCATTTTGAAGGAGCCACTTATGCTTGAGTGTTTGTATGAGGGAATGTGCCAACACCACTGGACTCTGTGAAAGCCAGACCAGTGACTTTTGTAACCTGATCCTGTGTACACCTGTACAAGAAATGTAATAACTCATGGCTTGCTGAAGTTGACTCTGTTGTAACAGAGTTCCAAAGGGGCAGCCATGTTAGTCTAGTTCAGTAAAACAAAGGAGTCCTGTGGCACTAAAAGGCTAACCAATTATATTTATTTCATGAGCTTTCATGGGAGAAAAATCCCACTTCATCAGATGCTTTGAGGGTGGGAGAATTTACATAATGGGAGGAAATAAATGCAAGGAAGTATAAGTCATAGGAACAAATCACACTGTAACAGCAAATCAAAGCAGTTGTTAAGATTCAAACACTGGGGAAAAGCATATAGAGGAAGATGAGGTCAAATCACCTGTTGTAATGAGGGGAAAATCCAGTGTCCCTATTAAGCCCTGAAGCATCACATTCAGATTTGCAAATAAATTCAATCTCAGCAGCTTCTCTTTGAATCCTGGATTTGGTATTCATCCATCTGAGCACAGCAATTAGTAAATTGTCAAAGGAGTGATTAGGAAGACTGAAATGCAGACCCACTGGTTTTAAAATGCTGTGATTTCTGATGTCAGTTTTCTTGTAACATGTTTTTTTTATTTTATGGGTAATTTTACCATAGACACAGCAGAACAGTCAGCAGGTAGTCTAACAAAATGTTTTGTTGTATATGGGGAGAAGAAGCTGGAGACAGAGGATGGGGCATGCGTGTGTGTTTTTTGAAGAGTCATTGCAGGGTAACAAGGAAATGGGTTCTTGCTGTGGAAGCAGTGGGAAATGAAGATGAGTAGTAGGTAACTGTTAGTTTGGTTCTTTAAGGAAATTTTTATTTTAACAACCTTGGGAGTGGGAGAGGTGGATAGTGTGGTGTGATGGCAAGTGGTTCCGCCTTGATCCCAACTCACATTAATGTGGTATTTACAAACACAGTGTGTGAAGGTTTGGAACCGATAATATAGATTCCTTTTCCACTGGGGGGAAAAAACTTATATGGCTAGGGCTACTAGTGTTTGGATTCTGCTAATTCATGGAACAGGAGGCTGCAGAAGTTTGTGTGACAACACAGAGTACACCATGACATGGGGGCTGATTTGGGTTGGGGAGGTGGCCAGCACTGTCCTCATGTTGTGCAAACTTTTCAGAATCTAACCAGTGACTTCAGAAGCTGTGATCTATGGTAATTTGTGGTGACTCACTTACGCAAAAATGATCTGGGATCTGTTCCTGTGGATGCTTCATGCAATGTATGAGAGCAGATTAGACTACCTCAGCGATTTGTGTCCAAGAGGGGTGATTAGTTTTCTTTGGTTTGTCTGAGTGTCTGATAATTGCTACAGTGGCAATATTAAAGCTATTCACAAGTGCCAGAAGAACGTTTAATAAGGAAATTAGATGGTTCATGGCTGACCAGGAAACGTGTATTTTATGGCAAGCTTTGACATCTTGCTATTTTTCAGAGATGGGGTCCTTCTGTTGGACAGGGGCAGGGGTTAAAGTACTCTAGAATGTGGTGGAACGCTGTTCCGGGGCCCACTATTTTTAGGGGCTCAGTGTTCTGGGCCCCCTAAAAATAGAAAATGGAGCCAGAATGCTGCGTGCTGGGGCCCAACATTTAAAATAGTGGGCCCCGGACTTCAGTGTTCCGGTTCCATTTTCCATTTTTAGGGGCCTGAACGCTGAGCCCCTAAAAATAGCAGTCTCTAGAATGCCATTCTGCTATGTTCCAGCGGGGGGGGGGGGCGAGTCGGGGGGCGTGCGCTGTTCCCTGTGCATGCACAGGCTGCGCTTGGAGGCAGAAGCCTCCAAGTGCAGCCTGCAGGAGGGATTGTCTCCCAGCCTAGTGCGTGGCTGCCAGTAAGTGCTGGGGCAGCCTGGCTCACATTGAGGGTGGATTTGGGGGGCTGGGGCTGGGGGAATACCAGGGACAAGGGAGTGGATATTCAGGGCTGGGGGTGGATTTTGGGGGTGCCTATTGGGAGCTGGGGAATACTGGGGATAGGGGAATAGAAAGTGGGGGATGGGGCTCGGTATTGGGGGCAGGGGTGGATTTTTGAGGTGGGTTTGCTGAGGGGAGGCCAGACATTTAGGAGGGTTCCTGGGTCTCCAAAATTATACTTTAACCCCTAGGGAGGGGTATGATGATCTCTCCTTCAAACACAAAACTGTCAGTGTTTTGAAACAGAAACCCTCTCTGTGATTGATTTCTCCTGCTAGTCATTGTGAGATACAGTCCAGGTTTGCTTGTGAGTTAGGTTACAAAAAGGGGCAGGAAGTTAACAGCAATAGAGAATGAAGACTTCGCTTAGATACATTCCCTGATTGTGGTGGATGAGGGGCAGGGCTGGGTAAAGTAGTGGGAATGGAGCCAGGCTGGAGGCAGGGAACACAGTGACTGGCAAACTCACTGGCAGGGAGTGGCAAGGGGGGCAGTTGTCCAGAGGCTTGGTGATTTAAAAGTGCCTTGGTGGATGGGAAGATAGATATGCATCCTCTTCTTCTCCACACACGCTCTTTCCCTAAAGTTCACAACATTGTTGCTTTTCACCCCTTCCCAGAACCAAGCTTGTTTATTTTGTAGCATGCAGGTGAGGAAGTAGCATCTGCTACTCACTTTCCTGTGTTCATCAGTAATCTCCCTGGGGAGTCCATGGGACTTGGGAAGCTGAGTAGCAGATACCTCCTCTTCAGTTGCTTGGGAACCTGCATGACACATAATAAATAAGTAAAAACATCTGGTGGAAGCCCAGGCACCCCTTTTTAGGGGCCCGTTGATTATTCCACCTGGGGTCCAGAATTGCTGTGTGTTGACCTGATGAATGATCAGGGATGTCTGCAAAGGTGTGCCAAGCATGGCTGGTGGGAAGGGAGCTGGCTGGCGGAGTATGAAATTATGGGACATGATATGTATAATTGCCTAAATTAGTAGTTCTCAACAACCAGTCCATATCTCCTTCCTGTAATATGGAAAGCCAGTCCCTAGTATCAAAGAAGTTGAGAAACAGTGACCTAAATTATTCCTAACTTACAAGCAATAGCTTATTTTTCCTGTTAAAGAAACTCTATGAAATTAAATGACAAAAAATGGCATTAAGGCAGTTAAGGTTGCACGCAGGTATGTCATCCTGTTGCAGAATGCTGAGCTGAGTAAAACTTAAAACTCCTGAAAGCAGGGAAATGAACAGCTAAATGCCCTCTTCCAGTAATGCCCCCAATGTGTCCATTAACACATTCACCTTAATTCTGCCAGTCCTACAGTTGTTGAAATGTACAAACCCTTTACCTTCTTTTACAACCTATTTATCCTCACCCACAAGATTTCATCTCACTCTTAAAAAACACAATCAGGATGTGGGGGTGAAAGGTTCACCATTCAATCTTCTCAAAAACTTCTTTAAACAATGCCTCAATGTGCATAGACTCATACTGGTCTTTGACACAATAATATTCAAGTGGATCCATATCGAGCCAACTCTACAAAAAGAATACCACACATGTATAATGTAAAAACCATTTCCCAGCCTTTTAGAACTCCTTACACTTACTCACAGAACCCCACCTGAGCCTACACTGCCACTTTAACTGTCATTAAAGCATTACAACTCTTGTATCCCTGTTCCCTGCTGACAATACCCTTTGAATACAATCTCTGTTCCCTCCCACATATATTAGGAACTCTATTCTTCATCAAAATGATGCATACTATATCCTAGATATACATGCAGCAATTTCCTTTGGTCATACACATTGGAAATTGTGGGGAAAAAAGTGGATTTTCTCAGCTTATCTCATTTACCAAGGGAGCCCAACTTCTGACTCCACCTTTTAGTGTAGGTATATCTATCACACTGAGTACATCTGCAGTATTTTCCATGGACAACTACCTGCTCCAGGGTAAAAGAGAGAAGGTGGCATTGGCAATCTGCCACCTCTCCCTCTTTTTTATTCTTCAATAGTATTGGCTGGACTCATGGAGGTGACAGTAAATGGTGGTGAACAACTTGTCGATTTCAGCAACTATGAAGTTAGCAGAGTAAACGTATGTGTGTTAATGAGGCTTTTTGGGGTATGCTGAAGGAGCACAGAGCTATGGCTGCAAGGTCAGCTCCAACTGTGTATTTCCCAGTTTCCAAAAGTTTGAGTATTGCTCAACTCAGTCTTCTGCAAGAGGACAACGGACCAGCAAGTAACATTAACTCTGTATTAACACTGGGTTTTTTTTGCCATTGAATGTCTTGTATAGTTTTGAGCAGACAGAGATGCTCCCCCTCCTAATGCAACCCTAACTACCACTTTTCCAAAGTATGCCACCAGCTGACTTTGAAACAATTTCAGAAAAAGTTTTCTGAAACAGTGAAGTAACTTGAATTATCACATGTCCCATTCCAATACGATATTTCATTTTGTTTTGTTGATGGGACACAGTTTGGAGATGGGAACATCTCATGAAGGCCTGTCAACATTTGGAACACGAGCATTAGCACCTGTTTGCATCTTTTGTAAACATGTTGGCTATAATTATAATACCATATGGTACTAGTGCTTCACATAATATCATTAATATACAGTTCTAGTGCCAGTCTGATCACACCATTCAAGTGTAACACTTAGCAACATTTCACTAAACATTGACAGTCTGCGTATTGCCTTTAGGACATTTAAAACAGAAAAAGAAATACAATGAAATACAAGAGCTTTTGATAAAATTACCTTTTTACTACAATTTTGTTTTTCACATAACCATGGTTTGAGCCTGTACACTGCTCTGATTTGCTGTTACTTTATGATCTGATCCTATGTTTTACACCCCCTTGCATTTAGTTTCATTCCTTTCTGTAAGTTCACCCATCTTTGAAGCATCTGAGGAAGTGGGATCTTCTCCCACGAAAGCTCATGCAAAAAATAAATCTGTTAGTCTTAAAGTGCCACACAACTGCTTGTTTTTTTACTGGACTAGACTAACACGGCTATCCCTTTTGAAATGTACATAACTAGAACCAAGAACAGCAGTTTTCTACTAATGAATTTTGCCATCCTGCCTTTAGAGTCAAAGAAGACATAAGCACAAACAGCCAATGATTTGAGGTCATCAAATCACTTCTGCCTGGTATCAGTCAGGTTTCCAGCCACTTGTGACTATTCGATCACTAAGAGTACTAGTGTTATTGGACTTATCTTTACCACTATCTCCCTCCCCACCGTTTGTGTGTTTATACACTTGTGGCACCTTGTCAAAATCCTAGAATGTGAACACTCTAGGACGGGGATTATCTTGGTTTAACTCACATTTAGCTTAATGGGGCCCTGATTGTGACTGGGGGTCTCTGCACTACTGAACATTGTAAATAAGTTTTTCTGAGCATAGCGGATAATATGAAAAAGACATGAAGCTGAGAGTGATGAGGCCTGAGCTACACTGCCACTGGTGATTGATGGGAGTATGTAGCTTGCATATCTCCCATTGATGTACTTATGTTGCCATACAGCAGCGTATCCACTGCATTTCATTCATGGGAGACACTGTCTAATCAATGCAACCTTACTCCTTTTGGGGGGGCGGGGTGAATTAATGGTGTCAGCCAGAAAGCACTTCTGAGATGGATTCCTGTAGCCCCAACAGTACAGACATAGAGATAGACATGAATTAAAGAGACCAACTAAGATAGATAAAGGCTGTAGGGAGAAGCATGTGGGAAAGGAAGATTCAACTCAATTCTGATAGTGGTCTGGTAGACCAAGAAAGGTCAGGTGTTCCTTTTGTGACTGCATGATTCATTTGGAATTCAACTGTCATGGAAAACCATTGATTGTTGCTAGGCATGTATGGGAATTTACAGATCAAAGTGATACGGTGGTGATTGAGTCAGATGTGTAGTAGAGGCTCTTTGGATATTATTTTTAGCCAAAACTTTAGCCATATTTCTTATTCTATGCTGGAAATAGCACTCCCCAAAGTACTACTTCATGAAATGATTTTGTGATTTCAGTAGAACTAATTGGATGGTGCTGTGCAACAGCTGTTAAGTGTATCTGCAAAGATGCACATAATATAGGGTTGTGTCAAGGCCCGGGAAGGTAGTACTATTTCACTCCCTGCATAAATCCTGATTACTGTGAATATCCTGAATGAGAATGCTGACATGAAAATAATATCCCCCCATCTTTTATCCTAACATGAAACTCAAATTTTCAGTGAAAGCTTTTTATCTGACTGTCATCTTTTTCTTATTCACAGCAGTGATCCTTGAAGAACTCTGTCTCAGTAGTGAAATGCTACTGCATAGAATGAGGGTTATCAAAAAGCAATGTTTGTTTGTTTGTTCAAATCCCTATCAACAGAATGTCAGCACTTTGAGAATGAAACATTTTCACTCTGAATTCTATGACTGAACAAACAGTTTATATTAGATTTGGAAATGATGAATAATATCTTCTGTAATAAGTATTCATCTGCACACTTCTCCTCCCCACCACCACAATTCCATAATGATAGAGAACTCCAGCTAAATCAGAAACTAAAATCGTCCAATGACCTCTTACAACCAAGTCTCATTGTTTAAGAAGATATTGTCAATTTCCAAAGGGATAGCCGTGTTAATCTAGTCCAGCAAAAAAAAAAAAAAAAATCCCACCAAGGAGTCATGTGTCACTTAAAGACTAACAGATTTATTTTTTGCATGAGCTTTTGTGGGAGAAAATCCCACTTCGTCAGATGCTCTGTAAGTTCACCCATCTTCGAAGCATCTGACGAAGTGAGATTTTCTCCCACAAAACCTCATGCAAAAGATAAATCTGTTAATTTTTAAGTGCCACACGACTCCTTGGTTTTTTTTAAAGAAGATATCTCCTATATAGTTATGTCCTGTTTATTTTTGCTGCAGAGGAAGATATCTTTACCCTATTAAAATGAGCATTATTTACACAATTGGTCATCCTCTATACCATGTTAAGATTACATGTTAAGAGTCACAAGAGCATGAAATGTTGTTGCTGAAAGGAATAATCTCATTTTAGCTGTTGCTCAGCAGATAAAATGCCTCACCATCTGTTTGCTTTCTTTGTAAGCTATCTCAACAGAAACCCTTGCAGGGGGTGTAGATGTTTAGAATGTTTTCAGCTGACAGAAGTTGCTTGTAGACACAAACTACTGGAACTGGCCTTGCCATCTTGATCAAAAAAAGTTTATATGAAGACCATGATGAAAGAGTCACTATTCTAACATACATCTTAGGTCAAGGACAGCAATTTTTTCACATTACTGAAAACTCAGGGACACCCTCTAAGACTAAAACATACTGCCATTTTTGTTCTTCTGTCTAATTTCAATATTAGTGGATCTTCTTGTTTACTTGCTTGCTTACTTAATTGACTTCTTCTGGTCCTCATGTGAGCTACTCTACTGGAGCTGCCCAGACAGAGGAAGACCTTTTTCTTTCTTTCTTTCTTTCTTTCTTTCTTTCTTTCTTTCTTTCTTTCTTT
>ML682067.1:5807252-5875844 GCA_007922195.1 Podocnemis expansa
TTTCTTTCTTTCTTTCTTTCTTTCTTTCTTTCTTTCTTTCTTTCTTTGGTATATTGGGAAGATCTTTCTAAAAGTCATTTAAACTGTAATTTCTACTCTGTAAGATGTTCTAAAGCTATCCCGAAAGAGCTTTGAAGCCAGTGGCCTGTTTGGAACTTGCACAACAAACTACATTGATGAAAGGAAAAAAAAAATCCAAAGGCTCCGGAAATCATTTATTGCAAGTGAAATTCTCATTCCAGTCTGAGAACTAAGTAAGAATCACTGCAGGTAACAAATGCTGTTTAAGAAATAGCTGCAACTGATTTCCTAAGCAAATAGCGAGAGTTTTCAGCAGCTGAAGATATCTTCATTTTTTAAGAATACTGCTAAATCTTTTCTCACAAAAGTGGATAATTTTCACTTATCACTCATTGAAGTGTATCACACTAGATGTGGTGACCAGTTTGTTCAGGGCTTTTTGTAATGGAAGAAAAAGAAAAGAGCTATTCAGGATAAAAACATTTGATACATTTCTTTTTTATTCTGAGTAGCCTATATTGAAGTATTATGCTACCAACGTCCATCTTTCCTGTTAAACCACATAGACTTTAAGGTCAGAAGGGACCATAAATTGCACTAAACAGATTGTCTCATGACAGTATTTTGTTTATGGCTTTCAACACTCTTTCCTATTTTCAATTTGTTATTTTTAATTTCCATATATAAAGAATAGCCCTGAAGACTGTAAAAGTTGACTAAGTAGAAACAGTATTAAAAAAATAAAAAAGAAGAAGAAGAAGGCCTTCGGGACTGGGACCATAGAATTTACTGCATTAATTGTTTGTTAGTATGCACAACTTTTGAAAAGGCAGTAGCACAGATTTCAAAATGTAAAGAGAAAGATAGCTCCCAGAATAAAGTGGAGTTGGATGAACTTGCTCAAATAAAGGCACAAAAGATTCATCTGTTTTGCGAGCTGAAATTAAAATTGTACTTGTCAGCGGAGGTGGCAGCCATGATGGCCACCCCGCCCCACACGTAGCCCCCTGTATTATGCTCCCTGATGGGCCTCCATCTCCGGGCCATCCAGCACAAGGGGAAAAAGTGTTAAGTATCAATCTCCCCTGATGGCTCTCAATCTCCTGTGTGAGTTTCTTCCTCCCTAGCTTTGTGTCAACAAGGAGGGGGGTGAGTTCCTATCCCCCCTGAACAGTTTCTCGGCACCCCGTCACCACGAAGGAGGGGTCATTGTCTGGGGTCCCAGTTTTATCATTGGTCCTGACCAGGATCCTACTCCTAATTGGCTATTTTTACTCTGGCTGGGCAAAATTCTATTAAACCCCTGTCTCAGCTAGCTTGTTGTTCTCCCACCCTCGGATGCTAAAGGGCACGTCGCGACCCGGTCGGACTGATCCCCCGACTGAGACAGGGAGTACCCGCCCCCAAGACCCTCTTTTTTTTTTGGGGTGTACACGGATTGCCGGCCGAACGATTAAGTACTGAGATGCTGCAGCTGGTCTGCCTCCTCGCTTTGGGTTCTACTGCGGTCCTGGGACAGGTATTATAAATCGATATAGGCCTCCTACCTTCTCTTAATCATTCTACTTGGTACCAGTTATATATAGTCTGTGACTGTAGCTTCTTCACCTCAGTTTTGCATAGTTTGTGTAGTTGTTATTATTTCCTCTGTATCCTGCATAATCCTTTTATGATATAGTTGTTTAAGGTCTAGCATAGTTTTGTGGTGTTAATTTGCCAGGTGTTTTGTTAGTCATTTGTATTTTGCATCCTTCTTACTGTATAATTGTTCATTACTCTGCTTCTGCTCTAAACTGCTGGCCCCAAACTTCCCCAGTGTACACGGGGGGAGTGTGGGGGTTTATTTTTCTCTCATCTGACTTTTTTTTTTTCATTCTGCCGCCCACCCTTCTTGGCTAGCAAGGAGGAATGGCTTCCAGCCATTGGTAAATATGCGTCTGGTGGGCTGGTCAGTGCCTATACCGATGTTGAGGCAGTAAAAGGCCAGAAAAGTCCTTGACTTATTATGGCCACCCTCTTGTAGGTCATTAATCCATACTGTTATTTAACTATAAGTACGTTTGTAGGTTGTAAGTGTTTTGCATAGACTCTCATACTTTATCCTGTTGTTTGGCTGGAGGTGTTTTACAGGTGCTTTATATAGACTCTTGCTCCACACTGTTATTTGGTTATAAGTGCTTTGCATAGGTTTTTAGCTTTATATTGTCATTTAGTTATAAGTGTTCATTTAGATTTTGCTTTATGCTATTAGTTGGTTATAAGTGTCCTATATAGATTTTTGCTTCATATTGTTAGTTGATTACAAGTGTTTTTGTATAGATCTCCCTGTTTTACACTGTTAAGGGGTTGAAGGTGTTTAAGGTGTCACTATAAAAGTAGCTTTTTTGTTTAATTGAACTGGTGTCTGTCTCATTGGTGGGTGTCGCTGGTCCATCCCAGTCACATCGCGAACCCGGGGTTCAACAGTACTGAACTTTACTGACATAAAAAAATTGGGTAACATGTTTAAAAAATGTGTTACTTTAATGTTGTCCCATCTCTCATCATGTGATTAAGGTACCACATAGGTCTCAGGAGCTCTGGGTTCAGTTAATGGTTATGCTGTTGACCTATTCTGTCATTAAGCAAGATGCTTAATCTTCCAACCCAGTTTCCTACTCTCACACATCTGGAACCCTCAAGAAAACATAGATCACTTATTTCACACAAGTAATTCATTAGTGTTTATGAAATGCTAAGATGCCAAGGGGGGCACAGAATTACCTAAAGAGATTAATTGGTTCCAGCTGGGACTAGAAGTAAAAATGTTGAAATACTGTGTGAAATTTTGTACAGGATTTTAAGTGCAATCACAGCAAATCCTCCAACACCTTTGAGGTTCTCTGACCAGTAAAATGATGCACCAAAACTGATAATGCTGAAACCTTAGGGCAGAGGTGAGCCATAAGCAGGAAAAAAATGATAGGTCTGTATTTGCAACCTATTTAAGTTATTTGTTTCACGAAATCATTCAGGAGACATTGACACTGTGGCAATTTCTAAGTATTGTAGTGCAACTCCATCCTGAATAGTAGACTCCTGACTTTTAGGATCTTCTTGGGCACCTTACTCGCCCAAATTCAGAAACCCCTTGAAAGACAAGTTAGGACCTGAGGATGGGAAAAATACAAGACTAAAGTTGCATGACTACATGAAGTATAATTCAGAAAGGTTTTATAAGACTACTTCCAAAAACTTTAAGTTCCACTAACCCCAGATTTTCACATTTTGTCATGTGTGAGCAACTGTTGAGAAGCAAGGAGAGGGGAGAATATGTTCAATGAACCATTTTCAATGCAAAAATCTGGTCTATTATGTAAGGTGACAAAAAACATTAGCTCCTTTTTATTGCCATGTATATACACCCTTTTTAAATGTAGGTCCCCCCCCCACCCTACTAAGCAACCTTCCTCTGATCTGGGGCTGATACCTGGAGGGGAAAGATAATTAGAACATATTAGTTCATCTTCTTTTGCTTTTAGGATTGTATAAGTTGCAGTCTTTGTTCAAGGAATCTTATAGGCTCATGAGGATCCTATTGATCATGAATAAATACCAGAGTGTTATGCCTAAAACACACTGTAATTTGAAACTATATATACAGAGACAGATCCGTAATCTTTACTTGAAACTTTTTTGTTTTCTCTTTCTGTGCAGTTCTGTAGTGCATGTGGTCCCAGTACATCTTCCAGATTTTTTTTTTAATGGTACACTGGCTTTCTAAGCAGCTTGAAGATTTTTCTGGAAAAACGTGGTGAAATCTTTTGTCTGTTGATTTGTTTCTGTTAAAATTATTGGTTTATGAAACCCCAAAATGACCAAAAGCAGGGAATTTTTGCTGGGGGAAGAGGGAGTTGTTCTTTTATACAACAACTTTTGTAGATAAATTATGAGATCTGCAATGAAAAAAAATTGACAATATTCTACCAGCACTAATCCGAACCACACTAAATTTGCTACCTTTAATGATAGTACTGTATTGCCTTCCTAGCAAGAGCATAATAAGCTACTTGCCAAGGAGTTTGTGCTTGTATTTTTTCAGTCCTCTGCTGTTCCTTCTTAATATCAGAATATGTTGATGTGGACAGAGTGGTGAAATAAAGACAGGCACATGCATGGAATGAAGTGTCAGGATGCAGCTTCTGTTAAGCTTTATCACTGGGGAGAGGCACTACCCAGTCATCATCTATGCTTTCCTATACCAAGCATTTAACTTAATCCAGTGGCAGGTTAAAAAGTTCTTATCATATACCCCATAACTTTTGCAGGATGTACTCAGGCTACCATCTGACTCCCCAGGAATCTAATGTGTGAGTCCCAGCATTATCCTTTCTGCAAAGTAAACAGAGGGTACAAAAGACTGAAGACTTCAATCTGTGAGGGCCACAACGTCAGACCTCAGGCTATGAGCCCAAGGCCACTCACCATGCTTTTGGAGAACAGTTTCAATAACTTCCTGTTACTTCATTTGATGCTTAACTTTCTGCTTTAGATTAGCTTTTCTGCCATTGTGCTTACCTCCTTTTTATTAATTAATTAATTTATTTATTTTAAAATCTCCGGTTCTTATTCACCACCTTTTTCCTTCCTTTTTCACTTTGGGACTTTAAAAGTGATCAAATCAAGCCATGTCACATGGGACTTAATAGTGGACTCTGCCTTTTCAGTTGAGGAGATGGTACATTTTCTAATGCCTGCACGCCCAAAGCAACACGTTTAGAAAGCTGTCTTTTCAGTTTTGTTTTTCACCCTTGAGAGTTTCTAAAAAGTCTCACTGCTTGAAAACTTCATTAACATGAGTTTTTAAACAAGCTACAGAGAAATGAATATATAAACAGAATTTAGCTCAAGAAGTTCCACAGAATGTTTTTCCCTCTCAGCTTGGCAGGAAAAGTTCATCAGTTCATTTATTTGTTTTTTTTTTTTCATAACATTAATTTTCTTTTACTAGTTTCCTGTTCCGTTGGAATTGAGCTCTCATTGAGCATTAGCTAATTTTTGTCTTTGTGTGCCATGTGGTCTTGACGGATGAACCATTTGTCAACCAGAATAAAAATAGTCATTTTTTTTGTTTGACAGATCATGGGCATGTGCTGACACACTGTGGGAGTTTTTGCTAGTCTTCAGTCTTTCATTAGCAGCTAATCTCAAAACCGTATCTCTTCTATTATTTCTCTGTGCTCAGTTGAGCCAATCTATTGTTTTTTCTTCTTTGATTTATGAGTTTCCTGTAATGTTTATTTGAAGTAAGCTTTTTCATTGTGAATTCTTTCCATCTAAAAGCTTTATGTTATTTAAAATAAAATAGTTTTATAATCTTACTTATTCCTTCACATTAAGAACACTGATCACTATATTCATCTTTAGTAAACCTACCTAGAAACACTGGAGATTACTAATAGAGCTAGTCAGATTATTTCCTGAATTTTTTAAAAATTGAATTTGAAATTCAAAAGTTTGATCTATTTTCTTAACTTGTCCCCCATTTTCAGTGAATTATAAAGTCACGAGAGCATTTTCAAATTTTAAAATTTTGTTGAAATTTTTTAAAAATGAATTTTTCTTTCCCTTCCTTTTCTGATTAGTGTTGAATGTGCTGAGCAGTGCAATGGCTACGTCCATAAGCGTTCAATTCTCTCTTCCCTCCACAATCTTAACAACTTAACCTTCTTGCAGTTCATCATCCCCTCAACCACCTGCTCACTTGCTCAACCAATATGCCACCTCATAAGTGCATGCCACAGATGGAGCCCCTGCTGGTTTGCCCTTACCCCAGGAGGTCAGGGACTGGGACCCAAAAGGACAGGGTCCAAAATCCAAGGGGAAAGGGAGAGTATGGTTGCCCTTACCAGCAAGGGGGCGGTCAAATAATGGGTAGTGTATGATTTGGGTTCTCTAGAGTCCTTAAGGGAGGTAGTTTTATTGGGGGTAGTGAAGGGTCCAAGGCTTCTTGAATGGGTTGATAGAGGGCGTCCCGGGAGGCAATGACAATTAAAATTAGGAAACACAAACACGTGGGGGGAAACAGACAAATAACAAATATAATGAGACGATGTGCCAATGAACTATCTTTTAGTTTATTGTAGGCAAAAGGAATTATGGATATAAAGGAAACAGTATAATGTAAACAGACAAATTAATCCTGAAATATAGAAACAGGGTTTGCAGCCCATTGACAGATTAACCAAATGATAGCTAATATGAAGCCAGAATAAAACAAGAAAATTAGCAAGTGAAGCTGCGTTAAGCTAATGCTAGCCAGATTTAATTCCCTATTTGACTGTGATGCCCAGGCTAAGGTCCCTATGTGGCTGTTACTTAGACTATACCTAGACTATATGCTTAGGTTTTATGTTACTCTTACCCAGTCGGGGAGAGAGCCGGTCCTGGTCCCCAAAAGCTGGGCCTCTTGGTCAGGTTCCCAGTGAGTTAGATAAGTCAACTCCAAAAACCACCCACAGTCAGGTTTTCAGAGCACCCCGAAGACCACCCAAGCACTGGCCGGGTTTTGAGGGGGAGAGGTAGCTTCAAAGACGACCCACAGCCAGGTTTTTGAAGCTCTCCGAGGATTCCCACATGACAGGTCCTCGAAGGGTGCGCGCCACACAGGCTGCAAAAGCTGGGGTCCCTTTTAATGGGCAGGTGTGTGTAAGTGCCATGTGTAAGTGCGAGACAAGAGGCTAGCGTCAGGTGTAAGTGTGAATGTAAGTGTGAGACAAGAGTCCGAATGGAAAAGACAAGACCTGCAATAGATGTTCTCTGGTCATAAACCACGCTTCCGCAGTAAGCGGCTCAGAGCTGCATTTTGCAAGTACTCAAACGGCCTACTTTCAGTTTCCATTTCCTGACGTGGTTCTCTCTCTCTGGATGTATGACTTTTAACTCACCGGCTTTAAGTTCACTTAACTGTTTAGTTACTCTGCCTCAGATTAATGAAAGGCCTTTTTAATAGCCATGGATAGCCAATTCAGGACAGGCAATAAGAAAAGACCTACTGTGGACCCCCTCTCAACTGCAGAACCTTATTGCATTTTGATAACTGCTCAGAATTAATACCTCTCTCCCAACTGGCCAAAACTTCTGCTACCTAAACAACCAACATATAGATTGAAATTCTCATCCTCCAATTACTTACACTAGCACTCTCCATGCCTCCAAAGTCTGGTCAGCCTAACTGCTCTTCTTCTAGTTGCAGAAACCCTTCTATTGCCTTACTCATAACAAGTGTCCAAATCCAATTAACTTCTCTAGGGCTACTCCCTTACATCACCCTCCACCCTTTCAGATAAGATCATGATTCCAAATTCCCTCCTACCTGCTCACCAATTTATTGTCCGTTAGCTCCTAGCATACAATCCTGAGTTCCTCGGCCTTGCCTGGTGACTAATGGTCCATCTTCAATCTCAAAAATGTTGAAGAATGTGAGCTAAGGATTAATTTGTATGTTCTAATAGTTTTGTGGGATTTTATACAGTACTTTCTGGTGAAATTTTCAGAATACTTTAAATGTCCTTTCTGACATTTTTTGCTTTATTTTTCTACAATGGTGTACATTTCAGTTTCTTGATCTTAAGAAATAAAAAAATCTTTAAAATTAGAAATAAAAGTCATTACCCAGAAGCACACTCACCTTTGCAGGTGGGCAAAAGTCACATCAATTATAATCAGTCACGCAGCACTTTATTATATTACACACACCATGAAATTCAATCTAAACAATACAATGGATATGATGTCCTAGAACATACTGTTTTGCGCTGTTGGTCATTAAAAACAACCTCTCACTGTCTTCTAAGGAATCTTTTATAGGACTTGGGCTGGAAGTTGCTGCCAATGTTCGCACTTCAAGCTCAGAAAAGGGACTCCTTGATTGAAAATAAGCAATCATAGAAATAATGGATTTCAAACTCTTTTTAAATCTTGGCTACAGAAATGGATTTCAATCAACTCTCCTTCTGTCATGTATATCTGTAATTAGTCTTATGCTAGAAATCATGGTTAAGTGATATGGCACAGAGCAGAAAATGTAAGGGAAGTTAAGGCATGCTTCCGCCCTTAACTGCTGTTATTGCTCTTAACTGCTGTTGGAGGCAGACGATCATCTGAAATAATTTCCTGAGGGAGCCTATAGATATGTGAGTGGTGGGTAGACCAGGCTCTGAGCCAGTCCACTCCTCTGGATGGTGGTTGGTTTTTATGGTGGTGGAATTTCATTTGTACAATGCAGCGGTTTTCAATTAGTGTGCCACTGGAGTGCTGTGAGAACTGTCCAAGTGCTCTGTGAAATTTTGTACAAAGATAATGAAAATCAATGTAAAACAAACATTGTTTCATCCGAAGTAATAGTCTATCCAACTAAAATTGCAATTCATACAACTTGCGAAAATTAGTCATCAAATTAAAAGCTAGGTATTGGTCTTTCAGTTCTAAAATGTGAAAACTCTTAACACAGGTGGCCAAAGAGCAAAATTGAGATGACGTATTTTTTTTCAGGTGGATATGAAACATTAATGTGCTCGATCCTTCTTTAGCTTGCTGAATGCAATATATTGCAAACCACTCTAGTAAGACTGTAACCATTGCAAATGTAAGTAAATATGACATTTATAAGCAATCAATTCAACTAAAAAGAAATGGGTGTGCCCTGGAATTGTTTGTCTTATTGAAGTGTGCTGGATTACTGAAAAGGTTGGGAATCACTGCCTTGATGTGATAGTTTTAGTTATAATGTGGGAGTATAGGTGAAGCTGTTGGTCAGCAAAAACACCTAAGAACAATCTTTCACCACTTTCCAAAGGGCTTGTGCTGAAAGCTGTAGGTTGGTGCTGCTGTTAGCACTTCAAACTCAAAGAAGGGACTCACTGATTGAAAACAAGCAATTATGCAAATAATGGATTTGCTTATTAAAACAAGAATCTACTCTCTTTCCACTGCACAGAAGATGTTGTTTCTTTCCCCTAGATATTAAAACGAGTTTGAAAATAAAGGTGCTGAGCTGAAAACTTCCTGTACTGGTTACAGTGCAGCAGTCTAACTCAAAAAGAAAAAAAATCTGCACAGTATAAGATGGATGAGTTGCTTTAAAAATGTAGGCTTAGCAGTTTGAGAATGGTTGGCTCCCATGAAAATGTAGAAATGGAGAATGCAGTTCTATTCTTCTGCTGTGCCAACAGTCTTTGGAATTAGCAGGACAAATGAGGATTGCTTATTTTTGCTAGGACCTTTCTGGCTAACAAATATGACTGAGGACTGTCCTGATGGTATGAGAATCACTGAGGCTGAGAAGCAAGCTTCTTGCTATTGCAAAAATCTGTCACCCACTTGTTAAATTTTCAAAAAAAGCACCTTTGCATTTTTGCCCTCAAGCTTGGGAAGGTATGCCTCACAAAACTACCTTATCTTTCTTTAAATCCCTCCTTAAAACTATTCTTTGCCAAGATGTCTGCAAAAACATTGGTTAGATTGCAAGCACCATGGGGCCATTGGGTCTTGGTCTATGACTAGGCCTCTAAGGTGTCATGGTAATACAAATAATTAGTATTTTATTATATAATTTATTTCACTTTGTGTTTATAGATCGAACTTCAGCATGTCATAAGAGTCCCACAACCACAGAGAAGCATTTGATGTGACCTCATACAAGACTGGCAAGGACACCAACACAAAGCTTGTTCATCAATTGTCTTTCTTCACTAAAACTAGTAGTGCCTGTTTAGTGCCTCTGCTGCAGCAGCAATAGGACCCCATTTTCATTTCTTTGCTATTTAGCAATGGTCTGTCTTTCAACGGACAGTAGTTTAATAGGTTCCACATCTAATAGAGAAGATCAGAGGAAGCTAGAATACAAACACTTTGTAGCTGAAGGTGGTTTTGTTATGTATTACCTTCCTCCACTTCTTGTCATTAGGCATGTTGACAAATTCAGCTGGAAATCCAATGTAACTGTTGTGGGTTGTTCAGCATTAAGAAGGTGGACTAGTTCACTATTGTGTTATGTTTAGTGTTTTCAGTAGAGTGTCACCAGTAGAAAGCTGGAGTTTAGCGAAGGTGAGGCAGGACACAGGCTTCGTCTACACTTATACTTTGTCTACACTTACAGCTGTAGCACTTCAGTGTAGACACTCATTGAAGCAATGGGAGGGATTCTCCTATCACTGTAGTTAATCCATCTTTGGGAGAGGTGGTAGCTAGGCTGATAGAAAAAAATTTCTATCAATGTAATGCTCTCTACACAGTTTAGGTTGGCATAGATACGTGTCTTGGGGTGTGGATTTTTTCACACTCCTGACAGAAGTAGCTATGCTGTTGTAACTTTGCATTGTAGAGCAGCACACAGGTATCATTAGGGTGTGCAATTGTCAACTAGACTTCTAAACACAGGTGTGATGGATTTTTGCTTATATATCAGTAAATAATATTTTACTAGGTTAGGGCCTTGTTTCTAAAATGTTAGTAAGAAATAAAATCAATCGCTTAAGTTAGGATTTGAAGATTGGACTTTAAGGCTATGTCTACACTTAGAAGGTTAGTTCGAATTAACTGAACTCAAACTAATAATTATTAGTTTGAATTAAGTTAATTTGAATTAACACAGCCACATTAGAAACTCTAATTCAACGGAGCAGGTCCATGCACAGGACTTGCTAGTTCGAATCAGTTAGGGGGTGCTATTGCATAGGGAAAGTCAAGTTGTGGTTAATTTGAACTAACAGTTAGTTCAAATTAACACAGCTACATTGGGTTAATTCGAACTATGTAGTTTGAATTAACCCTCAATTCAAACTTAAGGGAGGTTTTTACAGATACAAACTAGGCTTTCCTTAATTTGACCTAAGGGAACTCCTTAGTTCGAACTAATGAAAGCTAGTCTGGACATGCACTAATTTGGTTTGAATTAAGCCTCCTTAATTTGAACTAAATTGTAAGTGTAGACATACCCTAAGATGTTAAAATTAGTAAATGTCTTCTAGAACTGAGATCAGTCTGTAACAACACCAGCTCCAACCATTTCAACTAACTTCTTCTCTTTTACCCCAAAAGGACAGTTATTCTCATTAAGACTGCCAAATGGGTAGACATTCAAAGGGTTAGAAGTTCATGTGAACATTTGTCTCCCTTTCATTCCTGTCTGTGTAGCACCTTCCAGTGTTCATTTAAAATAATCATATTTTTATCCATCAAAATATATACAGAAGCATTGTGAAACCTTTTAAAAGAAGCACATATTAATGGAACAAAACTGTGAAAAGAAAAAACCTGCAGTGCACCAGAAGGCAAACTAAAATGTGAAATAATTGATTTGATAAACTGAAATATTTTGTGTACCAAATCAAAATACAGCTCATGTAACAGAAGAGCCCTCTTAATCAATCTACCTATAAGAAGAACAAAATTTAGGGCCAAAATGTTATCCATTTAACAGTTTTGTACTGCAGTTTGAAACATGAGCTATGGTTTGATAAAATAAGAAAAATCTATTGCAATTTAATTTTGTCCTTCCTTCTTGTGTGTGGGGAGCCTAATTTTTGGAAGCAATTTCCCAATTTCCTGAGAACTTTGGGTGTGCAAATAAATGCCGCCACAATTTTGCAGGCACAACTAGTTGCAGATGCAATTTATTTTCTGCAGGCTATATTTACACATAGATGCATCCTTTAGAGCTGGATCATGTAAATGCATCCACCTGCTTCCCATACCCGTGTCCAAGAGCACACAGATGCTGGGCTGGAACTTCTGTTTGGGGCAGGGCAGCTTTTATCAGGCCCCTGGGTAGGCCTTAACTGATCTCAGGCGTCTCTGACTGCAGCTAGCCACTATGGAAACAAACTCTTAACATTCTACAGCTGATACGCCTCCCTTCACTCACTCTTAGAGTGCCTGCTGCCTTTAATATCTCACAGTCTGTTCATCAGTGTACAGTGAGGCATAGCTCTGAGAGCCTATATTTTGATCGTGACACCGAGGTCAGTAGACAGACAATGTGACTTTCCATTTTGGACCCCTTGACATTTGATAGAATACCACAAAACCCGCAAAGATATCCATAAATAATAATGAAATATTCTGAAGGACAGACATGCATCAATCATGTGTCAATTGTACGTCAATCATGTGCACAAGCTGCTTGACCAATGACATAGATGTACACTTATAATTTCTGGAGTGATGTCCCCATATTTGGGTGATAGTGGCAGATCTAACTTGCTCTATGATAACAAAGGTATAAGAGCCCAAGTCCTGCTACTAAGAACAGCTTTTAGCTTTTTATTCTTTTTGGTTATGTCTATACCTAAAATCTTAGTTTGGACTTGGTTAGTCCTAAGTAGTTCAAAAGTTAGTTCAAAGTAAGTGTGTTTCTAGTTTGAACTAGCTGTGCATTTTAATTCAAACTAATTTTTTAGTTTGAACTAAAAAAGTGCAGTTAGTTCAAACTAAAAGTTAGTTTGAAGTAAAAAAAAATACCCGCTTAGTTCGAATTAACTGCTAGTTCTAACTTATTTAGTTCAACCTAGCATGTCTACATTGTGCTAGTTCAAACTAAATATAAAAATTAGTTCAAACTAAGCAGTTAGTTCAAACTAACCAGCCAGACTAACTAGTTCATACTAAGCTTTGCTTAGTTCGAACCAAAAAATTTTATAGTTCCAACTAGGCAAAGCCTAGTGCAGACAGGGTTCAAATTAGTTTGAATTAAGGCTCCTTAATTTGAACTAATTTGCTAGTGTAGACATAGCCTTTCTCCTTTTAGCTTGTAGCTCTGAGCTTATTTAGTTCTCAGCTAGTCTTTTCTTTAGAAGAACACAGACTGATTTTATTTTAATTCTATTATTAGCTAGTTATTTTAAGTTAATCTCATAAGTCTAGAGATACTGGCTAAAGTTACCAAACTCTTCCTGAGCACCCTTCCTGTCAAATTGATGTTTCAGACGTCTCTCTCGACCAAGCTGGAAAACCAGGGTGTGAGTATCAACTCAGGGTTTTAAATTTCAAACTTAGTTAAGATTTTTGTACATACCAAGTTAAAGTTAATTGTGGTTTGGTTAGATATATACCAACTCAATTAACCCTTAATTCTGTTCTTACCATTTATGCTTTTTGCAATAGAAGGGTTGTATAAAGTTAACCTAAGTTTTGTGTGACTTTCTCTATCAAGTGTACCTGGTGGCCTCTTGTTCTAAATATCTCTGTGGTCAAATCTGAGCAAGAACCCTATCCCTAAACAAACTCATTGGCTATATCTACACTGGGGGGGCTCAGTTAAGTCAATTTAGGGTATGTCTACACTAGTAGACATAACCTGGGCTTGGCTCAGGCACCCCCCACCCCACTCCAGGGTATGATCCTGCCCTGGGGGCCTGATCTGGCTCCTGCTGCTGGTGGCAGGAGCTGGCTCCCAACCCCAGCCACTTGCTGCAAGGGGCTTGGAGCTGGATCGGGCTTCCAACCCTTTTCTTCCAGCAGCAGGAGCTGGTTCTGAGCCACCTGCCACTTGTGGCAAGGGCAGGGGCTAGCTCCAGCTCCCAGCCACTTTCCAGTGGTGGCTGAGCCTGGATTGGGCCCCTGTAGCCTGATTGGGTCCTGGGGCAGGGCAGGGGGTAAGGCCTGGGCCTTCCTGCCCTGTAAAGCTGACTTAAAAGCTGAAGTTGACTTTCAGGGCAGGTTTTATTAAGTTGATTTAGCCAAGTGCTGAAGTTGACTTAATGAACTCTAAATTTAGCTATGGAGATCCTTAGGGTGACTTAAGGCAGGTTAAGTCCACCTAAGGCTCCAGTGCAGACATTCCCATTAAGACCAATTGACAATCTTAAAGTAATTTTCAAACTAAAGGATTTGGCTACAATTACAAGAAAACACTTTAGGAACTGTTTTGCTGTGTTTTATTGGTATGACCTTCCATGCTCACTCATCAGCTGCTGGCAGTTCCTGGGCATGTCACTCCTCACTTATAGTCTCTGGAAAACTGAGTGGAAGACTAGGTTTACTGGATGATAACATGATTCTGTTTTTGCTATTTATTGTGGGACAAATGATTATACAGTGGCGTAGGTGAGTGGAAGGATGTTGGATAGAATTTAGGCTGAACGTTCTGACACATCAGGTCTAGCTGAGCTTGAGAGTCTTTAACAATTCAGTCAGCTCGGACTTTACAAGTATGAGGAGTGTCTGAATTGCCATATGGGATTTTCTTCTATGAAACATCATGCAATAAATAAATCTGTTACTCTTTAAGTACCATGGGACTCCTTGTTCATTTTACTGAACTGGACTAACAGGGCTGCCCTTTGTAATGGTCTATCTGACTGTCACTTGTGGTACAGGAAAACCAGCTGGGTGTGGTGGGATCACAAGTGTTCTGAAAACATGGGATGATCAGTGGTGGCTTCAGAATGCCTAACTGAGAAGACAAAGCTTTACACACTTCCAGCATGCGAACACTTGATTTAGGGAAGCTATACCAGTTCAGAAAAAGGTTACTATTGGCTACACCAGACTGCTATAGGTCTCTTGCAAACCATTTTGGGGTTTGAAAGTCCACTATCATGGCTGTGAAAACTGGTGAGTCAATTAGCATTGTAATTTACACCTGGGTGATTACCATAGGAAAGGTGTGAGAAATAATAATTGTATTTCAGACGACAGGATTTCCAAATTGCGGGAGTTTTGATAGTCATCATTTCCCAATAGTCTGCCTACCAAAAGGGGCAAGTGAGTATGTGAACCCACTCATTCTGCAAGACTTAATGAACCACAGTAGCAGATTCATGAATACAAATATAGGAAACACTGGAAAGGTTCTTATTGGCAGAGTGCTCTTGAAAGGGGAAGAAGAGACTTTATTTACCAGAAATTATATGGTTTGTATAGTGTATCTCAGAAAGCTGTTTTTCTGGGGGGGACTCTGCATACCTGCTCCTATTTTGGCTCATGAAACTGTAATCCTGGAAAAAGAAAATGCCATTACAAGCTGCAGAATGGTCACAGAGTGTGTATTTGGCAGGCTGATTTCTAATTGGTGCTGCCTACATACATGCCTGGATACCATTGTGGCCATAAATTGTGAGGGCAAAGGGGAGTGTTTCTGTCCCTGTAAGAAAACAGGACAAGTCTGGTTTTCAAACTCTGCACTGGCAGCTGGATCCCACTCATGTAAACACTGCTCCTAGTCCCAGAGTGCAAGGGAATTCAGGGCTGCCATATGAGCACACACATTGACACAGCAGGGAGGCAAAGGATGACATTTACCTAAGTCAAGGGTCAGCTTTGTATCCTGTAAAGCTGCCTGATGGAAGACTGGCAGATCCTTATGAGGCTACATAGCTTTGTGATGGCTTTGTTCTTCTGTAGCTGAAAGCTGTTAGCAGTTTGTGCGTATGACATTGCATATGGTAAAGACAACTATAGAGGGCACATTCGTTTGTGTTATCACCTTGGGAATGGAGGTGTGCATGGAGTCAGAAGGTGCTAGCTGAATTATTATGTGGTCATGATTCACTGGTTTCTTTCGTCACTACTCACACTTATTTAGAAACATATCATGTCAGGAGCACTTAATCTTCCTAAGTTCATTTTAAAAAGTTTTGCTTTGAGGGAGTATTGAAACCTTCTTTGCTTTGTGAGCATTATTAGTTGTAATCAACAGTTGTTACAGAGCACTAAGCCTTGGTGCAATTGAAACTGCTTCAGATTTTGGTGCAGGCGCAGCCTGTACACGATACTGGCAGACACGGTTGTTGCAGACCTGTTACCTTTCCTTTGTTGATGCTCTTGGGTTTTGATTTTCAGAGTGTTTAATAAAGTCATTAAGACATGGATTGACCCTTTTCTCTGTACCTTAGACATCTGCTGTGTGGCAAAACTGTGTGTTGTTAAGCATGTGGCATGTGCTTTCCCTAGCCATATGACAAAATGTTTCTCACCCTTTGCATGGAAATTCAAAAGTATTTCCACTTTTGTCCCATCAGATATACCATTCTGTTATGTGATGTAGGAAGTTTGTGCTGCATTTGCAAACCAAAACTCACTTTCAGATTATCATTAGGTATTAGCAACCATGGAGAGTAAAACAAAGCATGAGAGTTATTAAAAGTCTGAGGTAGACGGTTTAAGGGAAGGATTTTGAAAGCAAAATGTATTTTTACCAAATTAACTGTTGACAGCTAAGAACACTGCCCAAAGTGTAATGTCGGTCTCCTTCCTCTCCTTCTCAGAAGGGTTGAACAGAGAAAAATAAGTGTCAGTGAAAACTGCTGATGGTTTCTTTGAGATGTTATGGAGACTGACACATGGTGATGTGTTGGCACTGTTGCGGACTCAGCATTCCCCTCTTGTTTAGTTGGGGCACTCATCATTCATTGGGATCTTCTGGCCCAGCAGCACTCTGGGCTGCAACCAGAGGAGGCCACCAATTCAATGAGCATGTCCATTAGTGAATGTTCCTGGTCTCTGTGGGTATGTCTACACTTACACTTTAAATTGAAATAATGATTATTAATTCAATTTAAAGTAGTGCATGTCTACACTAGTTTTCCTTATTTCAAAATGAGGAATCCCTCATTTCAAAATAAGGAACCTGGTTTTATATCAAAATGAAGGTTATATTGAAACAGTTATATCAAAATAATGCAGTGTAACCATGTTCCTTCGATTTAACTGTTATTTCCATTTAACACTTTTTGACCTTCTTCCTTCCAGCCCTCCTCTTTCTATATAGTGCATGGTGGTACCTTGCCACATCTCCCATAGTACCCCTTTCCTAAATTGATTTAATGATTTTTAGTTCGATTTAATTGAAATTGATTTAACAATCTAAGTGTAGACATAGCCTATGGCATGTCGCCTGCTCCATGAACCATTTCATAAGTATCTCCTCCTGTTCAATAGACTGCTTTTCCCATGCTTTGAGGAATTCAAATTGTTCCTAATTTCTCATGTCCCCATTGATGAGCAGCTCTATTAGACTCCTTCTCCGTCTTCCTCTGTTGTCTCTGGAGTCCTGCTTCTGCACTCTTGGTAGCATGCTTCCGCTTTTGGGAGATGTCAGTTGGACCTGTCAATTCAAAGAGAAGGAGAACATTATATTTTTGGCCTTAGGAACATGTTAAGAAATATCCCGATGTAAGAAAACTCTGCTCTAGAAGGCTACAATTTTGATAACTATACTGATATGTGGCTGTTGACACAAAGGCAGATGGGAAAGGGGAGATTAACAGAGTTAGTCAGGTGATGAGTATCTCTGGTGCACTTTTGCAGAGGTATGTTTGGAGAAGATTGCAATTTAGAGATGCTTCCTCCTAAAGGACACTTTATGAACATAGGAATTTGGAGCTATGCCCTGGAGTTGGGGGTTGGGAATACTAATGTCTGTATGCAGCAGTTCAATAAAAAAATTGAAGAGAGCTTCTGTATTGAAATTTTATTCCTCTCTCATTACATGGTGTCAGAGGGTGGTTACATGGTGCCAGAAATGCTGAATGAGAAGGAAACTGTAGTGATTTTGAGGTTAACTACTATGTATGTAACTGAAAGCAGAGACATAGGGAGGCACCAGCGAAGAATGTAGAGCACCAGGCACAGAGGCTTTTGCATGTATTTGGCGAACATGGTAGTAGCTTGATTAGCTTAAAAAAAAGAGCTAAAAATGGATGTGTTGCAAACTCCTTCTGGTCTACAATTGTCAGGCAATGTTGCAGGGAACTGGAAAATATCAGAACAGAGATTTGAATAGTTTAGTAGCCACGAAGACAGATGAGAAAAATGATAAAATGAAATGAGCTACCTTTTTTGCATGGCGTTGGAAATGTTTACTAAATTTGAGGAACATTGCATGCCAAAAGGATCAAGACCTTTGAGAGAGACAAGTTGTTACAGGAATGCAAAAACTAATGATAACACAGAGCAATATATTTCAGAATTAAAGAATTCAGTAAAATCTGTGACTTTGGTGAGTTGACAAAATCCCTGCTTAAATACAGATTAATCTGTTTCACTAACAACAATGAGTTAAGAGAGAGACTGCTCCATAAATGAGATTTAACTTTAGAAAATGCTTTCCAAATATGCAGGACTGCAGAAACTGTGAAAGTACTAACCAAAGAGCTGAATTCAACAGAAAGGGTTATCCATGTACTAAGTAAAATAGAATATAGCCAGAAAATGTCAAATAAAAAATTGGAACCACTCACTAAGAAAACCACTACTTGGAGCAGAGGGAAGGGAGGAACTGAGTACAGATTATCATGTGGAAGACGTGGATCACATCATGGCCATGAATAGTGTGTGAAACTCAGAAATGTGGGACAAGTAATCATTTTGCAAAATGCTGCAGATCCCAAATGCAGAAAATTCAAGTGCATTCAGTTAAGGACAATTTGGTTCAGGAGTTTTTCATAGACATACTGGGATGAAGCAAGGATAATGAGAGGAACTAGATATTGTCTCTGACAGTGAATGGAACTATTCCACTGAAACTGGACACAGAAGCTCAGGCTAATATTTTGTCTGAACAAGATTATGAGGGACTGAAAATAAGACCAAACTGGGACCAACAAAATAGAAGTAACTGGAGCAAATATACCAGTGAGGGAGAGGTGTGTTGCTAATATGAGCCACAAAAACACCATGTACAGACTCCCTTTTTAGGCCCCATGTACAAACTCCAATTTTAGGCCTAGTTATATGTTGGTTATATGTGAGAAACTCAGTCTGGTAAAAGGGATGCTCTCACTACAATATCATATTGACCTGCCTATGGCAGTCTTTGGAAATATCATGACATGTTTCAAGAGTTGGATTGCTTGCAAGGTGACAATACAATGTGAGTAAACAAGCAGGTACCTCCAGTTTTCCATCCATGTAGAAAGGTGCCATTTGCACTCACTGATAAACTCAAGCTTGAGCATACAAAAATGGAAGAAATGTAAGTAATTAAAAAAATGCTCACCAACAGAATAGGTGAGCTCCCTCATCCTTGTGGAGAAAAATAATGATCAACTATGTATCTTGTTAGATCCCAGAGGAGACCTCAACAAAGCTAGGAAAAGAGAACATTTTAAACCTACCACCAAGGAAGAAATTATGGCTCAGTTTGCTAATGCTCAATATTTCACTAAATTGGAGGCCTTATCAGGGTTTTTGGCAGCTAAAAATTAACTGAAGAATGCTCAAAACTATGTACATTCAGTACCCCATTTGGAAGATACAGATTTATGTTTACCCTTCAGTGTAGCTTTAGCACTGGAAGTGTACCACAAAACCATACATATGATCTATGAACAGATTAACACGTTTAACAGTTCAAAGGATGACATCATCATCTGGGGTCAATGAAAGAGGAGCATGATCACAGACTTTGGGAAGTCCTGGTTGCAACTAGACATTTTGGGAAGCCCTGGATACAACTAGAGCTGCAAACACCAGACATAGGCTAATGTTGGAAATGGGCAGGAAGGGGTCTTTCTCAATTGGTTTCTAAGGGTAGAGATGCAGAATCATGTATTCCTCATTCTCCAGATCTTCTGAGGCATCTTTCTCCTGCCACCTCACACTGGCACTCATCAGCAACTGTTCAGATGATGCTAGTGGGGCTGAGGAAGCAGTCATAGGCACTTACAGGCAGCACTCTTTCTTTTCCTGTCTAATAGAAGGGACATGTATGATGAGACCTCATGGCATGACTGCTGGAGACTTTTGCCCTGGACTTCAAGTGCTTAATGCATTGATGACACTGGGCCAGAGGTGGCTGAATGCCCAGTTGCTTCTGCCTGAGTGAAATTTCCTGGTAGAGGTGAATGTTCCTGCCATTCCAAGGGTTGAGAAAGGTGGTGTACTCTGACCACATGTTGATTAGCATGTGGGTATGGTCTCAGGGCAGGATGCATGTTCATCTGTACTGATAAGAATGCAGTGGAAAGCTGTTCTGTTGAGGTCTTCACAACTTGTTTCTGTTGTTTAAAATGGAACAGGACAATGTTCCTTCTAAGGTGATGGTGCAGCCAAGCAAGTTATGGCCACAGCTGAGCGAGTTCCCTGACCTATACCGAGCCCCTTCTCCACTGCCTGCTGGCTCCCCAAGCACATCCATAACTTGTTCAGCTGCATCATCAGCTTAGAGGGAACACTGGACCTGATCCTATGGCTTACACTTCCTTTATTTATTTTCCTCCCATTCTATAGGTTTCCTCATCTTCACAACTTCTGATAAAGTGGGATTTTCTCCCACAAAAGCTCATGCAAGAAATAAATTTGTTAGTCTTAAAAAGTGCCACAGGACTTTGTTTGTTTTGCTGCACTACGCTAACATGGCTACCCCTTTGGAACTTCACAATATTTGATGAACTCATGATCTATCATCGTCGTCCAGGGGAAATCACAGGATTTGAACTTGCAAAAAAAAATAGCAAAAAACCCACACACAAACGAAAGCACACACACATACACAGACATTTCATGATAAGCCAAAGAAATGACTCTAATACCTTTCCAAGCAAAGAGAACAGTTTTATAGATGCAGCTCTACCACCTTCCAGAGTTACTAGTGCCAGTTATACACAAGATAGTTTATTGTATAATCTCTCTTCTTGAACCAGTCCTCGAAGGAAATGGTTTGAGCTTGAGTGCTTCAGGACCATACCAGAATTTGGTTCAATGGCCTTACAAATATGTAAACAGAGAAAAAAAGATATGGTCTGTTATTCATAGCTCTTGTTAAATATATCTGTTCAGTTCTTCAGTTGTCTACTATTCTGCCAAGACCAGGCTTAGGTGATTCATATCTTTTATTGAGAGCAAAGACTGACATATGCTAAGCACATTGCACCCATCCCTAATGAAATGGTAAAGCTGGTTCTGCAGAGAAGGTTCACAAAGAAAATTCTTTCCTAGCTTGGGCCCCAAAATGGAAACCAACTGATCCTCCTATTGCAAATAAAGCAGCCTCTTTAGCGACATGCAATGTACACCTGAAGTAAACCACAGAAGAATGGCTGAGACTTAGCTAAGTTTAATTAAAGTATTTCCTCTACTAAGGTTGGGAACCCAAGCATTGTAAATGTACCACAGATTTTATTTCTGCCTCTGATTTTAGTTTCTTTCTTTTAAGTGACAAGAAAATGTTGCATTAAGAAGATTTTCTTTAAAGTTGGTTGGTAGAACTGTATCTATAAAACTGTTCTGGTTGCTTGGAAAGGTATTTGAGTCTTTTCTTTGGCTTATCATGAAATGCATATTTTTTGTACAAGTTCAAATCCTTCTATTTTCCCTGCATGATGATGATGATGGATCATGAGTACCTGGAATATTATGAAATTCCAAAGAGGCAGCCATGTTAATCTAGTTCAGCCAAACAAACCAGGAGTCCTATGGCACTTTTAATTTTTTATTTCACTTCTCAGCCTGATTTAAGCTACTCTCAGCTTGGGAGCTACCAGAAAATGCTGAACAAGTCCTTGCAATGACTGTACTTGAAGGTCCAAGAACCATTCAGAACACAACGCTGATGGCAGAGGGACTGTTCCTCTAGATGGGGATGAACAAATGAACGTGGAGTCTTGTGGCACTTAAATCCCCGTTTCTAGAATACTCTCAGAGCACTTAAGAGAAACAAACAAGGAGCCCTGTGGCACTTATAAGACTAACAAATATATTTATTGCATGAGCTTTTGTGGGAGAAAATCCCACTTCATCAGGTACTTTGAAGAAGTGGGATTTCTGATGAAGTGGGATTTTCTCCCACAGAAACTCATGCAACAAATATATTCTTTAGTCTTTAAGTGCCACAGGGCTCCTTGTCTGTTTCCCTTCAGTGCTCTGTAAGCATTCTAGAAACTGGAACACCCTGTCTCCCTGCCTCCTGACCCCCATGCTGCAATGGGAGCTGGAACAGCCTCAGGCCACAAGAGAAGGGTGAAGCATTGCCAGAAGTCATCCAGCAAGACAGTGAGACTCAAAAATAAACCCTACTGCTCCTGGATTGCAGCCCACTCAGGGATTTCCCTAACACCCCCCTGCACCCCACCCTGAATTTCCCGATAAGCCACTCCCTGCAGTTGTCCACTGATGATAATGTTATATCAGTTTTATGAGCACCCCTAACACCACCTCCTCCTACCCCCGCTCAGTTTTGAGTCCTGAGAAAGCTGCTTGCTGCCCCCAAGGACCTTCACCGGTGGGCTGGGCGGCTTCCCAGCATCCCACAGCTGGGCACTTTCCCTGCATGCCCGCCAGCCAGCTGGCTTCCCAAAGTCCCCCTGGAACCCTTTCCCTTGGCTCCCCAACCCCAACCCTTCAGGCCACTCACCTGAATGCTGGAGCTGTTCCCACGCTGAGCATGCCTCTCACTGCCGCCATTCTTCCAGCTGGCAGGAAGCTGCACCGGGAAGTTTAAAATCTCCTGCCCTGCGTATGCTCAGGGGAGATTTTAAACTCCCTGGAACAGCTCCTTGTCGGCCAGAAGAATGTGTGCTTGGGGGCAGCAAGGAGCCGTAGCTGCAGGCCCTGCATGATGGGCAGTGAGGTGTGCACCAGGAGTCAGGACTGCTGCGCACGTGCGCATGTATGCACGCTGCTTAGAGAGAACATTGGAACAGTGATATCTGTGGATTGGTCAGCCAGAAAAGAGTTCAGTCATGGGAATGGGGTGAAGGACTACTGAAACTCGAAATCTGGTACAACCCTTGACTGCTGTTCACACTGCACTGTGGCATGAGTATACAGCTGAGCCACAGCCCAAGGTGTGAACTTACTAACACCCCACAGCTGTGCCAGTTTACTCACTTTCATTGAGACATGTGCTTCAGGGATTTTAGTGTGGACAATAGGGAAGTTATGTCACAAAGCCAACAATGAACATGTGCACGGCCATTAGTGTAGATGTACCTGTTGATGTTTAACTGCAAATCGGGTTTGTGATAATCAAAATGGTATCAGCTCTGCCACAGCTGTATCTAACTGCATATTTATATATGACTGCCATGAATGTATTTGTGTCAGGGTAATTACAGGCATAAAGTGGGAGATTAAGGTTAGCCCTTCCTGAATCTGGTTTCTGCATTTGATCTTTGTACTTTGTAGTTATTGTTCTTTGTACTGTATAATCCTGAATCTGTCAAGTTTAGTGATAATTGTTGCTTAAGGGTGTTAGGTTTGGGCTGTATGCAAAAGAACAGATACAAGCACTTTTAACCTAAAAGTCGTCAGAGAGGGAATGATTTGTAGCCATTCATCATGACAATTTAAGTGCTGTGCTTGCAAAGCTTTGGTAAGGTTTATATAGAATTCTCTGTGGCCCAATATCAGAACCAGGAAGCAGTAGACTTCAACTTGGCAATCTGTTGTAAGCAGATCTAAGGATTCATTTCCCAGTTTTTTAGGTACTTGTCATTTGATGACAATTATTACTATTTGGTCAGATTCTGTGACAGCAGGACCATTTTACGTCTGAAAATGTTTAGAGACAACTCCTTAAAAATCCATATTTTCACTGAAAATATTGACTAATAGAGGCATATAAGAAAGAAAATGAAATAGCCTTTTACTGATCTATGTAGTAACAATTGATGATATTGTTGATAATAAGGGTGTACTAGGATGGCATTTTAAATTGAATCTAATCCATGGTGCTGGCAATTCCAGTTAAGAGTATCTGTTAACTTTATATAACAATACTTTAAGCACAAAGCAATTTAGATGCTATTCTTTATTAGTAAGCAGTGAAAAAGAGCTGAACCCTATTAGAAATCTTCAGTTCAAACATACTGGTACGTTTTTTAAAATTGCCTTTATTTTGTATGATTTAGAACAGACAGGTTTGACCAAATCTTTTCTCAGTAATGCTCTCTATTTGATGTTAGTGTCAGAATTACAATTGCATTAAATGACTGATTATCAAAGAAGTCTGGTTTATGGTCCTTTGGAAAATCATAAACAAACTTTTGTATGTTCAAAAAGATATAATATAGATGCCATGAAAGAAAAACAACTCATAAATATGTATTTTGATTAAATAATGTATTCTGATTCCCAGAAGATTTGACTATTAAAGTATTTGACTATATAATGTAAGCGGTTACATTTTGTCTGTTATTAGTTGTCTTGACTGTAAATGAATTAAAGAACTTTGAAAGTAAATGCTCACTGTGTTTTAATTGTCTGGCACCTGTAGAACCCCTCATTCAACATGAGCTCATAAACTATTTCTTACCATCTGACAACCCATACCAAAAATGTTTCTCATTCAGGTTGCATTTCCAATTCTACCTATGTGTCAAGTACCAAGACATGAAAAATAGTTCAGAGGGTGCAAGAAGAAAAGAATAATTTGCAGAGAATCATTTAGAAGTAACGAGTAGCAAAGTTGCCTAAAGGCAAACTCTTCCTTAGGGAACTCAAGATTTTTACAATAAAAGTAGCAGTACCTAGAAACTGAGTCAAGTGGAAAAAAAGCTTTTCTCCAGCACCTTTCAGAAAGCTGATTTCATACACAAAGCAGTTTGCTAACTTGTAGGCTGCCCTGAAATATGAATGAAAAGAGGAACAGAGGTGTGGAAGAAGAGGGACCCTGAACTTTTCATAAAAAAACCACAGGACTATAAAGTAACTGCTAGCAAAGTATTGGTGTTGAATCTATCCTGCTGCATAACTTCCTTCAGGTATTTAGACTAGAGTAATAGTTTTAGAAATCAAGTTGCCTTTTTTGTTTTGAAATATAATTGTAAATCATAAATTGTTTCAGTTAAATCAATAGAACTGTTCAACTGAGTGTAGATTACTCACATAAGTAAAATACAAAACCAAACCCATTCAACCTTCCTGGGAGTTGGCTTTGTGAACAAACAAATTAGCAATTATTTAATTAACAATTAAAGTTTATGTCACATTTTCTCACTCTTGAGTAAGGTCTGATTTCCCTTCTCTGTTCAGCCTAAACCCTCCACCCTCCTTTCCTCAAAGAACCACTTTAAAGTCCCATGTATACTTGCAGTGCCATATAAATGTTTATTAATAAATAATTAATAATATTGCTAGTTGTAGCATTAATTTATAATCCCTTATTGTGCCAAATAATTTTCATAGAGTTCTATACAGACAACATTCCCTGGTGGCTGAAAGAAGTTTCTCTCTATTTGGGCTATAAATTAAATATAAAATTGAATTTTGGTTCTACCTTTTTTGGTATTTGTAACTGTGAAGGCAGGGAAGGGGTGTTCAGAATTCCCAAAACTATCAACCTTGGGTTTCTTCTGCAGAACCTGCCAATCTGAAATAAAGAGTATGTGAATTGTCTATGACACATGCGTGGCTTATTATTTACATTAAAATAACTACAGAAATGTACCACTCAAACCATCAAAATGTCAGCTACTCACATTGTGTAAAGAGTCAGAGAGGGAGAGATTATGTACTTGAGCAGGGTAGCCAGGGAGAGAAGCCAAATGAAGAGAGATCTGTGAACAAAGAAAATCATGGAAACTATTTTTTAAATCTTATAATTCCATAATTTTTGAAGCCATCTCCTTCTTTTTCCCTCAGTTAGTTATTTTATTTTTGTTATTGCTATTGTACTAAATCAAGTATCTCTGACAACTGTGGACCTTGGCAGATACTAGTATTCTTTCCTTCAGTGAATGTGACATATGCAGTAACCTTAATTAGGCAACTGGTTAAGAGATTGTTCCTTGACATTTTAATTTGTGAGTATCTGAGGGCATGAAACTGCAATTAAAGTGAACTGCGTAACTGTTGACGAGATGGGAAAAGTGAACGACTGTGTATATTAAATAATTACATAATTTACTGCATCACTGTATTTACAGGCTGTACTTATTTACTTCATTATAGACTGATGAAAATTATGCATATTGTATTACACACTGAAAAGCATAGGTCAGTTAAGGTACTGAAGTTTTGCTTTCCTGTGTTTTGATTCTTGGCTGCCTTTCATACTTTATTTATGACACATTATATTAAGATGCAATTTTTTAAAATTCCTAGATATATTTAAAGAAGCAACAGATTGCATGGAAGGTGGTGTTGCCAAACTCTATAATGCAACCCTGGTGAAAGTGTGAATATTTTACATTTAAAATTACCATTACTAATTGCATTTTGAGCACTGCAAATTTAACTGATACCTCATAAATGAGACCTATTTCCTGGCTAAAGGGCTTGCAGTGTAAAATGACAAGATGAAATAAGTTAGAATGACTGAGACTGGTCTACACTGCCATCAGTGGGAGATACACAAGCAACCTAATGTAGATTGCATACCTCCCACTGACTTACTTACGCTGCTGTACTGTGGCATTTCTGCAGTGCTGTATTGATTGGAGATGCCTTCCAGTCAATGGGTCCTTACTCTTTTCAGGACAGGGGTGTGTTTATGGCACTGAATGGAAAGCATCTCCAGGATCACTTTGAGGGGGTCTCCACAGCCTGCTCAATTGATCCTGCTGCATCAATTCATGCAGCCCTGGTAGTGTAGACATATCCTGAGAATGGGGGAAAGCTTGGAGGTCATAAATAAAAGTCACAGGACATTAGTTCATCATGTGTCAGCCTTAAAGTTATCAAGATGTCTAAACCTTTGTTCCAATTAAAATACTTAAAGTGTTTTAAAGTGATTTATTTTGGGCATTTTTTTAGGGGAATGTAAAGTTGGGATGACAGAAGTATGGGAAGTAATATGGAAAGCAAGAAGAAGAAGGATGATGAGGATTGGACAGAGGGAAAAGTTTACTTTTGGGTAAGTCATGGCAGAGCAGGGCAAATCACTGACTGACTGAGCTGACTGGCTGAGCAAATTCTAACCTGATCTGCACCCTGTGTACTGGAAATGAAGCAAATTTATTACTAATGTATGATGCACTCCATTGACTTCAAAGGAATTATCCACTTATGCCAATACTGGATATAGGCCATTGATTTCAATGGCTTTTCATTGCATGGAAATTAGGTCTAAATTTGGGTGATCAAGAATAAAATCTGTTCCCAGGAATTTACAGGCCAAATTGAGTTCACACTTACTCTCTGTTTTAAATTCAGTTATGTTGTAAAAGTTAAATAGCAAGTGTAAGTAGGGTCTTCTGACACTTAGTGATGACCTGGGGAAGAAGACTTCATGGACTGAAAAAAACAACGAGAATCGCGCAGCACCTTAAAGACTAACAGATTTTGTTGATCATAAACTTCCATAGGCTCCAATGAACCATATGACGAAGTGGGTTGGAGCACATGAAAGCTTATGCCTGAAGAAATCTGTTAGTCTTTAAGGTGCCACAGGACTCTTGTTTTTGCTGAACACAGACAAACACAGCTACCCCTTTGGAAATTTTCATGAACTGACATTCATTGCATAGACAAGCCCCCTCTGGCTAAGTGCATAACATGTTGGGGGTTCTTTGCCCAAATGATCACTTTGTCACTTTGTCATTTGGAGTAGGGATAACAAAGGTTGTTATCCTTGTGGTGTGAACCAAGGGCAGCCCAACTATACATGGCATAGCTTGATTGAGGGAATTACCCTTAACTAAATTGTACCTATTAGATAGAGGACAGGGGTGCCAAAGCAGTGAAGTTGAGAAAGGGTGAAAATAGGTGCGTGTATCTGGTGCTATACATTCTGTCTAAGGAAATGAGGCCCCATTTGACACTTCCCCCTTCCACTATGTAATAATAGAACTGTTTAAGGCTCAACTGCTTTATACAGGAAAAGGAGCTCTAAAAATTAGACCTGCTTTAGGATAGTTTCTCTGATGAAAGAGTGTGCCCAGCCTGCAGTAGCAGTGTGGCTCCACAAATAGCTGAAATCGCTGCGAGATATATTATGTGGTGGGATCTCAAGACACATAGGTTATGTCCACATGTACATCATTATTTCGAAATAAGTTGTTTTGAAATGAATTATTTCAAAATAAAGTCCTTATTTTGAATTAAGTTAATTCAAATTAAGGGAAAAGCTCAAAACGAAATAGCATGTCCAAACACAGGACTTGCTATTTTGCTTTAGGAGAGGGGCACCACGGGAGGTGTGGCAACATGGTCCCCACCCTGGCCTGTGCCCCCACCCAATAAGGGTTAAAAGGAAGGCATCCTGGGAAGGAGAAGGGCAAATTGTTATTTTGAAAGAATGGTTATTTCGAAATAACATTTCCAAAAGGCGTTATTTTGAAATAACCATTTCAAAATAACAGCCATTTCGATTTAAAGAAGGTTTAAGCTATTTTGAAATGATAGCTCTTATTTTGAAATGATGAAGCCCGTCATTTTGAAATAAGAATATGTTGTGTGGACCTAATCTCTTTTATTTAGAAATAACCAATGTTATTTCAAAATAAAAAAGACGTGTGGACATACAATAGAGGATGCATTGTGGCAAGAGTGGTGAACAGCAGCAGCACTGCTGATGCCAAAGTGTCTGCTCAGCTAGCTGAGTGTGCAGGTAGGTGCATTTCCCCCTTTCCCCATCTCTTCTGAGCTCTGGGTCTTCACTGACCAAGAGTAACAACAGTGAGTGAGGTGCAATGGTGGGAAAAGGGATGGGCTTATTAAAAGAACTTCAGGTGAACTTAAGAACCTGAGGCAAAAGATATTACCCAAGGTATTCTGAGGTAGGTGTTTTGCTGATGTTTTTATGCTTATGAATTCTGTTTGTGATGTTTTCCCAAGTTAATCCTAGGTTACTTTCTTTCTTTTTATTAAATGTTTCTTTTCTATATGCAGACTCTGTGCTTGTGCAAGGGGAAGGACTGCCTTTTAGAGTTACCCATGGGGTGGTGTATAATTTTTCTAGGTGACTAGTTCCTGGGAGGGAGTTTGAGGTTGTTCTGTGTTGTATTGTTGTAAATGAATCACTATGCATTGAAACTGGTCCTTGTCTCTGCTGACTCCACTGGCAGAAAGATTTCGTAAATATGAGATGATCAGAAAATGAATCATTGAAGATGAGAGTTGGAAGGGATCTCAGGAGGTCATCTAGTCTAACATCCTCCTCAAATCAGGACCAGTCCCAGCTAAATCATCCCAGTTAGGGCTTTCTCAAGCCACACCTTAAAAACCTCTATGGATGGAGATTCCACTATCTCCCTAGGTAACCCATTTCAGTGCTTCACCCCCCCCCCCCCGTGAAAAAACTTTTCCTAACAGCCAATCTAGACCTCCAACACTGCAACTTGAGACCATTGCTTCTAGTTCTATCATCTACTATCACTTAGGACAGACAAGCTCCATCCTCCCTAGAACCCCCTTTTAGGTAATTCTGCAGGCTAAACAAGCTTAGTTCCCTTAGCTTGCCCTCATAAGGCATGTACTTCAGCCCCTAATTGTTTTTGTTGCCCTCTACTCTACTCCTTCTAATTTGTTCACACACTTTATGTAGTGGGGGACCCAAAACTGGACACAGTGCTCCAAAGGAGGCCTCATCAGTGCTGAAAAGAGGGAATAATCACTTCCCTTCATCTGGTGGCAACTAATGCAGCCCAATATGCCATTAGCCTTTTTTGGAACTAACAAATTGTAATATGAAGTACATCATTATAAAGGAGTAAGAGTTTGGAGGCAAAGAACTAACAGAAGGTGTAAGTTAAGGTGAGTGTGTGGGACGTAGCTTGGATTACCGTATGCTCTTCTAGTTGCTTTTCCTGTAACCCTTCTCCTCATTTCATCCTTAAATGTACAAATTACACTCTATCAACATGGTTTCATAAAGCTAAGCTGTTCTTAGGTGTGTGCTACTTTCACAATTTTTTAAACAATTTGTCTTTGGTATGAAATCCATTTACATTAATACTAAATTTGGCCCACAATATTCTGTAAGAGTTGCACTGACTTATTCTGGACTGATTTTGACCCGAAGAACCAACTTCAGAGGTTACATAAATGAATTTGTAAATTATACAAAAACTGGTGTGAGGGTAAGATAATGCAATTTAGAATACATGTTGAGAGGGTAGAAGTACAGGACAGTAGCAGAAAAAATAATAAGTAAGTAAGAAGGTGTAAAATAAGGTGGGAGATTTTATGAGATAAGGGTTTATATTACATGCTTCTCTTGTTTGCTTGCTTATCAGATTGTATGTGTTTATCTTGATTTATCTAGAAAAATTCATATGAGTTCAAATAAACATATACAGTGTTCTGTGGGACTAATATTGGGGAGATTATGACTGGAGTAGATCAGAGATAGACCTTGGGCTAAATGTAGTGTAACTAAGGTTAAAGGGAATCAATCAAACATTGTGGCTTAAGGGAGTAATTCTGAAAAGCTTTCATATAATTAGTATGGTATAAGCTCACTAGATATGAGGAAATGTTAGTCCCATGGAAATGAAGGTATCAGAAATAATGTTAGCCTTGCAAATGTGCAGATATTTGATTTGCCTTGGGACGACTTTGCCTGCTACTGTGATATATTCTCTAAAGCCAAGAGATGGGTATTTTAAGATCCTTCCTTATTAATTTTGGAGATGTTTTGAAAAAGATACTTGCAGTTATTACATACACGATTCCATAAAGCATCACTCATGGATGGCACTGTATAACTAATCAATAATGATAATAGACATTTTTAAGACTGTGTCTAGGCGCTAGTAGGAGGAAACTTCAGGTTCAACAATCAAAGATCAATTTGTCAAGACAGAATGTAACGGTTTCTGTATGGTATTTCTGAAAAGCTGTGCTATTAATGGAACGTCGAACATGATTATCTAATTAACACTACATCAACAGGTGTAGTGTAGGTGTAGTATTATGAATTTACACTTTTGCTAAAACTTTCTGAGTTAGTATGTAGTGACTGCCTATATAAAACTAAAAGTGGTGCTTTTGATGGAACAGTTTTCTGTCAGAAAAGGCTAGGGGTTTTAGGATTTAAAGATTTTGTGGGAAAATGTCTATTTAGACATTTTTTAATAAAAATATCAAACTGATTTGAAATTGAAATGGAATATTTTCTTTTTTACTTTCTTTTGTTTCCTTTAGATTTAATCTTTTTTCAGCTTTTAATTTTTAATATTGTATTATGTGATGTGTTATAGAACTGCTGTATTTATGTGTTTAACATTTTATATTGTTCTGATACTATCAAAGTCTTCATTTTGATAATGTCAGAGCAAGATATGTATATACAATCACAATTTTGAAAGGATAACATAGGATTTGATAAGGTAATTTAGCTGTTTCTGAATCAAAATATTTCACAATTTCCATTCCACTAACTTTTCATACTCATTCAAAATGAATTTTTCAAAGTGTAAGAATTTCCCATGGGACAGAAATTTTGTTTTTTGATTAGTGTTACATAGAACAAGTTGCCCTGTGGTATTAATCCACAAATTTAATGGCTATTATATCTTTGAATAATCATAATGGTGTGTTCTGTAAACAAATAGAAAATAAGTCTTACCCTCACTATAATCAGCAATTTAGTTGGTACTGGGTTTTATAAGCCAAAATTTCCTCAAGCTTTATATCTGTTGTAGTTTGAATTTTACCTATGTTCAGCACAGTCAGAATTAGTTATCATAGAATCATACAACCTAGAAATGGAAAGGGCACATTAAATCATCTAACACATCTTTCTAATACAAGATAACTGTTTGTTGCACCTTTTCTAGCATTTTGGCCAATCTAGTTTTATCTGTGTTAAGTAAGAGGACTTCCATCACTCTTTTGATGGAAGACTATCTTTACACATACAAAAATAAGCGTTTCACTCTGTCCCCTAAACTCCTGACAACATGAAGTATTTCTTCATCATTAGAGATAGACTGTATGGAAACACTTGACTTATCTGCATACTCATAGTTGTCCCAAAACTACTGTACAGTATGTGGAGGCCTTCATCTGGTTAGAATAAACAGTGAAGATATTAAATTAAATACTTGGGTGAAAATCTTAAGCAAATTGATGGCAGAGGAGTTATTGTGGATATATATTAGTTTAATTGAGACCAACATATGATTTATAGTGAATTCTGAGAAGCATAGAAGCGTTTCCATGCACAGACCCATCATTGGGGGTGGTGATGTGGGAGGTAGAACAAGGGGGGAATTGCCCACGGGCCTGTGGATGGCAGGATAAATATGTATCCTCCGCACCTCCACATATGCCTTCCCCTGAGGCTCATGCTGCTTGCTATCTGTGCCCCTCCCCTGAGCCAAGCTTATTCATTATGCTCAATGCAGTTTCCCAGGCAGTTTAGGAGGTGGTATCCCCTACTCAGCTTCCTGGTTTTATCAGTCAAATTCCTGGGCAGTCCAAGGGACCTGGGAAGTTTAATTGCAGATACTGTCACCCCAGTCATCTGGGATCTTTCATGACACATGATAAATAAATAAAAACTTCAAGCAGAAGCCTACGTGGACCTCAGCTATCCCTTTCTAGGGGTCCAATTGATTGTTCTGTACTGGGGCCCAGAATTGCTGTTGGTTGACCTGTCCTTGCAACTGTTCTGTTTGGTTCCACCTACATTTGAATCCTCCCAAGTTAAACAGAAAGGATCCATATCCTTCCAAAGTTGATATTATGTTACATTTAAAAAGGCAATGTTGCCATTTACCTGCAATAATGAGTTGTTGTCTTTCATTGTGAATCTTCTGGGGAACTCAACAAAAAAAGAAAATGACAGTTTGGAGCGTGTATAATGAAAAGCCTCCAAAATATCCCCAATGGAAAACTAAAACTTCTATTGGCAGATATTAATCTCTCATTTATGTAGCTCTCAACCTTATGTACCATATCATATAAACTGTCTTGGAGATATGGATCAAGATAATTTAAAGCAAATCATCACAGGATGTTGGCAGCTGTAATTATGCAGCTCAACATATCACAGATGAAGATATCATCCATATAATCAAGTGTCCATTAAGAGAAGGAATGATAACCAATATGGATCAAATGAATGAAGAATTCTGCATATTCAGTTATTAGATTAAAAGACTCCAGGCAAAAACCAATCACTGGATCTGAAGAAGTAATTTAAACGAACCTTCCAGATGTGGAATTTGTTTCTACATGTCAGAGAAGTGAACATTATCTATCAGCTAACAAAAGCAGAAATGATGTATGAATGGTTTCTCAGTGGTTGTGTCAGAAAAGATGCAAAGCATCATAGCTCACCTTAGATAACAAAGAATAGGTAAAACAAACAAAAAGCCCTGTGGCACTTTTAAAGACTAACAATATTATTTGTTTATATGTTAATTTTTCTAAATGAATTTATTAGTTTTAAAAGTGCCTCAGGACTCTTTGTTCTGCTAAACTAGGTTCTGTCCCTCTGAAAAGAATAAGTAAGGTACCATGCAGTATGGAGTGAACATCTTTCTATTCTTATCCATAGAGACAAGAAAACTGAAGAAAACTGACAAATGTAGCCCCTATTTTGAGAGACTGGAATGAGTTGTTCTCTGAGGGATCATTTACCTCACTGGCTGTTTTTCAGCCAAATTAATACTGACTGGTATGAACTCCTATCCTTCATTATCAAAAGTTATTGGCCCAGGATATTGTGGGTAATCAAAGAGGATAGAGGGCATAGTTTATCATTTCTGAACTTAAAGGTGAATCAAAAATCCAAATTGAACCGCTCCCAAACACTGAAGTTCATATCCAAATAAAAAAGGAAATATGTATTTGATGTCCATTTCTGCAGTGGAGATTTTGCTTTTCCTCAAAATTATTCTGCATGTACTTTAACCCTAAATTGTACAAAAATATTAAAATAATACTCTTTTCTATTGAATAACATTGCAGTTGATTTTAAAAAAAACCTTTTCTAAAATAATTATATCAGTTTTTTTAAATAAAACATTCTCTAGTCCAGTAAGAATTTATTCTGCTTGAGACCACAGTGTTTATAGTAACTATTTATTTTTAAGTTTGACGCTTCAAATTTAGTGCAAACCCAGGTAGCACTAAGAAGCATATTGTTTCCATTTCTAAAACCTATAGTAATAATTTTTCCTGACTCCAGAGACATTTCCTAGGGAAGAACTAAAGGGATCACCTAGCACCAGTCTTTTAAGTGGACCTAGTTTACAAGATCATACAGTCACCAACAAATATTTCTGCCTGTCAGGCTCAGAAGAAGTTGAAGGACTTCCTGTAGTGAAAGCTTCTTGTTGTCAGTTTTGGGAAGGGTCAATTCTGGTATTAGGCATGCAGGCTAAATGTCTTAAACATGATTATCCTAATCAGAAATATAAAAAAACCTACTTTTTCAATCCTCATCCTGTATGAGATTCCCAAGAATTCACAAAATTAAAGGACTTCTGGAAAGGTATTGTATACAAGTTTCATGTTGGATAACCAATGTATGAAGTTCCGAAGGGGCAGCCATGTTAGTCTAGTAAAGCAAAAAAAGGCAAGGAGTCTTGTGGCACTCAAATACTAACAGATTTATTTATTGTGTGAGCTTTCATGGGAGAAAATCCCACTTCCTCAGATGCTTTGAAGAGGGGGAACTTACAGAGTGGGATGAAAATAAATACAGGGGAGTGTAAGACATGGGATCAGGTCATACTGCAACAGTATATCAGAGCATTTTAAGGATTCAAACTCCAGTGTGGGCCACATGCTGTCTACCCTCAAAGCTGACAGCTCTGGTTCCCCCCACCCCCTCTGCTGACAGGTCCCTGCCCTACTCAGGTCTGGGTCCACCTGCCACATGGTCCCCAGCCCATCTGCTCTGTGTGAGGGCCTCTGTGCCCCCCTGTCTCCAGGACACTGTCTGTCCCTGGGCCATGTCTGCCTTCGCTGCCTGTGCCACAGGCAGGCCCAGCCCTGCCTGTATGGAGGGAGGGAGGGAGCACTCACCAATGGTGCTGCCAATGTCTGGCATGATGTCCCCTCTCCAGTGTCCTCCTCTGTGCGGGAGCCCTCCTCCTCCTCCTGCACCTCTGGGTTAGCTGGTCCCTCCTCAGATGTAGGGAAGAGCTCTGGGCAGGCAGCTGAAGAGGGTGGCAGTGGTGTATTCTCCTGGCAGCTGGTGTCATCCACGTTGACTGTGACATCTTCCTCTGTGGAGTCCCCCTCCTGGGGGTTGGCCACAGAGGAGGGCTCCATGGAGTCAATGCTCCCAGCCAGAAGGCCAGTGGCTCCCCACCCAGGAAGGTGTGGAGCCCCCACTCCCAGTGCCGCCTCGCGTCTCAGACCTGGGCATAGTCTTGCTGCAGGGCCTTTATCTTTATGTGTACCTGCTTTGTCATGCACCTGTGCCTCTTTGCAGCCAGATCCTGGGTGATATCTGCATAGATCTCCTGGTCGCGGTGGCTGCTCCACAACTAAGGAGGATCTTCTTGTACCAACAAATGCTGAGGAGGCTCCTTGTGGCTCCAAACAGGAGCCCTCCTCAGCTGCTGGCTGGCTGTGCTGGCCTATGCCATGGCTGCCCAGGCTGCAGGCAGCAGGCTTTCCAGGCAGGGTGTGCCTGTGAGGATGGGGAGGGACAGTGGCCAGGGAAGGCTCTTCCTTCCTGGTGCCATGCACCCTGGGAAGAAGAAGGTCAAACTGCATTTAATTCGAACTAATGGTTAGTTTGAACTAACGTGGCTCCATTGTGCTAGTTTGACCTAATAAGTTCAAACTAACTGTTAGTTTGAATTAAAAGCAGGTTTTATGACTTCAAAGTAAGCATGCATTACTTTGAACTAAGGAATTCCTTAGTTTGCAGTAATAAATGCCAATGTGGCCATGGACCAGGGCCAGAACTAGAGTTTTTGTCGCCTGGGGCAGGCAGCCCCAAAGGCACCCTCCCTCAACTCAGGGCCTGATCTGGCCTGGGGCCTGCGCTGGCACCATGCCAGTGTCAGCTGATGGCACAGTGCCAGATCTGGCCCCTGCTGCCAGTGTTCATGGCACAGTTGTCCATTTGGGGAGAATGCACCACAGGGGGTGGCCACCAGACCCTTCATACTCTCCTTGGGGGAGCTGTCCCCATAGCAGCCACTCTCGGTGCTGCCCCACACTGTGTGGTTGCTGAGTGGCTCGATGTAGATGGTGCTCATACATGGCACGTACCACTCTAGGAGCCAGGTGCCACTGTTGTGCTGGAGTGCCAGTGTCAGCAGCATTGCCGCCACCAGTGTCAGCCAGGAGCGGCACAGTATGGCTCAGCTGCGGTGAGACCTGGCCTGTATCCTGCCTCCTTTCTGGTGTCCATGGGAAGAATGAGAGCATCAGCAGCGGCAGAGGAAGGACAGGACACCACCCACTTCCCTTGTGGGGCTGCTACTGCTGTAGGGCAGGTAACTGGTGCAGGGATGGGATGTTTCTCCAAGGCAGGGGAAGGGTTAATGTTATTTTCTGGGGCCAGCATGGAGGGCTCTGGTGCTGTCTAAAATGGGGCTCCCAAGGCTTTGCCCCAGTCTCCATGACCTGGTTATGGCCCTGCCATGCACTAATTTAGTGTAATTCCTCATTAATTTGAACTAAATTGCAAGTGTAGACACAGCCATATCAGAGTGCCCCATAGCAGAGGAAAGTACTCTCCTGAGAAGTGTAGAAGACCCCTATTCAAATCTTTTCTCTCCCTCTGCCAGGGGATGGGGATTAATTCTGGGTCTCCCACATTCCAGGTAAGTGCTTTAACTACTTGGACGAAGTGGAAGGAGGACGACATCCCTTGCCACTTAGATTTTGACTTGGCCACAACCCCGTATTTGTCCTTTGAGCGTGAAAGTTGGATCCAGGTCCATGGAGAGAGAGAGAAGTCTTTATATTCTTCTGGTTCTGGGAATGCTCTGAGGCTAATGCAGGAGATACACAGCCAGGGATAGGTCTACACTGGAGCCTTATCTACAGACTCCTGCAGCCACACAGGGCTTTTATTAAGTCAACTTAAGTGTTTCCTTAAGTTAGCTTAATAAAACCACCTCTTAAGGTCACCTTAATGCTTGAGTCAGCCTTATTAAGTTGACTTAAGCCAATGTAGATGGGGAAAGCTCTTAGGTCAACCTGATTGGCCTCCAGGCTCCCTCCCCGCATCATTCCTCTGTTGACCTAGCACCTCCCAGTGTGGACACAGGCAGTCAATAGGGCTATGTCCACACATGCATCATTATTTTGAAATGAGTTATTTTGAAATAAAGTCCTTATTTCAAAATCCGTTAATTCGAATTAAGAAAATGTTAATTTGAACTAAGGGAAAGCCTGCTTTTGAAATGGCTGTTATTTCAAAATGGTTATTTTGAAATAAGGCCATTTGGACACATTGTTTCGAAACAGTTGTTTAGAAACAGAGGTGTTGTTTCAAAACAACATGTCCAAATGGCGTTATTTTGAAATAACCATTTCGAAATAACAGCTGTTTCAAAATGAATGGGGTTTAAGCTGTTTTGAAATGATGGTTCTTATTTCGAAATGACTGAGCCCGTCATTTCAAAATAAGAAAACATCATGTGGACCTAATCTTTTTTATTTCAAAATAACCAGTGTTATTTCAAAATAAAAGAGACGTGTGGACATACCCCAGGAGTTTTCAATGAGGATTCTCTCAGTAGACTAACGAGGTTGGCTTTAAGTCAACCTTGTTAAGACAACTTAACAGAGCCTCCAGTGTAGACATACCCCAGGAGCCTGGAGAGAAGCAGTGCACTTACCCAGAGGCAGTAACTTAGGTGCTTAGGTAACTTTTACCAGAAAACTTAGGATATGTCTACAATGCAATGTAAGACCATGCTTGAAACTAGATTCAAGTTACCACTTGTTTTGATATTTCTGTGTGTTCTAAGTGCAGCACAGGATCTATAAAATGATCTGGGTTTCTTTCTATGTTACACTGAGTCTTATCTGAAATTGGATTCAGCATAGTGGTAATACCAAGTCATTGAATACTTCTCATTTAAAGGGAGAACTTTAAATGAAGAAAGATCCTTTCCTAGATAGTGCACAGAAATTGAATTTCAGCAACTAATGTGTCAACTGTGACTATTTCTTGGATTGTTTAATCTTTGTCACATTCTTGTTAATTGAGTATATCAAGGGCGTAAGGAGAAGAGAAGCAACCAAAGATGATATTAATGGTTAAAGAAACCTATCAACCCAATTCTCAAAAGAGTTTGTTCTTCATGTTCATTTAGGATTCAGAGATAACTGAAGGTAACCTTTGAGCTTTTTAACCACCGAATACCTTGTATATTCAGAACAATTTGGAAAGACTTAGAGACTTATTAAATATTCTTATTCTAGAGGGAACCCCTATTAAAACCTGGCTTATTCTTCTTTTAAAAAGTAAAACAAATGGGATGGAATACAGAACATTGTAAACTTAGATTACATAGAAAATTATAGTAACATGAAGTTACTAAATGTAACCACGTTGTTATAATTCCCTTTACCGGCTTGCCTTTTCTTACCTGAGTTCTCTCTTTCTCCCTTCTTGCTCTGTACTAGTGTAAATGAGATACCCTTATTCACAGCAGCCTTCTGGCCCCTACTATCATGTCTATGAAAGAATGTCACTGTAACAGTGCTTTCTACTTTTCTCTCTGTCTTTTGACACTTTAGAGAATTACCCAATGGGTCTCCCTGTTGTGTGGAAATCCTGAAGTGGACTGTTTGTGCTGCAGTCAAAATTATTCTTGATAAAAAAAACAGCAGTCATCAAATTGAGCACAGTAGGACCAGCAGAACATCATTTTCCAAAAAGGTTAGCTAGAAAAATAATAAAAAAATGTTGCTGTTATTTTTAACAACAGAAAAAGAAAACTCTGTCTGAATTTGGAAATAAGATCGTTCCACTTCATAAATAACGTGTGACAAATCTTTTGCCTGATTCTTCTTCAGTGTGAGGATATGCTTACCAGTTCATCTTCAGTCCTAATTTTGACTTTCTTAGCTTTTTCAAATGCATACATCCACAGAGGCAAATCAACTATGCCTTCTAAAGGACACTTGATTCTTGGAGATGAGCACTAGGAGGCAGAAAGGGCACCTTTTGGAAAAAGCATCTTCTCCTTTGAGCGCTGCTCACATCATTCAGTTACAGGTGTCTACATGCCGAAGCGTACAGTAGCTCAGAAAGTCTTTAGCATTAGCCTGTCAGGTCAGGGTGCACAGCCAATGCCTGACCTCCACGCTACAACCGTGGCTATATAGGTGACCGTGACCATGACCCTCCCAGTTCCCTTTTCCGCCATCAGTGTTGGTTTCGGATCAACGTAAACTTGTGAAATGCAAGTGCCTGTCTTCGAGCGAAATTCAAGATGCCTGGTTTCAAGCTGTGCTTAGGGTGCTGCAAGGCTTTCCTGATGGACGACCTGCATGAGCAATGTCATGCTTGCCTGGGTGAGTCCCACCTCATGGCGGAGTGCCCCATTTGGCAGTCCTTCAAACGGAGGACTCGGTTGGAAAGGGAACGCCTCCTCCTTTCGATCTCAGGGAGTGGAACCACCACCCCCAAAACTGGCCAAGCCACAAGCGCTCTGCCGGACCCCTGATCGGGCCAGGCTCAGGACCCCTGATCGTCAGTACCAGGCTTGAAATCTCTACCCACAATGGTACCGCCCCATCACTGAACTCGTTGGTCACCGGGTAGCTTCTCAGCTGCCCCGAGAAGGGTACCAGCACAGGCAACCCCAGCGGCCCACCATGGGCACCCAAACCTGGCCCCAGTGCAGAAGACGAAGAATAGGACTAAAACGGTGCCATCCTCATCGGCACCACAGGGCCTGGTACTGCCCCCCATGGTACCGCTGTCAAGCCCGGCACCGATATCCAGCCCGGTACCGCCAGTACCGGTATCGCCAGGTCTGGTACCATCGAATCTGGTACCTCCAACTGAGGAATCAACGTCGATACCGGTACTGGCATGCAGCTATACGCCATCTTCCAACTCGGTACCAACAACCAGCCTGACAGTGGGCCCAAGCACGGTACCTCCCAGCCCTCATCCGGTACCACAGTCCGGTACAGAGGGGCAAGAAACTCCTCTCCATCGCTCCTCTGAAGAGGTCTCGGTACTGGGCTCCTGGACATCAGGAGGAGGGTCTTCCAGATCATCCTCCAAGGACCGCTTCCTCCCTCCATGCAAGGAGTGTCCGAGGAAGAGACTCTGTAAGAGTTTCATATCTCCGAGTTCGAGGAGGTCAAACAGACCACAGCTACAGGGAGCCATCTCTGCTCCCCCTATGGCAATGCCTGTAACAAGATCACTTTATAACGAGTGGACCCTTGACTGGCTGAACACAGCAATGTCTCCTCTCGTTATGCCCAGTCGCCACTGCCAGAGTCCTCGGATTTTTCCGATGACGAACCTGACCCTGACTCTACATAACATAGTAGATCACGGGCCCAATCCTCCTCTTCACCTGATGAGCGCCTAATTGGCATGTCTTCTGACCGCAAGGGAGACCCCCGCATCGAGCAGGAGCTTCTCCACCGTATGGCGGCAAACCTAAAATTGAAATTAGGAGTGATCCAGGAAGAGGATGACTCCCTCTTTGATGCATGCTGTAGAGCTCCCCCAGCAAGGGTAGCAATTCTCTTGCATTCTGGAGTATATCACATTGTCCAGGAACACTAGCAAACACCTTCCTTGACCCTGCCAGTGTCCAAAGCTGTGGATAAGAAATACTACGTCTCTCCAGAGGGGTTTTTCTTCTTGTTTCATCATCCCACTCCAGGATCCCTGGTGGTTGATGACATAAATCAAAGGGAGAGACAGGGCCAGCCGAGTTCCACGCTCAAGAACAAAGAGGCGAAAAAGCTTGCTGCCCTCCAACTCTGTATTTCCAACCATTCAGCCCTAATGACATGCTACATCGACACCCTGTGGGAGGCCTTGCAAAACTTCCGCACGGCCATCTCAGAGGAGAGCCTGAGATGCTTTGAGGCAATGCTTGAGGAGGGAGAGAGGGCATACAAGGGTGCTCTAGCGGCAACCTGGGATGCAGTGGATATGGCCACTTGCACTATGGCCTCCTCAGTTGTCATGCATTGGTTGGCCTGGCTCCAAGGCTCCGGCGTATCCACGCAAATGCAGCAAATTATTCAGGACCTCTCCTTTGAGGGTTCTGACCTCTTTGCTCCATCCACAGGCATGAAGCTCCATGGTATGAAGGACTCGAGGGCCACACTTCGATCCCTGGGGATATACACTTCACAACCCATCAGATGCTCAATGAGACCACATCAGCAGTTACAGCAGGTAAAGCAGCAGCTCCAACTGCAGAGTCAGTTCCTGAGATCCCTCCAGTTTCCCCAGCGCCATCTTGGGGACCTGGACAAGGACAAGACCCACTCAGGTAAAGGGGGAAAGCTCAGTGCCTCACAGTCTGGAAGGCACTGGCAGGGACCTGACCACTTATCTGGCCATAAACATCATTTTTGAGAGTCCCCTCGAGGGCAGCACACCAGGGCCCCTGTCTTCCCCCCATTGCCTCCGTCACTTTGCCCCCTGGTGGACCCGTGTCACATCAAACCAGTGGGTTCTCAACACAGTGGCATGCAGATACCCTATCCCTTTCCTTTCAATCCCTCGGGAGAGGAAACCGCCCCCTTGTGCAGCATCAGAGAACCGGGAACTGTTAAACAGGCTTGAGGCCAAATGCCAAAAACTCCTCTCCCTTGGGGCCATAGAAAAGGTCCCCAAACAAGGGCGGGATATAGGGATCTATTCCCACTACTTCTTGGTCCCCAAACCCAGCGGGACCTACGGCCTATTCTAGACCTCAGAGCACTAAACAAATACCTAAAAAAAATAAAGTTCCATATGGTTTCCCTGCCCCAGATTGTCCCCTCCTTGTCCCCAGGAGCCTGGTTCGCAGCTCTCAACCTAAAGGATGCTTACTTTTCACATAGCCATCCGACCACACCACAGACGATTCCTCAGGTTTGTGTGGCACAAATCATTACCAGTTCACTGGTCTCCCCTGTGGGCTATCGCTACCTTCCAGGGTGTTCACAAAATGTGTGGCACTGGTCGCAATGTTTCTATGCAGGAGGGGCATAAGAATCTACCCCTGCCTGGATGATTGGCTTATAGTGGGCAAGTCAAGTCGACAGGTGCAAAACGACATCAATCTGGTGGTTAAACTCTGCGAGTTTCTTGGCTTCCACATAAACACAAAGAAGTCCAAGCTCTGCCCCACTCAGAACATAGAATTCATCAGGGCATGACTAAATGCTCAACAGGGCACAGCATCCTTGCCCCTGTCAAGATTTCAGTCCATTTGCACCAACATCAGGGAACTGCAAGCACTGGGTGTAACCACAGCACGCCGCTGCATGCAGCTTCTGGGACACATGGCGGCCACCTCGGTAATCTGAACAGCATACCTGAGGATGCGACTTTTCCAGCTCTGGTTCACCATGATGTTCTGGCCATGGAGAGACCGTCTGGACAAGGTACTCTTGGTTCTTCAGTGTTCCCTAGAATCTCTCCAAATTTGGAGGGACCCCGCTTCGCAATGGGGGGGTATCCTGTTTAGGGAGCCCAAGCCCTCAGTGATCCTGATAACAGATGCTTTGGACTCAGGTTGGGGAGCCCACCTGTCCGGGGGCTTCTCTACAAGGGTGTTTGTAGCCCTGAGGACAAACTCCTCCACATAAATGTGAAGGAGCCCTGGGCCATCAGATTGGCCTGCATGACCTTTCTCGACAAAATTCATGACTGAATGGTCCAGGTCCTCACAGACAATAAAATGGCCGTGTTTTATACTGACTGGCAAGGGTGGGTTTGCTCTTTGGCTCTATGTGAGGAGGTGTGCAAGCTTTGGTAATTAGAGATAGACCACCACTTTATGCTGATTGCCTCCCACCTCCCTGGGGTAGACAATGGCCTAGCAGACTCACTCAGCAGAAAACCCCTAGCGAATCATGAGTGGTCCCTCCACCCCAAGGTGTTCTCCCTGCTGATAAACAGATGGGAACCCCTGAGGTGGACCTGTTTGCCACAGAACAAAACCGCAAATGCCCTAAATTTTGTTCCTTCTGGGGACAGGAGGAGGACTCTCTCAGTGACATTTTCCTCCTCAGTTGGTTGGGGGCCCTGATTTACACCTTCCCACCAATTTCCCCTGATCCACAGAGTGCTAGTGAAGGTCCTTGAGGACGAAGCACACATCATTCTGATAGTTCCAGACTGGCCCAGACAACACTGGTTCCCGGTCCTGCAGGACATGTCCATAAGGACCCCGCTCCGCGTACCTCAGTGGGCGGATCTCCTAACATAGGACTTGGGACGCATTCAGCACCTGAACCCAGGTCTCCTACATTTGACGGCCTGGATGATCTCTGGCTCAGTGAGCAAGAGAGGTGCTGCTCAGATAGGGTTAAGAAGGTCCTGGTTGGTAGCAGAAAACCCTTCACCAGGTCCACCTACATCACAAAGTGGAAGAGCTTCTCCACTTGGTGCCGTGACAAAGAAATAGACTGTATCTCTGCACCAATCATACAACTCTGGACTATCTTTTAGACCTAAGTGAAAAAGGCCTGTCCCTGTCCTCACTATGAGTCCACCTAGCGGCAATTTTGGCTTTCCACCAAAGAGTTGATGGTGCCCCAGTCTTTTCACACCCCACATCTCACAGGTTTCTGAAAGGGGTGGAAAAGCTCTTTCCCCACCCTCATAAGCCCACCCCTCAGTGAGATCTGAACGTTGTGCTATGGGCTTTGACAGAGCCACCCTATGAACCCATGGACTCAGCTACTCTGCTGGTGTTATCCTCAAAGGTGCCTTTCCTGGTAGCAATCACCTCAGCTAGAAGGGTTTCAGAGTTGCGAGCTCTTCCCTCTGAACCCCTATATATGACATTCTTTCCGGACAAGGTGGTCCTCCGCCACCATCCTTCCTTCCTGCCCAAGGTGGCCACTCCCTTCCACATGAATCAAGAAATTTGCCTGCTGGTTTTCTGTCCCAACCCCCAGGTTACAGAAAACCAGAGACAGTGGCATATCTTGGATGTGAGGAGAGCACTCCTAATTTATATTTAGCGCATGCGATCTTTCCACAAGACCTCCCAGTTGTTTGTGGTAGTCGCTGAACGCATGAGAGGCTCCCCAGTGTACTCTCAGTGCATCTCCAAATTGATTGTAAACTGCATCAAAGACTGCTATGGAAGGTCAAAGACACCTCTCCCAGGGCCTGTGATAGCCCACTCTACCAGAGCTCAGGGGTCTTCCACGGCCTTCCTCGCCAAGGTCCCGATCCAGGAGATCTGCAGGGCCACTACGTGGTCATTGATACATACCTTCACGATGCACTACACCATTGCCCAACAGGCTAGAGATGCTGCTGCTTTGGGCAGTGCTGTACTCAGTGTGGGTAGAGTGTAACTCCTCCCACCATCCTCGGGTACAGCTAGCAGTCACCTGAATGATGTGAGCAGCGCTCAAAGGAGAATGGTTGTTTGCTCACCAGTAACCATCCTCCTTCGAGATGGGCTGCTCACATACATTCAGGTCCCTCCCACCATCCCCGCTAACAGAGTTGGCAAAGGTATATGGGACTGGGAGGGTCAGGGTCACGGTCACCTATATACCCGCGGTTGTGGTGCAGAGGGGGTGTTGGCCGTCTGCCCTGACCTGACAGGCTAACGCTAAAGAATTTCTGAGCTACCATGTGCTGTGGCACATAGATACCTGTAACTGAATGTATGTGAGCAGCCTGTCTCAAAGAAGGATGGTTACTGGTGAGCAGCCAACTGTTTTACATTATAGAGTTTGCTTCAAGAAGTCTTTTATCAGAGGGTTTTTTTTTACTTGTTTTTAGGAAATTGTATTATTACAGAGTCATATTTTGACAAAATATGTGCTATAACCCTTGAGATATAAATTTTTAAAAAGTCATTAAAATGTTAAGGTTGCTAAGTCACATACTCAGAAATGAGGAAATTTCAGAATTAAGGTAGCCTGTGCAACCTTAATTTCTCTTCTTTCTATATGTGAACTATAACATTTGGCTCAGTGGATTTCACAGTTTTGCTGACAGTAGGGGAGTATAGAAACCTGATTCTCACAGGTTAAATTCCAGATTTTCTGCTCTGTGCCTATAGCTTACCTCTCTTCCATATATCTCCTACTCAACTCTTTTCTCTCTCTTTGTTTTTATATACTACTCTTGCTCTTGCCTACATATCTCTCTGATCCTATCCACTACTTCCTACATGGGTTCAAAACTTCTATACAGTTCTGCTTTTTAACTGTGTGAGGGAATTAAGAAACTCTGGAGAGTGATGTGGTTATTAGCTGAAAACTATAGAGAAGTTGGATTTTCTGCGAAATCCAAAATATTCCAGATTGAGTATTTGTGAGGTCCAATAATTAAAGCAGACACAAAATGAAGTTATTTCAGTTTTGTTGTCTATAGGTGTTCCTATGTCTAATCAAAATAATAACAGCAATAATTAAAATAATAATAATGGAAGGATTTGGCCTTGAAGGTTGTAATTATGGATGAAGTTCTGGAATATAGTTCCAGTCTTAGCTAAATGTAATAAAATTGTTCAAAACCAGATTTTGTTAGTGCATCACACGTCTTGCTTGATTTCTTTCTGACGGCTTTCCTTATGATTACCAATGTGTTGCTGTTCTTTCCCTGCCATCATTCTTTTTAGTCTATAGGTTTATCTGCATGTATGTTTTATATTTTTGGCCTTCATCTGTCATAGTTTTGGGCATGCTTCTTTCCTTTGGACATCATAACTTGAGTATATACAATATATCTGCTCCCACTTCATTTGCCTTCTCAATTTTTCTTATTCTTTGAAGTTGATGCTGTTGTACCTTGAGGTTCACTTCCATGTACTCTTAATTTTGGCCCATATTTTATGTTAGACTCAACTATGCTTTAAATGTGTTAATCTGGGTTTCCTTTCACTCATCTCCTGCATATTTCACCTGATATTTTTGTCCAGCAGGGTTCCTAGGTACTACCTCAAGTGATCTTTCTAAGTTCCCATTAAGCATAGTAAAATGAATGACTAAATACATGTTCCCACAAGTAGAGCCGTGCCAAACTGATACTTGGCTTTGTGTAAAACATATTGTTTTAATTTGTATGGACTCTTACTTCCACTGGAACTTTGAGACTATGTTGTCACAGCTGAAATGGTGGGTTGTTTATAGCAACGTAACTTAGACATGATCATTCTCTCTTTGAAAAAATCTTAGTGGAGACAAGGCACTTAAAGTTTTACCAGGAGTTACCTATGTTAGGTCAGAACTATATCCTCATTTGTGGTTGACCTCTCCCAATTTTTCTTATAGTAAAATGACAGGTGTCTTGTGTCCTATAGACTTTTACAGTGGGATAGGTAGGATTAGTTTAATTAACTCGCATTAAAAACAACCCTAAACGCTGAACCATGGTTAGCCCAGAGTAGTGTACAGGAGGGACGGAAAATCTAGAAAGCATGAAGAATCACCATATCCTCTTCCTTGTGTAGCTGTACAAAGGGCATCATAATCTCAGTACTTGCAAACTCTAAGCACAAGAATTGAGGGACTGTGAGCACTGCCACTTTTGTAAAACATCCCAAAAATGATAAGACACTAAACCAAAGCCTGCTTTCTCCTATATATCTTTCCTTACTAGCTAACACACACCAAGCCTCCAAAAGGAAGTATGAGAGTCATCTCAGGCTATGTCTACACTGACATAGACAAAAAAAGCAAGGAGTCTCCTGGCACTTAAAGACTAACAGATTTATTTATCACATGAGCTTTCGTGGGAGACTATCCTACTTCGTCAGACGCTTTCAGAGGTGGGATATTCTCCCAAGAAAGCTCATGCAGTAAATAAATCTGTTAGTCTTTAAGTGCCACAAGACTTCTTGCTTTACTAGACTAACACAGCTGGCCCTTTGGAACTGACATAGGCAAATTCAGCACTGTCAAGTCAATTTATCCTGTTTGACTGAGTGGCATTGAAAACATCCTTAGTCAATCCAGAAGTTGCTCTATTAAAACCACTTGCAGAAGAAGCTTAATGTAGTGTTGACAAATGCACACATCACATTGGTGCAGCATAGTGTAGATGGAGTGTTGAACAGAAGTTAGGAAGTCAATGTAATTATGCAAGCTACTCTATGTAGATTGCATAACTCTTGTTGACTACCACCTAATTTGCCAGTCATTGTAGACCAGACCTAAATGTATTTCACCAAGAGAAGCTCTGTTTGCCTGTATTGTTGGTAGACAGAATGCTTCTGGAGATTAGTGTTAGTGTGTGATGTCTTTCTGTTCTTACTCCCTGACCTAGCGCCATGGTGTTGGCTTACAAAGCCATGTTAGAGGCCTAAAAGTGCCTTTTTTTTTTCTGTTTGTTTTTCCTGGTTTAGGACAAAATAGCACAGAACACGTTTTACCTGTTTTCTACGTCAAACCACAAATACCTGACACTAAAATTTGGCCTTCATTCTTTTGAAATTCAATACAAACTCTCTCAAAACTCATTTTATCTTCATTGAAATATAAACAATCACTTTATCTAGGCCATGGCTTGCATAGTTTTAGTTGCAATGTAGCCTACTACAATTTTAACTCTCATCAAATTTTGCTTGCTTCATACACTTTGTGATAGCACAACTTTACTTGCACTGAAGACTTTAGAAATCAGAATAGGCACACATTAAAAAATATTAAGGAAATGTAGGTTTTCTTTTTCCATGTCCATATTTCAAATATAAATCTGTTAAAACTCTGTGAGGTCAACTAGTGTTAAGGCATAATCTTGTCTGTTTTATGAATCAGCAGTAAAATGGAAACTTTCTTTGTTAGCTTTTCTTTCATTTTATTGTGGAACATGGAGGTTGTACTACCCATACGTTTTTAAGCTGCACACAATTACCCTCAATATTCTATAAAGCCTGGCACAGCAGGACAATATTTATGACCTGCCACAATAAAAGCCACTGTTTTATGTGACCCAACAGGAGTCCAAGTATTTTGCAAGTGCTTATAAAAAATCTGAAGAGAGAACACAGGGATAACATATTTAAAATCACATTACTACATCATTCAATATAACTTTTCCCAGTCCAGATTTTCTATTCAGGAGTTAAGCTGCATGGCTCCCCTGCAGGTTGCTGAAGTGGAAATTTTATCTATTTGTCTACCAGTTACTATATCACTCTATTGGACGGTTTATTAGCCTTAACCACACACATCCAAAGGGACTTCACAACATATTGCCCACTTAGTTCTTGGCTAACTCAGATCTTCAAAGTAAAATTATTAAAAAAAAATACAACCCATCACATAGTGTTACATAAACTTCCAATATATCTTCATGCAACAAACAGTTGCTCTCGATATATTGAAATAAAAGTATTCACAGCACCTAAACATAAGACCGGTATTAAAAAGACACAACATGTGCAGTACATTGAAAAACTTGTCAGTTTACAGCAAAACTATTTCAAAATGTCACAAACAAACATCACTGCATTAAAAGCACCATATATAATTTGGCTGCGATTTAATTAAGGTTAATTAATTTTAATTAATTTAAAACACTCCTAACTTCGCTTCTCCACCTGCATCTTTCCTTTAAGGAGTGTGAACAAGCTAAACAATCAAAATGGTAAATAAATAAATTATGGAGTGTAATAAAATGTGCTAAACTTCTCATCGCTTTCACTTTGTTCTGCTGTTGCAGCCCTTCTGCTGTGTCTCAGTAGTTAACACTTTGATCAAGATTTTTAAGTTGTTTTTGGTACCTACACTGAGATGCCTTACTGAGGTCTGATTTTTAGAAACTTTAAAAAACAGGCTTCTTTCAGGTGCCTCAAAGTAGGCACCTAAAATCATTATTGAAAATCATGGGGTCTGTGAGTAATTATATGAATACATCATAGTTGTCTAACTATCATATGAGCTTGTTGTCATGAGTGCTTCTGATTACTTTTGCCTAAAATCTGCTGTCCCAATGCTTAATACCAGGACTTTGTGAATCAGCATATACATCATCATGCATCGTATACTAGAGTTTACCCAGGGCGCTTGTGTTTTAAAACTGATCAAGAGTCTTGCAATGCTTTCTTATTCACAGATATAAAATATCTGTTAAGGATTCCATTTCATCAGACCAACAAGCTTGGATCAACATCAGATGTCCCTTGATTAGTTACGTACGTATGTGGCAGTTGGTCAGGGGAATTGTTCATCTTTTCTATTAATAACTGTGAATATTCCTCAAATAGTCATAGTCACTGAAAGGCTTCATATGGTGAAATCAGCAAAATGACTTTTACTAGGGGGCCAAACACTGGGTAAAACAAACAAAGTTTGTTTAGTGAAATACACATGAAAGGTGATAACAGTATCTTTTTATTATTATTATTTAAAAGACCTTATTTCATCAATTTGGTTGGGAGAAGTGGTACCCTTTTAAAAAAATTAATTCAATTATTTTCATTATTATTTAACCATTTTGACTTTTTCCTCTTGTGACTGCCCCACTAATAATTCTTGCTCATCTCTTCCTTATTATACATAATTATTTAATTGAACAATTTAAGATTTGAAATTTTATATTATATTATTATTTATTTTGCAGTATCAGGCATATACGGACATGCTATTTCGAGAGAGGGGAGGGGAGGGGCGGGGAGGCTTGTGTGGGCCGGGGCTGCTCTGCCCCTGGGATTCCCTGGCAGCCCCCCCGCTTCTTCTGCTGGGGCGGGGGGGCTTCCCCAGCCCCCCCCACCTCTGCTGCGGGCAGGGGGGGGGCCCCCCTGGGCTGTGGCGGGGGGGGGGGGCCCCCGGCCCCCCCCCCCGCTTCTGAGCGGGGGGGGCGGGGAAGCCCCTCCGCCCAGGTGGAAGTGGCAGGGGGGCCAGGGAACGCTGGGCACGAGGTGGCCCCGGCCCTGCCCATGGCAGAAGTGGCGGGAGGGCTGGGGAACCCAAGGGGTGGCGCGGCCTCAGCCCTGACCCCAGCAGGAGTTGGGGGGGCGCCAGGGAACCCCTGGGGCAGGGTGCCCCAGGCTTGGGGGTAGCCCCAGTGGTGGGGTGAGCCACCCCTGGAGCAGCCACCCCATGGGGGCTGCAGTCCCCCTGACTGGGCTGCAGGGCCGGCAGCTCCCCCGCAGCGCGGGCAGGGGGCAGAGCCCTGGGGGTGCCCCAGCTGGCTTCCACCCACTTCCGCTTGCCAGTGGTGGGGGGGTGAAGGGGGCTGAGGCACCTGTGCCCCCCTGCTCCCAGCAAGGGGAAGCGGGGGGATAACAGGCTGGGGCACCCTCCGACCCCCTGCACCCCACTCAGAACCCTGGCCAGGATGCTGGGGGGGTTGGACCTTCCCCCCAGGGTGCATAGCACCCTGGGGGGAAGGTCCTTGTTATTTCAAAACCATCCTTGTTTCGAAATAACATGTCCAAATGGCGTTATTTCGAAACAACTGGTTTTGAAATAACCCTCCTTTCGAAGGCAAAGTGGTTTAAGCTGTTTCGAAAGGAGAACTCTTGTTTCAAAATGAGGAGAGTTGAAACAAGAAAATGTGGTGTGGACATAGGGACTTTTATTTCAAAACAACCAGTGTTGTTTCGAAATAAAAGCCCTGTGTGGACATACTCTAAGTGTCCCTCTGGGAAAACTTCGGCAGCTATTATGCATAGGAAGTATGGGAAGCGTGCGCTCAGATATGTTACTAGATGGAATTTTTATACCCGGGATTTAGAAAAGGTATTGGATCCCCACCCACTGGCCACAGGTAAGGGTGTCCAACAGGCTGGATGGCTTTTTCTGACTGTCCTCTGGAACAACCAGCAGCAAAAGTGTTGCTTAGAGAAAGGGACAGTGAATTGGCAAAGGAGTTTAACAGAGAAACCCTAAAGCACATCCTTTGGAGTGCTGGCAAGGATTACTGGTGCCTCCAGTTTCAGCCTGGTGAGTGTAGCAGGATAGAGGGTAGAGCTGTGGGTTTCCAAGGAGGCGCCCTTCCAGCTGCATTATTGCTTTCTGTACCTTTTTTATACTTAGGGTTTTCTACTTCCAAAATAGCTTTTTTTTTTCTCTTCCCCCTCCTTTGTCACTGTTTCTTTCGTTTGGGGTTAAACCCAGTTGAAATGGTGCTGTTAACTTGTATGTTAAACAGGATTAATTAGTGGCTTTTCACTTTACTCCCCCTTTGCAGTTTTGTTTTTCCAAAATTTTGATGAAAAAAAAAAGCTTTTGATATACTTTAAATGTAAAAAGGTGTTGCGGAAGCAAAACGGTTGGTTACTCACCAGTAACCATCCTTCTTTGAGATGGGCTGCTCACATACATTCAGTTACAGGTGTCTACGTGCCGCAGTGCATGGTAGCTCAGAAAGTCTTTAGCGTTAGCCTGTCAGGTCAGGGCGCATGACCAACGCCCCCTCCACGCCGTGACCACGGCTATATAGGTGACCGTGACCCTGACCCTCCCAGTCCCATATACCTTTGCCAACTCTGTTAGTGGGGATGGTGGGAGGGACCTGAATGTATGTGAGCAGCCCATCTCGAAGGAGGAAGGTTACTGGTGAGTAACCAACCGTTCTCCTTCGAGCGCTGCTCACATCATTCAGTTACATTTGTCTGCTAGCCGTACCCAGGGATGGTGGGAGGCAATGGTCCCTCTAATTACTCGTAGACTGCATGCACAAACAATTTCTTTGTGTGCACAAGAACATTTTTTTGTGAGCACCATTAGGACTACTGAATTTTTTTGTGCGCACTTTATTTTGTGGTGTGCGCAGGTTTCATGACCTGTGTGCGCGCATACACACACACAGCTTAGAGGGAAGAGTGGTGGGACGAGTTACAGTTTACCCACACTGAGTACAGTTCTGCCCACAGCGGCATCATCTCTAGCCTGTTGGGCAATGGTGTAGAGCATCATGAAGGTGTGTATCGACGACCACCTAGCGGCCCTGCAGATCTCTTGGATCGGGACCTTAGTGAGGAAGGCTGTGGAAGATGCCTGAGCTCTGGTAGAATGGGCTCTCACAGTCTCTGGGAGAGGTGTATTTGACCTTCCGTAGCAGTCTTTAATACAGTTCACAATCCACTTGGCGATGCATTGGGATGATACTGGTGAGCCTCTCATGTGTTCAGTGACTGCCAGAAACAATTGGGAGGTCTTGCGGAAAGATCGTGTGCGCTCAAGATAAATTAGGACCGCTTTCCTCACATCCAGGGTATGCCACTGTCTCTGGTTTTCAGTCACCTGAGGGTCTGGATAGAAGACCGGCAGGCAGATTTCTTGATTCATGTGGAAGGGGGTGGCAACCTTAGGCAAGAATGAGGGGTGGTGACTCAGGACCACCTTGTCGGGGGAAGAAATCCATATATGGAGTTTCAGAGGACAGGGCTTGCAACTCTGAGACCCTTCTGGCAGAATTAATTGCTATGAGAAAAGCTACCTTCCAGGACAGTACGAGTAGGGCGGCTGAGTCCAAGGGCTCATACGGTGGTTCTGGCAAAGCCCGCAGTACAACGTTCAAATCCCACTGTGGAGTGGGTTTACAGGTGTGGGGGAAAAGTTTTTCTACCCCTTTCAGGAATCTATGGCACATGAGTGTGAAAAGAGTGGAGCCCCATCAACTCTTTGGTGAAAGGCCGAAATTGGTGCCAAGTCGACTTTTAATGAGGACAGAGATAGGCCTTTCTCTCTTAGATCAAGAAGGTAATCCAAAGTTGCCTGAATTGGTGTGGAGGTAGGGTCTATGTCTTTGTCATGGCACCAAGTAGAAAAGTGATTCCATTTTGCTGTGTAGGTGGACCTGGTGGAGAGTTTCCTGTTACCAACCAGGACCTTTTTAACCCTATCTGAGCAGCGCCTCGCTGAGCCAGAGAGCATCCAGGTTGTCAGATGCATGAGGCCTGGATTTGGGTCCCGAAGGCATCCCGAGTCCTGTGTCAGGAGGTCCGCCCACCGTGGGAGGCAGAGCGGGGTCCTCATGGACATGTCCTGTAGGAGGGGAAACCAGTGTTGTCTGGGCCAGTCTGGGGCTATCAGAATGATGTGTGCTTCATCCGCAAGGACCTTCGGGAGCACCCAGTGGATCAAGGGAATTGGAGGGAAGGCATACATTAGGGCCCCCGACCAATTGAGGAGGAGGGCATCACTGAGAGCACCTTTCTCCCGACCTCAGAGGGAGCAGAACCGGGGGCATTTGCAGTTCTGCCCCGTGGCAAAGAGGTCAATCTGAGGGGTTCCCAATCTGTTTGTCAGCAGGGAGAAAACCTCGTTGTGGAGGGACCACTCATGATTCACCAGGGGTTTTCTGCTGAGTGAGTCCACTATGCCGTTGTCTAGCCTGGGTAGGTGAGAGGCAGTTGGCGTGAAGTGATAGTCTATTGTTAGTTGCCAAAGCTTGGTTGCTTCCTCACATAGAGCCGAGGAGCAGACTCCCCCTTGGTGGTTTGTGTAGAATATGGCCGTTGTATTGTCTAAGAGGATTTGGACCACCCTGCCTTAGATCTAGTCTAGGAAGGTCATGCAGGTCAGTCTGATGGCCCGGAGCTCCTTCACATTTATGTGGAGGAGACTGTCCTCGGGATTCCAAATGCCTTGCATGGAGAGGCCCCAGGCAGGTGGGCTCCCTAGCCCGAGTTGGACGCATTCGTTATCAGGGTCATTGAGGGCTTGGACTCTCTGAATGGAATTCCCTCCATCGCGAAGTTGGGGTCCCTCCAGATTTGGAGGAACTCCAGGGCATATTGGGGGACTGTGAGAGTACCTTGTCCAGATGATCCCTTTCTGGTCGGAAGATTGTCGTGAATCAGAGCTGGAATGGTCTCATCCGCAGGTGGGCTGTTCGGATTACTGACGTGGCCACTGCCGTGTGTCCCAAGAGCTATATGTACCCTGCACGCTGTGGTCAGCCCGGGCGCCTGGAGCTGTGTGATGATGGTGCAGATGGACTGAAATCTTGACTGGGGCAAGGAAGTGGTGCCCTGTTGGCTGTTTAAATGTGCCCCAATGAACTCTGTGTCCTGAGCGGGGAAAGCTTGGACTTCTCTAGGTTTATGTGGAAGCTCAGGAACTCGCATAGGTTCATTACCAGGTCGACGTGGTTTTGTACCTGTTGACTTGACTTGCCCACTATGAGCCAGTCGTCTAGATAGGGGTAGATTCTTATACCCCTCCTGTGTAGGAAAGATGTGACCACTGCAACACATTTTGTGAATACCCTGGGGGCTAGCGATAACCCGAAAGGGACGGCAGTGAATTGGTAGTGGTGTCGTGCCACTACAAACCTGAGAAAATGCCTGTGGTGGGGCCAAATGGCTATGTGGAAGTAAGCGTCCTTTAGGTCGAGGGCTGCGAACCAAACTCCTGGGGACAGGGAGGGAATAATCTGTGGTAGGGAGACCATGCAGAATTTTATTTTCTTTATGTATTTGTTGAGTGCTCTGAGTACTAAAATGGGTTGTAGGTCCCCGTTGGGCTTGGGGACTAGAAAGTAGCGGGAATAAAACCCTTTGCCACGCTCTGTCTTTGGAAGCTTTTCTATGGCTCAGAGGGAGAGTAACTTCTGGCATTCGACCTTGAGCATGCTTAGCAGATCTGGGTTTTCTGGTGTTTTGGGAGGGGGCGGTTTCCTGTCCCAGGAGGTTGAGTGGAACTGGATACGGTAACCCCTTACCACTGTGTTGAGAACCCACTGGTCTGATGTGACATGGGTCCATCATGGAGCAAAGTGGTGGAGGTGGTGGTGGGAGAACAGGGGTTGTGGAGCGCTGCCCTCGATGGGACCGTCAAAAACTCTGTTTGCAGCCTGAAGAGTGGTCTGATCCCTGTCCGCGCCATCCTGACTGAGAGGTGCCAAGCTTACCCCCTTTACCTGATCAGCCCTTATCTTTGTCCAGGTCCCCAAGATGGTGGAAACTGGAGGGATCTCGGGAACTGGGTCTGCAGTTGCAGCTGTTGTTTCAGTTGCCGTAACTGCTGCTGTTGCTGGTGTGACCTCGAGGAGCACCTAATGGGTTGGGGAGTGTAAATCCTGAGGGACCGAAGTGTAGCCCTCGAGTCCTTCATACCATGCAGCTTCGCGTCTGTGGAAAATGCAAAGAGGTTGGGAACCCTCAAAAGGTAGATCCTGGATAATCTGTTGCATCTGCGTGGAGTGGCCAGAGTTTTCGAGCCATGCCAAGTGGCGGATCACCACTGTCAATGCCATTAGATGTGCCGCTGTATCCACTGCGTGCCAGGTTGCAGTGAGCGCATCCCTGGATGCTCTCTCTTCTTCGTCCAGCATTGCCTTGAAGTCTCTCAGGTGCTCTTTGGAGCTGGCTGAGGGGAGATTTCATAGATCCTCCCACAAGGTGAAGATGCAGCGCAGCATCAGGGCTGAGTGATTTGAGATACACAGCTGTAGGGCGGCAGAGGAGTAAACTTTCCTGTCCAACAGGTCAAGCTTCCTTGCCTCTCTGTTCTTGGGTGTGGAGCTGGGCTGGTCTTGTCTCTCCCTTTGGTTGACTGTGTCGACCACCAGGAATCCTGGGGCTGGATGGTGAAACAGGAAGGGAAATCCTTCTGGGGAGACAGAGTATTTCTTATCCACCACTTTGGACACTGGTGGGATGGAGGAAGGTGTTTGCCAGCATTTCTGGACAATGCGGAACACCCCGGTGTGCAGGGGAATCACGACCTTAGCCGGCGGGGCTCTATGGCACAAGTAGAAGACGGAATCATCTTCCACTTGGATCTCTCCTAGCTTCAGCTTCAGATTCACTGCCATGTGGCAGAGGAGGTCCTGCTCAATGGGGGGATCTCCTTCCCGGTCGGCAGACATGTCAATTAGGTGCTTGTCAGGCGACGAGGATGACTGGGCCCTTGATCTGCTACGTTGAGTAGAATCAGGGTCTGGCTCATCGTTGGAGAAATCTGAGGACTCTGGCACCGGCGATCAGACATAACGGAAGGAGGTATCGTCTGCCATCGCGTTCAGCCAGTCAAGGGTCCACTCGTTGTGCGGTGACCTCAACGGCAGCATAGGTGCCATGGGGGGAGCAGAGACCTCTCCTGATGGGCACCTTTCCCTTGAGCCCGGTGACATGGAGCTCTTTCGAAGCTGCTCTCTCGGACACTCCTCCTGAGGGGGAAGAAAGGGGTCTTCAGAGGACAATCTGGACGACCTTTCCCCCCTACATCTGGCAGTCTGGTACCGAGAGATCTTTGAAGGAGCAATGAGGCGGAGCCGTGGTATTTGGGCCCGGTGCCAGGTTTGACGGTACCGGGTTGGAGAAGGGTGAAGAGGCCCACAACGGTACCAGTATCAGTGTGGGCGTTGCCGCTGCCGAGTCCGACAGTACTGGAAGCGGCAGTATTGGCAACGGTGCTGAGTCCAGTGGTACCAGGCTTGATGGTGGTACTGGGCTTAGAGGCGGTGCCTCCAGGGGTGGTGCCGTGTCCAGCAGTGAAGAAGGGGGCAGTGCTGCTATGGTCCACTTCTTCCTGTTCTGCACCAGGGCCGGGTTTGAATGCCCTTGGTGGGTCAGTGCCTGAGCCGGTGCCCTACTTGGGGCAGCTGAGAGGCTACCGGAGGACTGGCGAGGTCAGTGCTGAGGAGGTACTGTAGAGGGCCAAGATTTCGAGCCTGATACTGGAGATCGGTGGGAATCTTGAGCTCAAGCCACTTGAGGATCCAGCGGAGCGCTGGTGGCTCGGCCACCTTCGGGTGGAGCGGCTCTGTTTCCCGAAATTAGGAGGAGATGGTGCTCTCTTTCTAGCTGAGTCCTTTGTTTGAAGGATTGGCAAATGGAACACTCCGCCGTGAGGTGGGACTCACCCAAACAAATGAGGCATTTCTTGTGCGGGTTATCCATTGGGAAAGCCTTGCAACATCCTAAGCATGGCTTGAAACTTGGCATTTCGAGTTTTGTGTGAAAGACAGGCACTTGTATTTTGCAAGATAATGCTGATCCGAACTGACGCTGATGGCGGAAAAAGGAACTGGGACGGTCAGGGACACAGTCACCTATATAGCCACGGTCACAGCGTGGAGGGGGCATTGGCTGTGTGCCCTGACCTGACAGGCTAATGCAAAAGACTTTCTGAGCTACCATGCGCTGCAGCACGTAGACACCTGTAACTGAATGATGTGAGCAGCGCTCGAAGGAGAAGTCTTGGTTTCTGTGCAGTCATCCTAAAGAAAAATTGGGCATTTTTGTCAAGGAGGTGGTCTGTAAATCATAACTAAGATTACTTAAGTGTGGATAATTTGGTTAGAATCACTGGAGATAAAGGGGGGTTCATTTCTCTTGAGATTTAACTGTCTCTAACTATAAAAAAGAAGGAAAAAATTGTGTCCAAATATGTTGTGTAAATCTGTAAGGCTATGTTCACACACAGAGGGCTTGTTTCGAAACAAGAGGTTTTGAAACAATCTGTTTTGAAAATAAATGGTTATTTCAAAACACCTTATTCCAAAGACAAAAAAGGTGTCTTGGAAATAAGGGAGCAAAATAGCATGTCCACAGTGTGGACATGCTATTTCGCTTGGGGAGGGGACCGCAGGCACCCGCAGGGTGAGGCGCAGCCATGCGCCTCACCCCGCGGGAGGTCTGCAGGGGGCTGCAGACACCCGTGGGGTGAAGCGCAGCCACGTGCCTCACCCTGCGGGGGTCTGCAGCGGGCTGCCCCCTGTAGACCCCCACGGGGTGAGGCGCCTGTCTGCGCTTCACCCCGTGGGTGCCTGCAGTCCCCCTCTGCACGCATCAGTGGGGTGCAGCGCCCGGCTGTGCTGCTCTCCGCCGGTGCCTGCAGTCCCCCTCTGCCAGCCAGGGGACACCCCTCAGCACCCTGGCCAGGGTGCTGAGGGGGCAACCCTTCCTCCCAGGGTGCTAAGCACCCTGGGAGAAAGGGTCAAATGCTGTTTTGAAACAGCCATTGTTTCGAAACAGCATGTCCCGCTGGCGTTGTTTTGAAACGAGCCGTTTTGAAACAATGCTGTTTCCAAGGGAAACCAGGTTTAAGCCATTTTGAAAGAACGGCTGCCATTTTGAAACAAGGGGTTTGCTTGTTTTGAAATGGCCGTGCGTCGTGTGGCCATGGTAGTTCTTATTTCGAAACAATCTTGTTGTTTCGAAATAAGAATGCTGTGTGAACACACCCTAAGATTTTTAAAACCTAAACCAACACTTTTGGTTTTAGAATCTTGCAGTGTGTCAAATGCTTTGGCTTTGTTAGCATTTAACACTTTGAAAATATGGCTGTGGGAATGGCAGCCAGAACCAGGAAATTTGCGGAGCAAGTCTGTTTTTAGTTTAAGGGCTTGTTTTCAAGCAATACACTGATGCCCTTTCAAAGGGGTAGGAAAATGTTCTTTTTGTTTTTCAGAAGAGAAAAAAAGAACCTGGCGCCAGCAAAACACCTAAAGAAAAATCCATGGCCCTCTTGTTGCAACAAAATTGTTGTTTATGTTTTGTGTTTTATGGTGTTTGTCTTGTTACTAATCTTGGTGTGTATTGTAAATTTTTGTTTTGTTTTGTTTTGTTTTAAAGTAAGGTAAAGTAAATACGTGTATAATTTGGTACAGTCACATTGTGTAAAATCCTAATAGTTAAATTATACAATGGGGTCAGGTAGTGGCTAATACCATCTTTTTGTCTCCAGGAATGTTTACAACTATTCAGAAGGAAAAATGGGTCCTTTTCCCAAAGGAATCATTTGTAAACAATTAATTGTAAATAATTGGTATGGACAGTACATATTGAAAATCAAATTCAAGATTTGCACAAATTTCGCTCAAAATTGGGTGGGTATCACAAAACTAGAATCAACCATGTATGAAATAAATAAATAAATAAAAGAGGAAAACTAAGGAAAGGTATTTGGTAAGTTTTAACAATTAAAAGAGCAGCAATGCTAGCCTCAGGGCAAAAACTAAAGATGATGGCTAAAAAGAAATTTGTGGGGTTGCAGGAGTTTCCCCATGCAGTACACACTTGGGAGGGGATGCCCAAAAGAGAGTGGTTAAGTCAGGGTCTCTGTACTCAGATACTTAGCCTGCAATTCAGATTTCAGGAAGGGATTGTGTTTATCTTAATGTGATGAAAATTAATTTTGCTTCTTTAAGCCAGGAAAATCCAGTTTGTGAATACTCCTTCCTGCCTGCTGACGGGGGGGAGGGGCACTTCCATTGTAAAGGTAGCACCCCTGCCTTTGTGCTAACTACACCAGCTACAGAGATTAGCAGCTCAAAGAGATCATGTTAACCCCTTAAAAAGAGAGGGGAAAACAAATGCAATACTGTTCTGGGGAACACCCAAATCACCCCAAAAAGGGAGGGGCTTCCTAGATATGTATATTGCTAAAAATGGGAAATGGATCCACAAGGGGCCAACTGGCATGCAGGATTCTCTGCAAATTCTTGTTAGCCCTGATCCTGGAATTCCAACACCAGAAGGGTCCAGAGAAAGGTGGTAAGGGCAAAGGGTTAAACCAACCAACCCACCCTGGAACCAAACTGCCTGAACAAGGGTGCAGTATGGGCACATACTTGTATGCACCCATCTATAAAAAGTTTAATCCTCATGTTATATTAAGTGGTAATGATTTAAATATGCATGTAATCTTTGTAGTTAAGTGTACTGTGTGTACATTTTTGGTAAAGTTTTGCTCATGTACTAAAAATGGTAAATGGGGAAACTGAAACAGGCAGCCTTATGATTTTAACAGTATGATTTTACAAGTTTTTAAAGGTTTTGCCTCTGAATTAGACAGCACCTAATCCTCCGGCAGTTTTTTTATATATAAAAAAAAAAAAAACCTGGCAAAGCAAGCAGTGGCAACTGCCATGGCACTTGGACCCTGGGGACCAGGCTCAGTGAAGTTGCAGGTATTGGCTACCCAGGAGGTGGCAGTGTGGAGGCTCCTGTGGCAAACTTGTGATCAGTGCCAAACTCCACTTGGGTTCTGGAGCAAAACCCTACAGGGTACAGCAGCAAATTACACCCCAATTAAGCAAATGGTTTTAGCATGTTATTGAGCTTTACAAGAAACAAAACAAGTAACAGCAGGACGGGAAGTTGTGCTGAGACCAAAACTCCCTATTATGGCATGGGTGCAGGAACCACTGGGACCCAGAACAGAATAAGACCATCCAAGTACAGTGTTAAAAGTGGAAATGGTGTAAACAGAAACAGGCAAAACCAGGCCCAACAGGAGTTTCAACTTTGCACAAGGAGGTCACCCACCTCCCTGATGAGAGGAGACCCTGCTGCCTTTACCAGTTATTACTAGACTGGCTACCTGGGCCCCATCCTATGGAACACTTAATCCTTTGCAGAGATGTTATGTCTGGTTCACTGATGGCAGTGCTAAATACCAAGGCCCGAACCGGGTGTGGCGAGCAGCAGCCATACCAGGCCAGCGAGGCATATAGCTCACCCGGGAAGGGGGCAATAAATCCAGCCAATATGCTGAACTAAAAGCCGTCCAGTTGGCAGTAATCAAGGCAGCAGAATTAGGAGACCCCTGAGTGTTACATCTATACTGACTTGTGGGCAGTGGCTAATGCCCTTAGCTTGTGGGCAAGTCAATGAAAACAAAATAATTGGTGCATTCAGGCAAAGGCAGTGTGGGGCCAGGATATATGAAGAGACATCAGTGCCCAAGCTAAACACATCAAGCTTAAAGTCAGGCACACTAATGCACATACCAAAAAGAATACTAAAAAGGCAAAAATTAAATGTGGCTGCAAATGTTCTAGCAACTGTTCATAAGACATCACAGGAACTAGAAACCACAGAAAAAGTTCACCTTTTAACACAGTGGGCTCATGAAAGAACTAGGCATCTGGGGGTGGACTGCACAGTACAATGGGCTAAAGCTCATGGAGTTCCAGTAACAGCACCTGTTGCTTGTAGTGTGGCTAACCAGTGCCCCATTTATCAAATTGTTAAAGGACACATAATACCTAGTAGACCTGCTGGTCATATTGCAAAAAACCCCCAGTACCCCAGTCTGACCCCACCATGCAGGCAACGTGTAAATACACCCACCTAAAGAAATACCTGAGGATAATTTAATTGGGAAAAATAGTGGCCCCCAGGCAGGAGAATGCTTACTGGGTTTTACCAAGGGGGGGAAAAAAGCCTCACCTATCTGTTATCCCTCTTGATGTTTACAGACACATAAATAACCATGTAGGGTCTTCTGTGTGTTTTTTCCTGTGTCAGACATGGGCGCTAAGCAACAGCTGTGTTTACTCTCCTGTGAGCAGCCAACATAAGAACAACCGAGGATGGAGAACAACGCCAAAGAACTTCACCTTTGGAAATTCTACCTGCACCCATGGAGGCAACTATAACATAGCTAAGGTAATGTATTATTGCCCTACAAAATGTTACTCACTGTATACCTCTCAAATTGGGTCCAAACTCTGGGCTATAAAACAAAATAGTACTCTTACTTTCAGTGTAAGCTGGGCAAGTAACACCTTGTAAGTCAAAACTGGCATCACTAACATCATATATGTGTAAAACACTTATGTAACAGCATGTGTGGCTTCCCAATTAGCACCCATGCCACAAGCACATACTTTTATTTTCATGTTATCTACAGGTAACCCAGTGTGGATCAAAAAAATTGTTTAATATCAGCTAATATGTCTGGATCCAACCCCTGCCAGACACCTTTCAGTTTAATCAGTCCTATATTTCTTTAGCTTTGTGTTGGCCCTTAATAAATCTACTCCTTTATTATTCTGCTAATCCCACACTTAATGGGTAACAGATTTTGGGAGCCACAGTTTTCAGAAGAATGGATCAGTCCTTATACTAACCATACCTATGATTTGTAAAATTGTGAACAATGGACATCTGCATACATATGTCCTACTATAACACCCCATTCAGAGCCCTGTACTTTTCAGCAAAAGTCAGGAAGCTGCCAATGGCATAAGCGCCTTTAAATGAAACTCTCATTTATGATGAGGAATATGGTCTTATCTGTGTAGCAACACTGCACACTGTTGTGTAAATTAATTGTCAGCTTTCCTATCTCCCCCATCGTGAAATGTAAGCAGAATATGTCTTTCCTCACAGACATGACTACCAATATAAAATTATTGTGTAACTTTAAAACTAAATTTAATACCTTCACATCAATTGCAAGTGATAATTGTTTGTCCCACCTTTGCAAAAGACACTGCATTTCTTTGTTAATTCACCCTATTGTAATTGTATTATGTATTTGTTTTCTTTTATTAATTGGCATGTTATTTCTGTTTTTCAAGAGGTGTAAAATCTGGCATCTTGTTCAGGCCCTAACATGTCATTTTAACTTACAATTTGCAGTTCAATTTAAAGGTTTTCAGGCCCTCCATAGTTCAGGGGGTGGAGTGCAGGGCAAACGGAAGACTTTGTAGCGGTATAACAATAGTGGGCAATGGAGGCCCCAAACAACTTAAGGGTACTTTGTAAAGTTATGTAGTAAACAAGTAGTTATGTAGGTCCTGGGTGTGGTTCTGGATACTGAAGACTGGGGTGCGGGGAGAGCGATTGTTGTCGGGCATACTGTCATTGCTTATGTTTGTGGCTATTTTCTATGTTGGCTGTAAATTGTGTTAATATCTTTGGTGAACCTGTGGGTCTCAAGAAAACCAGACCGAACAATGGTGAAGTTTGATAAGAAAGGTGGGAGCTCAACAAAGGGAGCTGAAAAGGATGAGGCTTTTGCCATTAGGGGGTGAAGCCTCAAAGGGAAGGATTGTGGAAGAAACTAAATATAGCAACTGGCTAACTCCATTTTGTAACCAGCAGACTCCATTTCAGCTAGAGCAAAGAGTCACATACTCTGCTGAGGTGGGAAGTGGAGTGAATTAGCATGAGAAAGAGACAAAGGCAGGAATGGTGGGTTACTTACCAGTAACCATCCTTCTTCGAGATGGACTGCTTGAATCATTCAGTAATAGGTGTCTCTGTTCTGGAGCACTGGATTGGTTGGAAAAACTTCTGTCCTAGCCTATCAGGACAGGGTAGGAGGCCACCAGTGGCTATATATATATGGCTGCCTCCCGACCCCAACCCAGTTCCTAGGAGTCGCCAGCTCCAGTTGTGGGGATGGAGGGGAGGGACCTGAATGGATCCAAGCAGCCCATCTCGAAGAAGGATGGCTACTGCTAAGTAACCCACCGTTCTTCTTCAACCGCTGCTCGGATGCATTCAGTAATAGGTGACTACTAGCCATGCTGATGGATGGCAGGTGGAGTTAGCTCTTCCACCTTCAGCACAGCAACACCCTAGAAGGGTATAGGCCCAACGAGCAAGGTCCTTATAGGGGCTAAGAGACCAGTTAGGGCTCTTGCCCTGACAATGGAGTCCTCAATGTAGGGCCAACACTGAGCAAGGGGTAGGTCCAATCCACCCAAGCCAAATTGCGCACATGGGTCGGACGGACGAAGTCACCTTACACCAGGTATTTGCAACAGCGCAACACAACTAACATAGAGGGAATTGCATTCAACTGCTGTACCTGAGGGTCTAGATTGAGGTAGGAAGGCCAGAGGGTAAATCTTCTGGCCACAAGACACTTCAGCATAAACCTTACGAAGAATCTGGCAGCCTTAGGAATACCAGGCTGGTCATGACGGTCACTGCCCATGCAGAGAGCAATAAGAGGGGATAAGATATCACCCCTCCAACAAGCCACGCAAAGAGCATAGACACATGCCCAAAGGGGTATATGTAATTGGTATATCATTCACCCCGCAAGGGAAAAAGGCTAGCAAAATTAAGCGAGAAGATTCTAGAGGGAGAAGCTTCGAGATGATTAAGGGGAAGGAAATGGAAGAGGTGGTATGATTGGCACCACATAGCACCTCAGCCCTGCAGACCCTGGGTCGGTCGGAGGGGGGGGAAGATGCGACACCAGACCTTCAGCAGTGTTACAGAGCCCTGACCCGGGAGACTTCTTATGTATTAGAAGAAATACTCTGGACCCACGAGGCACTTGCAAGCCAGCAAGGTGGTCTTTAGGAAGTACTGTTGGCCTTGGTTGTCTTATGAAGACTCAGGGAGGCAAACCTTCCTGTTGTCCCATCCAGTTCCTTCTAGGATTCTACTACTGGGAAGACCACATGGAGAAAAACGGAGGGAGCAATTAAAGCAGAGATGACGATGCCTCCAACTAGTCGCCTAGTGGTGACAACCTGGATGCCTATAGAATTAGAAGATATATTGATTTATATGACCCGGCGTGTCCGGGGCAGGGGCAGGTGTGATATGGGGCCCTAGCTATGAAGCACCTACGTGCGAATCATGGATGGAAGCTCATAAGAGGGAAAAACTGACCCCTCCAAGTGATAAGGCTTAGCTGAGAAGGCAGTGGTCTTCTGCAAAGACCATCTGGTGGAGATATGATGCTCACAAAGCATAGTCAGTGATTCTGCAGGTGTACCCTGGTTATCTGGGAATCTGACAAGGGCGACCTATGTTGTTATCTGGTCTTACACAGGATGGAGTTCTGTCATGGGAAAAACAACTGTTTCCTGATTTTTCCATACAAATCGGACATCAGGATTGGTATATTATGCTTCAAGAAGTAAGCAGATGGAGAAGCCTTAACAATTTCCTATGGTGGGAGTGTGATGCAACTTCTACCAACGGCTTCCGCACCTGAAGGAGGTCCTGTGGTGGAAGATGAATCTGGCTTGTCAGGCACCCAGGTGACAGTGCCCTGGGCTAGCCCTGGGCAACCATGGATCTCTGGTCATCCCCAGAGGAGAGAGCAAATTAGGATATAACTCAGATGGGTGACGGCTATGCGTGGGGCCCCATGGTGTGCAGCAACTCTGTCAGCGAGTCATCACTGCTGGACAGGCTAAGGGATAATTGGGAGGCATGAGGCGGGTTTCCCCCCCACTCTGATGGAAAGGGTGGGGGTAGGGGGTAGTATTGCCTCTTCTCCCATGAGTCGCACTGACCTAGTTGAATCTAGGTTGGGTATCTGGAGTTGCCGCTTCAGGAGTGGGAAGCGGGAGGAGACCCCGCTTTGCGGTGGGGGACAACTTCGTTCAGGGAACCCAAGCCCCTAGCGACTGTGATAATGGATGCTTCAGACTCAGGTTAGGGAGGGATGGAGAGGTATGACCACCTTCCTGGGAGAGTGGAGCCTAATAGGGACTCCTGATGAAAGATATTCCGGAAAGATATAAATCAGTCGCAGAGAGACAGGACGAGTTCTAGGTCATTACACATTGGTTTCTCCATAGGGAGGGAAGGGGAGAAAAACAAGAAACAAGGTAAAGATTCATGAGCAACTCTGCCTTAGTAACTCCCCTCCAGGGCCCAGAGTAGCGGGTGGTAAACAATACTGAGCATTGTGCTCCTGTCTAACAGGCGGGATAATTAAATAGAATTTATAGTCCTGGGGAGATCGCGAAGGACCTACTTCGACCGACTTAGGCATGTGCACCTAGTGGTTTTGTAGGGGTGGGAAATGTATCTGGAGGGTCCTCCCAAGCTCAAGGTGCAGCAGCAGGTCCTACCTGTTGCAGGGCAGGCAACGGACTGGCAAAGGGGTTTCCCAGTAGCCCGTTGGGCACACGCATCTCTGCAAACTGGAGGTATCTGTAACTTTGACTAGAGCAACTAGGTGGTTCGCCCTTGGCTCAGTGAAGGTCTCCCTAATGCCTTAGGACTGGGAGGGATCACCAGCCAAGTAATACCTGGGGGGCAGATGGGGGCTTTTCTTCCCCTTCTTGTATTCTTTTCCCATTTCCTTCCTCTGATGACAGCCCTAAGGGCAGCAAGAATTAAGGACTGTCTGTGGGAATGAAGCCACAGTCTCGTCTGAGTCCTTAGTGATTGAGGCGGGCTTGGGTCACAGGGATAGCACCCTCCTAGAATCAGACGAGCAAGGTTAAGATCTGGCTCCCCCCCCCATCCATGCTGAAGAAGTGCGGAGGGTGGGAGGGTATGATGGCTCTAAGGAATTCCCCCTTCTCTAGTAGAGGAAGGAAGGGAAAGAAATGTTGCCTACCTTCTTGAGAGGTGGGCTGGAGCCATGGGAGTATCCAGTCTGTTGAGAGCCTACAGTGAGGTAGTTACATATTAGTGAGAATAGGCTCCCCTTCCCTGCAGAGAAAGGGAGGGAGGAAGGGTCTTCTGAGCAGGCCCTAAGTTGCTAATTAAAGGGGGGGGGGGACTAAGTTCCTACGCACGAGTCTTCAAGGAAAACACGGGTGGTGTCGGTCTTGAGCCAATAGGCCTTATGTGGCCTGGGGCAGGGCGTGGGAGGGGCCCTGATGGGAGAAGGCCAAGGGAGTTTACCTCTCCCCTTGGGTCATGTGCAGTACCCACTACCACCAGGGTCTCAGGTGGGAACAAGGTGTCACTGTTGAAGGGCAGGTCAAGTGCCACCTGCTGCAAAGCGGGGGCCACCGTGGCTTCCCTGGGCCAGGCCACTCAATGGATGGTTACGGCTAAGGCCATGGTGCGGGCTGCTGTATCTACCGCATCCCGGCCTGACAGAAGGAAGTCCTGGGAGATTATTCTTCCATCCTCTAGGAATGCATCATATTCTTTCTTGGCCTCTGGTGGGAGCAGACGTCTGAACTTTGAGAAGGAATCTCACACATCCAGCATGTATCTGCTGGTTAGGGCCTGGTTGTTTGCAACCTGTAGTTGGAAGGGTGAGGAGGAGTAGACCTTATGCCCTAGAAGTTCTAACTCCCTTGTCTCCCTCAATGCTGGGAGGGGGTCGCTGGGGGGTTCACTCGTGCCCAGCACCATTCGCACCACATCCCAGGGTGGGATTGGGTAGTTGATAAGGGAGGGGAACTCTGATCCCAGGATTCTATACTTGAGGCCAGCTGTGTCTGACACCGGGGAAATGGAACCCGGGTTCTGTCATCAGGAGGAGGTGAGGTCCTGGACACTAGGGTGGAGGGGAACCGTAACTGGTTCTGCTGAAGAAAACACCGGCCCAGATAGGATATCCGCTGGCACCTCCATCCCCAAATGGGCTGCGGTGTGGCACAATAGTTTGAAGTGCACTAATAGGTCGCCTGTATAGGAGCCCAGTACCGGGGAGAGAATGGTACCAGGTGCCCTCAGTGGGACTGATGGCGATGACGTCTCACGTGGGGACCATTCATGAGGGTGGAAGCGGAATGGGGACGGTTCCGAAACATGGCGCCAAGGCCGCTTGGAGCCCCTTGATGGACCTTCCTCGGGACTTGAGGAAGGGGAAGCGTCTCATGATCCCTGAAGTGGTACTGGGGATGGCAAAGTTATATGTTGCTGCGGGGAAGGTTCTACCGTGACCGGGCCCGAAGAAGTAATGAGTGGTGGGGCTTGGGTGCCCGAGGTTGGAGGGGGGGATGGAGAGTGGTGTCATTCATGACGCACCCAGGCCTTTGATATGAAGGCTGGCTTGCCCCTACTAACCGGTACTGGGGAAGGAAGTGTGGGCAAAAAAAGGAGTGCCCATGCGGCCTCCACCTTCTCCGGTGTCATTGGGATTGGGAGTGTCCCGAAACGGACTTGTGGGGAGCCCCCACCAGGAGGGGCGGGGCTGTGTGTGTGAAGTGTCACTGGGGGAGAGGGTGAAGTTTGACCCTGTGGTGCCGAGGATGGCTGGTGCCAAGGCGGGCCCGGCACTGTTGGTACGGGGCTGACATGAGCCTGTGGTACCGGAGGTGACTCAGAGCGGCGCATGGGTGGTCCCTGTACCATCAGTATGGGGCTGTGGCAAGCTTGCAGTGCCAGTGGTGATCTAGAGCAGCACTGGGGTGAGCCCGGTGCCAGTGGACTGTGTCGGTGCCAAGGTACCAAAATCGGTACTGAGCTCGGCTTCCTGTGGCCTCTGTCTTGACAGTGCTGGGTAGGTCCCGGTGCCGAGCCGCTCATGGTGCCAAATGGGTTCCGGAAGCCTCAGGAAAGGAGTACCGAGCCTGTTCAGAGGCTAGGGCATGGTGTCTTTGCTCCCTATCCTTGATTGCCCTTGGTTTGAAGGACAGGCATATGGAGCAGGCGGTGACCAGATGGTCTTTGCCTAGGCACCAGAGGCACTTCCCGTGGGGGTCATTCCAGGGGAAGGCCTTGCCGCACTCAGTGCAGGGTTTAAATCCTGACATGGCGGGAGGTGGATCTTGATGTTGCTTCCCGAACATTGGTGTCCTCTTCGGTGGAACTATTTCCACGAAAAGGTGCTCCCAGTCGGTGGTGAAGCTCATATGAATGTGGACAGGCTGCTTGCTTTTGCAAGGAGAGGACGTTCCAGATCCAATGCGTAAGGTGGAAGAAATGAAACTGGGGAGGGGTCGGGAGGTGGCCATACATATAGCCACTGGGGCTGTGTTCACACAGCACTTTTGTTTCGAAACAACCTCCTTGTTTCGAAACAAAAAAAACCATGTTCACACGACGCACCATTGTTTTGAAACAACGGGAACCCGTTGTTTCGAAACAAGGGTGTTATTTCAAAACAAGTTAAATCCCATTTGGGGGCGAAACAACCTTTGTTTTGAAACGCTTGTTTCGAAACAACTCGTGTGAACATGTTGTTTCGGAACAAGACGTTCCGAAACAACAGGTCAAGGGCTGCCCCCTCAGCACCCTGGCCAGGGAACACTCAGCACCCTGGCCAGGGTGCTGAGGGGTGTCCCCTGGCCAGCACCTGCATAGC